>OX451741.1:1279227862-1279827862 GCA_948472305.1 Vicia faba
TGTGATGTATCGATAGTGTAAAATATTTTACACTGGTAATACATAACAATTATTCTATTTAATGAATTTAATTGAAATACACAAATAATGTAAAATAGTTTTTCAACATCAATGAATCATAATTGTTAAATTTTTGTAGATATTTGACTTTTTCTTTAATTATATATATAATATTACTTGTGAGCGATTATATAAATATTTTACACTAAATATGCATATAAATTATTCTGTTACTTAATATAATATTCATAGCTTATAAGCTAATCTGGTGGGGAATATACACATAATATACCTAAAAATGTTGATATGGATAAGGAACTAGTACAATTTTTGCAACAACATATACTGTGCCTTTATCTTTTATATGGAAATATGATTACGAAATTACTGGCATATTTCCCAAGGCAAGTTGCCACAAAACTTCAACATCACACGGTGACACTACAAATTTGAGAACTACTATTATTAATAGCAAAATAGTAGTGTGCACTGCGGCTAGGTCAAATTGCAATGATATTCTTGTTTAAGCAAGACAGCATATTCTCCATAATGAAACTAAGTTTATTTTTCACCGTTCATTTCTTCCTTTATGCCAAAGGAGTTAATATCAAAACCATGAAATGCGATTACACATCAAAAGGAATACTATTTAGTTACACTAGTGTTATGAATTTTACCATTGGATCCAAAGAGTATCTCCCAAAACTTAGAGAGAATCATGTAAAGGTAATTAACTCATTGAGTTAATGGAGAAGAGAATATTGAGTTCAGTCTCTATACAATGTAAGCTTTACCTCTGTGCATTACAGTAAGTGCAGAAATCACATTTTTGGCTGCTTACTATGGCTGGATATTTTCCTTTTCTATTTCAAAATATATATAAAAGTGTCTATTCCTATATTTTTTAAGTAAATTATTGATATACACACATGTTGAAATTTATTATTTTAAGTATAGTAAAGCACCGATAATGAATCAAAAGCAACCACATAGATAAATAAGATATCACATATTTATTTAAAATATTTTATTTTAAATAAACAAATAAAAAGAAAATAAATATTATTTTTGAAATAAAACATTTTTTTAAACTAAAAAAAGTTTTATTTTAAATTAAATAATAAACTAAAATAAAAAATATACATATATTTTTTACTAGGAAAATGAAAAAAGAAAAAAAGTTAATTTAAAAAAAGATTTTTTGTTTTTTTAGGAAATTTTTGTAAAAAAAAATTTCTTGAAAAATTCCTAAAAAACATTTCTTAAAAAATATTAAAAAAGAAATTCTTGATAAAAATATGTTTTTTTAATTTTTTGTTCTATAATTTCTGAAATAGAAAACTATTTCTTTTTAAAAAAAAAAATTGGAAGAAATATTTGACTTTCAAAAATTTAAAATGGTTTTAACATATAGACTAATTTATAAATATAAAATAGTTCACAATGATTATGAACTGAAGTGAAACTATTTTAACGATTAAATTTCTGTTATTAAAATGGTTATTGATAATTGAATTAAATTATTAATATGATTTAGTTCAGTATCTGAATGAACTATAAACATTTTTGAAATTAAAGAAATAATATTTTGATATTTAAATGTATAAAATAATTTAAGTTTATTATTGAAATTTGTTTAAATATATAAAATAAAATAAAAAGAAGAGAGATAAAAATATTATTATACGGTTGTAAGATAAAATATCAAAATAGTATTTGTCCAAATAACAATCATTTAAAATTATGAGGAATATATGTAAAATAAATCAACTTTGCTATGTTTATACCAATACGTATATCATATACACTATTTACTATATTTACATGGTGAATATTATTTTTTTAATAAAATAATATTAAATATTAAACATTATTTGTGAATAATGCAAGTGAATAATATCGATGAATAATATTTATTAATAATATATGAATAATAATTTTTAATAGTAAAATAAAGTTGATTAATGAAGCATAAAAATTAGTTAATAAAGTGATGAAGTTGATTAATAAATATTCTGATATTAAAAATAATTTTTAATAGTAAAATAAAGTTGATTAATGAAATGTAAAAAATTGATTAATAAATTTATAAATTTAATTAATGAAATATTAAAAAAATTGATTAATAAAATTATGAAATTGGTTAATCACGTAATTTTATTTTCGTACTCCTTCCATCTTAAAAAAAAGATTAAATTATTTTTTATTTAAAAAATATTATTATTATTATTATTATTATTATTATTATTATTATTATTATTATTATTATTATTATATTTCATTGTTTATTTTATATGTGAACAGTGAAAATATGAGTTAAATGTAAAAAAATGGTGTAGGAATATTATTTTTCAAAATAAATATAACAAAATGTGATAAATTTAAAGTAGTGATTTTAAAATTGAATACTATATTTTAACATATATTTTTAGTATTTACAACTATTAGCGTGATATGTATAGAAAGAGAAATTAATAAAAAATAAAATCATATATAGTATTCTAATATAGTGTCAGAGGATGTCAAAAGAGTATTTCTCTAAAATTAATATACAATTAATATCAATGTTCCTCTTTCTTTTTCTAGTATATAGTATCATATTGGTAGCAAACTTGGGCTGGCTCGTCAGGATGATCAGTTCATCCTCTAAAAAAAATAACTCCTGTTTCGTTAAAGCAAAACATAAACAAAAAAAATTTATGAATTAATAAAAACACCAAAATTAATAAATGTAGTTTTTGCATTAAATTATAAAGGTACATTCTTTTAAAAGTATCCCTCAACAATTAAGAGATATTGTACACTCCACATCTTTATTAGACTTAAATATATTTTTTTCTATAAACTATTATTTGTAAGTTTCTATTAACTATTATCAGTTGTGTACCTATCAAAAAAATGAAAAGGAGAATAAATATTCCCCGTTAAAAACCCTTTGGAGACAAAGAGAATCAAATAGGACGAAAAAAAAAAAGAGAAGCAGGCCAATCGTACATAAGACATGTGCTATATAGTTCACGACTTTAATTAATAGTACTATCTTGTTTGCTTTAAACAATTATTTATTTATTTGGTAAGAACTCATCTCAAGTTACATGTTAAGATTTTCTTGTTCCTCTTCAAGAGAAACGAATCCCATGTCTTTCTTCCGCAGAGGGCACAAGCATAATATTATGCATATAGTAGCTGTGATATGTAGTCACAACATCATAATTATTTTGTTTCCTAAACCCCACAAATCAGTGAACAACCACACTCCAATTTTATAGATCTCCACAATGTTCCAATTTTGACGAATATGCTAGTTCTGACATACACTTTTAAGCTCACTCAAGCACATTGCTATCTTATTTAAGCTCTAGAAATTTCATACAACTATAGTCGACATGAGATATTCCTATTATACCTCTTCACACTTAGATTTGGTGTTGTGATATAAACGGTGAGCAACTCATGGTGTGATCGATTGACTCTGATGTCATATTATAATTAGAGTTTAATATATATTCAATTCTATAACTTCGACTATTAAGATAATGAATGTCATTTTATGTAAAAAAATTATTTTAAATTATTTTATCTCTAATCAATGCGAGACTTGGAATACTTCCATTAGAGTCAAACTTGAGTCAACCAAATCTTTCTCAAATATATTAGAGTTTTTCGTGATCGCCATGACTTTAGACTTTGTCAAAAGCACATTAGAACTAGACAATTGGACTTTATGGTTGTGTTCTATAATTGTAGTGTCACTAATCGAAGAAGGAAAATATTTTGGAATTCTTAGTTAAGAAAGATGCATACTTATAGAAGGAGTCAATAGAACATGTTGAGGAACAAAAAATAACAACCAAATATTAGACACCATATATCTTAGAAATTAAGGGAACACTCGTGCATTATTCATATACATAGTTTGAAATTCGGGTATTCAGATCACAAATGTCCTAAGAGATGTTGATACACTGGCATCTGACTTCAACACAATGATCATATAAACACAATTAACAGTGCAGTAAGTAAACAACGCGTAAAATTGTTAACCCAGTTCGGTGTACAAAAACACCTACACTAAGGCGCATTATTCATACCTAATTCACCCCCCCCCCCCCCCTCCCCCTCTTAGGCGCACTTCGTACTTACAATTGGCATCAGAGCAGATTATAGGTAACTTGTTCCTAAAAGATCCAGAATGGCTTCCGCAAATCAAAATCTCATTTTCAGAG
The DNA here is from genome assembly GCA_948472305.1 of Vicia faba. NCBI lineage: Eukaryota > Viridiplantae > Streptophyta > Magnoliopsida > Fabales > Fabaceae > Vicia > Vicia faba. Next base: position 1,279,232,089 of record OX451741.1, read on the forward strand.
ATGGTGGTAGTAACAACAAGCCTCCTCTATTTTGTGGTGAATATTTTGACTTCTAGAAAATACGTATGAAGGCACATCTAGAAGCACAAGGAGAAGAAGTATGAGATGCCGTCGAGAATGGTCCTTTTATCCCTATAACAGTAATCAATAGTTCTGGCTCATCAAATCCTAAAGCTGCATGGGACGAAGATGATAAGAAGAAGGTTCCCTATGATAAAAAAGCAATAAATCTTTTTCAAGGTGCACTTAGCATGGATGAATTCTTCCGTGTCTCGGCATGAAAAATAGCGAAAGAAATATGGGATACCTTGGTACAAACTCATGAAAGAACCGTTGAAGTTAAAAGATCAAGGCTAAATCCCTGAGTCAAGAATACGAATTATTTCGAATGCAGCCCGAAGAAACCATCCTTGACCTACAAAAGAGATTCGTGCACTTGACAAATCATATAAGTGCTCTTGGTAAGACCCTGACAAATGATGAACTAAATCTGAAAGTACTTAGGTCCTTAACTAGCGAATGGCAACCAAAGGTAACAACAATTTCAGAAAAGAAAAGTCTCTCCTCAATGACTTCTGCAACATTGTTTGGGAAACTTCAAGAATATGAAACGGAACTCAGAAGACTTGAAAAACATGAAAATCAAGAGAAGAAATTCAAGAATATTGCTTTAAAGATAGATTCCAAGGAAGTTGAAAAGGAAGACAATCCAGAAGAAGATGAAAATTTCATGCTTCTTGTCAAAAGGCTTGGTAAGTTCTTTGGTAGAAATGACAAATCCTTTTCTCATTCAAAAGGAAAGAAACAATTCAAGAAAAAGGAATCTTCCACATCAACACAAGAAGTCGCATGTTATGAATGTGGAAAACAAGGTCATATCAAGCCGGATTGTCTGAAACTCTCCAAGAAAGGTGGCTACAAAATCAAAAAGGGATTCAAGAACAAAAAGGCCTATGTTTCATGGGAGGATAATGAAATAAGTTCTTCATCCGATTATGATAGTGATGAAAGTGCAAATCTAGCATTGATGGCCTCACACCATTCCGATAATGAAGACGATGGGGTTAGTAATGAATATTCTCTTTTTGATAGTGATGTACAAGGTGCTATAGATGAACTATTAAATGAATGCAAAATTCTGTATAAAACTATTTCATCTCAAAAGAAACAAATTTCATCTTTAGAAGAAAAATGTGAATCTATGGAAAAAGATTTCAAAGAAGAAAAACAAAAATTAAGTGATGAACAAAAACAAAATTTTGTATGCAAAAATTTCGAATCACTCTTTCAAAATTGTCCAATTGAAAAGAGTTATTGAAAGATATGAAAAAGGTCAAATCAGATTGGAAAGTCTTCTTATCCAACCAAGATACTCCAATGATAAAAGTGGACTTGGATACTCAAAATTATCTAAACCAAGTTCTAATAAAACTATCTTTGTTAAGGCTAGTGATCAATCATCCAAAGAGAAAGTGAACAAACCTAAAATAGTTCATCACTATCCTAAAAAGAAAATATTTCCTAAGAAGAAATCTTATCCTTCTAGATATAGAAGTAACTTTGAACCTACTTGTTTTTATTATGGTATTAAAGGCCATACACCTAATGCTTGCTATGTTAGAAACTTTAGTGTGGAAAGTGGGAATTATGTGTGGGTAAAGAAATGCACTAATTATGAAGGATACAAAGCAACTTGGGTACCTAACAAAGCCTAATTTGTTTTGCAGGTATGCTTGAAGACAACATGCAATCTTTAGTATCTTGATAGTGGTTATTTAAAGCATATGACGGGAGACTTATACCAATTTTCAAATATAGTTCTAAAGGCCAAGGGTTTTGTCACTTATGGAGACAATAATAAGGGAAGAATTCTTGGCGAAGTTAAAGTTGGTGCTCCACCTTTCACATCCATTGAAGATGTTCTTTATGTTGAAGGACTAAAGCACAATATTCTTAGAATTAGCCAACTTTGTGACAAAGGCTTCAAGATCAAGTTCACCAAGGATGAATGCTTGATAGAAGACAAAGTCACACATGAGGTTATACTTAAAGGTAAAAGAATCAATAATATATTCATGCTTTCCCTTGATGATCCATTTTTGAAGGTAAAATGTCTCATGGCGAACAAAGATGATTCATGGTTGTGGCACAAAAGAATTGCTCATATTCACATGGAACACTTGAATAAACTAATCAAGCATGATCTTTTCATTGGGTTGCCTAAGAGAAATTTCGTCAAAGATAGACTTTGTGATGCTTGTAAAAAAGGGAAACAAACAAAATCAACTTTGAAATCTAAGAATGGGGTGTCCACTACAAGGCCACTTCAATTGCTACATATGGACTTATTTAGTCCATCAAGAACAAGAAGTTTCAGAGGTAATGTATATGCTTTGGTTATTGTTGACGATTTCTCTAGATATACTTGGACATTCTTTTTAGTGCAGAAAAGTGATGCATACAAGGCGTTCAAGAAGTATGCTAAACAAATTCAAAATGAGAAGTCTCTAACAATTGCCTCCATAAGAAGTGATCATGGCGGAGAATTTCAAAATGCTCTATTTGAATAATTTTGTGGAGAACATGGAATATCTCATAACTTCTCGACACCAAAGACTCCTCAACAAAATAGAGTGGTGGAAAGAAAGAATAGGTCTCTTGTAGAACTTGCAAGAACGATGCTTAGCGATTCAAACCTTCCAAAATATTTCTGGGCGGATGCGGTGAGCACAACATGTTTTGTTAGCAATAGAGTTAACATAAGACCGATCTTGAAGAAAACTCCATATGAACTCTTCAAAGGAAGGAAACCAAACGTTGCTTTCTTTCACATTTTCGGGTGCAAATTCTTTGTCTTCAACAACGACAAAGATAACCTTGGTAAGTTTGATGAAAAATCCGATGAAGGTATTTTTCTTGGCTACTCTTTTTATAGTAAGGTATATAAAATTTATAACAAAATAAATTTAACAATTGAAGAATCAATGCATGTATCTTTTGATGAAACTAACCCCTCCAAAGAGGATAATATTGTTTATAATGATGATAATGATGAAATACTAGAAGGTCCTCAAGAAAATACTTCCAAAGATCAACCAATTCAACAAGAAGAATCATCCCAACAAGAATCAAATTTCAATGATCTACCAAAAGAATGGAGAACTCATAGAGATCATCCTATCGATAAAGTAATTGATGATATAAGTCAAGGTGGGACAACAAGACTAAATCTCAAAGATGCTTGTCTAAACATGGAGTTTGTCTCTCAAATTGAACCTTCCAAAGTTGATGAAGCCTTAGGCGACGATAAATGGATTATTGCTATACAAGAAGAGTTAAATCAATTTGAAAGGAATCAAGTTTGGGAACTTGTCCCTAGGCCAAGCAACAAACACATTATTGGAACAAGATGGGTGTTTAAAAACAAACTTGACGAAAATGGAATAATTGTTCGGAACAAAGAAAGGTTGGTAGCACAAGGCTACAATCAATAAGAAGGAATAGATTTTGAAGAGACCTTCTCTCTGGTTGCAAAGTTAGAAGTTATTCGTGTCTTACTTGCCTATGTTTGCTCATTAAATTTTCAGCTTTTCCAAATGGATGTCAAAAGCGCATTCTTGAATGGATATATCAATGAAGAAGTCTATGTTAAGAAATCCCCGGGGTTCGAAGATTTCAAGAATCCATCTCATGTATTTAAATTGAGAAAGGCTCTCTATGGCTTGAAACAAGCACCAAGGGCATGGTATGATCGACTAAGTAACTTCCTATGCGAAAAAGGTTTTGGAAAGGGCAAAGTTGACAAGAACTTGTTTTTCAAGAAAATCAAAGGTGACACTTAGCTAGTTCAAGTCTATGTTAACGATATCATTTTCGGCTCTTCAAACAAAGAAATGTGTGAAGAATTTTCAGCAATGATGCAAGGAGAATTTTAGATGCCATGATGGGTAAAATGAATTATTTTCTTGGACTTCAAATCAAGAAATTAAAAGATGACATCTTCATCAACCAATCCAAGTATTGTAAGGAACTCTTAAAAAGATTTTACATGGATAATTGTAAGGCAATGTCTACACCAATGGGTTTCGGTACATATGTTGATCAAGATGAATCAGGTGTTTTCATCGACATTACAAAGTATCGAGGTATGATTGACTCCTTATTATATCTGACGACAAGCCGTCCTAACATAATGTTTAATGTTTGTCTATGTGCTCGCTTTCAAGCAAATCCAAAGGAATCTCATCTCATGGCGGTGAAACGGATCATGAAGTATCTCAAAGGAACAATAAATGTTGAATTATGGTATCCTAAAGGTAGTGCTTGTAACTTAGTTGGTTATTCTGACGCGGATTATGCAGGTTGTAAAACTAATAGAAAAAGCACAAGCGGTACTTGTGACATCTTTGGAAATGAATTAGTATCATGGGCCTGCAAGAAACAAGCATGCATTGCTCTTAGCACGGCCAAAGCAGAATATATTTCAGCGGGTAGTAGTTGCGCTCAAATTTTGTGGTTCAAACAACAACTTCGTGACTGTATACTCGATCTAGGATGCATTCCTCTACAGTGCGACAATACAATTGCAATAAACATTATAAAGAATCCTGTCATACATTCAAGAACTAAACACATATATATACAACATCATTTCCTTCATGATCATGTACTTCAAGGAGATGTCGAGGTAACATTCGTAGATACTCATAATCAACTTGCTGATATCTTCACTAAACCTTTGGCAAGAGAACCGTTTTACAAGATTCGACGAGAGCTTGGAATTCTTGATGAACATGACATATAAGGTGCTTTCTATTCTTGTTATGATTTTATATATTTGTCTTAACCTTGTTATATGTGAATATATATGTTAAGTGGTGTTTAAGTTTAATAAAAATATGTTTTTGGTCATTTTTGGTTGATGCAAATCGATTTCACAATAGTATAAATCGATTGCTCACTGAATGTTTTTATTTTTGACCTTTCTGTTTCAGTGCAAATCGATTTCACTCTGTGCGTTTCAGTTTTATTTTTCTTCTTTTTTATGTGTAAATCGATTGCATCTGTATGCAAATCGATTGCACCCACTGTAACATGCTTTTGTGACAGAAATATTTGTTGGTCAGAATTCCTCTCTCTCTCTCTCTCTCATATTCCCAAGCTCATCTCTATTATTAAAAAGCCAATTAAAACTTCATTACATATAATACAACCCACTCATTTCTATGTACTCACAAATCATATCCAAACCTCAGCTCATCAAACATCTTCCTCTCAAAAACCTAAATCCTTCCAAAACCCTAAAAACACCTTACCCATGGCTTCAAGGAAAAAATGAAAGGTGTCAGCTTCAGAGAAAGGGAAGAAAAAGGTTGGTTCATCCTCTGAGAATCCATTAATCTCAATCTCATCGAAGAACAAGAAGCAAGATTTACAAAGGATTTTCAAAGAAAGATAGTGTCCAATCCTAAATATGGTATGCTATCATCTTTTCCCCAAGAATGTTTCTCTTTTCAAAATGATTTAACTGCTTATGGACTAGAACCATTAATTTCATCATTTGGTCCATATTATCCGGATCTGGTAAGAGTATTTTTCAACAATTTAACTCCTCACAAAGGCAAGATGGTGACATATATGCTGGGTACACGAATCTCTCTAACCCCTGAGATTGTTGGTGAGATTCTACATATTCCATACACTAGAAGCTCTTTGTACGACCCTGAAAATAAGGCATGGGATGACTACAGGAAAAAGGAATTTTACTACAGCATTGGGAGATTAAGCATAGCTGAATTCCGTGCCAAAAGGATCCGTGGTCTAGGAGGAGTGATTCCCTCTAAAGACTCATGGAGTGTAGGTAACTTTTATATAGACGATCAACTATTTCATTATTTCATGGTCTATATTATGTTTCCACGAGCTGGAAACCACTGCACCGTGACTGACCTAGAAATGCAGCTGATCTATGAAAGGAAGAAAGGTATAAGTGTTAATTGGGCAAGGCTCATAATGGTTCATATGCTGAGGGTTGATGCAAAATCAAAATTTCTACCATATGCTTACTTTGTTATATTAATTATCGAAGAATTTGGAGTTTATTTTGCTGGGTTTGAGAAAGTTAATATGGATCCAAATCTGCATAAGATTTCAATCAAAAATGTTGACTCAAGAATGGGTGTTCATTATAATCCGGAAACAAAAACTATAACTTACATTGGTGAAGATGTGGTCGATGATGAAGGAAACGATCAAGAAGTTAAAGGTGGTGAAGCTGTACCTCCTCCACCTACTGCTCCATCTGGTCCAAGCAATCAAGATCTTATGGATTTCATGTCTCAACAATTTTCTTCCATGAATACCAACATCAACAACCAATGGAATGCTCAACAATTCTACAACAACTCAGATTAATGACTTCCGCACATATGTGAATCGACAATTTTCTTACCTTTACTCTCACCTTCACATTCCACCATATGACCCAAATAATCCAGCTGCACCTCCACAACATTACACAGAACCTCCTCTATAAAAACAATTTCCAAATTAAGGATCTTGGTTTTGTAACAACTGGGACATGAATCCACCATAAAGTTCTGTCCAACTTTATTATGTCTATTATTTTTTGTCATGTCTGTGTTCATTTATGCTATGTTTTGTTTGTTGTTAGATTTATTTGTAATCATTATGTTACTATGTCTATGACTATTTGTGATGCATGATGAATTAATTTCTTTCAATATTGCTTTATTATTGTCCATTTTTATTGCATCTTTCCCTTCTTTTTGATAATGTCAAAGAGGGAGAAGGATGTGGCACTTTTTGCTTGTATATTTTCTTGTCTTAAATTTTTAAGGTACTATTCAACCAAGATGAACAAATTCAAAGGATTCCAACCATCTCATACAAAGGGGGAGTTATACATCTTAGGGGGAGAAGTTTCTTTCCAGAAATTACAACGCATCAAGAAAGATCATTTGTCATCATCAAAAAGGGGGAGAATGTAAAATCAAGCTTCTCAAATGCACTTTTGTTTTGATGAAGACAAACCATGATTGACAAAGAAGGAAAAGATTATTGATCCAGTTAAGAGCATTTGTGGATAAAGTCTTTGGTTCAAGCATTTAGCAAAATTTCAAGGTATAATGATAATACTTACTTTGAACTTAAGACATAGATGCTCAATGGTCAAAAGAAATATTTTATATTGTCCAAATCCCTACTCAAGTTTTTTCTAAGCTGAAAATCATTTTTCACTTGAGTGAAATCGATTTGCATATTAGTGCAGTCGATTGCATGCTTCAATTTTTCAAAACATTTGCTACTATTTCTAAGTGCAATCGATTTGCATGTTTGTGCAATCGATTGCACTCAATAAATTTTTGCTACTGACTTCAAATGTAATCGATTTACACTCTTGTGCAATCGATTGCACACTCAAAATATTTTAATTTTTAGCTATTGAAACCCCGTGCAATCGATTTACACAAAGGGTGCAATCGATTGCATGCTGCACGATTTTGAAAAACAACAGCTTTACACATGCATGTTCATAACACCATTTCATGGAAACCTTTAACTCAATCTTGGCAATTATTCATGATTCATTTACAGAACATTATGCTGTTTAAAAAGGGTGCTATGAACATATAAATACTCATTTTCAAAATCATTTTAAGTACCTCTTCCAATCATATTTTCTGAATTTTCAAAAATCAAACTCCAGCTGTTATACATTTTCATACACAAGTTTTTTGCACACTTTCACATATTGTTAACCAGAAAACTTTGAGCATTATATATCTTGAGTCATTGTATACTATTATCACTGGAAGAGAAGATCAATTCATTGATTAAATCACTTAAAGTGATCATTTCTACTCAAACTCACTCAAATCAAATATTGGTATATACTTGCTTATTTTTCAGGATTGTTGGAAATAAGTTTAAGTGGTTTTATAAATCTTGTTTTTCCAGGATTGTTGGATACAAGTAATGTCACTTTGAGAGGATTGTTCTCATTGTTGACATAGTGAAAATCCAAGAGAATTGTTCTTGGTTTTGGGTAGTTCTTGTTTAAGTTTGCCACAATAAGGAAATCTCTTTCATGTTGAAAGGGGACTGGAGTACTCTCGGACTGTGAGGGGAACCAAGATATATCACTTATGTCTCTTTATTTTTCTGCACTTTACTCTTTCATAAAGTCACCATAAACCAGAAAAATAATATCCATCATCACTAAAACCATAAATTTTTAAAGTACCTAATTCACCCCCCCCCCCTCTTAGGCGCACTTCGTACTTACACATTATTGAGAAATATCATTCGAATCTCGCATAAAAATTGTATTTTAATAAGAAATTTGGCATATATAGTGGTAAATAAAGGCCAATACCACTCAAAATTTCTAATCATTGGATCACTACTATGTTTGACTTATTCCTATATGGTACAAAAGAACCTCTACAATATGGATCAACCATCACCATCATCTCCGAGGAGATTAGATCCAAAATGGTCGAATAAACCATCACAATCACTAGGTAGGCCAACAATTATACCTTTACCATTATTTCTGGAGTTGTGGTAGTTGTCCAAACTAAGGAATAAGTAGTAATGACTATGTATTTCAAGAGACAAAAATTAGACATGGAGGTACAAAACATCTAAAATATCTTGGCAACTCATTGACATTATAAAATTTATGGTTCATAAGAAGGTCTAACAAGCCAAGCAGTTGAAAACCACACAAGACAATTTAGGTGACAGTTTTGTCGCATCAACTACTCAAACAACTCAAGGAAATCATAATCATTAAGAGATTGTTATTCAAATCCAACCGACTTGAAATTGTATTTGTCGTCAGTATCATTTTTAGTTTTGATTGTTTGTCATTTTGCGTGTATAATGAATTATTTGATTTATCGCGTGTATATACATTTCTCCATTATATGAACTTATTTACATAGTTGTTGTAATTCATTTAGAATAATATTTTGTATTTGTATTTGTTCGTTTCAGCTATTTACTCTTTGTACCTTTGAGAAACTTCTTACCTCATTGACTTAGTGTTGTATCCATGTTTGTGTCTCCTTTTTTAGCCTAGTTATTGGTTTTGTATCAATATAATGAGTATTAGTTGAATCACAATTTATAACACTTTAATCAAGGATTTTATAACACCTTGGCGGGCTTAAAGTGGGTAGAACATCCCAATTCTTCCACCCTTAATGTCACCCATAACAGGTGATATTCGAAAAATTATAAGGAATCACAACTCTTTAATCATTGTTGTGTCTTCCTGTTGAAAAACAAGAAACCCATAGAAAATGAAGGGATTGATCAATCAATTGATAGAATTGATCAATCTCACCATAATTCCCAAGAACCTAGAAACCCATTTTTTTACCAAGAACCGTGAGAAAACCAAGTGTGTGTTCTTCATTCACCAACACCTAACTCCTAGTTGATACCTTGTGATTAATATCCTAGAATGTGGGTCTTGTGAGTTTTTGTTATGTGTTGGAGATTCTTATGATACTATTCATTATCTTCAAATTTTGTTAAGAACCATTGTTATGGAACTTCAACTGTAAGGGTTGAGTATGAGATGTAAACCAAAAGTACATTAGGAAATCTAATATTTTTCTTTGAAGTTGTGTTTTTGTGTACAAGGTAAAATAATCGTTTCTTGGATATGGATTTTGGTTGTGTGTTTTTCACAAAGAGAGAATAGTGTCTCTATACTACATTAAAGACTTTGGTAAAACCATGAAAAGGTTGTTACATAACTGTTGTACCCCAAAATTTGCCCTCCCATATTCTTCAAGATTTGCAAAGAGCATGCTTCACAATCTCTCAAGGGTTGCACAGTCCAATTGCCTCCTAACAGTCAAAAATTAGGGTTTTGGTTCTGGCAAAGAAATTGAAGTTTTCAAGGGTCCAAACAAGTCCCACATGCCTACAAACATGTTCAAGCATCCATATGCCAAGTTTCAAGACTTACAGCACAAAATTGCACAGTCAAAAACCCTAATTGCTCAACAGTCAACTGTAGGGGCAAAATGGTCATTTGACAGTCAAAAGTCCAAATTTTTGGTCAACATATTATTTTGAAGCCACAAACATCATTTGATCAATTCTTGATCATGATTTTCAAGGCATGGCTCAAAAAGTCTCAAGATGCAAAAGTTTCCATATTTGGACAGTTGAAAAAGTCAACTGTAACTTGACCAAGGCATAACTTCCACATGGTTTATCAGAAAAATTCCATCCAAAGCTCATTTTGAAGAGAATGACATTTCCTACAACTCCTCTTCACACTTAAAGTCCAAGAAATGCTCTCACAAAAAGTTATCAATCTCAACATTATATGTCATTTTCAAAAGTCAACAAAAAGGCACTTTAAGTCAAAGACCATAACTTGAGATTGGTAAATCAAAATGACATGGGACCAAAGGCATTGGTTAGAGGACTTCAAGACCTTTCCAAAATGTCCAAGAACATGATCAAAGCTTAAAAATTGAGCAAGATATGCCTTGTGGAAGTTGGGAAAGTTTTGGGAATTTTGAAAAGTCAACTTTGCTTCAAATGCCTCAAAATTGCTAATGGGCCTCAATTTCTTCCAAGAATCATCACCCAAAAGCTATGCACGACCCATTGACCCAAAGGGGAGTTATTTCATCATTTTTTATTATTTATTTGAATTTTTTATCACCATTAATTCATTTAATTAAATAAAATATGACAAAAATAGCCAAGCATGTGTTTTAAATCTTTTTGCAGCATATTCTCTCATTTACTCACTCAAGATTTCGTGCACACCCCAAAAAGGCAAGAATCTTCATTTGATTGGCATGAGAAAGGTATGAAAAAGATTGGAAAATCATGGAAGATTACAAAAATTCAAAGGCATTAAAACTTGGATGTTGGGCTTGTTTTGTTGACCTAAAACGTTCACATACATATACATAAACCCAAACCTAATGCAAAGAACCTGGAAGCTGCGCCCAAGAAGAAGATACACTTTGCACTTTTCTCTAAAATTTTTCAAAACTGAAAACACAGTTAGAGTTTGTTTCAAGGCAAAATAACCATTCCATAAGCTTGCTTACATTGCCAGGGATCTTTCCCAATTAAAATCAAGTCTTCATACGGCCAGAAACGGTAGAATCACGTGGCCCTGTTTCCAATTTTGTTCATAATCGTATTTGCATTTGCACCTCTTTTCCATATGTTTTAAGCATTGATATATACTAACATGGTTGTTCTAAAGTTATTGGCATCATTTAATTGAGTTTTTGTGCCCTGTACGAGAATCTGCCATGGAAATTTTCTAGGTTTTCAAAGCTCCTAAATTGGGGACTTTTGCATATGGAAAAATTAGACAGCAAGACTTATACCATTGAAATCGTGACGTTCCAACGAATCTAAAACATTCATCGCGCCTTTTTTATATTTGTTCAATTTCTGTTCGCTATTTTTTGGTGTTTCAGATTGTGGGGGTTTAAAACCCCCGCTATCTAGTTTTATTTTTCAGGAAAAATAAAGAACAAGTGGAGAAGACGATGTGTGGAGGAGTGTGATTGGTGCGTTCAAATCGTTGGCGCGTTTTATTTGGGTTCCAGAATAATTGCACGTTTCTCTTATATTATTTGTGTCCCACATTAATTACAAAGAGCATCAACAGCGCAGCTGGCAAAGCCTTGGCACGGTAAACGTTGGGACCTGGGTTCGATTCCCAGGTCCCCCATATTTCCTTCTATTTTTTCTTATAACATGATTAGGCATCCAACACGCCCAGAAGTCCACCATTCACCCTACGCTCAAGCTGGCCACGCGTCCCACAACATCAATCCAAGGGCCAGCATAGGAGGACTACCATACGCATTGGTCAACAGATCCACACGCATCCCAGAAAAGTCAACGAAGGGCTTGAATTCATTGGGCCAGATTACTCATCATAAACCTCCAAAGGGGTCAACAAACCCCCCTATGTTTGTATTTCTTTTCTCATTCTTTTTTTCTTTTGTTTGTTTTAATTTAATGATTATTTTCTTTTAATTCATAAAATAAGTTTTATAATATAAAAATACCAAAAAATCAGGAATCATAAAAATAAAATATATTCATAAATAGTTTTTGTAAATAAATTTTGTTAACTAATTTAGTTTTAATTTTAGGTTTAATTTTAAGGTTTTTTTTATAAACTAAAGAATATAGAAATTAGGGTTTTAATACTTTTATTCTTTTTTCCTTTTTTTTACCATTATTAAATATTAATTATTTTTTGTAAATAAATATTCCCTTTAAATAATTAGGTTAAAACTAGGTCAAACTTAAACATTTTTTTAATAAATTAAAAATAGTTTAGAATTAGGGTTTTAATTCCATTTAATTTTCTCATTAAATTCCATAAATACAAAAACTCCACAAAAATAAGCTCTTGCTTTTATTTAATTTAATTAATTTACGATTTTGATTTAATTTCTTTAAAAGGGTCCAACGCCCTCGCATTCTCGATTTTATTTCTTTTCGCACATTTACTTTTATTTCCTTTTTTAAATTTTATGTAATTGCCCCAAAGCCTTATAATGGATTAATTAGGACATTTATTTTCCGTATTTTATTTCAAATCGGGTCTTGGTTTAATTTGGCGATGTAGACCCGTGCCTTTGTAATAGCGTAGGACTTTTATCTTCCCGCACCTTTTAACTGTTAATAACCACATGAAAGAATGAATGCCAAAAAAATAAAAACAAAGCGTAGATCACCAATGCATGAACAAGACAAATATAACTGAAAATGACACCCAATTCACACACCACCCCTAGGGTACGTCTCACTGTTGCCTTGCCCCTCGAAAAGTGGTCGTCGAGTAGAGGATGTTTTAGTAAGTCCTCATGTCCATGAACATGGCATGAGGGTAGCTTCTAAGGTGTCTTCCTATTGCTCTGGTGATCACAATGTCCCGAACCCTCGAATTGACCCGAACACCTCCAATGGTGGTGCTACCTACCCCTCAATGGTGGGATAGCACTACCTCAAGGACATTTACACAGACGAATTCCTTAGGGTAGGTAGATGACTCGTAGATACTTGCTCTAATTCAAAACAAATCAAAAACTTCTTTTCACATCGACACTTTGCAGAAAGCTTTCAAAAACAACTTTTCAAACACTCTTGAGGACTGATACAAGAGTCGAACTGAAATTTTAAACGAAACTTTTTTTAAACCCACAGTTGAAAAGCAAACAAACAATTTGAAAACACAATGAGCAAGTATCTAAGAGCCCATGGATAACCATGGATATAAAGGGTGCTAACACCTTCCCTTTCTATAAATCTACCTCCCGAACCAAGAGCAATCTCAATAAGGAATTTTTCTGTGCTTTTGTCCTTTCCATTTGGAGAAAATAAAAGACGGTGGCGACTCGTGCTTCCGCGACATTTCGCGAACTAGCGTTAAACAGTCAGTTCCAGATCCACCGATCACAGAACTGGCGACTCTGCTGGGGAATAAACTTTATAAAGTGAGGTGTACCTTAGGATAGTTCATAACTGTGTTTTCAATTGTTTTGACTTGTTTGCTTTAAATTGTCGGTTGCATCGGAGTTACATAGATCCTAACCCGGATCTGGGGATACCCTGTTTAGGTAGCATAAGCTGTGAGGGACCTGTCCGGCGTAGACCGACATGGGTGAAGCAGTCGCTACGTTGGTGTGGCACCTTGGTCTGTACCGATATCTCTTGTGTTGCAACGAGGAGAATATGGGTCTTCTGAGGAGTCATTAAGCACCAACAGACCTTAGAACCTTAAATGACACAACTTGGCCATTAGAACAGTAGCAGTATGCTACGTCCATTGAGGCTAAACTCTCGTGATGGTTCTGGCCACAAGAAAAGATTGCGATGCTGGAGTTATGACCGATTGAGGGTAGTCAATGATATTGGGATCCTCTAAGAACCCGGTTACTTTTGATAGGACAGGTATGAACCAACAAACTGAAAGAGGGTAATACCTAGACCTCATGCTGGCCTAAACTTTAAGGGCTTGTCTTGTGTGACTTGTGTGCCTTACCATGTTTGCCTTTGTAAATATTTGTGGTGTGCTTTATCATAACATCATAACATCATGAGCATTGCATGCATCCTGCATAAGGACTGACCATTTCAAAGACAAGAGGGTTTCACCTTTGCTCTGTTTTGTAGGACATCATGATGCCTATGCGAAGGAATACTATCTGGTTCAACTTTGTTCACCCACCTGAGTTACTTGAAGAATTGGTTAGCAGAATTCCAAACACCACTTCCTTCATCCAGAGGCATGGTTCTCTTCTCAGTTTAGTCACTGCAAAGCGGGATCAACAGTTGATGAGTGTCCTGACCCAGTTCTATGACCCTCTGTACCAGTGTTTCACCTTTCAAGACTTCTAGCTGGTCCCTACCCTGGAAGAGTTCACTGATTTGCTTGGTATCCCTATCTTGGATCAGACTCCCTTCACTGGTTGGGAAAAGACCCTCAGGCTTGAGGAGGTTGCTGCAGCTCTTCCTTTGACCCATCAAGAAGTAATGGACAACTGGGTGACTAGAAGCGGAGTTAAGGGTTTCTTGGCCAAGTTTCTGGTTGGTAAAGCTAACGGTTTCTGGAATGACTTGGACTTTAGGGCATATGAAGATATCTTGGCTCTCTTAATCTATGGGCTAGTCTTGTTTCCTAATCCTGACAACTTCATCAATGTCACTGCCATAAGGATCTTCATGTCTCAGAATCATGTGCCCACTCTCTTGGGTGACATCCTGCAACAACTTTATGCTCGTACTGCCCGAAGACGAGGAACTCTATGGTGTTGTATCCCTTTGTTGGTGAGGTGGTTTATTTCGCACCTCCCTAAGTTCGTGCTGAAGAACCAAGAAGGAAGAGGTTGGGCTCACAGGTTAATGTCTCTCACTGACAAGGACATCATTTGGACTTTCAGAGGTTTGGATGAGATAGCTGTTATTGATCGTTGTGGAGAATACCCTAATGTTCCTTTGATTGGTACCCAAGGAGGAATCTCTTATAATCCAGGTCTAGCACTCCGTCAATTTGGAAGAGCCAGAAGAGGAGGGCCTCATGAGATGTTGGTGCCTCACATCAGTTTTGAGTTTCAGGTGGATAGTGACGAGCTGCGTCGTAGGTTCATTAAGGCTTGGGACAGAGTTCATAAAGCTGACCCACAAGAGTTAGGACCAAAGACTTCTCTACCTATGGAAGCCTACTACAAATGGGTTCGCATCCGTGCTCAGAAGTTAGGTATGCCATACGAAGCTGTCAGACCCGTCATTCTTGAGTATCCTGACAAAGATGGGGCTCCTCCAACTGTCCTCCCTCCTCAGATACCTACTGATTATGAGACATTAAAGAGGTCTTGGTCGCAACTCTGAGAAGAACGGGATTCGTATCGGGAAAAGTTCAACGAGCAGGAATTGAAGATCCAGAAGCTGACAAAGCAGTTGGAGAATGAGCGAGCTCTGAATGACTACATCCGTACTGAGAAGAGGAGACCCTGGGATCAATGATAAGCTCTGGATGTCCTTTTACAGTTTTATTTCCCTTTTCAGTATTTCCCTTTTATATAACGCCTAAGGGAAATCTGTTGAACAATTTAAGTTTCAAAGTTGAATCTAATGAAGTGTGTTCCTTTTGTTTACAAAGTTGATTCCCGATTGTCTTTGAAAACATAAATCATACGCATTCCATTCATCATGTGCATAGCAGGTATTCTTCTTTTCAGGTTGCTTACTGTTCTTCGCTGTTTATTTCAGCATCATGAACCCTGACTCATCATCAACCGGGATGTCTATCAAGGCCCTTCAGGCGCAGAACGCGCAATTTCAAGAGCTGATCATGGGTTTGGCTCAAGGCCAAGAAGAGCTGAAGGCTTTACTCCTGAAGAAGGAGAAGAAGAAGAAGAAGAGAACTGTTCTTTTCAACTCGGGCCGAAGGTTTGGCAACACTCTGCAGAATGAGGAAGCTGGTTCTTCTGTGGGCAAGAGCAGTCCCCAAGGGGGAAAAGGTCCTAGTCCGGTAGTCTCTAACAACGAGACTGACTTTAATGAGGAACAGTATCCTCCTGCTGAAGACCGGTACAAGCAGTTGGAAGACAGACTGAATGCAATGGAGATCCAACAAGTGCCTGGGCTGGATTTCAGAGACTTGGGCTTATCTACTGGTGTGATTATTCCTCACAAGTTTAAGGCACCATCTTTCACCAAGTATGACGGGGCGTCTTGTCCCAAGCTACACCTCAGATCTTATGTGCGGAAGATTCAGCCGTATACTGTGGATAAGAATTTGTGGATCCACTTCTTCCAGGAGAGTCTTTCAGGGACTCATCTCGAATGGTTCTATCAGCTGGATGGGACCAAGGTTCGTAACTGGGAGGAGTTGGCTACTGCTTTTTATAAGCAGTATCAATATAATGCCGACCTTGCTCCTACACGTACCCAACTCCAGGGTATGTCCCTAGGATCAAGCGAAGGTTTTAAGGAGTATGCACAGAAGTGGAGGGATCTGGCTGGCAGGGTGCAGCCTCTGTTAACAGATCGTGAGCTGGTGGATATGTTCTTGGGGACCCTATCTGGGCCATTTTTCAATCATCTTATCGGTAACTCATCTGCAGGGTTCACTGATCTTATTCTGACTGGGGAAAGGATAGAGGCTGGAATGAAGTCCGGTAAAATTTAGAAAGGTACGTCTTCAAATGCTGAGAAGAAACTCTTTAAGATAGAGGCTCAGAAGGCTGTGCGCAAAGCTAGAACCAGAAGACCTCCTGTGCTCATCACCAATCCAGGAGTGAATGCCATTGGGGATGAAGATGAAGTAGAAGAGTCAGAGTTTGATAGCTGGATTTACCCGACGACTAATGGTGGATTGACCAATTGGGTTGCTAAAGATCATACTCCTGTTACTTTTGTTACGCAGTAATAAACTCCTTTGTTTTTGTTATTTGTAATAAACAATGAATTAAAACTCTATGGCCCGGTGTCTTACCCGGGGCACCGTGGCTTCATTTGTGAGGGTATATTAATTGTCATTTAATATATCATGAATAAAGACCTTGGACGTTTTCTCGCATTTCAAATCTTATGCTCCTTTTCTTTCTTTCCTTTCTTTATATATTGCAAAACAGCTGTATTTACACACACTCACTCATACAGGTTTCAATCCACTCTGGATCTCACTGGTAACGACTCTGCTACTGCCAGTTATGACTTCCAAAATTCGATCAACTTAGCCGAAGACGAAGGTGAAGATGATTGCGAAGTGCCTGGCGAACTTGCAAGACTGTTACTCCATGAAGAGAGGGCAATTCAACCACACGAAGAGCCAGTGGAAACGATAAATCTGGGTACTGAGACGGACAGGAAGGAAGTTAAGATTGGTGCCAACCTAGAGCTTAGCGTGAAGTAACGGTTGACTCAGATGTTACATAACTACATGGAAATCTTTGCCTGGTCCTACGAAGACATGCCCGGTTTGGATACCGACATTGTGGTCCATCACTTGCCTACCAAGGAAGACTGCCCTCCGGTTAAGCAAAAGGTCCGCCGTATGCGTCCAGAGATGTCTGAGAAGATCAAAGTCGAGGTTATGAAACAGTTTGATGCCGGGTTCCTTGCAGTGACTTCTTATCCTCAGTGGGTTGCTAATGTGGTGTCGGTACCAAAGAAAGATGGTAAGGTCAGAATGTGTGTTGACTACAGGGATCTGAACAGGGCCAGCCCCAAAGATGATTTCCCTCTACCTCACATTGATGTCCTTGACAATACTGCTCAGCATAAGGTGTTCTCCTTCAGGGACGGTTTTTCAGGGTATAATCAGATCAAGATGGCTCCTGAAGACGTGGAAAAAACTACCTTTGTTACTCCGTGGGGCACCTTCTGCTACAAGGTCATGCCATTCGGGTTGAAGAATGCTGGGGCAACCTACCAACGTGCCATGGTTGCTTTATTTCATGACATGATCCATCATGAGATAGAAGTGTATGTCGACGATATGATTGCAAGGTCCCAAACTGAGGAAGAACACCTTGATCATCTGCAGAAATTGTTTGACCGTCTAAAGTTATACAAGCTGAGGTTGAACCCGAACAAGTGCACCTTCGGGGTAAGATCTGGGAAATTGCTAGGCTTCGTTGTAAGTGATAAGGGTATTCAAGTGGACCCTGCCAAGGTTAAAGCTATTCAAGAGATTCCAGTTCCTAAGACAGAGAAAGAGGTCAGAGGCTTTTTAGGACGCCTGAATTACATTGCGCGATTCATCTCGCACCTAACTGCTACCTGTGAGCCAATCTTCAAGCTTCTGAAGAAAGATCAGGTAGTATGTTGGAATAATGAATGTCAGTCCGCTTTTGATAGAATCAAAGAGTATCTCCAAGAACCACCCATTCTTATGCCACCGGTTGAAGGGAGACCTCTGATATTATACCTGACAGTGCTTGACAACTCAATGGGGTGTGTGCTGGGGCAGCATGACGAGTCTGGTCGAAAAGAGCATGCCATTTATTACCTTAGCAAAAAGTTTACCGACTGTGAGACCCGATACTCACCGCTTGAGAAAACTTGATGCGCTTTGGTATGGACTGCTCGCCGGCTGAGACAGTATATGCTGACTCACACTACCTTGTTGATCTCAAAGATGGATCCTATAAAGTACATATTTGAAAAGCCTGCTCTATCTGGGAGAATATCAAGATGGCAAATGATCTTGACGGAATACGACATCCAGTACACAACTCAGAAAGTAATCAAAGGAAGTGTATTGGCAGACCACTTGGCACATCAGGCAGTAAACGACTATCAGTCAATGAACTTCGAGTTTCCAGACGAGAGCATCATGATGGTGACTGATTATGAAGTACCTGGACCGGATGAAGGACCTGAGGAAGGATCCCGATGGTCTATGCAATTTGACGGAGCCTCCAATGCTTTGGGTAACGGTATCGGCGCTGTAATCATATCCCCTCAAGGCACTCATACTCCACTCACTGCCCGACTATGCTTCAACTGCACCAACAACATGGCGGAGTATGAGGCATGCATCATGGGTCTCCAAGCTGCGATTGACTTAAGGATCAAGTTTCTGAGTGTCTTCGGAGATTCCGCTCTCGTGATCAATCAGATCAAAGGAGAATGGGATACGAAACATCCGAACCTTGTTCCTTACAAATAATGTGTGTTGACAATGATCCCCCATTTCACAGAGATAACCTTTGAACACTTTCTGAGAGAGGAGAATCAGTTGGCGGACGCGTTAGCTACGATGTCTTCTATGTTCAAGGTCAAATGGGACAATGAGGCTCCCCGGATCATTATCTGGAAACTGGATGAACCAGCATACTGTTGTGATCTCGAGACTGAATTGGTGACTGAGAAGCCTTGGTACCATGAGGTGAAGAGATACTTGGAAGCTCAGGAATACCCTGAAGGTGCATCTGTCAATGATAAGAAGTTTCTGAGAAGGTTCGCAGCGAAGTTCTTCCTTAGCAATGGCATCATGTATAAGCGAAACCATGATTCGACCTTACTGCGTTGTATGGATAAAACTGAAGCAGAAAGGATCATGGAAGAGCTACATGAAGGGACCTTCGGAACATATTCCAGTGGACACACTATGGCGAAGAAGATCCTTCGGGTAGGGTATTTCTGGTCCACAATAGAAGCCGACTACTACCAATATTCTCGGACATGTCACAAATGCCAGATTTATGCAGACAAGGTGCATGTTCCTCCAGTTCCTCTAAATGTCCTGACTGCGCCTTGGCCTTTTGCAATGTGGGGCATAGATATGATCGGTGAGATTAAACCTACGACATCCAACGGGCATCGCTTCATACTGGTAGCGATTGATTACTTTAAGAAGTGGGTTGAAGCAGCTTCTTATGCCACTGTAACCAAGAACGTTGTGGCACGGTTCATTCGGCACAATCTGATCTGTCGATACGGTGTCCCTGAAAGGATCATTACAGACAACGGTACCAATCTCAATAACAAGATGATCACTGAGCTCTGCGAGCAGTTTAAGATACAGCACCACAACTCTTCTCCTTATCGGTCGAAGATGAATGGGGCTGTAGAAGCAGCAAATAAAAATATTAAGAAAATTGTACAGAAGATGACAGTGACCTATAAAGATTGGCACGAGATGTTACCGTTCGCTCTACATGGGTACCGTACCTCAGCCAGGACGTCAACCGGGGCAACTCCCTTCTCCTTGGTCTACGGTATGGAGGCAGTCTTACCGATCGAAGTGCAAATACCCTCTCTCCGGATAATGAAGGATGCAGATCTGAGAGAAGATGATTGGATCCAGACACGACTTGATCAGCTAAACCTTATTGATGAAAAAAGACTTGCTGCTATCTGTCATGGTCAGACGTATCAGAAACGAATGATCAGGGCATTTAACAAAAAGGTCAGACCACAAGAATATCAAGTTGGGGATCTGGTAATCAAGCGTATCATCCTTCCTCAGAGTGATCCCAGGGGCAAATGGACCCCTACATATGAAGGGCCATTTGTGGTTAAACATGTGTTCTCAGGAGGAGCCATGATTCTTACCAACATGGATGGTGACGACCTTCCTCACCCCGCCAATGCAGACATAGTAAAAAGATACTACGCATAAAAAAAAGACCCGCTAGGTTGACATACCTAGGCAAAAATTAGGGCTTCCCGGTGAACCAAAAGGGTTCGGGCAAAATAAAGGGATGAAATGAAAAAATCTGTACACCCGGCAAGTCGAAAACCTGAAAAGGCGGCTTGGGCAAAAATGGGTATCCCGGTGGACTGAAAACCAGAAAGGGCGGTCCAGGCAAAAGTTAGGGGTAAAGCGTAATACTATGTCTCATTGGATCACTTTGCATCCAGAATCCGGTATCAACAATCAAGTTCAGACGGCATCGATCAATCAGTTTCATCTTCAGCTAGGTCATCAAGTGATGAGACGCTCGAAGATATAAAGGCGATAGCAGAGTTGGAACCTAGTGGGATTGTCCTATTCACACAGCTATTTTAATTTCCTTTGTACAAATTTGTATAAACTCTTTTGTTCGGCGGCGTTCTCTTACTAAGACGTTAGCCTCTTGTACATAAACGCCTATTTACAGGCAAATTCAAAAATCAATACAAAAATCACTTTTCAGTTAAATTTGCCAATTGTTTTTCCTTTTCTGTTTTGTTTTGCGAAGAACGTCCAAGGTTCAATTTGTGATATATGCGTTGACACTCATTGCTAACTCATAAATATTTGCGTACGAAACAAAGGATTAATTACATGTAATATTAGAAACAGGGGCAATAAAGAGTTGTCTGAGCGATCTAATTGTTCTGTCCACCAAGGTACCAAGGTAGGTTCAGCTGAAGAATATAACCAATATGCCTTAATTCCCCAGAGAGTGAGCCAGCAAGTCAATGCACTCTCCCCAAGCAAAGCTATGCTATCAGCCTTAAGGAAGTTGGGTATCCTCCAGCAGATCTCAACATTCCCCAGCACGATATACAGACATTCCTAACAAGCATCCCCGGTAGTCTTGACCTAAAGATTGTTCCCCGGCGGTATACCAGGCATTCAGCAGAGCCACTTCCCAATACATCTCAAAAAATTTCCCCAAGAGAGTCCAATCCAGTTCCCCCAGGAAAGTTGGAATACATCTCCCCAGCAGGAATCTTATCCCCAGTAGATTCTGGAAGCTTGCCCCCAGCAGAGCACGAACGCGTCCCCCGGCTGTATTCAGAAGTTATTTCCCTATCAGGATATAACTGGGTTATCCTCAGCCAAAAGCCACAGAAAGATCGTCCTCGACGAAGTCTTCTTATCCCCAACGGAGTCTATTAAAACTTCCAACTCAACAATGGTATCCCCAGCGAAGTTATCATCAACGTCCCAGCAAAATACCTCTCTCCCCACAGAGTATTTTTCTCCAGCAAGATCGCTAGAGTAATCTTCTCCCCGCAGAGTAATCCATTCGCCAAGTTTATCCCCCAACATAGTTATCTTCTCCTACCGGTATTCTTGCAACTATCATCCCCAGCAGAGACAACAAAGCACTATTCTCCAACATCAGCCCAGGATATGACTTCCCTGCATCCGTCAAGGATTTATTTTCCTAGGACGAAAACATACGTTCATAAACATCACATTTCCATACATTATAGCATGCATATATGCATCATACCTTAAAAATCTCATTTATGTTGAGAACATCATTGCTTGATCCATATCATGCATTGCATATGACTAACCTTTACCTTTCAGGAAAGATCCAGTTAAGTTCTCAGCTACATTTCAAGACTTTAGTCTGGTTCAGTTGAATCGACCCTAAGATTTTCCTGATTCTTATCCAGTCAAAGGCCTTCTCTGGTTCAGTCAGATCGACCCTAAGATCTCCCTAATTCTTATCCAGTTGAAGATTTCAAGACCTTGTCCGGTTCAGTTAAATCGACCCTAAGATTTTCCTGATTCTTATCCAGTCAAAGGCCTTCTCTGGTTCAGTCAGATCGACCCTAAGATCTCCCTGATTCTTATCCAGTTGAAGATATTCCAAGACCTTGCCCGGTTCAGTTAAATCGACCCTAAGATTTTCCTGATTCTTATCCAGTCAAAGGCCTTCTCTGGTTCAGTCAGATCGACCCTAAGATCTCTCTGATTCTTATCCATTTGAAGAGATTCCAAGACCTTGTCCGGTTCAGTTAAATCGACCCTAAGATTTTCCTGATTCTTATCCAGTCAAAGGCCTTCTCTGGTTCAGTCAGATCGACCCTAAGATCTCCCTGATTCTTATCCAGTTGAAGAGATTCCAAGACCTTGTCCGTTTCAGTTAAATCGACCCTAAGAGTTTCCTGATTCTTATCCAGTCAAAGGCCTTCTCTGGTTCAGTCAGATCGACCCTAAGATCTCCCTGATTCTTATCCAGTTGAAGATATTCCAAGACCTTCTCTGGTTCAGTCAGATCGACCCTAAGATCTACCTGATTCTTGTCCTAGTAGAAGACATCCAAGATTCTCTCAGCGTTCCTGTTGAGGTAGTAATCGCTCCAAGATTCTCTCAGCGTTCCTGTTGAGGTAGTAATCGCCCAAGATTCTCTCAGCGTTCCTGTTGAGGTAGTAATCGCTCCAAGATTCTCTCAGCGTTCCTGTTGAGGTAGTAATCGCCCAAGGTTCTCTCAGCGTTCCTGTTGAGGTAGTAATCGTCCAAGGTTCTCTCGGCGTTCCTGTTGAGGTAGTAATCGTCCAAGGTTCTCTCACCGTCCCGTTGAGGTAGTAACCATCCCTGGTTCATTCATCACCTTTTGAAGCTCCAAATTCAATTCCTGTAACCAGTCAGGGCGCATCTATACAAAGAGTTTGAAGACCAGCTTCTGTAACAGGTCAGGTAATCATTTTCTTTTCAGGTACGCAAGTTCTCGCTAAGGAAACTCTTACGCAATCGACACCCAGATGGCATCTATAAGCCCATCCACTCATCCATCATCTCTTAGCATGGCATCTATAAGCCCATCCACCTATCCATCACCTCTCAACATGGCATCTATAAGCCCATCTTCGTACCCACTAATCTCCAAATGGCATCTGTAAGCCCATTCCCACCATCACATTACTATGTGAGCGCAAATTTCTGGGCACTCTAGTGTTCAACCATCTTCCACCTTCGGATTACGAAAGGCACGTCAGCCAATCTACATCCTCAGGTCTAAGAAGATTGAACAGGGGCAACTGTTGTACCCCAAAATTTTCCCTCCCATATTCTTCAAGATTTGCAAAGAGCATGCTTCACAATCTCTCAAGGGTTGCACAGTCCAATTGCCTCCTAACAGTCAAAAATTAGGGTTTTGGTTCTGGCAAAGAAATTGAAGTTTTCAAGGGTCCAAACAAGTCCCACATGCCTACAAACATGGTCAAGCATCCATATGCCAAGTTTCAAGACTTACAGCACAAAATTGCACAGTCAAAAACCCTAATTGCTCAACAGTCAACTACAGGGGCAAAATGGTCATTTGACAGTCAAAAGTCCAAATTTTTGGTCAACATCTTATTTTGAAGCCACAAACATCATTTGATCAATTCTTGATCATGATTTTCAAGGCATGGCTCAAAAAGTCTCAAGATGCAAAAGTTTCCATATTTGGATAGTTGAAAAAGTCAACTGTAACATGACCAAGGCATAACTTCCACATGGTTTATCAGAAAAATTCCACCCAAAGCTCATTTTGAAGAGAATGACATTTCCTAAAACTCCTCTTCACACTTAAAGTCCAAGAAATTCTCTCACAAAAAGTTATCAATCTCAACATTATAGGTCATTTTCAAAAGTCAACAAAAAGGCACTTTAAGTCAAAGACCATAACTTGATATTGGTAAATCGAAATGACATGGGACCAAAGGCATTGGTTAGAGGACTTCAAGACCTTTCCAAAATGTCCAAGAACATGATCAAAGCTTAAAAATCGAGCAAGATATGCCTTGTGGAAGTTGGGAAATTTTTGGGAATTTTGAAAAGTCAACTTTGCTTCAAATGCCTCAAAATTGCTAATGGGCCTCAATTTCTTCCAAGAATCATCACCCAAAAGCTATGCACGACCCATTGACCCAAAGGGGAGTTATTTCATCATTTTTTATTATTTATTTGAATTTTTTATCACCATTAATTCATTTAATTAAATAAAATATGACAAAAATAGCCAAGCATGTGTTTTAAATCTTTTTGCAGCATATTCTCTCATTTACTCACTCAAGATTTCGTGCACACCCCAAAAAGGCAAGAATCTTCATTTGATTGGCATGAGAAAGGTATGAAAAAGATTGGAAAATCATGGAAGATTACAAAAATCCAAAGGCATTAAAACTTGGATGTTGGGCTTGTTTTGTTAACCTAAAACGTTCACATACATATACATAAACCCAAACCTAATGCAAAGAACCTGGAAGCTGCGCCCAAGAAGAAGATACACTTTGCACTTTTCTCTAAAAAATTTCAAAACTGAAAACACAGTTAGAGTTTGTTTCAAGGCAAAATAACCATTCCATAAGCTTGCTTACATTTCCAGGGATCTTTCCCAATCAAAATCAAGTCTTCATACGGCCAGAAACGGTAGAATCACGTGGCCCTGTTTCCAATTTTGTTCATAATCATATTTGCATTTGCACCTCTTTTCCATATGTTTTAAGCATTGATATATACTAACATGGTTGTTCTAAAGCTGTTGGCATCATTTAATTGAGTTTTTGTGCCCTGTACGAGAATCTGCCATGGAAATTTTCTAGGTTTTCAAAGCTCCTAAATTGGGGACTTTTGCATATGGAAAAATTAGACAGCAAGACTTATACCATTGAAATCGTGACGTTCCAACGAATCTAAAACATTCATCGCGCCTTTTTTATATTTGTTCAATTTCTGTTCGCTATTTTTTGGTGTTTCAGATTGTGGGGGTTTAAAACCCCCGCTATCTAGTTTTATTTTTCAGGCAAAATAAAGAACAAGTGGAGAAGACGATGCGTGGAGGAGTGTGATTGGTGCGTTCAAATCGTTGGCGCGTTTTATTTGGGTTCCAGAATAATTGCACGTTTCTCTTATATTATTTGTGTCCCACATTAATTACAAAGAGCATCAACAGCGCAGCTGGCAAAGCCTAGGCACGGTAAACGTTGGGACCTGGGTTCGATTCCCAGGTCCCCCATATTTCCTTCTATTTTTTCTTATAACATGATTAGGCATCCAACACGCCCAGAAGTCCACCATTCACCCTACGCTCAAGCTGGCCACGCGTCCCACAACATCAATCCAAGGGCCAGCATAGGAGGACTACCATACGCATTGGTCAACAGATCCACACGCATCCCAGAAAAGTCAACGAAGGGCCTGAATTCATTGGGCCAGATTACTCATCATAAACCTCCAAAGGGGTCAACAAACCCCCCTATGTTTGTATTTCTTTTCTCATTCTTTTTTTCTTTTGTTTGTTTTAATTTAATGATTATTTTCTTTTAATTCATAAAATAAGTTTTATAATATAAAAATACCAAAAAATCAGGAATCATAAAAATAAAATATATTCATAAATAGTTTTTGTAAATAAATTTTGTTAACTAATTTAGTTTTAATTTTAGGTTTAATTTTAAGGTTTTTTTTATAAACTAAAGAATATAGAAATTAGGGTTTTAATACTTTTATTCTTTTTTCCTTTTTTTTACCATTATTAAATATTAATTATTTTTTGTAAATAAATATGCCCTTTAAATAATTAGGTTTAAACTAGGTCAAACTTAAACATTTTTTTAATAAATTAAAAATAGTTTAGAATTAGGGTTTTAATTCCATTTAATTTTCTCATTAAATTCCATAAATACAAAAACTCCACAAAAATAAGCTCTTGCTTTTATTTAATTTAATTAATTTACGATTTTGATTTAATTTCTTTAAAAGGGTCCAACGCCCTCGCATTCTCGATTTTATTTCTTTTCGCACATTTACTTTTATTTCCTTTTTTAAATTTTATGTAATTGCCCCAAAGCCTTGTAATGGATTAATTAGGACATTTATTTTCCGTATTTTATTTCAAATCGGGTCTTGGTTTAATTTGGCGATGTAGACCCGCGCCTTTGTAATAGCGTAGGACTTTTATCTTCCCGCACCTTTTAACTGTTAATAACCACATGAAAGAATGAATGCCAAAAAAATAAAAACAAAGCGTAGATCACCAATGCATGAACAAGACAAATATAACTGAAAATGACACCCAATTCACACACCACCCCTAGGGTACGTCTCACTGTTGCCTTGCCCCTCGAAAAGTGGTCGTCGAGTAGAGGATGTTTTAGCAAGTCCTCATGTCCATGAACATGGCATGAGGGTAGCTTCTAAGGTGTCTTCCTATTGCTCTGGTGATCACAATGTCCCGAACCCTCGAATTGACCCGAACACCTCCAACGGTGGTGCTACCTACCCCTCAATGGTGGGATAGCACTACCTCAAGGACATTTACACAGACGAATTCCTTAGGGTAGGTAGATGACTCGTAGATACTTGCTCTAATTCAAAACAAATCAAAAACTTCTTTTCACACCGACACTTTGCAGAAAGCTTTCAAAAACAACTTTTCAAACACTCTTGAGGACTGATACAAGAGTCGAACTAAAATTTTAAACGAAACTTTTTTTAAACCCACAGTTGAAAAGCAAACAAACAATTTGAAAACACAATGAGCAAGTATCTAAGAGCCCATGGATAACCATGGATAGAAAGGGTGCTAACACCTTCCCTTTCTATAAATCTACCTCCCAAACCGAGAGCAATCTTAATAAGGAATTTTTCTGTGCTTTTGTCCTTTCCATTTGGAGAAAATAAAAGACGGTGGCGACTCTTGCTTCCGCGACATTTCGCGAACCAGCGTTAAATAGTCAGTTCCAGATCCACCGATCACAATAACAAAGTTGGAAGTAATTCAATTATTCGGGTTTCAGTTTTGCCTACACCGCCCTTTCAGTTTTTCAACCTATTGAGATGCTAATTTTTGCCTAAGCCGCCCTTTTGGGTTTTCAACTTAGCGAGTTGTTCTTTTATTTCTTTAGGCGAAGTATTTCTTGATTGCATTAACATTCACAGAATGTGGGAACTCCTTGCCATCCATAGTTTCAAGAATTAATGCACCTCCAGAGAAGGCTTTCTTGACAACATATGGGCCTTCATAATTGGGAGTCCACTTGCCCCTAGAATCAACGTTTAAAGATATGATTTTTCTGAGTACGAGGTTACCTTTTCTGAATTCACGAGGTTTGACCTTCTTATCAAACGCTTTCTTCATTCTTTTCTGATATAACTGGCCATGACATAAAGCATTCATTCTCTTTTCTTCAATCAAATTTAGCTAGTCAAACATGTTCGAGACCCATTCAGCCTCTGATAACTTAGTTTCCATTATTACAAGCAAAGAGGGAATCTCAACCTTGACGGGGAGCACTTCTTCCATGCCATAAACAAGAGAGAAAAGGGTTGCCAATGTGAAAGTGCAGACAAATGTATGATACCCACGCAGAGCAAAAGGGAGCATCTCATGCAAATTCTTATATGTAACAACCATCTTTTGGATGATCTTCTTAATGTTCTTATTTGCATATTCAACAACCCCTTCATCTTAGGCCTGTAAGGAGACGAGTTATGATGGACAATCTTGAATACTTCAAAAAATCATCTCATCATCTTATTATTCAAATTTAAGCAATTATTAGTGATAATCCTGCTTGTCACACCATACCAACAAATAAGATTATTCTTAATAAACCGTACTACCACCTGCTTGGTGACATTAGCATAAGAAGCTACTTCCACCCATTTAGTTAAGTAATCAATTGCCACTAAGATGAAACGATGTCCATTCAAAGCCTTGGGTGTAATCACCCTGATCATATCAATACCCCACATAGAGAAAGGCCATGGGTAAGAAATAAAATTGAGAGGAGTTGGAGGAATATGAATCTTGTCAGCATAAATCTGACACTTATGACACTTCCTCGCAAATTTATAACAATTAGATTCCACTATCAGCCAATAATAACCTACCCTTAGTATCTTCTTTGACATCGAATGTCCGTTGACATGGGTACCAAATGAACCTTCATGGATCTCATG
This sequence comes from Vicia faba, assembly GCA_948472305.1. Lineage (NCBI taxonomy): Eukaryota > Viridiplantae > Streptophyta > Magnoliopsida > Fabales > Fabaceae > Vicia > Vicia faba. Next base: position 1,279,260,758 of record OX451741.1, read on the forward strand.
CATCAACATGTTTGCTTCGTGTCTATCCATGCATCTGAGCAGGACCATGTCATAATTCCTTTCGTAAAACATATTTCATTGAGGAAGAAACTACCTGCCAACCTTCTCAATGTCTTTCTATCTTTGTTTGACACACTAAGTGGGTATTCTTGAGTTTGAAGGAAGTGCTTGATAACATAATACCATGGTTTATCATCCGGTGTCACCTCTGCAGCAAATACATGAGCTGGCCTATCAAGACGTTGGATTATAATCTAGGCTATGTCATTCCAAAAGTTCACTTGGTACATGGAAGACAATGTGGCTAAAGCATCTTCCATCTGATTCTCGTCTCGAGGAATGTGATGGAACTCAACTTTATTGAAGAAAGTCAATAACCTTCTTGTATAATCTTTGTAGGGAATCAAGCTAGGGTGACGAGTCTCCCATTATTATTATTATTATTATTATTATTCTTTAATATGATTTATCACTAAAGCTGAATCACTATATAAATCAAGAATCTTAACTCTGAGATCTATAGTCTCTTCAAGACCCATGATACATGCTTCATATTCTTCCATGTTATTGGTGCAATCAAATGCAACCCTTGCGGTAAAAGCGATATGAGACCCATGAGTAGTGATAATCACAACACCAATTCCTTTACCATAAGAATTCACGGCTCCATCAAATAGCATACCCCATTTAGATTCAGGATCTAGACCTTCCTCAAGAAATGGTTCATCACAATCTTTAACTTTCAAATACATCACATCCCCATAAGGGAAATCATACTTAACGGACTGATAATCATCAACTGTCTAGTGAGCAAGGTACTCTACCAACATGCTTCCTTTAATAGCCTTTTGAGTATGATATTCAATGTCATATTCAGACAACAACATCTTCCAACATGTAATTCTTCCAGTAAGAGCAGGATTTTCAAAGATATACTTAATTGGATCCATTTTGGATATCAACCAAGTAGTATAATTCAACATATATTGTCGAAGACGCTTCGCAGCCAAGCCAAATCATAAATTTTTTTTCTAACGTAGAATATCATGATTCACAACCAGCGAACTTCTTTCTCAAATAATAATTTCCATACTCTTTTCTTCTTGTTTCATCTTGTTGTCCCAAATTACAACCCATGGAGTTATCCAACTTAGTCTGATACATAATCAATGGTCTTCCTTTAACAAGGCAAGATAGGAGGTTCAAGCAAATACTCTTTAATGTTTTCAAAATACTTATAATAATCACATGTCCATACTGTAGCGGTAGAAATGTTGAGACTAATCCATTGGATTGACTTGAATCGCACATATCAAATTAAAAATCACCATCGTGCTTTATTGTTTCCAAAGGAATGAGAAAAGAGCGAATAACCCAAAAGAGGGGGAAATCTAAGTTTGGGGGTTGGTTATGCAAAAGGGGTGATATTAGCACCCTAAACATCTACGGTACTCCGCAGGAACCTCTTTGAAAGTTTGTGTGTTTTAGCCATAAAAGTTGTATATATAAAAAAAATAGATGGTGGAGATGAGAAAAGAAGTATTTTTTTTATAATTTTTGCATCCGCCGCGGTTGTGAACCTTTAGTGCCTACGTACCACCTTCGTGCAATAAGGGATCATGGTACACGTAGTTCACCTTTCAAAAATAAATAAAAAACACAAGTGTGTTGGTTAATTTTAAGAGACGAGACATCATCGTCTTATCCGAATGGAAGAACATACTTACTACCCACAATTATGAGAAAGGAGAATTTGCATCATCTCAAAGTGGAGGATATGACTTGGATTTTAAAATCAACAAAGCCTCTCTCAACACTAAAGTGGAAAATATCTCGCTTTACTACATATCGTAGAAGTATAGTAGCTCGCATCACCATAAAGATTGACAAGAGTCTAACCTTTTGAGAAAAGTTTTAAGGTAAAAAGCCAAAGTGGTAAAATGGTTTGAATGAGATTGATTGACTTTTAGTCTTCTCACAAAAATGTCAAAGTATTATTAAATTGTTTAAAGTTTGATTAAGAAAATATTTTTGAAAATGCATGGACCTAAGTCTAAGTTTATTACGAAAGCGGTTCGAGTTTAAAAACAGGAAGAGTTTTCAAAAGGAGGGAGAAGATTTTTGAAATTAAAGAATATGGGAGGAGAGGAAGGGGCTATCCTAAAGCACAAAGTAAAATCTAGGGAAAAGAACCGTCTAACCAACAAGAAGCCAACACTTGACACAATGAGTCAATGTAGAATTCCCATCCTTTGGATTTGAAACCAAACAAGAAAAGATAATAAACATGTTAATAAAACCAAGCTTCAATTGAATTAAGTCTTCACAAAAATTGGGCAGAGTAACGGCTATATACAGATTAATTTCCGATCACAGACAAAGCAGGCAATCATAATAACCTTCACACAAAGAAAACAAACAACCAAATATCTTGGGTTAAACCCCAAGAGCTCCCAACAAAAAAAACCAGTTGAGGTCACAAGGTCTCAAGGTAGGTCAAGGTCTCTAATCCTAAGTCCAAGAAGTCCATCACTCCATAAAGCCAAGGATAGTAACCAAATAGTCCCAGTAACATTAAAGTTTTTTATGGTTTAAGTTGATTATTAAGTATCTTCAAAAAGAAATGAAAAGCTCAAGTGAGCAAAAAATAAAAAATAAATGACACAAAAATAAATGCTCAAGTGAGCAAAGATAAAAATAACATGAAATGTAAATTCTAAAATAAACGTGCTTAAAGTAAAAAGCGTAAAGTAAAGGCATAAAATAAAGTCAATTGTTAGAAATTAGAGGTTAGTTGAATGACCATCTTGAAACTTGCATTTGAAACTCATTATAGGATTGATAAAACCAAAGCCTCTCATCAACAAGTTTCACTTGCTTTTTGTCAAGTATATCGTTTATTTAAAATTCTCAAGGCAACAATAAATGAACAATGATGTTTAAGTGATTCACTTTGACCAAAGCTTATGAAGATTCATTAGAGGATTGATAAGACCAAAGCCTCATAACAATGGATCTCAAGGTTATTGGATCAAAAGATTCAAATTAACATACTTGGGCTTACAAACATGGGTTTGGACCACGAATGATCATTTCTCCAATCGGGAAAAAATTTAGCGCTATGTTAAGCAATCGTAAGTGAACTTATATAGAAGTTGCACCTATTTTGAGGCCGGTCAATAGCAATCTATGTACCATATGTTTGGAGAAATAATATGTAGATTATTTTCCAACAATATGTAGCAAAAGTGAGAATAGGATAAGACGAAGAGGAAAAGGATAAGAATCAAACCACATTTGAACCAAAAATTTAATCAAGCTATCATTAAAATCAATCATCCACTTTGGAGGAGTTAAACTCAACACCCAAGATCAAATGATGTTAATGAAGCTCATGATCAAAGTCTCATAGTTTAAGATCAGCCAGAGTATATTAAAAAATAAAATTGTATTTAAAAATAAAGAAAAAGATTTTTAAAATGGTTTTTAAATGAAAATAAAAGGGGAAAATAGAAACTATATTTGAAACATCCAAGAAAAATAAAATAAGACCTTAGAAAAATCAGAAATGAGCTCAAATATTTTTAGAAAATTTTTGGTAATTTTTTAAGGTCAGAAACTATTTTTAAAATTAAAAGAAATAGGAAAAATAAACCAAAATTTGTGAGAAATAGTAAAGTCAGAAATAAAAATAAAATGAGGTCACCAATATTTGTCAAGAGGTCATTGGATCCTTCAATATTTTTTTCAGAATTTAAAAATTAAGAAAAGTATTTTTAAACATCTAAAACAATTCAAATATAGTGAAAAAATATAAAAAATATAAAAAAAATAAAATAAAATAGTCAAAAAATAATAATCAGGAAGAGAAAAATCAAAAGTATTTTTAAGAATTTTTTCAAATTTTTTGAAGTTAAAGTGAATTTTTTATGAATTTTTGAAGTTTAAATCAATTAAAATAAAAATCAGAAAATAAAAATATCAAACCAAAAAAATATGGGACATCTGGTCATTGTCCAAACGCGTTAGTAAACAGATCCAGTGGATCTGACGGGTTGTGCGTGTCATGGACTTGATAGAGTTTCACAATGAATCAATCTTTATTAAATAAAAACAACTTAAAATGTGGCACGTTGGATGGAGTCTGACTCACTAAAGTAATCATATTCAAGGCTCCTGAGTCACGTGCACGGTAAAGCAGATGTATTAGATAGAATTAAGAAATCACATGTCAGACTTTCTTTGGCTGAAGATGACACGTAGGCCGTCTTTAACCTCTAGACGCCCTAGATTGGGATTCTTCAAACTGTAAAATTAGAGGACCAGACTGGTACCATTAGCTTCGTCTCTTCAAGACGATTCTAATGGTACCCTCACGTCAAATTTATATAAACTATGCAAGGCTGAATTTAAAGAAAACCAGAAAAAATAGCGAGCACGAAAATCCCAAGTATCTCCCTTTATTCTAAATGAAAATGCAAACTGTAAGAAGTGTGAGAATCAAAAGGATGAATAGATTAGAATATGACTTTATGTGGTTCAATTTGACAGAGATTTCTACCTGAACAAAGTAGCTGAAAATTGTTCTGAAACTGGCCTTGGTTAGAACGATTTAGGACACCTCAAGGCTTGATTCTTCTTCTGTTAGCTTCAAGGAAGTTTATGGATGAAGAATCAATGGATAAATTGGATTGAAAAGTAGGGAAAATAGGAATTCAAAAAATCAGAAAAGTGATTTATGCAGGGAGTTTGGCAGGGTGATTTTGGCTATTCAAGCTTGAGAAAATGAATGAGGTGTGACCCTCTATTTATAGGGAAACTAATGGAATGCTTAAGCGTGTGAAATGATGAAGTTTGGAGGGAAATCGTGTGAAGTTCCAAACATGAAAATGTGACTTCTATTTTGCTCAAAATTCACAAAAACTTGAGTTTCAATGTGCTAATCATTTCTGGAAGTTCATTAAACATGATTAGATGTAAAGAAACACATGAATTTTGTGTTTAGAGGCCAAATCAAGGATTTCAAATTCTGACTTTGGAGAAAACTTCAGTTTCAAGGTACCATCTTTGAATCAATGGTGTGCATGATTTAGGGAACCTTAGGACTTGATTCTTGATACATTGGAGAGATGAGATCAAAAAATCTACAATGTGCAAAGAATGGAATCAAATAGATGATTGAGCTGAAAGTTGTGATGAGTCAAATTTGAGAAAAATATGCTAACTTTTTGTACTTAGAAAAATTCAAAGTTTACAAGCTTAGGGCACCTTTTGCATCCTTAGGTTATCTTCCATCCATTTAAAAGCTTAGAATATAAAAGAAGAGTTGAAGTTCACGCCTTTAAGATCATTGTGGAAAAAGAGTGGGCTTAAGGAGATAAAAATTGACCAAGTTATGATCTTTTGAAGTCACATAAGGGATTTTGATGGCCTATCTAGAGGACTTGTAATCTTTCTTCATCATTAGGTGTCCTCCATACAAAATTTTCTTGAAACTTTTGAAGTGATTTATTGATACACCTTTGAAGAGAAGCATGTTTTTGGAATCACTCAAAAATGCAAAAAGATGAGCTGGATATAGCCTTTAGAAGTTCAAAACCCTAGCTCCTAGAGAAACAAAATGCCTTGGAAAACCTTTTCAATTTTGACAAACCTTCTTGCACAAATACTTTTTTCGTGTATGTAGAAGTTGTTGAGGATGATAATGAGAAACCATGTAAACCATAACCACTTCCAAATATTGAGAATTGAGGGAGATATGCACTTGTGACCATGAAATCCAAAACTTGTCCAATTAGGTCAAACTTTGTCCATCAACCCTTATATCTTTGGACTATCTTTGACAACTTAAGGTATGATGGATCATAATAGACTTTTTCATGATATTACTTAAACACATATTCAATGATAAGTCTTGAATATCAATGAAGCTTTGTTGAAGAAGGCATGGAAATAAACTCCTGAACCTGTAGATCAACTTTGATGGAATGTGTTGTGCTTTCAGCTATAATATCAACAATTAGGGAAGACATTCATTGTATTTATTAGTTAAAAGTTAATCAATACAAAACATAGATGATCATAAAATACAAGTCAAGGTGCTTGGTGATTCCCCATGAGCAAAGCTAAAGATAAGGAGAAGAACCAAACCCTAGTATGATCTTGTTGTGATTGAGTTGATATGATATGATAGAGGAATCTTAGGGGAAAAAATTAGGGTACAACAACTGTCCTTATTTAAGTGTCTTCTATCTGGAGATGCAAAGGTTAAAATCTTCGTGTTGAAGTGATTGAAGATACTTAAATATAAAACAAGCCTTATTTTTGGCCCTAAGATGCCATGAAATGCTTATGATTATGAATGCAAATGAACAAATACAAAAAATGATACAAGACACCACTGAGAATGTAGCAAAAAAAACAGGGATCAAAATAAAAACTCAACCATGAAAATAAATCACTGGTGAACAAGAGACCCAACTCTATTAGGGTAAAGCCTAAAGAGGAGATAAGGCGTCATCAACTCAAATATTGAGGAGAGAAAGTAAAGGTTAACCGTGATCGGCAGATGACTACGAATTATCCACTCACTAAAGAGATAGAAAAAAAATTAGCATCAACCTACTGAGGAAAGAAATGGTACTATAATACCAGTAAATACCAATATTATGGTATGTAATAAACGATTAGTTCCAGTAATCACGACAGGGAACAAAAGAACTTCTTCAGAGTAATGTGAATCTCAATGACAAACTGTCTCCCATAATGACGAGAGTACCATTCATCAGAAAAAGATCTCAACAACGAACTATCTCCCATAATGACGAGGCTACCATTCATTAGAGTAACAAATCTCAACAACAGACTACTTTCCATAATGACAAGGATACGATTCATTGGAGTAATAAATCTCAACAACGAACTACCTTCCATAATGATGAGGCTACCATTCATTGTTGTAACAAATCTCAGCAATGAACTACCTTCCATAATGACAAGGCTACCATTCATTGGAGTAACAAATCTCAGCAACACACTACCTTCCATAATGACAAGGCTATCATTCATTGGAGTAACAAATCTCAGTAACGGACTACCTTCCGTAATGACAAGGCTACCATTCATTAGAGTAACAAATCTTAGCAACGAACTACATTCCATAATGACAAGGCTACCATTCATTGGAGTAACAGATCTCCACAACGAATTACCTTCCATAATGACAAGGCTACCATTCATTGAACTAACAAATCTCAGTAATGAACTACCTTCCACAATGACGAGGCTACCATTCATTGGAGTAACAAATCTGAATCTTCTCTGGGAACTGACAGACTTACTGGGGAAGTATAGGTTGCTCAAATAAAGAGACCCGCCACTTGCTATTACAAGAAGGAATTGCAATAATGATTTCCTGGGGAAAGAAATAATACTTCCTGGGGAAATGTAAATATATTCGTGCTGAGGAGATAAAGTCTTCTCGTGGAAAAATAAATGCACACTCTCAAACCAGGGCTCAAAGCTTGCATAAATCAAAATAATAATATTTCTAGGGACCATAGATTCAATCCAGAAATAAACCGGAATGAATCAGTCAACCAAAATAACACCTCATGAGAAATAAGCTCAAGAGGGAACCACTTTCTATCCAAACAAAGAGCTGTACAGGAAGGCTAAAGCGAAAATCTTCCACGAGGGATAACTCAATGGGGAAATTGAAAGAATATACATTTTCTGCCTATGGTTGACATTCTATTGGAGAAAGGATAACACAACTCTGCAAAATAGGGTAATATGCCAACAAGATATTAATGAATGCAAATGAGCAATGATTTTTTAAATTCAACTATGCATGATGTATGTATGAATGTATGAATGTTATCATGTATATGCTGACAAAATAGTCATATAACACTGGGGATAATCAGACAAAACCAACTTGGGTAAAGTCAATACTCGACTAAATCACATCCAAGATGAAAATTTTATAAGAAGGTAATCACCATCTGAGGATACAAATAACAACCATAATTCCAACACTACAAAGGTCAATGTTTTGAAAATGATTCCATCTCAGCACACAAAGGGGAAGAGACTTTCGTCATGTGAGTGAAGACCTTACTAGGGAATCTGGGATAGAGGCTTCATACCATGCAAACCTGAAATAAAAAATGAACCAAGACCTGATTGGGGAAAATGGTATCACAAACCCAACACTGCACCACACATCAATTGGTATCATCTTAAATTATCTATAAGCACAAGAAGATCATACTCATACCAGCAAAAGTGACCTGGGAGCCTTCCTGGGGAATTCATATTTATAAAATTTCAGAGTTCGTCCATCCTTGGAGTCACTTTTTTGTTCTCCTTGAGTCACAAAATCTAAAGCAAGAAGTAATTTGTAAATTATTTTCAAAAAAACAATTTTGTTATTTAATTTGTTTGCTTTGAAAGTTACTATCAATAATAAATAGAGTCTTTGTAAGCAGAATAAAATAAGAATCACGAAGAACATGATAAAAGCTCAAGCTTTATTAATAGGATGGTAGTCTGCGAATGGAGAGACTCCATAGATGATTACAAAGTTTGGAAAATGGTAGTATATATTGGAAAAGATACCTTGAAATACAATGACCACTATTCTCCCTAACAACTTTGAATTCCTGAGCAGCGACTTCGGTTGAAGAGTGGTGAGGATCCTAGAAGATTGTTGCTTCAATGATCAAGTCTTGTCTGATGCAGTTACTTGCCAAGAAATCTCTAACTTTTTCCTAAGTTTACCTTGCGGGTTTTCAACCTAGCGGGAGAATTTGTTTCTGTTTATGTCTCTTACTCTTGCCTAGACTGCCCTTTCGGGTTTTCAGCCTACCGAGACGCTCATTTTTGTCTAAGTCGCCCTTTCGAGTTTTTGACTTAACAAGCTGTTCTTTTATTTCTTTAGGCGAAGTATTTCTTGATTGCATCAGCATCCAAAGGACGTGGGAACTCCTCGCCATCCATTGTTTCAAGAATCAATGCACCACAAGAGAAGGCTTTCTTGACAATATATAGGCCTTCAAAATTGAGAGTCCACTCGCCCTTACAATCAGCGTTAAAAGACATGATCTTCCTGAGCACGAGGTCGCCTTCTCTGAATTTACGAGGTTTGACCTTCTTATCAAAAGCTTTGTTCATTATATTCTGGTATAACTGACCATGACACAAGGCCGTTATTATTTTCTCTTCAATCAAATTCAACTGGTCAAACCTATTCTGGACCCATTCAGCCTCTAACAACTTGGTTTCCATTATCACACGTAAAGAGGGAAGCTCCACCTCAATGGGGAGCAATTCTTCCATGCCATACACAAGAGAGAACAAGGTTTCCCCTGTTGAAGTGCAGACAGATGTTCGATACCCATGTAGAGAAAAGGGGAGCATCTCGTGCCAATCTTTATAAGTAACAACACTTTTCTGGATGATCTTCTTGATGTTCTTATTAGCAACTTCAACAGCCTCATTCATCTTTGTCCTGTAGGGAGATGAATTGTGGTGGAAAATCTTGAATACTTCACAAATTTATGTCATAATCTTGTTATTCATATTTGAGCAGTTGTCAGCGATAATCCTGCTTGGCACACCATACCGACATATGAGATTATTCTTGATAAAGTGCACTACAACCTTCTTAGTAACATTAACATATGAAGCTACTTACACCCATTTGGTGAAGTAGTCAATTGCCACTAAAATGAAATGATGTCCATTCAACTCCTTTGGTTCAATCATTCCAATCATGTCAATACCCCACATAGAGAAATGCCATGGGGAGGAGATAACATTGAGAAGCATCAAAGGCACGTGAATTTTGTCAGCATAGATCTGGCATTTGTGGCACTTCCTTGTAAATTTATAACAGTCAGATTCCATTATCCCCCAATAATAACCTTCCATAAGCATCTGAGCAAGACCATGTCATAATTTCAAAGGAACCTTCATGGATTTCATGCAATAACATGTTTTCTTCATGTCTATCCACGCATCTGAGCAAGACCATGTCATAATTTCTTTTGTATAGCACATCTTCATTGAGGAAAAAGCTGCCTACCAACCTTCTCAATGTCTTTCTATCTTTATTTGACGCACCAGTCGGGTATTCTTGAGTCTGGAGAAAATGCTTGATATCATAATACCAAGGTTTTTCATCTAACATTTCCTCTGCTGCAAACACATGAGACAGTCTATCCAAATGTCGCACTGTGATACGAGGCACATCGTTCCAAGTATTCACTTGATACATAAAAGCCAAAGTTGCCAAAACATCCGCCATTTGATTTTTGTCTCTAGGAATATGATGGAATTCAACTTTATTAAAGAAGGATAATAATATTCTAACATAGTCTTTGTAAGGGATCAAGCCAGGGTGACGAGTATCCCATTCTCCTTTAATCTGATTTACTACCAAAGCTGAATCGCCATACACATCTAGAACTTTGATTCTAAGATCAATGGCCTCCTCGAGTCCCATGATACAAGCCTCATACTCTTCCATATTATTGGTACAATCAAATTTCAGCCTTGCAGTAAAAGGAATGTGTGATCCATGAGGAGTTATAATCACAATACCAATTCCTTTCCCATAAGCATCCACAGCTCCATCAAATACCATGCCCCAACGAGACTCAGGATCAGGACCTTCCTTAGGCAACTGTTCATCGCAATCTTTCACTTTCAGAAACATAACATCCTCATTAGGGAAATCATATTTAACAGACTGATAATCTTCAACCGATTGGTAAGCAAGATAATCCGCTAACACACTGATATTTATAGCTTTATGGGTATGATATTCAATATCATATTTAGACAACAACATCTGCCAACGGGCAATTCTTCAAGTAAGAGCAGGCTTTTTAAAAATATACTTAATTGCATCCACTTTGGAAATCAACCAAGTAGTATGATTCAACATATATTGCTGCAGCCACTGTGCCGCCCAGACCAGAGCACAACATGTTTTTTCCAGCATACAATACCGCGAATCACAGTCAGTAAAATTCTTCCTGAGATCATAAATGGTGTATTCCTTCTTTCCTGTTTCATCTTGTTGTCCCAAAATACAACCCATATAATTATCTAACATTGTTAGATACATGATCAATGGTCTTTCTTCAACGGGAGGGGTCAAGATTGGAGGTTCAAGCAAATACTCTTTAATACTTTCAAATTCCCTTTGGAAATCATCTGTACACACACAACCATGATCTTTCTTTAACAACTTAAAGATCAGTTCACACGTCGCAGTCACATGCGAAATGAATCTAGAAATGTAATTCAGATGTCCAAGGAAGCCTCTAACTTGATTTTTAGTCCTTGGTGCATGCATTTCTTGAATTTAGTTGACTTTATCAGGATCAACTTTAATTTCTTTTTGGCTGACAATGAAACCTAACAATTTCCCTTATCAGACACCGAAGGTGAATTTATTTGGATTCAAGCGGAGACGATACTTCCTTAAACGCTGAAACAGTTTCAATAAATCTTCTATATGCCCTTATTTAGTCCGAGATTTAGAAATAATATCATCAACATATACCTCAATTTCCTTGTGCATCAGATCACGAAATAGGGATGTCATAGCCCTCTGGTACGTTGCACAAGCGTTCTTCAACCCGAAGGGCATCACTCTGTAATAGAATGTTCCCCAGGGTGTGAGAAAAGTTGTTTTTTCCATGTCCTCGGGAGCCATTATGATCTGATTATATCCGAAAAATCCGTCCATGAACGAGAATACTTTGAATTTTGCTGTACTATCAACCAACATATCAATATGTGGCAATGGAAAATCATCTTTTGGACTAGATTTATTTAAATCTCTATAATCAATGCACATGCAAACTTTTATGTCTTTCTTTGGTACTGGGACAATATTGGCAATCCATAGAGGGTACACTGATGTCACAAGAAAACCTACATTAATCTGCTCTAAGACTTCTTTAATTTTTACTGCCATATCTAGGTGAGTTCTTCACAATTTCTGCTTGACTGACGGGTACTCTTGCTTTAGCGGCAAATGATGCTCCATAATATCCGTATCCAAACCCGACATATCTTGGTATAACCAAGAGAAGACGTTCACATATTATTTCAACATTCAATCAACCTGTTCTTCACGTCAGGATGCAGTAATGCTCCAATCTTGACTTCCTTCGAATCTTCCTCTGAACCCAAATTGATTGTCCCTAACGGCTCTTTATACGGCTGAATGAAATTTTTCTCACGCTTGAGAAACCGTGAAACCTCTTCCATAATTTCATCAAATTCTTCTTCTTCGGTCACATACACAGGATTTTCAAAGTTGGTAGAGAGTGAAGGGTCATTATATTCAACGGGTTTTTTAATTAATCTGCACATATGATTTATGATTGCTTTTAGAAACTGACACATATATCAAGTGATTATGCATATTTATTTACATTTATTATTTATTCCAAAAGGGTTTTTTTAGTACCATTTTTCCAAGAAAAAGCAGAAAATAAAAACATAATTTTATAATCAAAGACAACTTTTCTTAATGATTTTAATGATCAAAGCAAAAAGATAAGTCCATACAATATCAAATTTCACCTTGAGCAGAGTGAAAGCCTTTTGTAAAGATTAACAAAAACAAGTTACTTTGAGACATGGATGTAAGAGGGAACATCAATAGTAACCCAGTTTTGGACTCTCACTCCATGTGTCTATAGTTCGGCATTTCATGCTCTTCTTCATTCTCCATAATAACATTGATCCTAGAAACACTTGGATGAAGGTAACCTCCGTTGTGGAAAATATCCTGATACTTGCCCAAAGCAGTCTTTGGCTTCATGTTCTCACCTTTATCATTCTTCACAGAAAGTCCCAAACCAACCCTATTGTTGTTCACCGGAGGATCAACAGTCTGTCCCCATACTTTACTAGGGCCATTATGCACAACCTGCTGAGCATCTTTGAATGAAGCTATAGAATTTTCATTCTCTCTTACATTATCAACGGATAAAGCTTGGAACTGAGTTCCAACAGTAGCTTCATCCACTTCCACAACACTGAGAGAGGATAAATGAGATATTAATAATGCTTGCTCTCCATTTATGATAACCACTTTTCCTTCAAGCACGAACTTCCGATTTTGGTGCAAAGTTAAAGTGACAGCCCCTGCCTCGTGTATCCATGGTCGTCCCATTAGATAGCTGTAAGCGGGCACAATATCCATGACTTGGAAAGTAATATGAAACAAGTGCGAGCCTACATGAATAGGCATATCAAATTCCCCAATAACATACTTCCTTGATCCATCAAAAGGTTTTACAATTATGCCACTTGGGCGCATGGGAGCTCCTTGGTACTTCAGCTTCATCAGCGTACTCCTCGGTATGACATTTAAGGCGGACCCATTATCAATCAACACATTTGGAAATGAATCGTTCTTACAGCTCATGGAGATATGGAAAGCCAAATTACGATTCCTTCCTTCGTCAGGAAATTCCTCATCACAGAAGCTTAGGTTATTACAAGACGTAATATTCCCTATCACACTGCTATATTGGTCCAATGATATATCACTTTCCACGAAGGCTTGATCAAACACTCTCATCAAAGATTCTCTATGGGCCGAAGAATTCATCAGCAAAGCTAGAATAGATATCTTTGAAGGAGTATGCAGCAACCGATCTACTATCTTGTAGTCGCTCATCTTGATAATATTCAATATATCATTCACATCTTTTTCTAGAGTAGCACTGCTAGATTCCCTTACTGCTTTCTTAGTTTCAACACTTTCACAACCTTCTTATCGCCACTGACATTCCCTTGAATAATAGGTGTGAACACACGACCACTGTGGGTCACTTTACTGGCCTCAACAATATTCTCGAAATTAGACAAAGGTTGGATGAGAACTTCCACACCATCCTCTAGAATTGTAGCATTGTACTTATACGGTACGACTTTGTCTGATTTGTAAGGAACAACACCTGGCAAGCAAATCACTATTGGAGCTACAACTGGCTTTCTATAGTATTCAATTTCGACAGAGGAGGAATCATTGAAACACGACACAATAACATTCACACCTTCTTCAGAATATTTGGTCATCAAAAATCATTGCTGGAGAACATATCTTCATCTGAGGAAAAGAATTCATCCACATATGCATATTTATCATCCAACACAATCTCAGCCAAGCAATCTTCAATCACATTAATCATATTGTAATCATCTCTATGACCTGATACCTTGATAGTACCATTATCTAATAACAACTGAATAGCCCTTTTCACAATGGCACAACCAAGAGAGTCTCTGCAGCAAACCCGACAAGATCCATAGTGGTGTTCTTCTTGACCTTCCATGTGATAGAAAGTAGCGTGCAACTGCACCAAATCATCATTCATATGGTTCACGTTAAAGATCCGGAATTCTCCAGGACATCCAAAGACCATGTTCACTTCCTTGTATTATGCCCTAGGCCTGATTATATGAATGAGGCCTTCATCCATCATTTCCTGTAAACCAACCTTTATCTTATCACACCCATGTATATCAGTACTGCAGATACCACAACCAGCATGGTCTAAACTCACAAAGGTCGGCATGCATCTTTACCAAGTCACCTCTGACAAGGTTGATATCAAAAATTCAGAAGTCCCCTGGACAACCAACAACCTTGTTGACAACATTTGTTCCTTCATGCTTTGGTAAAGGATTATCTTTTACATTAGGGCCGACATCTTTAAAGGACAAAAGGCCCGATCTCACCACTTTTTGTACCTTCGATTTAAGAGGATAACAATTTTCCACATTATGCCCTGGTGCACCCTGATGAAAAGAGCACGTTTGATCTGCCTTATAATACTAAGGAAAAGATGATGGTATAGCAGGGGGTGGCCTGGTCTGAACCAACTTTTTCTATATCAATGCTGGGAGCAACTCTGCATAACTCATGGGGATAGAGTCAAAAGCCTTTCTCCTCTGATTGTGCCCTTGATTACCCTGAGGGGCTGGTCTTTGATAAACGACTATGGTCGGTACCGTATTGACAACTGGAGTTACCGAAACAACCTGTTGGTGGCACTGATGATTTCTTCTAGGAGGATTAACCATTAGATCTTGAATAACAACATTTGTGTCTCCTTCTTTCTTTTTAGCAAACCCGTGCGATGGTTTTTTCGTACTGCCATAATTTTCACTTATTGTCAAGCGACCCTCTCTTACAACTTCTTCCAAACGGACACCCATGTCCACCATCTTGGTAAAATCACTTGGCACACTCGCCACCATTCTTTCATAATATAAAGAACCTAGAGTCTTCAGAAAAATCTTTGCCATCTCTTTTTCTTCCATTAGAGGGATCACTTGGGTGGCTACTTCACGCTATCTCTGTGCATATTCCTTAAATGACTCTTTGTCCTTCTGGACCATTGCCCTGAGTTGATCATGGCCTGGTGCCATATCCATATTATATTTGTACTTTCTAATAAAAGCTTCACCCAAGTCGTTGAAAGTATGAACATTGACACTATCCAGGCTCATGCACCATTTCAATGTTACACCAATCAAACTGTCTTAGAAGAAATGAATTAACAGGAGTTGATCATCGGTGTGAGTAGACATCCTTCTCACATACATCACTAAATGAGTATGAGGACAAGTATTTCCCTTGTATTTCTCGAATTCTGGTATATTGAACTTCGCAGGTATTTTCACATTTAGAACCAAACACATATCATTCACATTCTGCCCAAACAAATCTTTTCCTCTGAGGGTCTTCAACTCTTTTTGCATCTTATCAAAATGATCATGAAATTCTTTCATTCGATCATAGAAACCAAGCTTTGACTTGGTAGAAGAATAGGGCGATAAACCTCATAATTAACAAATGGTACATCATTTATCGAAGGAGGTGCGGCATAGTGAATATCATTTCTAGTAGCAGGAGTAATATGCACTACAGGAGGTGCATGAGCATCCGTAACCTGAGAAAATAGAGAAATTTGAGCATCTTGATTATAACCTGCTGGCATGAAGTTCTCTGGCATTCCCCACGGATAACCCTGAGGCATACAATTCTGAACAACAGTAACTGTAGTAATAGAAACAGGAACTGTCAGAGCTTTGGAAGTAACCGTTGTTTGTTGAGGTTGAGCAAGTGGTGGCTGATTCTGAGTAGCCACCAAAGATTCTATTAAAGCAGTGAGATTGGCCATACCAGCCTTTAAAGAAGTAACTTCTTTGCGTAACCCGCGATTCTCTTGTTCTAGATTATCCATCTTCCTTCTGAAATTGGCCCGAGTATTATACTAGTGAGACATCTCGCTGAATGAAGTAAAGAAGCACAATAAGACACCTAAGTATGAATAGAAATGCAAGAAGTATGTAAAATATGGTGCATGATATGTGATGCACATGATTTATTTTAATATTAATATTTTAAGGAACTCAAAGATTTATGAACAATTTGCAAATATTAAAGTACAAACACATTTGAAATACTAAAAATCTCATTATAATAACTTCAAAACGGATTACAACTTTTAGCAAAAGTTTCAATGATCCCAAGCAAAAGATAAGATAAAAATCTAATATCCTAAGAAAGTAAAGCTGATGAAGATCACTCCACACACTGGCGTTTTCCTATGAGTCTTGTAATCCGAGCCTTCAACTGCTTGTTCTTTTCTGCATACCTGTTTGAGACCTCTTTCCAATTACCAGAGCCCGAAAGTGAGCAACTAGGTCCTAACTGAACTCTAGAGGAGAATAAATCTTCTTACCTCTCCATCATCTCTACAACACGACTCTCAAGAATCTCGATCACGTCGACTTTCCCCTTCAAGTCTACTCGGTAGGAAACATATAAAGTCTGACACTTATTCTTCCAAGCCTCCTTTTCCCGCTGCATCCTGACTAGGGCAAGCTGAAGCTCTTCCACATCATCTAATAGGAGAAGATTGTTCTTTACAAACATATCAGGCATGGGCGCTTCACGGGAATCTGACATCTTCAATTGGATGGCTCTTGCTTGTACCCACTGAAGATAAGGCTCCAAAGAAACAGCCCCTCTAGGTCCCAAGTCCTTCCTACTCTTTCTGTGAATGTGACGCCAAGCCTTCACAATCTCCTCTTTAGCTTCCTTATGAACCTCCCTCTCTTTAAGGAAGAAACCACTCAGATGAATACTATTTAGCTTATCCTTCATCGGATATCCAAGCAGTCGTCGTGCAAGGACGAGATTATAGTTAATTCCTCCCTTTGTACCAAGAACAAGTACATTATGGAATCTACCACAACTGTCAACAATCTCTACATCATGGTAAGCCTGATGGTACCAAACAATATCTGAATGAGTGAGGGCCATAATCTTTAGAGCCTAACGAGGTTCCTTCCTGACATCCCAAAAAGCATCATACTGAGGCAAGTGAGAAATAAACCATTGATACAACAAAGGCGTGCAACAAATGATCATCCCTCGATGGTAAGAATCCCGAAGATGAGTAGAGTAATAGGCATCACCTAATAATGTAGGGACCTAATTCCCAATCATAAATATCCTAATGGCATTGATATCCACAAACTTGTCGATATTGGGAAATAAGAATAACCCATAAGCAAGTAGAACAAAGATGGCCTCAAAAGTAACCATACTCTTTATCCTAGCAAAATAGCAAGCTTTCTCCAATAAGAACTAAGCGGGTAATCCTCTAATCCCTCCTTTGGTAGTCACGTGGGCTTCAACTTCAGACTTCCCCAAATGGATTAAAGCAGCAATCTCATGAGATTTTTGCTCCCCCTCCAAACCAGTAAAAGGAACATGATCGGTAATAGGTAAACCTAGTAGATAAGAATACTCTTCCAATGTAGGCATTAACTGATAATCAGGGAAAGTAAAGCATAAATACATCAGATCATAGAACTAGACCAAAGAGAGAGAATACCCTTCGTCATCCTGAGCTTCATAAGATAAATGGTGGACCCATACTTTTTCCGAAAATCTGTAGAACTCTCGATCTCAGGAATCAGACTCATTAACTCATCTATCTTGGGATCTTTGAAACTGTACTTCTTAGTATTTCTTTTTCCAGAATCCATAGTCAAAAAGTACCTGAGATATTCACAAAGAGTCAACTTTTAAGTCCCTTGAAACAAAATGCTTTAAAGGAATACTCATGAGTGCACGAATGCATGATGAAAAAATCATACACAAGATCACAAACATATGGTTTATAGGTTTGACGTCACGAGCATGATGTCAAAGGTACTACCGACAAGGTATGGTATAAAAGTTTATCACCTGTCGAACAAGGTTCTAAGAGGTTCCTAGAGTCTACATCCTTGCTTTGGATATTACCAACTTCCCAATTGACTAGGTAATTAGCAATATTCTCAAGAAAAACTCGTCCGAGCATAGTATCGTGTGATAACCATTTCCGGATTACTCTGTCGTAGCTTCCACACTACACCTAAAAGTCCAAGATGGGTTAAAGGTTCTAAAGTCCTCAATTTCAGCAGCCTCCCAGGTCGAAAGCAACACGTCTTTCCGATTACTCGGTAAACAACACTACAGTCAAAGGGGCCTCCACTGAGTGGGGGATCTCATGCCTCCTTTTTGGGGATTACTCCCTCAAAGTTAACATGAATATATCGCCCATCCTATCTTAAGTTTTCCCAAGTCCTGGTATAGGACTCATGAGTAATAACCAAGCACCCTGAAAATCAGAAAAGTCCAGACAAACATATATACAATATATAATATACAACAGATAATAGCACATACACAAATAAGCAAAGATAGGCTCAACCCACTTAGGGATGGACCAGCAATAGGTCGATCTGTCCCCAGTGAAGTCGCCACTTTTCTCTTTAGCGGTAAAAATGTTGAGACTAAGCCATTTGATTGACTTGACTCGCACTGATCAAATTAAAAATCGCCACCGCGCTTTATTGTTTCCAAAAAAGGGAAAAGATCTAATAACCTAAAAAAGGGGGTGAAAATCTACGTTTAGGGGTTGGTTATGAAAAGGGAAGGTATTAGCACCTTAAACATCTATGGTACTCCGCATGAACCTCTTTGATAATTAGTGTATTTTGGCCATAAAAGTAGTATATATGCAAAAAATAGATGGTGAAGATGAGAAAAGAAGTATTTTTTTTAAATAATTTTTGCACCCTCCGCGGTTGTGAAACTTTAGTGCCTACATACCACCTTCCATGCAATAGAGGATCAGGGTACTCGTAGTTCACCTTTAAAAAATTTATAAAAAAAACAAAAGTGTGTTGGTTAATTTTAAGAGACGAGACATCATCGTCTTATCCGAATGGAAGAACATACTTACTACCCACAATTATGAGAAAGGATAATTTGCATCATCTCAAAGTGGAGGATATGGCTTGGATTTTAAAATCAACTAAGCCTCGCTCAACAACCAAGTGGAAAATATCTCTCTTCACTATATATCACAGAAGTATAGTAGCTCGCATTACTACAAGGATTGACAAGAGTCTAATAATTTGAGAAAAGTTTTAAAGTAAAAAATCAAAGTGGCAAAATGGTTTGAATGAGATTGATTAACTTTTAGTCTTCTCACAAAAATGTCATAGTATTGTTAAATTGTTTAAAGTTTGATTGAGAAAATATTTTTGAAAATGCATGAACCTAAGTCCAAGTATATTATGAAAGCGGTTAGAGTTTAAAAAAAGAAGAGTTTTCAAAAGGAGGGAGAAGATTTTTGAAATTAAAGAAGATGGGAGGAGATGATAGTGCTATCCTAAAGCATAAAGTAAAATCTAGGGAAAAGAACCGTCTAACAAACAAGAAGCCAACACTTCACACAATGAGTCAATGTAGAATTCCCATACTTTGGATTTGAAACCAAACAAGAAAAGATAATAAACCTCTTAAGAAAACCAAGCTTCAATTACATTAAGTCTTATAAAAAATTGGACAGAGTAACGACTGTATACAGATGAATTCCTGACACAAACAAAACATGTAATCACAATAACCTGCACACAAAGCAAACAAACAACCCAATGTCTTGGGGTAAACCCCAAGAGCTCTAGACAAAAAAAAAACAGTTGAGGTCACAAGGTCTCAAGGTAGGTCAAGGTCTCTAATCCTAAGTCCAAGAAGTCCATCACTCCATAATTCCAAGGATAGTAACCAAATAGTCCAGTAACATCAAAGTTTTTTATGGTTCAAGTTAATTATTAAGTATCTTCAAAAATAAATGAAAAGCTCAACTGAGCAAAAAATATAAAAAAAATGACACAAAAATAAATGCTCAAGTGAGCAAAGATAAAAATAACATGAAATGTAAATGCTAAAATAAATGTGCTTAAAGTAAAGGCATAAAATAAAGTCAATTGTCAGAAATTAGAGGTTAGTTGAATGACCATCTTGAAAATTTCATTTTAGACTCATTATAGTATTGATAAAACTAAATCCTCTCATCAACAAGTTTCACGTGCTTTTTATCAAGTATATCATTTATTTAAAATTCTCAAGACAACAATAAATGATCAATGATGTATAAGTGATTCACTTTGACCAAAGCTTATGATGATTCATTAGAGGATTAATAAGACCAAAGCCTCCTAACAATGAATCTCAAGGTTATAGGATCAAAGGATTCAAATTAACACACTTGGGCTTACAAACATAGGTTTCGGCCACAAATGATCATTTCTCGAATCAGGACAAAATTTAGCGCTATATTAAGCAATCGTAAGTGGACTTATATAGAAGTCACACCTATTTTGGGGCCGGCCAATAGCAATCTATGTATCATATGTTTGGAGAAATAATATGTAGATTAATTTCCAACAACATGTAGCACAAGTGAGAAGAGGATAAGATGAAGAGGGAAGGGATCAGAATCAAACCACATTTGAACCAAAAATTTAATCAAGCTATCATAAAATCAATCATCCATTTTGGAGGAGTTAAACTCTACATCCAAGATCCAATGATGTTAATGAAGCTCATGATCAAAATCTTATAGTTCAAGATTAGCTAGAATATATACAAAAATAAAATTGTATTTAAAAATAAAGAAAAAGATTTTTAAAATGGTTTTTAAATGAAAATAGGAACTATATTCAAAACATTCAAGAAAAATTAAATAAGACCAAAGCAAAATCAGAAATAAGCTCAAATATTTTTATAAAAGTTTTGGTAATTTTTTAAAGTCAGAAACTATTTTTAAAATTAAAAGAAATAGGAAAAATAAACCAAAAATTGTGAGAAATAGTAAAGTCAGAAATAAAAATAAAATGAGGTCACCAATATTTGTCAAGAGGTCATTTGATCCTTCCATATTTTTTCAGAATTTAATAATTAAGAAAAGTATTTTTAAACATTTCAAACAATTCAAATAAAGTGAAAAAATTATAAAAAATATCAAAACACTAAATAAAATTGTGAAAAAATAATAATCAGGAAGAGAAAAATCAAAAGTATTTTTAAGAATTTTTTTCAGATTTTTTGAAGTTTAAATGTGTTTTTGAAGTTTAAATCAATTAAAATAAAACCAGAAAATAGAAATATCAAACCAAAAAAATATGGGCCATCTGATCATTGTCAAAACGCGTTAGTAAACAGATCCAGTAGATCTGGCGCGCTGTGCATGTCATGGACTTTATTGAATTTCACACTGAATCAATCTTTATAAAATAAAAATAACTTAAAATGTGTCATGTTGGATGGAGTCTGACTCACTAAAGTAATCAGAACCATGGGCTCCTGAGACACGCACACGGTAAAGCAGATGCATTGGATAGAATTCACAAAATCACATGTCACACTTTCATTGGCTGAAGCACGACACGTAGGTCGTCTTCAACCTCCAGATGCCCTAGATTGGAATTCTTCAAACTGTAAAATTAGAGGACCAGACCGATACCATTAACTTCGTCTCTTCAAGACGATTCTAATGGTACCATCGCGCAAAATTTATATAAACTATGCAAGGTTGAATTTGAAGAAAACAAAAAAAAAACAGCGAGCACAAAAATCCCAAGTATCTCCCTCAATTCTCAATGAAAATGTAAATCGTAAGAAGTGTGAGAATCAAAAGGATGAATAGATTAGAATAGGACTTTATTTGGTTCAATTTGATGGAGAATTATACCTGAACAAAGCAGCTAAAAATTATTTTGAAATTGGACTTGGTTAGAACGATTTAGGACACCTCAAGGCTTGATTCTTGTTCTGTTATCTTCAAGGAAGTTTAAGAATGAAGGATCAATGGAGAAATTGGATTAAAAAGTAGGGAAAATAGGAATTTGAAAAATCAGAAAAGTGAGTTATGCAGGGAGTTTGGCAGGGTGATTTTGGTTATTCATCTTGAGAAAATGAATGAGGTATGACCCTCTATTTTTAGGGAAACTAATGTAATTCTTAAGCGTGTGAAATGATGATGTTTGGAGGGAAATCGTGTGAAGTTGCAACCATGAAAATGTGACTTCTATTTTGCTCAAAACTCAACCAAAACTTGCATTTCAATGTGCTAATCATTTCTGAAAGTTCATTAAACATGATTAGAAGTAAAAACATGCACAAATTTTGTGTTTAGAGGCCAAATCAAGGATTTCAAATTCTGACTTTAGAGAAAACCTCAGTTTCAAGGTACCATCTTTGAATCAATGGTGTGCACGATTTAGGGAATCTTAGGACTTGATTCTAGATGCATTAGAAAGATGAGCTTACAAACTTTAAAATTTGCAAAGAATGGAATCAAATAGATGCTTGATATGAAATTTGTGATGAGTCAAAGTTGAGAAAAAGATGTTGACTTTTTGTACTTAGAAAAATTCTAAGTTTTTTCTTCAAAATGACCTATAATGTTTTGAATCCAAACATGGCCTTCCATTTAAAATTTGCTATTGATCAAAAAATATGGCATGAATTAGATCTATTGAATGAAATTTTTAGATTTGAGCCATTTAAAAACTCCAAAAATTAAGAAAGTTATGACTTGGTGAAGTTGGTGAAAATTCATGAAATGACCTATAATCTTTTGCATCCTTAGGATATCTTCCATCCATTTACAAGCTTAGAATATAAAATAAGAGTTGAAGTTAACATATTTAAGATTATTTTGAAAAAAGAGTAGGCTTAAGCAGATAAAAATTGACGAAGTTATGATCTTTTGAAGTCACATAAGGGATTTTGATGGCATATCTAGAGGACTTGTAATCTTCCTTCATCATTAGGTATCCTCCATACAAAATTTTCTTGAAACTTTTGAAGTGATTTATTGATAACCCTTTGAAGATAAGCATGTTTTTGTAATCACTCAAAAATACCAAAAGATGAGCAATATATAGCCTTTAGAAGTTCAAAACCCTAGCTCCTAGAGCAACAAAATGCCTTGGAAAACCTTTTCAATTTTGACAAACTTTCTTGCACAAATACTTTTGTAATGTAAATATAAGTTGTTTAGGATGATAATGAGAAACCATGGCAACCATAACCACTTCCAAATATTTATAATTGAGGGAGTTATGCACTTATGACCAAGAAATCCAAAACTTGTCTAATTAGGTCAAACTTCTTCCATCAACCTTTATATCTTAGGACTATCTTTGACAAGTTGAGGCATGATAGATCATAATAGACTTTGTCATGATATTACTTCAACAATCTTCAATGATGAAGCTTGAATCTCAATTAAGCTTTGTTGAAGATGGCATGGAAATAAACTTATGAAACTGTAGATCAACTTTGATGGAATGTGTTTTGCTTTCACCTATAATATCAACAATTAGGGCAAACATTCATTGTATTTTTTATTTAAAAGTTAATCAATACAAAAATAGATGATCACAAAATACAAGTCAAGGTGCTTGGTGATTATCCATGAGCAAAGCTAAAGATAAGGAGAAGTACCAAACCCTAGTATGATCTTATTGTGATTGAGTTGATATGATATGATAGAGGAATCTTAGGGGGGAAAATTCGGGTACAACACATACACAACCTTGATCTTTCTTTAGAAGTTTGAAGATTGGTTTACAAGTGGCAGTCATGTGAGAAATAAACCTAGAGGTATAATTCAAACATCCAAGGTGTTATATCCCAATTTTTTCCCTTAAGATCTCTCATCATCTCATATTATCAATACATCAAGATTACACAGGGTTGGTTCTCCCTTCTACTTCATCATATCTTTCAGATTTCTCTTGAGGGATCACCAAGCCCCTTGAATTGTGTATCTTGTACATGTTTTTTAGGTGGATTAATTTTTAACTAACATCAAAATATGTATATATGTTTCTTTGGATGTTCATATTGTAGGTGATGACACAAATGCATCCATCTCACCATCTAACCTAGGGTTTTGAGGGATGATCCTCAGTCAAATGGATATTAAATGGATTACAAGAGCTTAAGATTCAAGTCTATGTCAATGATATCAAATTTTTTTGGTTCAAAGAGGCCTCTCACTTTATTTAGGTCAATTTTTCTTCAAGGTTGGTGGTGGCATTCATCAAGAAGATTCATAGGTTCATATGTTTATTTCCATTACTTCTTCAACAAATTTCATTGAGTCTAAAGCTCCATCTTTGAATGTGCTTCAATATAACATCATTTCAAGGTCTAATGTTATTTATCATGCTCTATTTTAAAAAGAAGATAAAAAATATTCAAGAATGATTCAACAAGTTTGACCTAATTGAGCAAGTGCTTGATTCACTTATCACAAGAGCATAATTCTCTCAATTTTCAATATTTTGAGTTGGTTATTTTTGCGATGTATTCTTATCATCAGCTAAAAAAACTTCTCTTCACATGATAAGATCCAATTGTGCAAGGAAAATCATCAAAAGTGGAAAGGGGTTTCATATCATTTTGACACTCTTTGAGCTAGGGTTTGCTGACTTCTAACCACCATATCTTGCTCATTTTTTTTTATATTTTTGATTGATTCCAATTCCATGGTTTTCTTTTAAGAGTATTTAACAATTTATCTTCAAGGATCAAAGGCTAATTTGGCATGGAGGATCATTTAAATTTGAAGAAGATTACAAGTCCCTTTGAAAAGACTTTGAATCTTAGGGTTTGACTTCAAATGATCATAACTTAGTCAATTTTTATCTCCTTTAGCTCATTATTTTTTTACAATAATATTTGGGATGTCTACTACAACTTTGTTTCAATATGAAAGACTTGAAAATGCTTGGAAAGTTGTTTAAGAATTGAAAAGATTATAGGTTTTTTGTGAATCCCCCAAATTTGTTCATCATCTTCCAAAGACTATAACTCTTTTAGTTTTTATGATTTTTGAGTGATCTCAATTCCATAATTCAATTCAAGGGATCTACTTCATTTCATCTTCAAGGATCATGATCAAATTTTGAGTTGAAAGGCTTGTATGTTTACAAGACATTATAGATCATTTTGAAGCTCAACACTTAGAACTTTTCTAAGTACAAAGTACCTGTGTGTTTTTTCTGATTTCAAACTTGATTAAATTTTTTATCAAGCATCAAAATGCTACCTTTCTTGGCACATTATGAAGATTTTTGTGAGATATTTCCATTGCAAAAAGAATGATATCATAAATCCTCCTACATTGTTTTCCCCATGCTCTTGAAGGTGATTCCATGAAACTATGTTTTTACTTGAAATCTGAATTTGATTTTCATATTGTGCATTCTAATCACCAATTTTGTGCATGTTTTTCACTTAAGCATGTTTAAAAAACATGATCAGGCTTGTTTCAGCATCAAAATGCAAGAATTGAGTGAGTTTTGATGGATTAAAAGTCACACTTTGCTCATGATGCAGGTGCACACGAATTCCACTCATACTTGATCGTTTCTCTCACTTTTTGTTTCTATCATGCTCAACTATAAATAAGGGACACACCCCACTCATTTACACAAGCTTTAGAGAGCCAGAAAACCTCTGTCAAACTTCCTCCACACCTCTTAATTCTCCAACTTCCAATTTGATTTTAGAGCACTTCCAGTTCTAAATTCTTAAGCTCTTCACCTTCATTGAACTTATATGAATCCAACCACATAAAGATCAAGCCAAGTCATTTATTAAATCGAGCTATCCAAATCCAGTTCCAGAGCAAATTACTCTTACTTTGTTCAGGTAGAAATCTCTATCATTTTTCTTCAAACAAGTTACTAATTAGTTATCTTCCTTCTTCTGATTCTCATACTTCTTTTAGTTTGCGTTTTCATCAAGAATTGAGCATTTATTTATAAATTTAGTTTTGCAAATTTTCACTGGTTTTTCTCAAATCGAGTGAGCTACACTTTAAAAAAAAAATCGCGAAGGTAAGGTTAGGATCGCCTGGAAGAGACAAATCCAACGATACCACTTTAAGCTTCTAACTTTCCGTTTAAAGAATCACGTCCTTGCCCTATTTGAAGATTCCTGGAGGTTGAAGACGACCTAGGTGTCGCTCTTCAACCAATGATCTTAAGCCAATCGTTTTAATCTGATTGGTTGGAGCTTTTTGTGTTGCCTGCGTGCGTTTTAATGATGATCGCCATAAGTCCTATCTTCAGCGCCTTTGGATCTAACACGGTGGATAATTGAGCTGAATCCAACACACCACATTATTTTGGGATTATTTTTATTTTCTTATTTTTGATTTAATTATTTTAAACTTCACAAATTCATAAAAAATTCATTTAACTTTTAAAATTGTGAAAAAATATAAAAAATATTGTTGATTTTTCTCTTTCTCATATTTATTTTTTTTCACAATTTTATTTTGTGATTTGGTATTTTTATGGTTTTTCCTTTATTTGACTTGTTTTAATTGTTTAAAAATACTTTTTATTTTTATTTTTAAATTCTGAAAAAAATATGGTTGGATCCAATGACCTCTTGACAAAAATTGGTGACCTCATTTTGTTTTTTATTTTTTATTTTACTATTTCTCACAAATTTTGGTTTATTTTTCTTATATCTTTGTATTTTCAAAATAGTTTCTGACTTTAAAAAATTCAAAAGTTTTTTGTCAACACTTGTTAACTCATGTTTGACTTCTGAAAAAAATTTAAGATTTTTATTTGGTGTCTTAATACATGTTGTGTATTTTACAAATCATTTCCTTTTTAAATCATTTAAGTTTTGTTTTATATTAAATATATTTTATTATATTTTTGATTGGTCCTAATTTGAGGACACTTGAGTTTTGTTTTGGGACAAGTTCCTCAACCTCATTGCATCTTGGGTGTGGATAGATTGAAAAACTAAATCAACCCAAATGGATGAATGATATTGATGATATTTGAAACCCTAATTTCATCTGATACATTGGTTACACAATCATTCCCCTCCCTCTTCATCTTATCTCTTTCTTGTTTCTACTTGTGCTACATGTTTTTGGAGAATGATATACATATCATTTCTATAACATGTTTGGTATATAGATTGCTATTGAACAACCTAAAATAGATGTGGCTTCTACATAAGTCCACTTATGATTGCTTAACATAACGCTAAATTTGTCCCAATTCGAAAAATGATCATTCGTGGCTCAAACATATGTTTGGAAGTCCAATTGTGTTAAATTTGAAACCTTTGATCCAATAAATTTGAAGTTCATTGTTAGGAGGCTTTGATTCTATTAATCCTCTAATGAACTTCATAAATTTTGGTCTAAGTGAATCATTTGAACCACGTTGATCATATGTGATTGTTTTGAGCACTTGAAATGAATGATATACTTGACAAAAACAATTGAAACTTGTTATTGAGAAGATTTGATTTTATCAATCTTGTAATGAGTTTTCAAAAGCAAGCATCAAGATGGTCATTCAACTAACCTTTTATACTTGACTTCTAACTTCTAATTCACTAATAATTAAATTTACTGTATGCCTTTATTTTATGCATTTACTTTATCTACCATTTATCCTTATGTCATGCTATTTTCCTTTTGTTCACTTGATCATTTATCTTTATGTCAGTTTACCTTTGCTCATTTGAGCTTTTATTTTATTCTGAAGACACTTAATAATCAACTTGAACATTAAAAAACTTTAAGGTTACTTGGACTATCTGGTTGTTATCCTTAGCACTCTAGAGTTGTGGATCTCTTGGACTTAGGATTAGAATCCTCGATTACTTGGGGACCTTGTTGCTATGTTTTTATTTTGTCTGAAGTTCTTGGGGTTTACTCCAAGGCAATGAGTTGATTTTCTTTGTGTGGAGGTTATTCTAATTTTATGCTTTGTCTGTGATTGAGAATTCCTCTGTATAACCCCGTTACTCTGCCCAATTTTTGTGAAGACTTAATTCATCTGAAGCTTGGTGTTCCTCAGAGGTTTAGTATTTTTGCTTGCTTGGTTTTAATCCAAAGGATGAGAGTTCTACATTGACTTCTTCATGTAAAGTGTTGGCTTCTTGTTTGTTAGACCATTATTTTCCTTAGATTTTAATTTGTGTACTTAGGATACTCCCTTCATCTCCTCCTATCTTCTTTAATTTCAAAAATCTTCTCCCTCATAATAAACTTGGACTTAGGTCGATGCATTTTCAAAAATATTTTCTTAATCAATTTAATCATACTTTGACATCTTTTTTACAAGACTAAAAGTCAATTAACCTCATTCAAACCATTTTACCACTTTGACTTTTTAATTTAAGCTTTTCTCAAAAGATTTGACTCTTGTCGATTCTTGTAGTGATGCAAGCTATTATACTTCTACGATATGTAGTGAAGTGAGATATTTTCCACTTGAGTGTTGAGTGAGGCTTTGTTGATTTTAAAATCCAAGCTATATCCTTCACTTTCAAATGATGCAAATTCTCCTTTCTCATAATCGTGGGTAGTAAGTATGTTTTCCACTCGGATACGACGATGATGTCTCTTCTATTAAAATTAACCAACACATATTTGTTTTAAAATTTTTGAGGTGAACTACGAGTACCCTGATCCCATATTGCACGAATGGTGGTACATAGGCACTAAAGGTTTGCAATCACGGCGGATGCAAAATTGTAAATAAATTACTTATTTTCTCATCTCCACCATCCTATTTTGTATACACCTTTTATAGCCAAAATACACAGATTTTCAAAGAGGTTCCTGTGGAGTACCGTAGATGTTTAGGGTGCTAATACCTTCCCTTTGCATAACCAACCCTCATACCTGGATTCTCCCCCCCTCATTTTTGGGGTTTATTCGCTATTTTCCAATATCCTTTGGAAAAAATAAAGCGTAGTGGTGATTTTTATTTAATGGGTACGAGTTAGTTCAATCCAATGTCTTAGTCTCATCATTTCTACCGCTACAGAAAACCGGCAGCTTCACTGGGGAGTTACATCTCTAAGTGGGTTGTGCATATCTTTGTTTATCTGTGTATGTGCTATTATTTATTGTATATTATTTATTGTATATATGTATGGATTTTTCTGGTTTTCAGAGTGCTTGGTAATCTCTGATAAGTCCTATATCCAGACTTGGGAAAACATAAGATAGGATGGGTGGTATAATCATGTTAACTTTGAGGGAGTAATTCTTAAAAAGGAGACATGAGATCCCCCACTGAGTGGAGGCTCCTTTGACTGTATTATTTGTTTACCGACCAATCTGGAAGACATTGCTGCTCTCGACCTGGGAGCCCGTAAAGTTGAGAAGATATAGAACCCTTAACCCATTTTGGTATTTTAGGTGTAGTGTGAAGACTATAACAGAGTAAACCAAAAGTATTTGTCATGCAATGCTGCACTCAGACGATTTTTTCCTGAGAATATTGCTAATTACCGAGCTAATCGGAACATTGGTAATATCTGAAGGAAGAATGTAGACTCTGGGATTTCCTTAGATCCTTGTTCGGTAGACTATAAACCATTAGTCCTTACCTTGTGGTAGTACATTTGACTTCACGCTCGTAACATAGAACCTATGAAACCCCATGTTTGTGATCTTGTGTGTGATTGTTGCATCATCATGCATTCATGCATCCATGAGCATTCTTTAAATGGTTTTTCAAGGAACTTAAGGTTGACTTTTGCAAATATTTTAGGTATTCCATTGACCATGGGTTTTGGAAGGAGAAAGACTCGAAAGTACAGTTTCAAGGATCCTAAGATAGAGGAACTGATGAGTTTGATTTCTGAGGTTCAGAGTCCTACATTAGTCCAGTTCTATGATCCGTTATACCAGTGTATTACTTTTCTTGATTATCAACTGATGCTCACATTGGAAGAGTATTCTTACTTATTTGGTTTACCTATTATTAATTGTGTTCCATTCACTGGTTTAGAAGGAGAACCCAAGTCTCATGAGATTGCAGCAGTTACTCACATGAGGAAGTCTGAGATTAAGGATAACATGACTACCAAAGGAGGAATAAGAGGTTTACATGCCTAGTTTTTGTTGGATAAAGCTTCTTACTTCGCTAAATTAAGAGTACAATATCTTTTGAGGCTATCTTTGCTTTTCTTGCTTATGGGTTGTTCTTGTTTCCTAACATCGAAAAATTTGTGGATATTAATGCCATTAGGGTCTTTCTGATTGGAAATCCAGTCCCTAAGCTGCTAGGAGATACTTGTTATTCCATCCATCTTTGGAATTTGTATCAGGAATGGATGATCATTTGTTGCACACCATTGTTATATTAGTGGTTTATTTCTCACTTACCTCAGTCTGCTGCTTTTTGGGATATCAAGAAAGAACACCGTTGGGCACCAAAGATTATGGCTCTCACTCATTCTTACATTGACTAGTATCATCAAGCTTATCATGATATGGAGATTATTAATAGTTTTGGTGTTTTTCCCAATGTGCCTCTTCTTGGTATAAAGGGAGGAATTAACTACAAGCCTGTTCTTGCATGCCGCCAACTTGGATATCTGATGAGAGGTAAACTAAAAAAATTCATGAGTGGTTTCTTTCTCAAAGAAGGAGAAGATCATAAGGCAACTAAGGAAGATATTGAAAAGGCTTGGCGCCATATGCATAAGAAGGGTAGAAGCTATTTGGTACTAAGAAGAGATATTTCTTTAGAGCCTCATTTCCGTTGGGTATAAGCAAGGGTAATTCAGTTGAAGATGAAGAAGTGAAAAACACAAGAAGGGGGGGGTTGAATTGTAAACCTGAAAATCAATGCAATGAACAAGATATTTTTATCCTGGTTCGTTTGATCTCAAACTACTCCAGTCCACCCGTCAAGGTGATTTCGCCTCTCTCCAACGAGGTCTTAATCCACTATATTCAACTGAATATTACAAACTGCTTTAACAACTGCTAAAGCCTTCTTGATGCAAACCACAACCCGGTTTGTCAAGGAAACACTTTCTTACAAAGAAGATAAATCTAAGTGTGTGAATGTTTTCAACAAAACTGTATCACAACTGTGATGTATACACAACTTTAAGCTTATGAAACTAGATTGCTAAAACCAAGATTGAGTAAGAAGATATGTAGTGTTTAGCAAACTGAGAGAAGGAAGATTATGATCAGCTTTTAGGCGTGTAAAATGTTGGAGAGCATTAGCCAATTCAATCTTCATATACTTGTTTATATAGCACTGAGATTCTTGAACGTTGGAGCAATATCCTTGATTCAATGCTAATAACAAACTTTCCTTATTGAGCAGATCTTGTCTGGAATGAGGCCGTTGGTAATAATTTGCTTTCAATGCACAGTGTCGTTGCTTACTTAATGCATGTTCTGGCTTGGCTCATTCTGACTCTGCTTAACTGCTGATGAACTGTTGTTTTCTTTATCAGAGTGTTGAGCGCAGTTCTGTTCAGCAAGCTTCAGCATACACGTGAGTTGATCTTCTGATTCTGGTATTATGATATAGCAACTTCTGATGCTGATGTCAAGAATCAATATTCTGATGCTGATTAGGTGTGATCTTGCTTATACCTATCAGAGTTTCTGCAAATCAGAACGTCATAATTTAGGTAGCAAATAGTTCATACATGAATCATATAAATAATATATCTTTTCATTTTGTTATCATCAAAACTTAAACATAGGGTAGTAGATTCAAATTTGTTCTAACAATCTCCCCCTTTTTGATGATGACAAAAACTAGATATTTTTAATTGAAAATAACGTGAAAAGGTATCTGAGATATGTATCAGAGTAAGAGGTTATCAAAGATGAGGGATAAGAGTTGAGAGATACTCCCCCTGAATTTATTACTTCCCTTTTTGATTCCAAGAGTTCTTCAGGATCAGATCTTTTTGCCTTTCTTTGACCATCAGAGTATCTGAGTCTTTGACTATCAGAAGCTTTAGAGCAGCATATCAGAGCAGAGCTTCAGATCAGCGTATCAGAGCTTTTCTTGTCAGAGTATCAGACCGGGTCAGGGTATCAGGGCTTTGGTCTTCAGAGTATCATGGAGCTTTCTTATACCTGTAGACTTAAGCAAAACATAAAGCATATTCAAGTATACCAGAGTTAGAATGTTCGAGAATTTCTGTCTTAGTAATCCGTTATTATTTAAAAATATCATTCTTGTTCTCCCCCTTTTTGTCAGCAATTAAAAAGTGTAGGTGATGTGCTAAAACAATTAAGATCAGAAAAAAAACTTGTCATATTAAAAGGTTCAGAATCAAACAAAACATATTAAAACAGTACAACAGATAATCAAGGAAAACATGAAAATGACATGAATGAAAAACTAAGGTTGGGGAGGAAAGCGTGTGAACAGGTTCTCCAGCATGGCTTTGATCTGATCAACAGTCTCATTCTGCTTGTGTACCATGCTGACAACTGTGTCAATCTTGCTATCCTGCACATCCATTCTTTCTTTCATCTTCTGGTCGTTTTCATCCATCCTCTGCTGCAGACGCATGTCATTCAGCTTCAGCTCTTCCAGAGTCTGCCTATCCAAGGCAGCTTGAGAAACATCAGAAGTGGGAAGCTTCTGAGATCTTTCTGCAACATCTTCTGCTTGACTTGCTTCAGCTTGAATGGTCTTGTCTTCTTCTGGTTGCACCTTTGAAGTTAGCTGTTTCTCAGACCATGGCTCACTATCCAGAGGGAGCACGACTTCCTGAGGCAGCTGACTTTCAACTTCCTTCAGCAGCTTGCTGAAGTTCTGTTGTGCCTGCTCATAGTTGATATCCTGCAACTTGAGGGCTTCAGCACGTACCCAAATTCTGAATTGTGACCAGAGCTGGTCAGAGGCAGCTGGGTCAATCATTCCAGGACAGACTTGCTTCAAAGAAGCAATCCACTGCTGCAAACCTGTTTCAAAATTCATAATACCAGAGCCAACATTTGGTTGTTTTGGTTTTGGAATGGCAATTTTATGTTTCAGATCAGCAAGACGGTCAAAGATTGTTAAGTCTATGAAGGTCCTGCTGGGGTTTTCAGTGGTTTGCTTGGCAGCTGTTTGTTTTGGAGATGGAGTGGGAGAATCAGAAATTATGATTGGACTGTTTGGTGTTTTGGGAGTATTTGGGGGTGTAGATTCTGATGAGGATGGCAGCTGGGCCATTGTGACTGTTGTTCCACATGGCAGCTGGATTTCCAGAGGTGATGGTTGAGGTGAATGAGGTTCAGAAGGTGGAGGAGAAGGAGTTTCAGAGTGATGAAACTCAGGTTGAGGTGATGGTGGATGAATTTCTGGTTGAGGAGATGGAGACGGAATTGCTGGTTGAGGAGAAGTTGTTGGAATTTCTGGTTGTTTAGGGATAAGAGGTTCTTCTGGAATGGATGAGAGAGGTTGTTGTTGTTCTGGTTCTTCAGCAGATTGCTGTTGTTCTGGTTGTGGAGGAGGGACAATTTGTGGTTCAGAGTTTGGATTGGAGGAGTGATCAGAAGTGTGTTGATCAATGTCAGACAACACTTTGTCAATTGCTGATATTGTTGAGATTGTTGGTTTGGGATGTTTGGTTCTGGGTCTTCTGAGTTGTAATGCCTCAGAAGGGTCATCTTCTGGTTCAGTTTCATCTATTGTTGGGATGGGGATTGAGATTCTATGAGAGGTTGGAGGTGGAATTGATGCTGGAATAGTAGAAGAATTTAAAACAGAAGCAGAAGATAAATTACCTCTTTTCTTGGGTGTCTGCTGGGATGATCCTTCTGAAGGTGCCTTCCTTTTCTTCGTCTTCTTCAGAGTCACTTCTGGTTGAGGTTGATGCAGATCTTTGATCTTCAGATTTGGATCTGTACCATCAGCTTTGCACGCGTCCATATATCTGAGAACTACCACTGGCTTGGATTCTATATGAGAGAATAAGGGAAAGTCAATCAGTGGAACTATTCTGCTGGTGATATCAGCAATAGGAGTAACGCTGGGTTCCTTTTTGATATTCTCTATCAACTTCATTTTCTTCAAGTTCTTCGCGTTCAGAGGCTTCCCAACCGTTGGTTCAATGGTGCTTAACTCTTGAGCTTCTATCAGACGCTCTATCAGTCTATTCTCTGTCAGAATGTCTGATATCAACCTTCCAAAGGGTATCCAATCCCTCTTTGTTCTTTCTTCTTCCCTGGTTTCCTTCACGCTTGTTCTGAGGTGGTTGAACAGAAGATGAGCCAAGTTGATTTTTACCTTCTGATTGATAAAGTAGATCAGAAACTAGTGATCCACATTTATGTAATCAGGGGAACTAGTTGGCTTCCTATGGTTGAAGCACCCCAAAATTATCTTCGCCCAAACTCTGTGATGATCCTTCAGATCTTTGATCTTGCTGCTGGGCACCCCATGGGTGAAGATCCTTTCAGCTATGACGCCCACGTCAGCACATCTCTCAGCCATATCAATACAGCGGACGCCACCGCCACTGTAACCAATTAACCTTGCTATGTGATCCTCAGTGATCACAATCTTCTTCCCCATAATGTAGGAGGTGACTTGATGCGTTGAAGCCGTCGCATGAATCCAGAACTCCTTCACTAACATAGGGAATGTTGGTCCAACCAACCTGTCAAAATACCTTTCCCATTTCTGTGCCCTAACTTCTTCTGTTAGGTCAAAACCGTTTTCCTTCAAGCTTCCAAAATCAATGATCAATTCAGATAACACTTCAAGATTCTTCACAGGAGTGAGGAGTGTTCTGAATGGCACTTGATACTGTTCAGATGATGCTTTCTTCTGAGAACCTGCAGAAGCAATGCTGGAGGTTGCCATGTTCACACTTAAAGATTTTGAGAAGAAACTGAGAAAAAGGGTTTGAGAGAGATGAACACAGAAAAATGCAGAGAATGCTTGAGAAATAGTGAGAAACTGTAAAAGATTGAAATGAGAGGTTAACGTGTTTAAATAGAGTTCAGAATATTTTGAAATTGTAAATGTTTTTAAGAGAGAGAAATAAAATCATGATTACGTTTTAAACACATGATTATTTTCATTTAATGCTTGCTGATTTTGGGGGATTTGAGAAAGATACGTAAAAACGGTTACCAGACATGTGTCTCAATGCACCCAATCAGCGTTTTGCCTTCTCAGAAGCATGCACGCGTTCTGCTTCAGAGATTTGCTGATGATTGGATGACACTTGTTTGATGTAGTGATCAACACGTCTGTCTTTGAGCTTAGACTCTCAGATCTTTAGACTTGCATCTGATGCAATCTGCATGTTCTATCTTTCTGAAAAGAGATTGATCAGAAGTTCACAGTAAAACAAATACATTCTGAAGATAAATATATGGAATTAAAACATTTTCACTATGGGCAAATTTTCATGCTGAGATGTTTCAGAATGAAATTGAACCTATCTTCAGAAAGGGGTTTAGTGAAGATATCAGCCCATTGATGGTCTGTATCTATAAATTTTAAATTCAAAATTCCTTTCTGAATGTAGTCCCTAATGAAGTGATGTTTTATTTCTATATGCTTAGCTCTAGAATGTAAAATGGGATTCTTACTTAAGCAAATAGCAGAAGTATTATCAGAGTATAGGAATGTTACTCTCAAAAATCTGGAAGTCTTCAAGCTGACTTTTCATCCAGAGCATTTGTGTGCTACATCCTGCTGCTGCTATGTACTCAGCTTCTGCTGTTGATAGCGCAATTGTTGATTGCCTTTTGATGGACCAAGAGATCAGATTTTCTCCCAGAAACTGGCAGCTTCCAGAAGTACTTTTACGCTCCACTCTGTCTCCAGCAAAGTCAGCATCGCAGTAGCCTACTAAACTGTAATCACTAGATTTTCTATAAAACAAACCCAGATTAGTAGTACCTTTCAGATACTTGAAAATTCGCTTAACAACTGTTAAGTGAGATTCTCTAGGATCTGATTGGAATCTAGCACAAATACAAACACTGAATAATATATCAGGTCTTGAAGCAGTCAGATAGAGGAGAGAACGAATCATACCTCTGTAGACTTTCTGTTCTACATTTTTGCTTACCTCTTCTCTTTCCAGAATGCACGTGGGATGCATTGGAATCTTTGATGGCTTACATTCTGAGAGGTCAAATTTCTTCAGAAGATCTCTGATGTATTTGCTCTGATGAATGTAAGTTCCCTCTGGAGTTTGATTGATCTGAATTCCTAGAAAGAATTTCAGTTCCCCCATGAGGCTCATCTCAAATTCTGCCTGCATACACTTAGCAAATTTTCTTCCAAGAGAAGGATTAGTAGATCCAAAAATAATATCATCAACGTAAATTTGACAGACTAAGATGTCATTCTTAACTGATTTACAGAATAAGGTAGTGTCCACCTTCCCTCTGGTGAATTCATTTTCTAACAGAAAGTTACTTAGCCTTTCATACCAAGCTCTGGGAGCTTGTTTCAGACCATATAGTGACTTCTTTAGTTTGAAAACATGTTCTGGATGTTTATTTTCAAAACCAGGGGGTTGGTGCACATAAACCTCTTCTTCTATATAACCATTTAAGAATGCACTCTTGACATCCATCTGATACAGAGTGATGCCTTTATTAACAGTAAATGAAATTAAAAGTCTGATAGATTCTAACCTGGCGACTGGAGCAAAGGTTTCTGTATAGTCTATCCCCTCTTGCTAACTATAACCTTGTGCAACCAGTCGTGCCTTGTTTCTGATGACTTCACCTTGTTCATTTAGCTTGTTTCTGAACACCCATCTTGTTCCAATGACGTTGAACCCTTTTGGTCTGGGAACAAGATCCCATACGTCATTTCTGGTGAATTGATTCAGCTCTTCTTGCATTGCCAGAATCCAGTCATTATCCAGAAGTGCTTCATCAATAGAAGAAGGTTCAATCAGAGACACAAGTCCCATGAGTGTTTCTTCAGAGTTTCTGAAGCTTGCTCTTGTTCTGATTGGATCTTCCTTTCTTCCTAAGATAGTCTCTTCTGGGTGATCCAAGCTGCTTCTGGGTAATCTCTTCTGAGGTTAATCAGCAGCTGTTGTAGGATTGCTAGCAGTTCTCCTTTCAGACGTTGAAGGAGTGTCTGTGTTGAGAGCTTCTGATGACTTGTCTTCAGAACCTGTAAATTCAATTTCCATACCTGCAAAAACTTCATTCTGCTTTGACTTTTCAGAGTCAAGCTTATCATCAAAACGAACACTGATTGATTCTTCCACAATTTGAGTTTCTGTATTGTATACTCTGTACCCTCTTGAGCGTTCAGAGTATCCTAACATAATACACTTCTGTGCTTTAGAGTCAAACTTGTTCAAATAATTCTTTGTATTTAACATAAAGCAAGTACATCCAAATGGATGAAAATATGAAATGTTGGGCTTTCTGTTCTTCCACAGTTCATATGGAGTCTTTTCCAGAATAGGTCTTATTGAGATTCTATTCTGAATGTAGCACGCTGTGTTTATTGCCTCTGCCCAGAAGATCTTAGCAACGTTTGTCTCATTGATCATGGTTCTGGCCATTTCTTGCAATGTTCTGTTCTTTCGTTCTACAACTCCATTTTGTTGGGGAGTTCTAGGACAAGAGAAATCATGCAGAGTGCCTTTGTCATTAAAGAATGACTCAAAATCTTTGTTTTCAAATTCTCCACCATGATCACTTCTGACTTTAACGACTCTAAGATCCTTTTCATTCTGAACTTGGTTACAGAAGGTAACAAACACAGAGTGTGACTCGTCCTTGTGTGTTAAGAACTTTACCCATGTCCATCTGCTATAGTCATCTACGATTACTAACCCATACTTCTTGCCACTGACTGAAGCAGTTTTAACTGGTCCAAATAAGTCAATGTGCAGAAGTTCTAATGGCTTAGAGGTAGAAACAACATTTTTAGATTTAAAAGAAGGTTTTGCAAACTTGCCTTTCTGACATGCTTCACACAGAGCATCTGAATTGAACTTCAAATTAGGAAGTCCTCTGACCAGATTGAGTTTGTTAATCTGAGATATTCTTCTCATACTAACATGTCCCAATCTTCTGTGCCAGATCCACTGCTCGTTGTTAACAGACAGAAGGCACTTTACATTATGACTCTTTAGTTCAAAATGTTTGATTTTGTAAATGTTGTTTTTCCTCTTACCATTAAACAGGATAGTCCCATCTTTCTGACTAACAGCTTTACATGATTTTTGATTAAAGATTATATCATAACCGTTATCACTTAATTGACTTATGGATAACAGATTATGCATTAATCCATCTACTAGCAGAACATTATTAATAGAGGGAAGATTTCCATTACCTACAGTTCCAGAGCCAATTATCTTTCCCCTCTGATTGCCTCCAAAGCCAACGTGGCTTCCAGGCTTAAGTTCCAGGCTTTTGAACATATGCCTTCTTCCCGTCATGTGTCACGAGCATCCAGAGTCCAGGTACCATGACTGGTGTTTCTGACTTGCTGCTAAAGATATCTGCAACATGTATTATTTTATCCTTAGGTACCCAGATTTTCTTGGGTCCTGATTTGTTAATTTTACCAAAACTCTGGTTGAATTTTGGTTTCACAGAGTACTTACTGCTAGTGTATTTAATATCATGTGTGTGACCATACACAAAATGTGAATTTAGAGGAGTGTGTTTAATGGTTAAGTCCATGACATTCTTTGGTGTAGGAACCTTACCTTGGTATCCTATTCCTTTCCTGCCGTTTTTGCTAACTCCATAGATCATTGAAGCCATTTTGCTTCTATCTATGCTTTTAGCAAGGAACTTCTGGAAACTGTGATCATACTCCTTGATTATCTCATCAGCGTTGCTGGGAGTTTCAGAAATTGGTTCCTTCTGAGAGTTTTGTAAAGTATTTTCTAATTTTGAAATCTTATTTCTCAGCTCAGAATTCTCCAATTTGAGACTCTCAGTCTTATTAGAGTCAGATTCAAGATTCCTTTTCAGGTCTCTGAGTTTAACTCTAATTTGCTGATACCTTTCCAGAATCTCATTAAGGCTTTCAGCAAGTTCAGCCTTGGTAAAATTAACAACAAAGTTAGCAAATACCTCTTCAGTATCTGATTCTGAGTCTGATTCAGAAGCTTCACTATCTTCTGAGATGTTAGCCATGAGAGCTATGTTTTCCCTCTCATCATCTGATTCTGAGTCAGCTTCAGACGAGTCAGAGTCATCCCATGTAGCCATGAGACTTTTCTTCTTTTCTCTTCCAAAGTTCTTTTTGGGCTTTTCCCTTTGAAGCTTTGGGCAGTCACTCTTGTAGTGTCCTTGCTCATTGCACTCATAGCAGATGATGTCCTTGGTGTTTGGCTTTTTGCTACTAGAGGAGCCTTCAGATCTTCTGTATCCAGAGGAAGAATCTGTTCTTCTGTATCTGGAAGAGGACTCGTTCTGATCAGATCTTCTGGGATTCCTGAAATTCCTTTGTCTTTGCTTCCACAGTTGATTTACTCTTCTGGAGAGGAGGGAGAGTTCGTCTTCTTCTGTCGAGGATCCATCAGATGTTTCTTCAACTGCCTGCAAAACTTTAGGCTCAGATTTTTTGTTAGATTTTAATGCTAAAGGCTTACCTTGCTTCTGAGGCTCGTCAGCTTCTAGCTCTATCTCATGACTTCTGAGGGAGCTGATAAGTTCCTCCAGAGTGATTTTGTTGAGATCTTTTGCTAGCTTCAGAGCTGTAACCATTGGTCTCCACTGCTTGGGTAAACTTCTGATGATTTTCTTGACATGGTCAGCAGTAGAGTATCCTTTGTCCAGAACCTTGAGACCAGCTACTAGAATCTGGAATCTTGAGAACATTGTTTCAATGGATTCAGATTCTTCCATCTTGAACGCCTCATACTTCTGAATGAGCGCCAGAGCTTTAGTTTCTTTGACCTGAACGTTGCCCTCATGCGTCATTCTGAGTGAGTAAAAAATGTTCTTTGTTGTGTCTCTGTTGGAGATCTTTTCATATTCAGTATAGGAGATGGCGCTGAGGAGGATGGTTCTGGCCTTGTGGTGATTCTTGAAGTCACGCTTTTGTTGGTCAGACATTGTTTTTCTATCAATCTTCTGACCGCTTGCATTCACAGGGTGCGTGTATCCATCTGTCACCATATCCCATAGATCAACATCATGTGCCAGAAAGAAACTTTCAATTCTGTCTTTCCAGTAATCAAAGTTTTCTCCATCAAAGACTGGAGGTTTTCCGCTGAATCTGTCTCTGTCCTCATGGTTGTCATTGCTGGTGTGAGAATAGTTTCCTGCCATTGTGTTTTTCTGACGCTGGATCTTGTACTGACACGATTAAGTGTTTTAGCTCAGAACCAGGCGCTCTGATGCCAATGGAAGAAGTGAAAAACACAAGAATGGGGGGTTGAATTGTAAAACTGAAAATCAATGCAATGAACAAGATATTTTTATCATGGTTCATTTGATCTCAAACTACTCCAGTCCACCCATCAAGGTGATTTCGCCTCTCTCCAACGAGGTCTTAATCCACTATATTCAACTGAATATTACAAACTACTTTAACAACTGCTAAAGCCTTCTTGATGCAAACCACAACCCGGTTTGTCAAGGAAACACTTTCTTACAAAGAAGATAAATCTAAGTGTGTGAATGTTTTCAACAAAACTGTATCACAACTGGGATGTATACACAACTTTAAGCTTATGAAACTAGATTGCTAAAACCAAGATTGAGTAAGAAGATATGTAGTGTTTAGCAAACTGAGAGAAGGAAGATTATGATCAGCTTTTAGGCGTGTAAAATGTTGGAGAGCATTAGCTAATTCAATCTTCATAGTCTTGTTTATATAGCACTGAGATTCTTGAACGTTGGAGCAATATCCTTGATTCAATGCTAATAACAAACTTTCCTTATTGAGCAGATCTTGTCTGGAATGAGGCCGTTGGTAATAATTTGCTTTCAATGCACAGTGCCGTTGCTTACTTAATGCATGTTCTGGCTTGGCTCATTCTGACTCTGCTTAACTGCTGATGAACTGTTGTTTTCTTTATCAGAGTGTTGAGCGCAGTTCTGTTCAGCAAGCTTCAGCATACACGTGAGTTGATCTTCTGATTCTGGTATTCTGATATAGCAACTTCTGATGCTGATGTCAAGAATCAATATTCTGATGCTGATTAGGTGTGATCTTGCTTATACCTATCAGAGTTTCTGCAAATCAGAACGTCATAATTTAGGTAGCAAATAGTTCATACATGAATCATATAAATAATATATCTTTTCATTTTGTTATCATCAAAACTTAAACATAGGGTAGTAGATTCAAACTTTGTTCTAACAGAAGATGCCTTATTCTCTTGAGGTACCTTTAGCTGACATGTTCTTAAGGACTACTCCTCCTCTCTTAAAATATGTGGAAGAACTTCACCTTTCCTTAGTTAGGATTGAACAAGATAAGAAAGCGTGGAAACACAAGTACCAAACTTTGGAGGTGTCCTACTCAAAAAAATTGAAAGAGAAGTATGACTTGATTGAGATTCTTAAGAGTCATGTTATGGAGATGATGGAGAAGAAAAATGATTTATTTTTCTCTAGAGTTTTGCAAGGTCCATTTCACCCATGTTCTGATTCTAGTGGATGGAAAGAATTCACCGACAAGTATGAAGAAGAGAACAAGCTATTGAAGGCTCAGATTGCAAGACTCAAGGGAAATCGTTAGTGTGTGGAGAGATATTCATCATATTTGGCTCCTTAGGGTTTTTAAATTCTATCTTTATTCTCTTGTACTTAGGATTATTGAAACTTGTACTAAAAGTTGTAATCCATTCCAAAGTTATTATTAAAATGAGAATTTTCAGTATTTCCAAATGTCTTAGTACTTCAATATTTGCAATTGTTTATAATTATTTGAGTTACTTAAATAAATAAAATAAATCATATGCATTGCATATCATGCATCATTTTTCACATATTTTTTGCATTCCTATCTTTCACACGTGTCTTGCTTTTTTCTCTACTTCATTCAATTAGTAAGTTGTCTCATCGCTATAAAACTCGAGCTAATTCTAGAAAGAAGATTGAAAACCCTGAACAAGATAATCATGAGTTGGACGAAGAAGTTACTGCTTTGAGAGCTGGTATGGCCAATCTGAATGCTTTGGTAGAATTGTTGGTGGTTTCTCAGAATCACCCACTACCCCCCTCCTCTGTCTCCTCATGCTTCTCAACCACTACAAACGATCTTTTTTCAGAGGTTCTGTCAGTTCCCATCTCTATTACTCAAGTTACTACTACTCAATACCGCATGACTCACGGTTACCCATGGGGAATGCCTGAGAATTTCATGTCAGAAGGTTACAATCCTGCTGCTCAAGTTGCTCCATTTGTTCAAACTACTGCTGCTTCTGCATCTCCTATGGTGCATGTTTTCCCTGTTATTAATAATGAGATTCATCATGCTACACCTCCTACCTTGAATGTT
Source organism: Vicia faba (assembly GCA_948472305.1). Lineage (NCBI taxonomy): Eukaryota > Viridiplantae > Streptophyta > Magnoliopsida > Fabales > Fabaceae > Vicia > Vicia faba. The sequence continues at coordinate 1,279,303,448 of OX451741.1, forward strand.
GTGCCTGTTATTAACGATGAAGTTTATCATCCTGCTCCTCCACCAAATGAAAGTTTGAGCTTTTATGATCGAATGGATGACTTCCAGGATCAACTCAATGAAATGAAAAAAGAAGTGAAGGCTCTCCGAGGGAAAGATTTATTTAGATAGAATGTCAGTGTTATCTGCTTGGTTCCTAATGTGAAAGTGCCTGTAATGTTTAAGGTGCTGGAATTTGAGAAGTACAAGGGAAACTTTTGTCCCCGTGACCATATGGTGATGTATATTAGAAAGATGTCCACTCATACTGATGACCAACGCTTGCTTATTCATTTATTCCAGGATATTTTAACTTGTGCTGCCTTGAAATGGTATATGGGATTTGACAATAGCTACATCCGCATATTCATGACTTAGGAGAAGCTTTCGTGAAGTAGTATAAGTACAACATGTTTATGGCAACTAAATGTGACCAATTGGGAGCAATGGATCAGAAAGATAAGGAGTCATTTAAAGAGTATGCACATCATTGGCGCGAGGTTGGTGCTCAAGTGGTACCCTCAATCTGAGAGCAAGAAATTACTAAGTTCTTCCTATAAACCCTTGGTTCATTTTATTATGAAAGAATGGTTACGAGTGCGCCAAGTGATTTCACTGAGATGGTAAGTACGGGTGTCCATCTAGAGGAAGCTGTCAAGGAAGGACGATTGTTAAAAGAAGAAGGTTATAGTGGATCAAAAAAATCATCATATGGGTTTTCTAAAAATAAATAAGTAGAAGCGAGTGTTGTTGCTGAAGAAACAATGGTTAGGCCTCTTAGAAGACATCATCAGCATCAACGACATGTTGCTTCACTAACGTCGGTCATCAATCTAGATCCAATTATTGTCGCCTATTAGAGAGCACCTCCTCAATCTAATCAAGGGAAAGGTCAGAAGAGAGAAGCTTTTGTTCCTATCCCAATGAGTCATGCATATTTGTTTTTGGCTTTGATTTAGAAGAACCTGGTGCAGACTAGGCCTCCTCCTGCTATACCTTAAACTTTGCCATGGGATTATAAAGCTGATCAGACTTGTGCTTTTCATCAAGGAGCTCATGGAAACAAAATTGAAAATTGTTATCCATTGAAGTGTAAAGCGCAAAAGATCGTAAGATCTAGTCTCCTGTCTTTTAAAGAAACTTGTCCCAATGTGAAAGATAATCCACTACCTAAGCGTGGAGGTGTCGTAAATATGGTCGCTGGTTGTCCTGGGGACTTTAGGATTTTTGATATCAACCTGGTTAGAGGTGATTTAGTGAAAATGCACGTTGATCTCTATGAGTTCAACTATTGTACCCATGACTATGCCGCTTGTGGTGTCTGCAGTATGAACGTTCATTAATGTGATAAGGTGAGAGGTGATCTCCAAGAGATGATGGATGAAGGTCCTATTTACATAATTAGACAAAGTGCTGAATACGAAGAAGAGGTGAATATGGTTTATGGTTGTCCTGGAAAATTCTAGATTTTTGGTGTAAACTATATGGACGATGATCTGTTACAGCTGCACGGTACATTTTGTCACATGGATGCCCATGAGGTACATCATTATGGGTTATATCAGATCTGCTGTAGGGATTCCCGTGGTTGTTTTGTTGTAAGAAGAGGTGTTCAATTGTTGTTAGATAAAGGTACTATCAGAGTCACATGAAATAGAGATGATATAATGGAGTTAATATGATTAAAGATCACATGGTTGAGGCCATGTCTGATGATGAGTATATTTCTGTTGATGAGTACTTTTCTTCTGATGAAGGTATGCTTTCTGATAATGATTCCCCAACTCTTGAGTATTCTGAAGAAGCGGGGGTGAATGTCATTGTGCCACATTTTGATACTCCCGCTCCTGTAGAGATTGCGTACCATAGCAAGCTTGTTGTTTCTCCCGTAGTTATTTGTCTGCCTAGTCTTATCCCATATGAATCAGATAAAACTGTAATATATAAGTACAATGCAACTATCCTAGAAGATGGTGTGGAAATTCCTATCCAACCTTTGTCCCATGTTGAGAATATTGCTGAAGCTAGTCGGGTAACTCGTAGTGGTCATATCTTTGACCCTACCTTTCAAGGAGATATTAATTCTGGTAAGAAGATTATTAAGAATGTTGAACCTAAGAAAGTGGTGGGAGAATCTAATGGCTCCGCCATGGAAAAGGATGTTGCTGATCTGTGAAAATCATCAAGATGAGTGGCGCCATCTAAGATTTCTATTTTAGCCTTGTTGATGAACTCTTCTTCTCATTGGGAATCTCTGATGAGGGTGTTGGATCAAGCTTTTGTTGAAAGGGATGTATCTTTAGATCAGTTCAACGGTGTTGTGGGGGAATATTACGTCTTGTAAAAATCTGAGTTTTTGTGATGAGAAATTGCCTGATGAAGGGAGAAATCATAAACTGACTTTGCATATATCTATGAATTAAAAGAATGAATCTTTTTCCAATGTGATGATAAATAATGGATCTTATTTTAATGTCATACCAAGAGGCACTCTCATGAAGCTCAAATACCAGGGAACTCCTATGAGCCATAGTGGCATTATAGTAAAAGATTTTAATGGTTCGAGAAAATTTGTCAATGGAAAGGAGGATTTACCTATTCACAAAGGTCCACACTTATTCCAAATCACCTTTCAGGTTATGGATATTGTCCTAGCCTATAGATATTAATTGAGACAACCATAGACCCATGAAGTTTGAGCTGTTACTTCAACCTTGCATTAGAAACTAAAAATTTTCCGTGAAGGAAAGGTAGTTATTGTTGTTAGAACAAAGTTTGTTTCTACATCCTTGTAATAGTTCTAATGATAACAAATACAGGATATATATAAAGAACAAATGTGATCTCTAATTATGTATTTAAATATTCAAAGTAATTATGATAAAAGAAGCATAGAAGATGATGAGAGATTTACGTTTTAAAGCTCTATTTAAGAAACAACACACTTACAAGCAAATCCGTGTAACACACTAAATAAAAGAAGTTCTGATGTTACAACTTCTGAAGCACCAATGCTGCAAGAAAAAGCTCTGATATTCTGATAAGTAAAGTTCTGGAAGAACAAAATAATTCTCAATACACTCATCTATTCAACTGTTCCAAAGATTCACCACTTAAGCTACACCCGGATAGTAAATATTCTGAAATGCAAAAGAAGCTTCAACATATCATCCAAGTTCTAATGAATATCAAGAAACTCTTATGATCTAAAGTCTCAATAGTAATATTCTTGTTCTAATAAGATCCCAAGGAAGCGATGTTCTGATTCGTTACAACACATTCATTACAAATTAAAAAGTAACGGCTGAACCAAGATAAGATCTATATTTTTCGAAACTGCATTAACTACACTTTATCAACCTTCCAAAATTATCTTCTTATGTCCCTTATGCCTCGCCTATATAAAGAATACTTGAAGAAGAAAACAGATACAACACTATTGCGCACTGAAAGAGAAATATTTTTAGCATGTTCTATCTTATGCTTTACACTTGTGTATACATCACTGTTGTGATATAGTTTTGTTTAGAAACATAATTGTACTCTTATTTGATTTATCCTGTAATACCTTGATAAAATGGAGTTGTGGTTTAAACACAAGAAGAAATTGATAATACTCATTGTATCTGTGTAATCAAGTTTTGATTAGTGGATTAAGACCTTGTTTGATTGAGGCGAAATCACCTTGGCGAGTGTACTAGAGTAGTTTGAGTTCAAACGAACCAGGATAACCAATGTGTATACTGTTTTATTTTTGAAAACCACAATTCATACCCCCTTTATTATGTTTTTCCATTATTCAATTGGCATCAGAGCGCCTGGTTCTGGGTGCAAACACTTAACCGTGTCAGAAAAAGATCCTAGCAAGAAAAACACTATGGTGGGACCAAGTCAGATCATCAGCAATGATAACCATGATGAGAATGATAGAATCACTGGTAAACCTCCAATCTTTAATGGTGAGAACTTTGATTACTAGAAAGACAAAATTGAAAGTTTCTCTCTAGCTCATGACACTGATATATGGGATATGGTGACTGATGGATAAATTCATCCAGTTGGTGAAAGCGGTCAGAAGATTGACATAAAGAAAATGACATATCAACAAAGGAAAGAATTTAGAAATAATCGTAAAGCCAAAACAATCCTCTTGAACTTTTGGAAAGAAGCAATTAACATAACGTGTTACATTCAGAATAAAATCTCTATAAGACCTATTCTGGATAAGTCTCCATATGAACTATGAAAGAACAGAAATCCAAACATCTCATATTTCCATCCATTTGGATGTACTTGGTTTATTCTAAACAATAAAGAACATCTGAACAGGTTTGACTCTAAAGAACAAAAGTGTATTATGTTAGGATACTCTGAACGCTCAAGAGGCTATAGAGTATACAACACAAAAACACGGATTGTAGAAGAGTCAATCAGTGTCATATTTGATGATAAGATTGGCTATCAAAAGTCAAAGAAAGATAATTTTTTTGCAGATATAGAAGTCCAATTTACAGGTAGTGAAGACACTGCATCAGAAGTTTCTCATAAAAATCACAATCGACTCCAGAAGAAGATGTCACAAATATTACAACAACATTTGAAGAGCCTCTCCAGAAAAGAGAATCCAGAAGCAGCTTAGCTCATCCAGAAGACAAAATCCTGGGAAATAAAGAAGACCCAATCAGAACAAGATCCACATTCAGAAAATCTGAAGAATCTCTCATGGGATTATTGTCTCTGATTGAGACAACTTCCATTGACGAAGCTCTTATAGACAATGATTGGATACTTATAATGCAGGAAGAATTAAACCAATTTACCAAAAGAGATGTGTAGGATTTGGTTCCTAAACCAAAAGGGTTCAACATCATTGGAACCAAATGGGTATTCAGAAACAAACTGAATGAACAAGGAGAAGTCATCAGAAATAAAGCACGACTGGTGGAACAAGGTTATAGATAGCAAGAAGGGATAGACTATACAAAAACCTTTACTACAGTCGCCAGGTTAGAATCTATCAGACTTTTAATTTCTTTTTCTGTAAATAATGGCATCACTCTCTACTAGATGGATGTCAAAAGTGAATTCTTAAATGGTTACATTGATGAAGAAGTTTATGTGCACTAACCCCCTAGTTTTGGAAAGTCAAAACATCCAGAATATGTCTTTAAACTAAATAAATCACTATATGGTTTGAAACAAGCTCCCAGAGCTTGGTATGAAAGACTAAGTAGCTTTCTGTTACAAAATGATTTTACCAGAGGGAAGGTGGACACAACATTATTTTGTAAGCCATTTAAAAATGGCATTCTAGTTTGTCAAATTTATATAGATGATACTATTTTTAGATCTACTAAAGCCTCTATGGGAAGAGAATTTTCTAAGTCTATGCAGGAAGAGTATGAAATGAGCTTGATGGGAGAACTCAAGTTCTTTATAGGAATCCAAACCAATCAAACTCCAGAAGGAACATACATACATCAAAGCAAGTATGTCAAAGAACTTCTGAATAAATTTGACCTATCAGAATGTAAGCCAGCTAAAACTCCAATGTATCCTACATGCATTATGGAAAAGGAAGAGGTAAGTAAGAAGGTAGAACAGAAGATCTACAGAGGTTTGATTGGTTCTCTCCTATATCTTACAGCTTAAAGACCTGATATTCTCTATAGTGTATGTATGTGTGCTAGATTCCAATAAAATCCTAGATAATCTCACATAACAACTGTTAAGCGAATTTTCAAGTATCTAAAAGGTACTACTATTCTTGGTCTATTTTTTAGAAAGACCAAAGAATACTAATTAGTAGGGTACTGTAATGCTGACTTTGCCGGAGACAGAATAGAAAGAAAAAGTACTTCTAGAAGCTGCCAATTTCTGGGAGGAAATCTGATCTCGTGGTCTAGCAAGAGGCAATCCACAACTGCATTATCAACCGCTGAAGCTGAATATATATCAGCAGCTGGATGAAGCACACAAATGCTCTAGATGAAAATTCAGCTTGAAGACTTCAACATATTTGAGAGTAACATTCCTAAACTCTGTGACAACACTTCTGCCATTTGTTTATCTAGAAATCCTATTTTACATTCTAGGGATAAGCATATAGAAATAAAACATCACTTCATTAGGGACTATATTCAGAAAGGAATTCTTTCATTTAAATTTATTGAGACAGACCATCAATGGGATGATGTCTTCACTAAACCCCTCTCTGAAGATAGGTCTAATTTCATTCTGAAACATCTCAACATGAAATTATGTCCAGAATAAGATTTTTATTTAACTATTCTTTAACCCTCAGAATTTTATGTTTTTTTTGTGTGAACATATGATCAATAACTCTTCAGAAGTTAAAAGGACATTTGTATCAGGTTCTATCTAAGAATATTTGAATAGTTCCCAAATAGTTCATTTCAAAGATAGAAGCATGCAGTTCACAACATCAACATTTGTCATCCTCTCACAAGAGTTTCTTCTAAGGCTGAACACACGTTCAAATTCTGAAGAGACTAAAGCATTGATTGGAAGAATTGAGAAAGGTGTTGTATTGGTAATTGTTTTATATCTCCACGCCATCTCCCTATTGTCAAGAATCATTAATGCTATGTAATCATTTATTTTCACTCTTTTCTTGTTAATTAAGTTTTCTATTTTTCTATAAATACACCGCTCACTTTCACTTTTCACTCTCACTTTTTCTTTCTATTCCTTGTGTGCAATTTTCTTTCAAAAACCTTCAAAAGTCTGTGTGAACAGTGGCTTCTTATCAAACTGCTCAAAGCTCTAAAAGTGTTCCTAGCTCTTCTTCTTCAACAGTAGACAGGTATAAAGAACCTTCAAGAACACTCCTTACTCCCATTGATTCGCTAGAAGTTCTTTGTGAACTCATTGTGGACTTCGTCAGTATGAAGGAAAACGATTACGATCTTACTCCTGATGTTGAATTTCAAGGGTGGACAAAATATTTTGATCGTCTACTAGGTCTAGTTTTTCCAAGATTAGTTAAAGAATTCTGGATTCACGCTACTACTTCATAACATCAAGTTACTTCTTTTGTGATGGGAAAGAAAATAGTAATCTCTGAAGATATTATTGCGCGTTTGATAGGTCGTGATAGTGGAGGTATTTGTTGCAGTGACATGGCAGATAAATGCTCTAACCTAACAAAGATTTCAAAAGAGATATTTTCTTCCGGCCAACCTTCAAACAAAATCAAAGATCTGAAAGACTCTTCAGAATTTGGTCAAAAATCATCTTGGGCTGCATCAACCACAGAAAACCCACAAGTTCTCCAGACTATATCAACATTGATTAGCAATTTCTTATTTACTTCATAGCAACCAAGGGAAAGTTAAATATTCATCATCTTATGTTTAATCAAAAGAAGACCAGCGTCAAAGAGACTAGAGAAGAAGAAAGGACAAAGAGGGACTGGATACCTCTGGGCAGGCTCATATACAAAAATTCTGACGGAAAACAAACTGGTAGAATATCTGACCGAGGCTCAACAGGTCAACACTCTGGAAGCATGTGCTGGTAAACCTCTGAATGCAAAGAATATGAAGAAAATGAAGATCATTGACACCATCAAGAAGGATCCAACAGTAACAACAAAGGAAGTCATCACAACGAGACGAGTACCTCTGAAGGATTTTCCTCTTTTCTCTCAAATAGATGCTTCTCCATAAATTATTGTGAGATATTTGGAAGCTTGCAAAATGGACGGGACAAATCCATAAGTGAAAATTTGCGATTTGCGAAAAGGAATCAAGAAATCAAGGAAAAGGAAAGTTGCTGGAGAAGGATCCTCTCAGAAGGTTCCCAAGGCTGCTAAGAAGAAAGGTAATTCTTCTTTTATTTCTGTTATAAAATTAGTTCTTTTATCAACATCTGAAACCCCTTATCTCCAAAACCTAGAGAAGACCCTTCACCACAAACCTTTGATGACTTTGATATTGAATTTGACCCTTCACATACTCTAGAAAACATTCTGGATGAACCACCTTCTACCTATGTTGACCAAAATCAGCCAGAACTTGCTCAAGTGCTTTCTAATATTGATCAATTTGATCAGATATTTCAAGTTCCCCACTCAGAAAATCCAAACTCTCAAGCTCCCCACTCAGAAAATACAAACTTTCACGCTCCCCACTCATAAAATCCAAATTTTGACTCTGATACCATTTCATCCATTCTTGGAATAACATGCCCTCTCATGGTCCAACAACCAATCACAATCCACGACATACCATAAATTCCATCTCCTTATCATTCCGCTCCACCAAACCCACCACATTCACCCATTATTATCTCTGATTCTCCCTGTCCAATCAACCATCTAGAAGATCACCATTGCACCATTATAGACTTAGAAGCTTTGGACAATCTTGTCTCATGCTCTAAAAAAATTGCCATACCAAAACAAAAACCAAAAATCACAAAAGTAGATGTTGGTAAAAATTTGTTTATTTTTGAAACAGAAATACTTGAATGGGTTAACTCTATGAATCTAGCCTGCTTAGAGAATCTTAATCCCGTTGCTTCTGATTCATACTGGAAATAGTTCAGAATATTGTTCAATTTTGAGTCCCAGAAACATAAGGAGTTGAGTTATGAAATTTCTCAACAGAACTTATGTGATCATCTAAAAGTCTTCAAAGATCAAGCTTTGCGTCACTGGGAAAAGAAACCTCTCCTTCTGCTAGATAATGCCCCCTGGGAAGATCAACAACCTTCAGAATATGATGAACCATCCCCTGATCCATTGCCTCTGGTTATGGTTCAAGACAAAGGCAAGGAAGTTGTAGAATTTATTGAATCAGATTCAGCAGCAGCTTGCTCTGAAAAGGTGGCACCTTCTATTGATATTCCTTATTCATCTCTAGTTCTGCAAACTCTGGAGGGGTTGAAGAAAGAAAATACAGTGTTCAAGGAGAGACTAGACAAGCAAGATGACACATGCAAGGAAATCAAACGGAAGCTGGGAAAACAAGAAGAGTCAAACACTCAGATTAAGAATTTGTTGGAAGCCATGTTCACACGACTTCCTCCACCTCAATCTTAGTTTTGAAAATTGTTTTCTTTACTGTGTTTTTTTTTTGTTTTCTTCTGAATGTGTTATTGCAATCCTTTTGAATACAACTCATCTTTTATTTCTTAAAGCGTTTTTATTGCTTTTTGATTCTTGACAAAAAGGGGGAGAACGTAAGATATTTCGAATATCAGTATAGAGACGCAGTCTCAAACATTTTGAATATCATAACTTCTACCATTTTTTTCCTGAAAGCAAAACAAGAACAAACTCTATTGAAGACAAAATTAGGTGCATCAAAAACTCTTATCAGAATAAAACTTCAGGGAAGTATTTCTTCTCTATCTGAGTATTCAACTTAGGGGGAGACCTTAAAATGCTTTATGTTCTTTCTGTTTCTATTGAAATATCCAAGTTTTTGTCATCATAAAAAATGGGGAGATTGTTAGAACATAGTTGGATTCTACAACCCTTGTAAAAGTTTTGATGATAACAAACACAAAGAACAATTATGCTCCCTAAATTTATATTTTGTTTTGCAGAGAAGTTCTGATGGAAGAAGATCAGAAGATGAATTTAAAAGTTGTTTCAACTCTGATTCTAAACATCTCTTAAAGAAGTTCTAACGCTGTTGTGGTACGGTGGGAGAACTGACTTGAGGTTTTGCATGTGTTTGCAAATGTTGCGGTTTAGCAAGAGTCGTCACCGACTTTTCTTTTATCTAAAAAGGAAAGGTGAAAAAGCACAGGAAAGACCTTTAGAGATGTTTTTGAGTTCGGGGGGTAGATTATGAAAAGGGAAGGTATTAGCATCCTTTTCATCCATGGTTTTCCATGGTTTTTTAGTTATTCGCTAGATCACTTGCTTTTGTTTGAATGTGATTGTGGTGTGGATTTTGAAAGTATTTTGAAAATATAACTTTGTAATGATTCTCGTTTCTATAAGAACGCATACAAAGTGTTTGTTTTGAAAATAGTTCAAAGATGTGTATGTGAGATGTGCTTTTGAAAGTGATTTTGAAAATATAACTTTGTAATGATTCTCGTTTCTATAAGAACGCGTACAAAGTGTTGTTTTCAAAAGTGTTTTTAAAATGAGAGTGTTTGGTGTATAAAATGTTTTTGTTGTGAGCAAGCGAGCAACTGAGAGCGAACCTACCTACTCAAAGGGTCTTAGATGTTCTTTTCCTCCTCCTTTAGATGTTGCTATCTCACCATTGATTTGGTAAGAAGCCCCATCGTTGGATGTGAAGGGACGAGCGTTGGGTCATCGTATGATCATGATAGCAATGTTGTGAGATGTCTTAGCACTTTTCTTTAGGGACTAAGATCATTTCGTAAGGCAACTTTGATAGCGTCATCGAGGGACTATGATCTTGTATTTTTGATTTGTTTGTGCTAAGACATCCCACATGCATAACATGGCCTTTTTTGTAACGCAACAAGTGAGATTACCCTAAGGGTGCATGTGTGCAAGTGTGTTTGATTGCATGCATTTGTCTTTTATTTTTAGTGGTCTACTTGTTGATTTTATCTCTTGCCATACACGCCTAATTACTATACAGTATAAGGAAAACAGTAAATTGCGGAAAATGAAATTCTACGCTATTACAATATTTAGGGGATGGGGGTACATATGTATGAATGGGGATTGCAAGTAAAAATAAATCCTAAGTTATTATTACAACCATATTGAAATGCATAATATAAGAATTAAATGGACTTGTTTAGGAAAGGTTTTTGTCTTAAGGAAATAAATTAAAAGGAAAATATTTTTATGTTTTTTATGTTAATAAAAAAATGATGAAAAGGAAAATAAATGCAAAATAGAAAAAGCTTGCTGCAGCAAGAAGAACAAGTAGGATCAGAAGTTCTGAAGCCAACAGTGTTGTGACTCAGCAGGAGACGTTAGTGGGCATCAGAAGTTTTGAGTTGGTACACTCTGAGTTCCTGCAAGAAAAATTAGAGGGAAAACACAGAAGTTCTGGATTGCTATGTGCTGAACTTCTAAATGATAGAACAGTGAGAAAATCTCAGAAGCTTTGTGCGTATCAAAACAGTAGGAAGAACTCAAAATTTTTGTATGGTGCTAAGACAGTGAACGAACAATCAGCAGTTCAGCATATTATCAACGCATGAAAATCAGAAGTTTAGTGTATTTGCCACGTAAGAAGAAATCAGAAGTTTTGTGTTGTGTTAACAGCATGTAAGCATTAGAAGTTTAGTGTGTGTTAACAGTGAGTGAAAAAACAGAAGTTCTGTGTTACGTTTCAACTTTTAATTAGCACATCAACAATTTATTCAGTTCAGCAAATCAGAATGATCACAACACAACAAATCATAGAAGTTCCAATCCTAAGTCTGAGCCTAGCATTATTCTAGAAGTTCCGATCCATAGTTTTTCTATTCATACAATGATATGTACAACATTAAAATTATGATATTTACATGTTAGTGATGTTCAAGAATAAAAGTAAGTAAAGTCAGAAAGACTTACCTGGAGCGTGCTTGGAGCTTTGAGTGGCTGCTTTTGGATGTTCTGAGTCAGCAAGAGAGACGGAATGGTGGTTGTGTTCTTTGATTCAAAAAGAAGAACAAAGATTTGTTTTTGTGTATGAGAAATCTGGATTTTTATGAAGGTTTCACCACTTCCTTTTCTCTCTTTTGGCCAATATCCCTTTTCAAAAGCCAGCCCCTTGAACGTGTGATGGATCCAAGTATTTATAGATGAATTTGTTGTGATTTTTTTTTTGGGGGGGGGGGGGGGGGAACAAGTGGGATTTTAACCTGTTTTGGCATCCTGTTCCTTTGCATTTTCATCACAGGTTTCGTATGCTAGTTTGGTGTAATCATGGGATGTAGGCGTAGGCTGAACCAGCTGTTGGTCATAGGTCTGCAGCAAGTTGCATAAACAAGGTTTTGGGATCTGGTCATGTTCTGACCAAAGCGTTGATATATAGCCTTCATGTGCTGAAGCGCTGCCTTGTCTTTGAAGCAAGCATGGTGGTTGTCAGCAGGAATTAAGGAACAACAAAAGCAAAGCATGGGCTTAGTAGCAAAGTTGCAATCCTAAGATTGTAGAGGTACACGTGGTGAAAACCCTTTGGATAAAGACTCAGAAGGTGGTTGTGAGCATTAAATGAGCATTAAATGATGATGAGACTTATCACAACCAGAAATCCTGCAATGTGAAACTCTACACCAAGGCTTAGTTCTGAATCAGAAGTTCTACTTCAACGTAGCATCCAATCTTCTGATCCTCTTATCTTCTGGCTCCAGCATGTTCTGAAGGAGACTTTAGACTTTCTAGAAAGCTTGCAGCACGCTTCTTAACCTTCTTTGATTTATCCTAGCAAACTCTGACTGAAGCTCTTGTGAATGGCTTGCCCAGAAGTTCTGACCAGACTCTGTCTTGAGAATATCCAGAATCTTATGAGTGCTTTTGGTGATAACCTGGTCAGAAGTTTTGAAATTGTCATATTTTCTTAAACACTTAGAAAAAATTCTAAGTATTTAGAATTTTGACTTTTTGGATTTTGATGAAACAGAATTTCATATTTCAACGTGTCTTGACGAAATATGATTCCTTAAGCTTGATTTTGATCCAAAAGTCAAAGTTTGACTTTTTAGCATGCAAATGACCATTTTGCCATTGTGAATGGTTTGCTTGGAAAAATTGACAATTAAAAGCTTAGAAACTTGATAGAAGCAAACCTGGGATCCAGGGTGATCCTTTAAGAAAAGAGAGGGCAAATTTTTGGGTACAACAGCTGCCCCTGTTCAATCTTCTTACACCTGAAGAGTTAGATTGGTAATTCTTCCATTCGTGACTTAAAGGTGAAAGATGATTGAACACTAGAGTGCCCCGAAAGTTTGCACCTGAAGATGTGTTAGTTGATTATGTGGGGAATGAGCTTAGAGATGCCATTTGGAGAGGTAATGGATATTTGTTGGAGATGGGATTAAAGATGCCATCAAAAGGTGATTGTATTTGGACTTAGGATGATGAAGGAATCTTGGACGATTACTACCTCAGTAGGATGATGAAGGAATCTTGGACGACTACTACCTCAGTCGATGATGAAGGAATCTTGGACGATTACTACCTTAGCAGGATGATGAAGGAATCTTGGATGAATACTACCTCAACAGATGATGAAGGAATCTTGGATGACTACTACCTCAACAGATGATGAAGGAATCTTGGATGATTACTACCTCAACAGGATGATGAAGGAATCTTGGACGACTAATACCTCAGCAGGATGATGAAGGAATCTTGGACGACTACTACCTCAGCAGATAATGAAGGAATCTTAGATGACTACTACCTCAGTAGATGATGAAGGAATCTTGGATGAATACTACCTCAAACCTCAGCAGGATGATGAAGGAATATTTGGACGATTACTACCTCAGTAGGATGATGAAGGAATCTTTGGACGATTACTACCTCAACATATGATGAAGGAATCTAGGATGACTACTACCTCAACAGATGATGAAGGAATCTTGGACGACTACTACCTCAGCAGATGATGAAGGAATCTTGGATGATTACTACCTCAGCATATGATGAAGGAATCTTGGATGACTACTACCTCAGCAGGATGATGAAGGAATCTTTAGACGATTACTACCTCAACAGGATAATAAAGGAATCTTGGATCACTACTACCTCAGCGAATGATGAAGGATTCTTTGGGCGACTTCTACCTCAGCAGGATTATGAAGGAATCTTTGGGCGATTACTACCTCAGCAGGATAATGAAAGAATATTTGGGCGATTACTACCTCAGCAGGATGATGAAGGAATATTTGGGCGATTACTACCTCAGCAGGATGATGAAGGAATCTTTGGGCGACTTCTACCTCAGCAGGATGATGAAGGAATCTTGGATGATTACTACCTCAGCAGGATGATGAAGGAATCTTGGACGACTACTACCTCAACAGGATGATGAAGGAATCTTTGGGTGACTTCTACCTCAGTAGGATGATGAGGGAATCTTGGACGATTACCACCTCAGCATGATGATGAAGGAATCTTGGACGATTACTACCTCAGCAGAATGATGAAGGAATATTTGGGTGATTACTACCTCAGCAGGATGATGAAGGAATCTTGGACGATTACTACCTCTGCAGGATGATGAAGGAATCTTTGGGCGACTTCTACCTCAGCAGGATGATGAAGGAATCTTTGGGCGACTTCTACCTCAGCAGGATGATGAAGGAATCTTGGACGATTACTACCTGAGCAGGATGATGAAGGAATCTTTGGGCGATTACTACCTCACTAGGATGATGAAGGAATCTTTGGGCGATTACTACCTCAGCAGGATGATGAAGGAATCTTTGGGCGATTACTACCTCAGCAGGATAATGAAGGAATCTATGGGCGACTTCTACCTCAGCAGGATGATGAAGGAATCTTGGACGACTACAACCTCAGCAGGATGATGAAGGATTCTTGGACGACTACTACCTCAGTAGGATGATAAAGGAATCTTTAGGCGACTTCTACCTCAACAGGACGATGAAGGAATCTTGGACGCTTACTACCTCTGCAGGATGATGAAGGAATCTTGGATGATTAATATCTCAGCAGGATGATGAAGGAATCTTTGGCCGATTACTACCTCAGCAGGATGATGAAGGAATCTTGGACGATTACTACCTCAGTAAGATGATGAAGGAATCTTTGGGCGACTTCTACCTCAGCAGGATGATGAAAGAATCTTGGACGATTACTACCTCAGTAGGATCATGAAGGAATCTTGGACGACTACTACCTCAGTAGGATGATGAAGGAATCTTGGACGATTACTACCTCAGCAGGATGATGAAGGAATCTTGAAAGACTACTACCTCAAAAGGTAATGAAAGAATCTTTGACGTCTGCTACTCCAAAAGGATGATAACCTTTATCTGTTGATTGATCTTTCCTGAAAAGGTAATGAATTAGTTGTATGCAATGATGTATGCATTGCCTAATGATGTTCTCAAAATAAATGAGATTGTGTCGTATGTATGTAAATAGGAGGTATAAAATGTGAAATGTTTATGAATGTATTTTTGTCTGGGAAAATAAATCCTTGACAAATATTTGGGAGTTAATAAATCCCGGACTGCCGTTGAAGAGTTGGTGTGTCTTCAAACTTTGCTTAGAATGTTTCCATTGGGGATTCCTGTTTTGTTGTTTAAGGAGAACTCCGATGGGGAATATTGAAAATTCTATGGGGAGAATGTTTATTCCTGCCTGGGAATGGAGTTTAGGAGTCTCGGTTGTCCATTGCTCTACTACGGAATCGAAGTTGAACTGATATCTGGTCGGGTCCAGGTTTCACAGTAACTTGTCGGGGATTGTAGATTAGTCTACTGGGGAAGAGGAGTCGTGGTACTTTGTCTTGTAGTAGTCGGAGAGGCAAACTCAAGTTGGGGAACCTCTGAATGCAAAGAATATGAAGAAAATGAAGATCATTGACACCATCAAGAAGGATCCAACAGTAACAACAAAGGAAGTCATCACAACGAGACGAGTACCTCTGAAGGATTTTCCTCTTTTCTCTCAAATAGATGCTTCTCCAGAAATTATTGTGAGATATTTGGAAGCTTGCAAAATGGACGGGACAAATCCATAAGTGAACATTTGCGATTTGCGAAAAGGAATAAAGAAATCAAGGAAAAGGAAAGTTGCTGGAGAAGGATCCTCTCAGAAGGTTCCCAAGGCTGCTAAGAAGAAAGGTAATTCTTCTTTTATTTCTGTTATAGAATCAATTCTTTTATCAACATCTGAAACCCCTTCTCTCCAAGACCTAGAGATGACCCTTCACCACAAACCTTTGATGACTTTGATATTGAATTTGACCCTTCACATACTCTAGAAAACATTCTGGATGAACCACCTTCTACCTATGTTGACCAAAATCAGCCAGAACTTGCTCAAGTGCTTTCTAATATTGATCAATTTAATCAGATATTTCAAGCTCCCCACTCAGAAAATCTAAACTCTCAAGCTCCCCACTCAGAAAATACAAACTTTCACGCTCTCCACTCAGAAAATACAAATTTTGACTCTGATACCACTTCATCCATTCTTGGAATAACACGCCCTCTCATGGTCCAACAACCAATCACAATCCACGACATACCATAAATTACATCTCCTTATCATTCCACTCCCCCAAACCCACCACATTCACCCATTATTATCTCTGATTCTCCCTGTCCAAACAACCACCCAGAAGATCACCATCGCACCATTATAGACTTAGAAGCTTTGGAAAATCTTGTCTCATGCTCTAAAAAAATTGCCATACCAAAACAAAAACCAAAAATCACAAAAGTAGATGTTGGTAAAAAATTGTTTATTTTTGAAATAGAAATACTTGAATGGGTTAACTCTATGAATCTAGCCTGCTTAGAGAATCTTAATCCCGCTGCTTCTGATTCATACTGGAAATAGTTCAGAATATTGTTCAATTTTGATTCCCAGAAACATAAGGAGTTGAGTTATGAAATTTCTCAACAGAACTTATGTGATCATCTAAAAGTCTTCAAAGATCAAGCTTTGCGTCACTGGGAAAAGACCACACTACATATGTTTGAGAGGTGACGACCTTGTTGGGGAAAGTCCTCGAGGATTCTTAAGGTTGTCTCAGCTGGGGAAAGGTTTTTAGAGGTTAAACCCTTGCTGGGAGTCATCCTATGAGAAGGATTTTAGGGAGATTTGTCACTGCCCATAGTAGCAAGTATTTATGCCAGAAAATGTTATATTGTACGTAACCCTTTGTTGAGATTGACGTTCAATGCCCCAAGTGACGAAGATGGAGACTTGCCCCTGGTTACTCTGCAATTCTTGAGAGATTTCTTGGAATCTTGACTAGACTGCCCCAGGTGTGTTGGATAGTGACATGTCATGTCCCCCTATTGATAAGAGATTTGTCAATGGGAGTGTCATCCTACTTGAATTAATTTTGTTCACTGAGAGATCTTTCGTTCACTGGATATGCGTTGTGTGAATTTCTCTTGCTGTCAAACAAATAGCCATACGCAAACAATGATATTCAAGTAATGCAAAGTTTATGTTTGTCTTGAAATTTTTAAAAATGCGTTTTTAGCAAGTAAAGAAATTTTGTAAGAAAAGTTCAACTCAGGATTTTGAGTAAAGCCTTACGGGAGTCAGGATACCTTTTGTAACAGTATGCTTTCGAACTAACCCATGCTTCAATTAGGACTTTTGAAGGGTTGTAGCGTGGCTCGGTTCACAGTTTAAGAAACAAAGGATAAAGGCTCAAATGTATTTGTACCCACCCGTTCTTCGTGATGTTCTTCAGTCCTAAGGTCAGTTAATTGTATGTTTGAACTCTAATTGAGTCTGGAATGACGTTTCAGTGATAGTTCGAACAAGTTAAGTTTGTCGAAAGGCAGTCATTTCTTGCAACATTTCTCATGTTGTTGAGGATTTATAGTGACTTCTATTTTGATTTGTTATCCCTAATTTTTGCCTGACTGTTCTTGCTTTGAGATTACAGTTAGCGGGATGCCCCAGTTTTCTTAAGTCCCCTTTGTAGGTTTTGACTTAGTGGGCTTTTCTTTTTGAGAGATAATGACTGCCTATGTGATAGGGAACCATTATCGTCTTTTGATTCCATAGGAATGTTTCTTGACGTCATTCGTTGCATTACAAGATGAGAGTTTGCGGCTAAACGCGCGTTTGAATTAACTGAGAGACTACCCTGCCCCAGGTTTTGTTTAAAGGTTTTATTTTTGTGAAAAAAAACAGAAAAACTTCTACTTCTTTGGCTCGAAGGGGTTGACTAGGGATTATCTTCCTTATAACTCCAGTGTTTAGGATTTGAAAGAATGCCTGTACATCGTCAGCAAGGTCTGCCCAAAAGCATACTGTATGAGATTATGGCATTGTTTTCATCATCCTCCCTCTAAAGGCTTGTAACTTTTAGCAAGAGTTAAATGTCATAAAGAAAGTTAAAAGCTTAGTTTAAATGTAATGAAAATGAATGGATTGATTCAAGACAAACATATGCAATGCATTAATGAAACAAAGTTTGACATTACTAGATAATTGTTTGAATAACAAAAGAGAAATTACAACTTGAAAATTCAAATGAAACAGAAGCCTCTTTGTTTGAACTTGTCACTTTAGGTGGTGAGCCTTTGAGAGATGGCAGAAGAATTCAGTTTGGCCATCTTGTGTGAACTCCAGCATTCCTTCGTCGATCAAGTTTTGAACCTTGTACTTCAACGACCAACAATCGTTAGTATCGTGCCCCAGGATGTCAGAATGATAAGCACACCTTGCCTCCGGATTGTAGTTAGGAGAGGAAGTCTTCGGGCTCAGATGAGAGTTTATCACTGTAATCAGCTTCATCTTCAGCTTGTGTTGCAGTGCTTGTGACAATGGCATGTTGATTTGGGTGAACTGCCTTTGAGGTCTTTCCACCCTTGGCTGATTGTTTCGTTGCTGTTGGCGAGGTTGTTGTTGGACCTGTGAGGTAGTAGCAAATTGGGGAGGTCTTCCAGCTTCTTGTCTCATGGGAGGCTGAGCAGTGACTTGATTTCCAATCCTGATTGTTCGTCCCATACGGTTGCAACCGTCTTGACGAAGTTGGTTGACAAGAACTTTCAGCTCTTCTTGTCCTTGATCCAGATTTTAGATAAGAGCCATCTAGCCCACCAGCTATCCCACCATTTGGACCCTCATTATGGCTATTTCAGTTTGTATCCTTTCCAACAGATCATCTATGTCGCCCCCAGGATTTCCCATGATCATTCCTCTGGTGAGGAGAGCTTTCACCTCTTCTTTCCCCTTGGATATGTTCAAGAACTTCTCTTGAAGTTGAGCGTTTTGAGCCTGAATGCCTTTCACCGTTTGTTCCATATCCATCTTACTGAAATAAATAGTAGGAAGATAAGGAGACTTGTATGGGAGAAACCTGTCATGATATGATGCATGATATGTGGATGCATGTTTTCAAGGATCTCGCGGGGTAAACATAAGAAAAAAGTTAGAGATTGAACTTTGATCGACATCTTTGATTGGAGAGCTTTGTATCGGTGGATCTCCTTCCACGAGAATCAAGCTCACCATGTCAAGTGAGTCACAACCCTTGACTCAAGTTTTTGTACTTGATCTTTGACGGCGTTTGGTCAGAGGAAAATAAATTCTCCTGCCCCTTGATAGACGTCTGGTTCATTGTGACCCTGCATCAAAGACCCTCGAGATCTTTGAAATGCTATGGTTCAATGTTATTGAAAATGCTATGGTATGATGTCATGATGTTATGTACAAGTATGCAAAGTAAGCAAGTTTATATACAAATAATCATATTCACACAAAACAGACAAGTCCTTAGGTTTAGGCTTGCATGGAGTTTGTAGGTAAGTACCCTCTTGAAGTTTAGTTGGCTCAACCTGTCCTAGTAATAATAACCGGGTTCTAAGGGATCTTAATATCACCGATCTTTCCCCCAAGTTTCATTCAATAAGCGATTGACTCGCAACCAAACAAAACTCAAAAGTCAAACCTCAATGAGTGTAGTATCGAGTATCTACAAACTTCGGACTGCACCAAAGCCGGTCATCTCACTACGTCCTAATGGCCAAGTTGTTTAAGTAAGGTTCTAAGGTCAGTTGATGCTTTATGATACCACGCGGCGGCCCCGTACTCTCCTTGAATAACTCAAGGGTTACCAGTACCAACCAAAGTGCCACATCAACGTAGCTACTGCTTCAACCGTGTCGGTATACCCCGCACAATTCACTCACAGTTTATTGCTACTTACCTAAAAGGTACCCCCAAATCCGGGTGTAGGATTTAAAAAAACCCAAACAAGGAACCAAAATGTTAAGCAAACAAATCAAGCAATGTAAGCAAGTAAAGGTGATCTAGCCCTAAGGTAACCCCACTTTTAGGAAGACATCGCCAGCATAGTCGCCAGTTCTGTGATACAGTGGGAGAACTAACTTGAGGTTTTGCGTGTGTTTGCAAATGTTGCGGTTTAGCAAGAGTCGCCACTGACTTTTCTTTTATCCAAAAAGGAAAGGTGAAAAAGCACAAGAAAGACCTTTAGAGATGTTTTTGAGTTTGGGGGGTAGATTATGAAAAGGGAAGGTATTAGAACCCTTTTCATCCATGGTTTTCCATGCGCTCTTAGTTACTCGCTAGATCACTTGCTTTTGTTTGAATGTGCTTGTGGTGTGGATTTTGAAAGTATTTTGAAAATATAACTTTGTAATGATTCTCGTTTCTATCAGAACGCATACAAAGTGTTTGTTTCAAAAATAGTTCAAAGATGTGTTTGTGAGATGTGTTATTGAAATTGATTTTGAAAATATAACTTTGTAATGATTCTTGTTTCTATAAGAACACGTACAAAGTGTTGTTTTAAAAAGTGTTTCAAAATGAGAGTTTTTGGTGTATAAAATGTTTTTGTTGTGAGCAAGCGAGTAACTGAGAGCGAACCTACCTACTCAAAGGGTATTAGATGTGCTTTTCCTCCTCCTTTAGATGTTGCTATCTCACTATTGATTTGGTAAGAAGCCCCATCGTTGGATGTGAAGGGACGAGCGTTGGGTCATCGTATGACCATGATAGCAATATTGTGAGATGTCTTAGCACTTTTCTTTAGGGACTAAGATCATTTCGTAAGGCAACTTTGATAGCGTCATCTAGGGACTATGATCTTGTATTTTTGATTTGTTTGTGCTAAGACATCCCACATGTATAACATGGCCATTTTTGTAAGGCAACAAGTGAGATTACCCTAAGGGTGCATGTGTGCAAGTGTGTTTGATTGCATGTATTTGTCTTTGATTTTTAGTGGTCTACTTGTTGATTTTATCTCTTGCCATACACGCCTAATTACTATACAGTATAAGGAAAATAGTAAATTGCGGAAAATGAAATTCTACGCTATTACAATATTTAGGGGATGGGGGTACATATGTTTCAATGGGGATTGCAAGTAAAATTAAATCCTAAGTTATTATTACAACAATATTGAAATGCATAAGAAAGAAATGGACTTGTTTAGGAAAGGTTTTTGTCTTAAGGAAATAAATTAAAAGGAAAATATTTTTATTTTTTTTATGTTAATAAAAAAATGATGAAAAGGAAAATAAATGCAAAATAGAAAAAGCGTGCTGCAGCAAGAATAACAACTAGGATCAGAAGTTCTGAAGCCAACAATGTTATGACTCAGTAGGAGACGTCAGTGGGCATCAGAAGTTATGAGTTGGTACACTCTGAGTTCCTGCAAGAAACGTTAGAGGGAAAACACAGAAGTTATGGATTGCTATGTGCTGAACTTCTGAATGTTAGAATAGTGAGATAACCTCAGAAGCTTTGTGCGTGTTAAAACAGTAGGAAGAACTCAGAAGTTCTGTATGGTGCTAAGACAGTGAATGAACAATCAGTAATTCAGCATGTTATCAATGCATGAAAATCAGAAGTTCAGTGTTTTTGACTTGTAAGGAGAAATCAGAAGTTCTGTGTTGTGATAACAGCATGTAAGCATCAGAAGTTTAGCGTGTGTTAACAGTGAGTGAAAAAACATAATTTATGTGTTACGTTTCAACTTTTAATTAGCACATCAACAATTTATTCAGTTCAGCAAATCAGAATAATCACAGCACAACAAATCATAGAAGTTCGAATCCTAAGTCTGAGCCTAGCATTATTCTAGATGTTCTGATCCATAGTTTTTCTATTCATACAATGATATGTACAACATTAATATTATGATATTTACATGTTAATGATGTTCAGAATGAAAAGTAAGTAAAGTCAGAAAGACTTACCTGGAGCGTGCTTGGAGCTTTGAGTGGCTGCTTTTGGATGTTCTGAGTCAGCAAGAGAGACGAGACAGTGGTTGTGTTCTTTGATTCAAAAAGAAGAACAAAGATTTGTTTTTGTGTATGAGAAATCTGGATTTTTATTAAGGTTTCACCACTTCCTTTTCTCTCTTTTGGCCAATATCCCTTTTCAAAAGCCAACCCCTTGAACGTGTGATGGAGCCAAGTATCATAGATGAATTTACAGTGATTTTGGGGGGGAAAACAAGTGGGATTTGAACCTGTTTTGGCATCCTGTTCCTTTGATTTTTCATCATAGTTTTCGTATGCTAGTTTGGTGTAATCATGGGATGCAGGCGTAGGCTGAACCAGCTTTTGGTCATAGGTCTACAGCAAGTTGCATAAACAAGGTTTTGGGATCTGGTCATGTTCTGACCAAAGCGTTGATATATAGCCTTCATGTGCTGAAGCGCTGCCTTGTCTTTGAAACAAGCATGGTGGTTGTCAGCAAGAATTAAGGAAAAGCAAAAACAAAGCATGGGCTTAGTAGCAAAGTTGCTATCCTAAGACAGTAGAGGTACACATGGTGAAAACCATTTGGATAAAGACTCAGAAGGTGGCTGTGAGCATTAAATGAGCATTAAATGATGATGAGACTTATCACAACTAAAAATCCTGCAATGTGAAACTCTACACCACGACTTATTTCTGGATCATAAGTTCTGCTTCAGCGTAGTATCCAATCTTCTGATCCTCTTATCTTTTGGCTCCAGCATGTTCTGAATGAGCCTTCAGACTTTCTAGAAAGCTTGCAGCACACTTCTTAACCTTCTTTGATTTATCCTAGCAAACTCTGACTGAAGATTTTATGAATGGCTTGCCCAGAAGTTCTGACCAGACTCTGTCTTGAGAATATCCAGAATCTGCTGAGTGCTTATTGTGATAACCTGGTCAGAAGTTCTGAAATTGTCATATTTTCATGAACAATTAGAAAAAATTCTAAGTATTTAGAATTTTGACTTTTTGAATTTTGATGAAACAGAATTTCATATTTCAACGTGTCTTGACGAAATATGATTCTTGAAGCTTGATTTTGATCAAAAAGTCAAAGTTTGACTTTTCAGCATGGAAATGACCATTTTGCCCTTGTGAATGGTTTGCTTGGAAAAATTGATAATTCAAAGCTTGGAAACTTGATAAAAGGAAACCTGGAATCCATGGTGATCTTTTGAGAAAAGAGAGGGCAAATTTTGGGGTACAACAGCTGCAAACAAGACTCTGTTTTTGATATACAAAGCTCTGGAAAGAAGCAACAAATACTTTCATCTTCTTAAGCAAGCATGTTTTGATGCGTTACAAATCAATTATTACCAATTCAAAAGTAACGGATGGAATGAAACAAGGATCTCTATTTTTGGAAAGCTCTTTAATTTTCATTGATCAACATTCTAAAAGCTCCTACATGCTTCGCCTTTTTAAACGAAGTTTGAAGGATAAATCATTCACGATTTTTCATGCACAGTAACGAAGCTATCTTTTTCATCCTCAAACGTTCAAAATTCAAACTGTGTAAAACATCACTTGTGTTATTGTTTTATTAGAAAACATTCTTGTACACTTTTATTCAATATTGTTTAGTGAATTTCCTTAAGAAAACCGGCTTGTGGTTTATACTCGAGAAGACTTTGACGGTTTTCATAGTAGTTTTGTAATCAAGATTGATTAATGGATTAAGACCTCGTTAAGATAGGCGAAATCACCTTGGAGGATGGACTGGAGTAGTTTGAGTTCAAACGAACCAGGATAACCAACATGTTCTTTTATTTAAGTTTCAAAAACCCCAATTCAAACCCCCCTTTCTTGTTTTTTTCCATTCTTCAAACTCCTCAACAAAACGCAGTTGTAGAACGAAAGAATAGAACTTTACATGAAATGGCTAGAACCATGATCAACGAGACTAACATTGCTAAAAACTTCTAGGCAGAAGCAATTAACACAACATGTTATATTTAGAATAGAATCTCAATAAGACCTATTCTGGATAAGACTCCATATGAACTATGGAAGATCAGAAAGCCCAACATCTATTATTTCCATCCATTTGGATGTACTTGTTTTATATTGAACACTAAAGAACATCTGAACAAGTTTCATTCTAAAGCACAAAAGTGTCTAATGTTAGGATACTCTGAACTCTCAAAAGCTTATAGTGTATATAACAGAGAAATAAGAGTTGTGGAAGAATCTATTAGTGTCATATTTAATGATAAACTTGGCTCTCAAAAGTCAAAGCAGGGTAAAACTTTTGTAGATATAGAAGTTTAACTTACAGGTACTGAAGACAGATCGTCATAAAATCATAATATAAAATCTCAGCAAAATATAGAAGAAGATGTCACAAATATTATAGTAGCCTCTGAGGAATTCATCCAGAAAGAACAATCCAAAAGCAGCTTAGCACATCCAGAAAACATGATTCTGGGAAAGAAAGATGACCCAATCAGAATAATATCTACATTAAGAAATTCTTTAGAATCACTCATGGGATTAGTATCTCTGGTCGAGCCAACTTCCATTGACGAAGCTCTTCTAGACAATGACTGGATCCTGGCAATGCAGGAAAGCTGCTGGAGAAGGAACTTCTCAAAAAACCCCCAAAGCTTCCAAAAAGAAAGGTAACTCGTCTTTTGTTTCTGTTACTGAATCAATATTTTTATCAACATTTGAAACCCCTCATCTCTAAAACCTGCTGAAGATCCGTATCCTCAAATCCTTGATGATTCTGACCTAGAAACTGACACTTCAATACCTACAAATAATCCTCTGATTAATCCACCTTCTACCCAATTTGGTCAGACTCACCCAGAACTTGCACAAGTTATTTCTAATATTGATTATTTTGATTCAATGTTTAAAGCTCCCCAAACCGAAAATTCAAATATTAACTATAATACCACGACATCCATCCCAGGAATCACTTTCCCACTCATGATCTCTCAACCACCATTAATTCCCACAACTACATCACAAAGTTTCTCCATTCCAGATATTCCCTCTCCCTATCATTCAACACCATATAAATCACCTTTAATTCTTTCTGACTCCCCATCTCTAAATAACTACCCAGAAGATCCCCTCAGAACAATCATTGGTTAAGAAGATTGGGACAATCTAGTCACAAATTCTCAAAAATCGTCGTTCTAAAACCAACAAAAAAAAATCAAAATCAAATGTTGGTAAATCTCTGTTGATTTTTGCAACATAAATACAGGAATGGGTTAACTCCTTGAAGAAAGCTTGCATGGAGAATATTAACCCAGCTGCTTCTATTTCTCACTAGAATCAAATCAGAAAATGGATTAACTCTGAATCTCTAAAGCTAAAGGAACTCAGCTATGAAATTGTTCAACAAAACTTCTGTGATCACCTGAAAATCATCAAGGATCAAGTTCTACGACACTGGGTAAATAAACCTCTCCTTCTTCTGGACAACATTTCTTCATATATCAGAATATAATGAACCGTCTCCTGAACCTCAAGCTCCCCCCTGGTCATGTATCAAGGCAAAAGGAAGACTGTTGAAGAATCTCCTGAGCAAGAATCTATTGCAGTTATTTATGAGAATATGGGTTCTTCTGTTCAAAACTCTGGAAGAGTTGAGAAAAGAAAACGCTGTGATTAAGGAAAGGCTAGACTAACAGGATCAAATGAGCAAAGAAAATAAAGGGATGCTTGGGAAACAAGAGGAATCGAACAATCAGATCAAGAGTTTATTGGAAGCCTTGTTCACATGACTTCCACCTCCTCAACCTTAAGTTCTGATACATTGTTTTATTTTTGCTATTTGTTTCTTATTTAAATCTTCTAGTTACCTACCTCCTTATATTTATTTTAATCCACTTAGAATACAATATCAATTTTGTTATATTTACGTGTTTTTATTGCTTTTTGATTTTTGACAAAAAGGGGGAGAACATAATATATTTTGAATATAACAGTACTGATTTAGTGTCAAACATTTTGAATATCATAACTTCTATTTTATCATCTGAAAGCAGCTAGAATAAATCTCTTGAAAACTAACTTCTGAAATTAACTTCTATCACGTGGACGTATCAAAACTTCCATCACAAATCTCTGATCATAACATCTTCAGGGAAGTAATTTTTTCTTTATCTGAGTATTCAACTCAGGGGGAGACTCTAATTCTTTATGCTCTTAAGTAATCTATCAAAATATACAAGTTTTTGTCATCATCAAAAAGGGGGAGATTGTTTGAACATAGTTTGGCTCTACATCCCTCTAATAGTTTTGATGATAACAAATACATGATATATATAAAGAACAAATATGCTCTCTAATTATGTAATTAAATATGCAAAGTAAATATGATAAAAGAAGCATAGAAGATGATGAGAGATTTATGTTTTGAAGCTCCGTTTAAGACACAACACACTTACAAGAAAATCTGTGTAACACGCTAAATAGAAGAAGTTTTGATGTTACAACTTCTGTATCACCAACGCTGCAAGCAAAAGCTCTAATATTCTGATAAGTAAAGTTCTGGAAGAACAAAAGAAGTCTCAATACACTCATCTATTCAACTATTCTAAATATTCAACACTTAAGCTACACTCTGATAGTAAATACTCTGAAATGCAAAAGAAGCTTCAACGTATCATCCAGGTTCTAATGAATATCAAGAAACTCTGATGATCTAAAGTCTCAACGGTAATATTCTTATTCTAATAAGATCCCGAGGAAGCAATGTTCTGATCTATTACAACACATTCATTACAAATAAAAAAGTAACGGCTGAACCAAGACAAGATCTATATTTTTGGAAAGTGAATTAACAACACTCTATCAACCTTCCAAAAACATCTTTTCATGTCCCTTATGCCTCGCCTATATAAAGATGACTTGAAGAAGAAAAAAGATACAACACTACTATGCACTGAAAGAGAAATATTTTTACCCAGTTCTATCTTATGCTTTACACTTGTGTATACATCATTGTTGTGATATAGTTTTGTTCAGAAACATCATTATACACACTCTTATTTGATTTATTCTTTAATACCTTGAGAAAACCAAGTTGTGGTTTAAACTCAAGAAGACATTGACAATAGTCATTGTATTTGTGTAATCAAGTTTTGATTAGTAGATTAAGTCTTTGTTTAAGAGAGGGGAAATCACCTTGGCGGGTGGACTGAAGTAGTTTTAGTTCAAACGAACCAGGATAACCAATGTGTATACTATTTTACTTTTGAGAACCCAAATTCAAACCCCCCCTTCTTGTGTGTTTCCATTCTTCAATTGTGAATGGTAAGCGAGCTCTGTTATCTTCCTTTAGAATTATAGAAGCTGATGAAGTCTCTATTGGAACTCAGTTCCAAGCTTTTTCTATTAATAATATAAGGAAAAATGAAGATTTTATCACCTCATTTAAGGATGCGTAACAGGTAGTGCAGAAGGGCCTTAGCAAGGTGGGGGTAGTTTATTAATCCACATGTAAACAAGAATGAGACTGGTTTGGGTTTCTCCATGAAGAATGAAGTTGTGAAGCGAAAGTTTGCTTTGAGTAAATATCAAGACATCTTTCACAGTGCAAGATATCTCCATTCGACTACTCCAAAGATCAATGCTATTCTCCAAGATGAGCTAGAGCAAGAGATGCCGAACTTTGTGACACCTACAGTCAGGATCTGGAGTTGGATCACTGTTGATGTTCCTTCTTGCATTAACATTTCAAAGTAATTTGTTTTTTGTTTGTCTTTTCAAAAGTATTTCAATCTGCCCAAGGTGAAAATGATGTTGTATGGACTTGTTTTTTGCTTTGAATTTTAAGAACATTAATAAAAGTTGTTTTTGATTTCTAAATTGTGTCTTTACTTTTTGTTTTTTTCTTGGAAAATGGTAATCAGAAAAAACCTTTCGAAATAAATAATAACTGTAAATAAATCTGCATAGTCACTTGCTACACGTGTTAATTTGTAAAATCAATCATAAATCATATGTGCATATTAATTAAAAAAACCAGTTGAATGCAATGATCCTGCATCCTCTCCCAACTTTGAATATCCTGTGTATGTGGTTGAAGAAGAATAATATGATGAAATCCCAGAAGAGGTTTCACGGTTGCTTAAGCACGAGGAAAATACCATTCAGCCGTATAAAGAGCCGTTGGAGACGATTAACTTAGGTTCAGAGGAAGATCCAAAATAAGTAGAGATTGAGGCACTAATTCATCCTAATGTGAAGAGCATGTTGATTGAGTTGCTGAAAGAGTATGGGATATCTTTTCTTGGTCTTACCAAGACATGCTTGGTTTAGACACTGATATTGTGGAACATTATTTGCCGTTAAAGCCAAAATGTCCACCAATCTAGAAAAAGATGCGTAGAACTCATCCTCACATGGAAGTGAAGATTAAAGAAGAGGTTTTGAAACAGATTGATGTTAGTTTTCTTGTAACATCATTGTACCCTCAGTTGATTTCCAATATTGTTCCTATACCAAAGAAAGACGGAAAAGTCTACATGTGCGTTGATTATAGAGATTTAAATAAAGCAAGTCCAAAAGTTGATTTCCCTTTGCCACATATTGATATGTTGGTTGATAGCATAACAGAATTCAAATTATTCTCATTCATGGAAGGATTTTCCTGATACAATCAAATTAGGATGGCTCTTGAGGATAAGGAAAAAACAACGTTATCACACCCTAGGGAACATTTTGTTACATAGTGATGCATTTGGGGTTGAAGAACAATGGTGCAACGTACCAGAGGGCTATGACAATACTATTCCATGATCTTATGCATAAGGAAATTTAAGTATATGTTGATGATATGATCGCCAAATCATAGACCGGGAAAGGGTATATAGAAGACTTGTTGAAATTGTTTCAGCATTTGAAGAAGTATCGTCTCCGCTTGAATCCTAATAAGTGTACTTTTGTTGTTCGTTCAGGAAAGTTGCTAGGTTTCATTGTTAGCCAAAAAGGAACTGAAGTTGATCCTAATAAAGTTAAGGCAATTCAAGAAATGCGTGCACCAAAAACTGAAAAGCAAGCCAAATCATCCATTGAGTCAAGCTATCCAAATCCAGCTTCAGAGTAAATCTCTCTTACTCCATTTAGGTGGAATTCCCTATCATTTTTCTTCAAACAAGATACTAATCTATCGTCCTTCTTCTTTTGATTCTCATACTTCTTTTAGTTTGCGTTTTCATCAAGAATTGAGCATTTATTTATAAATTTAGTTTTGCAATTTTTCACTGGTTTTTCTTAAATCGAGTGAGCTAAACTTTAAAGAAATTTTTCGCGAGGGTAAGGTTAGGATCTTCTGAAAGATAGGAATCCAATGATACCACTCTGAGCTTCTAACATTTCCGTTTGAAGAATCTCATCATTTCCCTATTTGCAGATGGCTGGAGGTTGAAAATGACCTACATGTCCACTTACGATTGCTTAACAAGGCGCTGATATTTTATTTTCAAAAAAGGTATGTCTTCTACATAAGTACACCTATAATTTCTTAACATAGCGCTAAATTTGTCCTGATTCGAAAAATAATCATTCGTGGTCCAGACCTATGTTTGCAAGCCTAAGTATGTTTAAGTTGAAACCTTTGATCGAATAACTTTGAAGTTCATTGTTATGAGGCTTTGATTCTATCAGTCCTCTAATGAACTTCATGAATTTTGGTCCATGTGAATCATTTGATCATCATTGATCATATTTGGTTATTTTGAGCACTTGAAATGAATTATATACTTGACAAAAAGCAATTTAAACTTGTTGTTGAGAGACTTTGATTTTATCAATCTTCTAATTAGTTTTCAAAAGCAAGCACCAAGATGGTCATTCAACTAACCTTTTGTACTTGACTTTTAACTTTTAATTCACTAACAATTAACTTTACTTTATGCCTTTATTTTGTGCCTTTACTTTTATGTACCATTTATTTTAGCATTTACATCTCATGCTATTTTCCTTTTGTTCACTTGAGCATTTATCTTTATTTCATTTTATCTTTTCTCATTTGAGCTTTTATTTTCTTTTGAAGGCACTTAATAATCAACTTGAACATTAAAAAACTTAAGGTTACTTGGACTATCTGGTTACTATCCTTACCATTGTGGAGTTATAGATCTCTCAGACTTAGGATTAGAAGCCTTGATTACTCGCGGACCTTGTTGCTTTATTTTTATTTCGTATGAAGTTCTTGGGGTTTACTCCAAGGAATTGGGTTGATTTTCTTTATGTGCAGGTTATTATGATTTTATGCTTTGTTTGTAATTGAGAATTCTTCAATATACAGCCGTTACTATGCCCAATTTTTGTGAAGACTTAATTCATCTCAAGCTTGGTGTTCCTCAGAGGTTTAGTATTTTTTCTTGCTTGGTTTTAATCCAAAAGATGGGAATTCTACATTGTATTCTTTACGTCAAGTGTTGGCTTCTTGTTGGTTTGACCATTCTTTTCCTTAGCTTTTACTTGGTTTACTTAAGATAGTCCCTTCATCTCCTCCTATGTTCTTTAATTTCAAAAATCTTCTCCCTCCTTTTCAAAACTCTTCTTTTTTTATTTTTAACTTGAACCGCTTTCATAATAAACTTGGACTTAGGTCCATGCATTTTTAAAAATATTTTCTTAATCAAACTTTAATCAATTTAACCGTACCTTGACATATTTTTTTCAATACTAAAAGTCAATTAACCTCTTCAAGCAATTTTGCCACTTTGGCTTTTTTAATTTAAACTTTTCTTAAAAGATTAGACTCTTGTCGATTCTTGTAGTGATGCAATATATTATACTTCTACGATATGTAGTGAAGTAAGATATTTTCCACTGGGGTGTTGAGTGAGGCTTTGTTGATTTTAAAATCCAAGCTATATCCTCCACTTTGAGATGATGCAAAGTGGAGGATATATCCAAGCTATATCCGAGTGGAACAACGTACTTACTATCCACAACAATGAGAAAGGAGAATTTGCATCATCTTAAAGTGGAGGATATAACTTGGATTTTAAAATCAACAAAACCTCACTCAACACCCAAGTGTAAAATATCTCACTTTACTACATATCATAGAAGTATAGTAGTTCGCATCACTATAAGAATCGACAAGAGTCTAGTCTTTTGAGAAAAGGTTTTAAAGTAAAAAGCCAAAGTGGCAAAATGGTTTGAATGAGGTTAATTAACTTTTAGTTTTGAGAAAGATGTCAAAATATGGTTAGGTTGATTAAAGTTTGATTAAGAAAAGATTTTTGAAAATGCATGGACCTAAGTCCAAGTTTATTATGAAAGTTGTTCAAGTTAGAAAATAAGAAGAATTTTGAAAAGGAGGGAGAAGACTTTTGAAATTAAAAAAGATGGGAAGAGATGAAGGGACTATCCTAAAGCAGAAGGTAAAATCCAAGGAAAAGAAAGAACTAACCAACAAGAAGCAACAACTTGACATATGATGTCAATGTAGAAATCCCATCCTTTGGATTAAAACCAAGAAAGCAAAAATACTAAACCTCTGAGGAATACCAAGCTTCAGATGAATTAAGTCTTCAGAAAAATGGGGCAGAGTAACGACTATATACTGAGGAATTATTAATCACAGACAAAGCATCTAATCAAAATAACCTGCCCACAAAGAAAAAATAACTCAATTCCTTGGAGTAAACTCCAATGATTCCAGAAAAAATAAGAACAGAGCCACTAGGTCCCAAAGTCTCAAGGCTTCTAACCCTAAGTCCAAGGGATCCATAACTCCATAATTCTAAGGATAATAACCAAATAATCCAAGTAACTTTATAAATTTTTATTGTTCAAGTTGATTATTAAGTGTCTTTAAAAGAAAATAAAAGCTCAAATGAGCAAAGATAAAATAGCATAAAGATAAATGCTCAAGTGAGTAAAATAAAAATGGCATGTAATGTAAATGATAAAATAAATGGCATAAAAATGAAGGCGTAAAATAAAAGGTATAAAGTAAAAGCATAAAGTAAAATCAATTGTTAGTGAATTAGAAGTTGGAGGTTAGTTGAATGACCATATTGAAGCTTGCATTTGAAAACAATAGAAGAATGATAAAATCAAAGCTTCTCATCAACAAGTTTCATATGCTTTTTGTCAAGTATATCATTCATTTTAAATGCTCAAAGCAACATCATGTGATTAACGATGTTCAAATGATTCACTTAGACCAAAATTTTGGAAGTTCATTAGAGGATTGATAGAATCAAAGCCTCCTAACAATAAACTTCAAAGTTATTGGATATAAGGTTTGCAAATTAAACATACTTGGGCTTGCAAACATAGGTTTGGTCCATGAATGGTCATTTTCCGAATCAAGACAAATTTAGCGCTATGTTAAGCAATCATAAGTGGACTTATATAGAAGTCACACGTATTTTGAGGCTGATCAATAGCAATATATGTATGTAACATGTTAGAGAAATTATATGTAGATCATTATCCAAAAACATGTAGCACAAGTAAAGACAAGAAATAGATAAGATGGAGAGAGAGGGGATATATCCGATGAAATTAGGGATTCCAATATCATCAACGTCATTCATTCATTTTGGTGGATTTGGTTTTTCAACCTATCAACACCAAAGATCCAATGAGGTTGATGAACTTGTCCCAAAATAACACTCGAATCAGGACCAAACAAAAATAATTAAAATATATCTAATGAAACAATATTTAAATGATTAATAAAAGGAAAATAATTGGTAAAATAAAAAAAAATGTTTTAAAACACCAAATAAAAATTCTAAAAAAATATTAGAAGTCAAACATGAGTCAATAAATGTTGATAAAAAATTCATAATTTTTTAAAGTCAGAAACTATTTTTAAAATTTAAATAGATGAGCAAAACAAGCCAAAATTTGTAAAAAATAGTAAAAATAAAAATAAAAATAAAATGAGGTTACCAATATTTGTCAAGAGGTAATTGGATCCTTTCAAAAATTTTCCAGAATTATAAATCTAGAAAAGTATTTTTAAAGAATTAAAACAAGTCAAAAAAGTGAAAAATCTTTAAAAAATGCCAAATCATAAAATAATATTGTGAAAAAATAAAAATAAGAAAGATAAAAATCAAAAGTATTTTTGATTATTTTTTTCACAATTTTAGAAGTTAAAATGAATTTTTTTATGAATATTTGAAGTTTAAAACAATAAAAATATAAGAAATGGCACGCTGTGCATATAATGGTCATTAGTGAATAAACCACCAAATCATTAATTAAAAAACAGATTTGAAAAAAATGTGTGGCACCGTGTCATTGGTTGAGAGGTGACACACTGGTCATCTTCAACCTCCAACTACACGTGGATTGTAGATCTCTCAAACTATAAAATCATGAGCTCAGACCGGTGTCATTCGCTTCCCCTCTTCAAGACGATTTCAGTGGTAACCTCGCAAAAAATTTATTTAAGATGTAGCTCAATTGATTTGAGAAAAACTAGAAAGTATTGAAAATTTTTGAAATCAAAAAGAGAAGCATCAAATGCATCGATTAATCAAAATTAAACCATCAGTAAGCATCAATGAACATCATAAACCATTCGAGTAATTTGAGTTAGAAGAAGTGATGCCTTAAACTACCTTAATGAAGTATGAAGAAATTTCTCTTAAACTTGACTTGGCTAGCATGATTTAGAGCACTACATGACTTGGTTCTTCTTCGGTTAGCTTCAGTAAAGTTCTAGAGTGAAGAATGTACAAAGAAATTGGATTGAAAAGAACTCTAAAACCAAATTCAAAGTTGTAGAATTGAGAGGTATGGAGGAAGTTTGGTAGATGTTTTCTGTCTCTTTAAAGCTTGTAAAATGAAGTATAGGAGGTCTCTATTTATAGGAGAATGTCATGCAATGCTGAGAGAGGGTGAATGATAAGCAATCAAGTAAAATCGTGTGCACCCTGATCATGACAAAAGTGTGACTTCTAACTCATCAAAACTCAGCTAATTCTCGTGTTTCAATCCTCAGTTCATCCTTAGAAACCTTGTTAAACATGTTTAAGTGGAAATTACGCAGAAAATTGATCATTAGAAGCTACATTAGTCAGTTTGCAATATGATTGTAAGTGAAACATCAATTCCAAGGTACTAACTTTTAATCCATGGCGCACACAGCTCAGGAGGATTTAGGGCATGATTCTTGAGGCATTTGAAAAACAAGGTCACAATCTTTATAATGTGCAAAGAAAGACTCCATTTGGATGATTGAGCTAGAAGTTATGTCTTCTTGAAATCATGAAAAACAAACTGATTTTTGTACTTAGAAAAATTTCTAAGTATAGAACTCCAAAGTGACCTATAATGTTCTTCAAAATTACATGACCTTCTACTCAAAATTTGATCTTGATATTTGAAGATGACATGAATTAAATCTCTTGAACTGAATTGTGGAATTAAGATCACTCAAAAATCATAAAAATTGTAAGATTTATGGTCTTTGGAAGATGATGAATAAATTTGGGGAAATTCACAAAAGACCTATAATATTTTAAATTATTTAACCACTTTCCAAGAATCTTCAAGTCTTGAACATTGAAACAAAGTTGTAGTGGACATCCCAAATGTTATTATGGAAAAATAATGGGCTCAAGGAGATAAAAATTGACCAATTTATGATCATTTGAAGTCAAACCCTAAAATTTAAAGGCTTTTCAAGGATACTTGTAATCTTTCTCAACCATTAGTGATCTTCCATTCAAAATTAGCCTTATATTCCTGAATAGATCTTGTTAAGGACCCTTTAAAGGGAGTCATGGCTTTGGAGTCAATCAAAAATCTCAAAAAATGAGCAAGATATGGTCCTTAGAAGTCAACAAACCTTAGCTCAAAGAGTGCAAAATGACATGAAACCCCTTTCAACTTTTGATGAATTTTCTTGCGCAATTGGATCTTTCCATGTGAAGAGGGTTTGTTTTAAATGATGATAAGAATCCATAGAAAAAATAACCAACTCAAAATGTTGAAAATTGAGAGATTTATGTACATGTGATCACTAAATCAAGCACTTGCTCAATTAGGTAAAAGGTTTGACATCAACACTTATGGCTGGGAACAAATGATTGACATCAAAACTTATGGTTGGGAACAAAGGTTTGACATAAGCACTTATGGCTTGGAACAAATGATTGACATTAATACTTATGACTGGGAACAACTAAACTCTATCAGGGTAAAATCCAATGAGGAGAAAGAGATGAATGCAGACTAACGGATGACAGTGAACTACCAACTCGGGATACATCTTGGGGAGAAATTATGAAACTTTATAGTCCGTCTATCCTTGGAACCACTAATTTTGTCCCACTTGAATCACAAAATTAAGGGAAAAAAGTAATTTCAAATTCTTTTTAAAAATATGTTTTTATTATTAAGTATTTTTGTTTTGAAAATTACTATCAATAATAAATGAAATTTTTGTGAATAGAATAAAACAAGAATTGCAAAGAATTGAATAAAGGCTCAAACTTTATTAATAGAATGGTAGTTCGCGAATGGAGAGACTCCATAAATGATTACAAAGTTTTAGAAAATGGTAAATACATGGAAAAGACAAATTGAAATACAATGACCATTATTCTCCCTAACAACTTTGAACTCCTGAGCAGAGGCTTCAGTTAAAGTGTGATAAAAATTTGAGAAGATTGTTGCTTTAATCATCAAGTCTTGTCTGTCTCAGTTACGTGCAAGGAAATCTAAACCTTTTTCTTAGGTCGCCCTTGCGGGTTTTTAACCTACCGGGAAAATTTATTCTGTTTGTGTCTCTAATTTTTGCCTAGACTGCCATTTCGGGTTTTCAGCCTATCGAGACACTCTTTTTTTCCCCAAATCGTTGTTTCAGGTTTTCAACTTAGAAAGTTATTCTTTTATTTATTTAGGCAAAGTATTTCTTGACTGCGTCAGCATTTATGGGATGTGGGAACTCCTCACCATTCATAGTTTCAAGAACAAATGCACCACCAGAGAAGGCTTTCTTGACAACATATGGTCCTTCATGATTGAGAGTCCACTTTCCCCTAGAATCAGCGTTAAAAGACATAATCTTTCTGAGAACAAGGTTTCCTTCTCGGAATTCACAAAGCTTGACCTTATTAACAAAAGCTTTCTTAATTATTTTCAGATATAACTGACCATGACATAAGGATGTCATTCTCTTTACTTAAATCAAATTAAACTGGTCAAACCTTTTCTGGACCCACTCAACATCTAATAACTCGATTTCCATTGTGACACGCAAAGAGGGAATCTCAACCTTCACGGGGAGCACTTATTCCATACATATACAAGAGAGAGCAGGGTTTCCCCTGTTGAAGTGCAGGTGTATGTACGATACCCATGCAAAGCAAAAAAGAGCATCTCATGCCAATCCTTATAGGTAACAACCATTTTCTGGTTAATATTCTTAATGTTTTTATTAGCAGCTTCAACAACTCCATTCATTTTAGGCATGTAAGGAGATGAATTGTGATGGACAATCTTGAATTCTTCACAAAGTTCTGTCATCACCTTGTTATTCAAATTTGAGTTGTTATCAATGATAATCCTACTTCGCACACCATATCGACATATAAGGTTGTTTCTGATAAAAACATACTACCACCTGCTTTGTGACATTAGCATAAGAAGATACTTCCACCCACTTGGTGTAGTAGTCAATTGCCACTAAGATGAAATGATGTCCATTCGACGCCTTGGGTTCAATCATTCAAATCGTATCAATACCACATGTAGAAAAAGGCCACGGGGAAGAAATAACATTAAGAATTGTTGGAGGCACATGAATCTTGTCAGCATAAATCTGACGTTTATGGCACTTCTTCGCAAATTTGTAATATCAGATTCCATTGTCAGCCAATAGTAACCTGCCCTAAGCATCTTCTTTTTCACCGAATGTCCATTAGCATGGGTACCAAAGGAAACTTCATGAATCCCATGCATCAACATATATGCTTCGTGTCTATCCACGCATCTGAGCAAGACCATGTCATAATTTTTCTTGAACAACACATCTTGATTGTGGAAAAAGCTACCTACCAATCTTCTCAATGTCTTTCTATCTTTGTTTGATGCACCAACCAGGTATTCTTGAGTCTAAATGAAATGTTTGATATCATAATGTTGTACCCCAAAATTTGCCCTCCCATATTCTTCAAGATTTGTTAAGAATCATCTTCAAATGGTTCAAGATTTGCTCAAGAGGTAGACAATCAAATCACCTCCTAAGACAGCTGAAATTAGGGTTTTGGTTCTTTCAAGGAATTTGGGGTTTTCAATGGTTCAATAAAGTCTCATATGCCTATATACACTCTCAAGCACCTACATGCCAAGTTTCAAGACTCACAGTGTCAGTTTGCACAGTCAAAAGCCTCATTTGACCCACAGTCAACTGTAGGGGCAAAATGGTCATTTTGCAGTCAAAAGTCAGAAATTTTTGGTCAACATCTTATTTTGAGTCCACAATCATCATCTGATCAAGTCTTGATCATGATTCCACAAGGATAGCTCAAAAATCATCAAGATGCCAAAAGTTACTATTTTTGGACAGCAGAAAAGTCAACTGTATCTTGACCAGGGCATAACTTTTTCATGGTTCATCAGAAAAATCCCATCCAATGCTCATTTTTAAGGGGATGACATTTCCTACAATCCATCTTCACACTCCAAGTCCAAGAAATTCTCTCATAAAAAGTTATCAATCTTTACATTATAGGTCCTTTTCAAAAGTCAACAAAAGTGCACTTTAAGTCAAAGACCATAACTTGAGATTGGTAAATCCAAATGACATGGGACCAAAGGAATTGGTTAGAGGACTTCAAGAGCTTTCCAAAATGTCCAAGAACATGTTCATATGATCAAAATTGAGCAAGATATGCATTGGAGAAGTTGGGAAATTTTCATGAATTTGCAAAAGTCAACTTTGCTCAAAACACCTTATTTTTGCTAATGGGCCTCAAATCTCTTCTTGAAACTTCATCCATGGCTTATGCACGACTCATCAAGCTTAATTTAATTTATTTTCTTATTTTTTATTAATTAATTGGATTTTTTATTAATATTAATTTAATTAATTTAAATTGTAGGAAAATACAAGATTTGGTTTTTCAATCTTTTTGTGAAGCAAATATGACCTAAAAAGGCTGGCAATTTCGTGCACCAAGTCAAAGATGCAAAATCTCCAAAATTGGCAACTTTGTTCAATCATGAAAATGCAAAAAGATTTGATTTTCAATCAAATATTCAATCATCATTGCAATGGATTCTTGCTCAAGATTTTGACCTAATTCCATTCCTCTCTATATATGCAAGTAAACCCTAACTCATGGACGTGAAAAAAAGTTGCAGAAAGACCATAGCCATATTGAGAAATTTCAAGAAAAACTCAAAACTGATTTTCACATTCCAGGCCAATTCAAGGCATTTTATTGATTCTAATACCTTGCAGGAGTTCTCAGGAACGATTTACAATCAAATTCCAATACCAAAGCTCAATGAATCGTCCATTACAGTTTCACGGTTTGGCTCTTTTTTCCATTGCATTTAACATATTTTCTTGATTGTTTTGTGTTAATAGGAATCATACGAAGCTATTGGTATGGCTTAATTGAACTGAAACTCCCTAAATCACAAGATGCCATGAACGGTTTTCTAGGGTTCTTGAGTTTGAAATTGGGGATTCCTAAACCAGGAAAAATTGAGACTTGTGAGACCCATGACTGAATTCGTCAGAACAAGACGAACAAATCCAAACCCTCGCAAAATATTTATGTGAACCACAGCGCTAATCGCTATTTTTCCTCATGGCATATTGTGGGGGTTAAAAACCCCCGCTATCTAATGTTGTTTTTACAGGTACAATGAGGAAGACGATGATGTTTTAACACTCCATTGGCTGATTTGAAAAAGTGCGCGCTTGTTTTTGTTTTACAACATAGGGATTGATTTCTCAATATAATAATTGCCCTTTGTTTTACTAACGATTGAAGCGTGACGGTGGAGTGGTTAGCGTGTTGATTTGGAAGCGTTGGGACCTGGGTTCGAATCCCAGGTCCCCCAAAATATTTGTTTCTATTTTTCTTCACATGATCATATGCAGGTTTCAGGAAGTGATCTACCATATACGTCAATCATCAATGCGCCATGTGGCTACAGGCACAGATCTAATGGCCATGAGATGATGATCACCATACTCCCAGTCAACACGCGCCATGGAGAAGCATGAAAGTCAAACGTGGCTGGAGTTAATGGGCCTGGCAATTGACAATACACCTCCTAATTGGGCCATCACCCCCACAAGTTTATTTCTTTTCCTTTTTAATTTCTTTTATTAATTATTATTATTATTATTATTTAATTAACATAATTAATTATTTTCATAATAAAAATCAGAAAACTAAAATATAATATTTTTTATTATTATTATTATTATTATTTCTTAATTTCACCCTTAATTTATTATTTTTGTAAATAAATACTAACAAATTAATTTAGTCTTTTTTTTTTAATTAGGTTAATTTCAATATTTTTTTCCAATAAATAAAATAAATTAGAATTAGGGTTTTTGCTAACTTTTGACTTTTTTTTATTTATTTCCTTAAAAACATAAAAACTAAAAAAATATTTCTTTTTATTAATTAATTAGTGTTAGGTTTAATTTAATTAAATGCAAAATAGATAAAAATTCTTTCTTTCTCAAAAAAAGGGTCAAAACCCTTAGGACTTCTCTGATTCAATTCTTTCTCGCGCATGTGATTATTTTGTATTAATTTTTGATCATAATTATGTAATTGCTCCGAGGATGTAATAGCTTTAATTAGGACTTTTTTATCGCTTTCCTTTATTTTCCGCAATTTACTTTTCAAGGGTTGTTTTTGGCGATGTAAATACCCGACGCCTTGTAATAGCGTAGATTTATTTTCCGCAAACTATTAACTGTTAGATGTATGTTAAATAGGGAATGCATGACAAGATCTATATTAACTTAAAATCAACCATAGCTCACCCATGACATGTACAGATAAAATTAACCGAAATAACACACTTGCACATGCGCACTCTTAGGGTACACCTCACTTGGTTGCCTCGAACGTGGTCATTAAGTATAGGATGTTTTAGAGGTCGTCCTTTTGTCCAAAGATCATCAGTTGCCTCGAAACGGTTGCCTCGAAAAAATGATCTGAGACATTAGGGTTACCGCTAAGGCGTCCTAACGTTGCTTCAGTGACCACATGTCCCTTAATCGAATTGACCCGAAAACTCCAACGACGGTGCTACCTACTTCTCAATAGTGGGATAGTACTGTCTAAAGGACATTTACACAGCTTACTTTCTTTTGAGTAGGTAGAGGTTCTTAGATACTTGCTCTTTCAAAACAAAACAACTTTTCGCACCTACACTTTTCTGACAAAAGTTTTCAAACAACACTTCATACACTCTTGAGGACAGATACAAGAGTTAAACCGAAGTTTTCAAACAAACTTTTTCAAAACCCACAAACACAAGAAAAGCAAAACCTTTTGAAAACATAGTGAGCAAGTACCTAAGAGCCCGTGGATAACCACGGATAGAAAGGGTGCTAACACCTTCCCTTTCTATAATCTACCTCCCGAACCGAGAAACATCTCGAAAAGGAATTTTATTGTGCTTTTGTCCTTTCCTTGTTGGAGAAAATAAAAGAAGGTGGCGACTCTTGCTTACCGCGACATTACGCGAACCAACATTTCAAAACAATCAGTTCTATTTCCACCGATCACACATAATAATAAGGTTTTTCATCTAACGTCCCCTCTAGTAAACACATGAACTGGTTTATCAAGAAGTCAAACTATAATCTGAGGTACACCATTCC
Source organism: Vicia faba (assembly GCA_948472305.1). NCBI lineage: Eukaryota > Viridiplantae > Streptophyta > Magnoliopsida > Fabales > Fabaceae > Vicia > Vicia faba. The sequence goes on from OX451741.1 coordinate 1,279,344,192, forward strand.
AAGAATTCACTTGATACATGGAAGCCAATGTGGCTAAGGCATCTGCCATCTGATCCATATCTCCAGGAATGTGATGGAATTAAATTTTATTGAAGAAAGGTAATTATCTTCTTGCATAATATTTGTAGGGAATCAAGCAAATGTGATGAGTCTCCCATTCTCCTTTAATCTGATTTATTACCAAAGTTGAATCACCATATACATCAAGAATTTTGATTCTGAGATCTATAGCCTCTTCAAGACCCATGATACAAGATTCATACTCCGCCATGTTATTGGTATAATCAAATGGCATCCTTGCAATGAAAGGGATATGTGACCCAAGGGGAGTGATAATCACAAGGCCAATTCCTTTTCCATAAGCATTTATAGCTCCATAAAACACCATACACCATCGGGATTCAGGACCAGGACCTTCCTCAGGCAAAGGTTTATCACAATCTTTTACTTTCGAAAACATCACATACTCATTAGGGAAATCATACTTAACAGACTGATAATCCTCAACTGGTTGGTGAGCAAGGTACTCGGCCAACATACTGCCTTTAATATCCTTCTGAGTACAATATTCAATATCATATTCAGACAACAACATCTGCCAGCGCGAAATTCTTCCAGTAAGAGCAAGCTTTTCAAAAATATACTTAATTGGATCCATTTTGGAAATCAGCCAAGTAGTATGATTCAACATATATTGCCACAATCGCATTGCCGCCCAGGCCAAAGTAGAACATGTTTTTTCTAGCATGAAATATTGTGACTCACAGTAAGTGAACTTCTTGCGCAAATAATAAATGGCTTATTACTTTTTTCGTGTTTCATCTTGTTGTCCCAAAATACAGCCCATGGATTTATCTAACATAACCAGATACATAATCAATATTCTTCCTTCAACGGGAGAGAGCAAGATAGGAGGCTTAAGCAGATAATATTTAATGATTTCAAATGCCCTTTCACAATCATTCGTCCATACACAATCTTGATCTTTCTTCAATAGCTTGAAGACTGGTTCATGTATTGTAGTCATATGGAAAATAAATCTGGAAATGTAATTCAAACTTTATCAGAATCAACTTCAATTCCTTTTTGGATGACAATGAAACCTTACAAATTTCCTAAACAAACTCCAAAAGTACACTTATTTGGATTCAAACACAGACGATATTTCCTCAACGCTGAAACAACTTCAACAAGTCATCAATGTATCCTTCCTCAGTATGAGATTTGGTGATCATATCATCAACATATACTTCAATTTCCTTATGCATCAGATTATGGAATAAGGTTTCCAAAACCCTCTGGTATGTTGCACCAATGTTCTTCAACCCGAAGGGCATCACTCTCTACCAGAATGTTTCCTAGGGTGTGATAAATGTTGTTTTTTCCATGTCCTCAAGAGTCATCCTAATTTGATTGTATCCATCAAATTCGTTCATGAATGAGAACACATTGAATTTTTCTTTGCTATCAACTAACATATTAATATATGGCAATAGGAAATCATCTTTCAGAATTTCTTTATTTAAATATCTATAATCAACACACATGGGAACTTTTCTGTCTTTCTTTGGTACTGGAACAATGTTGGAAATCATCTTAAGTTACATTGATGTTCCCAAAAAACCAACATTAATCTGCTTCAAAACTTCGTCTTTAATCTTCACTACCATGTAAGGATTAGTTCTTCGCAACATCTGCTTGATTGGTGGACATTCTGGCTTTAGAGGCAAATAATGTTCCACAATATCATTATCCAAACGAGCCATATCTTGATAAGACCAAACAAAGATATCCGCATACTCTCTCAATAACTCAATCAAACTACTCTTCACATCGGGACAAAGTAGTTCCCTAATCATGACTTCTTTCGAATCTTCCTCTGAACTCAAGTTAATCGTCTCCAACGACTCTTTATATGGCTGAATGGTATTTTCCTCACGTTTAGGAAATCGTGAAACCTCTTCTGGGATTTCATCCTATTCATATTCTTCAGCCACATACACAGGATATTCAAATTTGGGAGAGGGTGCAGGGTCATTGTACTCAACGGGTTTTTTAATTAATCAGTACATATGATTTATGATTGATTTTAAAAACTGACACATGTAACAAGTGATTTTGCAGATTATTTAAAATTATTATTTACTTTGAAAGGTTTTTTTCAGATTACCATTTTCCAAGAAAAAGCAGATAAATAAATAGACAATTTTAGAAATCAAAAACAACTTTTATTAATGATTTTAAAATTTAAAACAACAGGCACACCCATGCAACATCATTACTTTCACCTTGGGCAGAGTGAAAGATTTTTGAAAAGACAGACAAAAAACAACTTACTTTGAAATGTGAATGCAAGAAGGAACTTCAACAATGATCCAATTCTTGATTCTGACTCCATGTGTCATAAAGTTCGACATCTCTTACTCTGACTCATCTTTGAGAATAGCATCGATCCTTGGAGTAGTCGTATGGAGATATCATGTACTCCAAAAGATATCTTGATATTTACTCAGAACGGACTTCAGCTTCAAAACTTCCTTCTTCATGTAGAAACCTAAACCAGTCTCATTCCTATTCACAGGTAGATTAATAACCCTCCCCCACATGTTGCTAGGGCCTTATTGCGTTACTTGTTGCGCATCCTTAAACGAGGTGATATAATCTTATTTATTCCTTATATTATCAATATAAAAACCTTGAAACTGAGTTCCAACAGGGGCTTCATCAAGTTGTACAATGCTAAAGGAAGACAAATGAGATGTTAACAAATCTTGATCACCATTCACAATGACTACCTTTCCTTCACGAACAAATTTAAGCTTTTGATGCAAGGTTTAAGTAACAGCTCATGCTTCATGGATATAGGGTCGTCCCAATAAACATCTATAAGCTGGGATATTATCCATAACCTGGAAGGTGATTTAGAATAAATGCGTACCTATGTGAATAGGTAAATCTACTTGTCTAATGACAAATTTTATCGAACCTTCAAAAGCTTTCACTATAATTCCACTTGGGCTCATGGGGATTCTCATGTATTTAAGCTTCATGAGAGTACTTCTCAGTATGACATTCAAAATAGATCTATTGTCGATTAGCACATTGGATAAAAAGTCATTCTCACAATTCATAGATATATGCAGAGCCACGTTATGGTTTCTCCCTTCATTAGGAAATTCCTCATCACAAAATCTCAGATTGTTACAAGATGTAATATTACCCACGACACCATTGAACTGATCCAGAAACACATCACTTTCAACAAAATCCTGATCCAACACCTTCATCAGAGATTCCCGATGAGAAGAAGACTCGATCAACAAGGATAATATGGAAATCTTAGATGGAGTTTGCAACAATTGACCACAATCTTGTTATCACTCATCTTGATGATTTTCAACAGATCATCAACATCCTTTTCCAAGGCAGCACCACTAGATTCTCCTACCACTTTCCTAGGTCCAGCATTCACAACAACCTTCTTACCAGAATTAACATCTCCTCGAAAGGTAGTGGAGAAAACACGACCATAGTGAGTTACCTAACTAGCTTAAACAATATTCTTAACCTGGGACAGAGGTTGGATAGGAATTTCTACACCATATTCAATGATAGTTGCATTGTACTTATAAGGAACAACTTTATCTGATTCATATGGGACTGGACTAGGCAGACAAATAACTACGGGAGCAATAATGGGCTTGTTGTGGTATGCAATCTCTACAAAAGAGGGAACCCCAAAATATGACACAATAACATTCACCCCTGCTTCTTTAACATACTCAGGAATTGCATAATAATTATCAGAAAATATGCCTTCATCAAAAGAAAAGAACTCATAAGAAAAAACGTACTCATTATCAGAAACGTACTTATCATCAAACACGTACTCATCATCAGACACTGCCTCAATAGAGTAGTCTTAAATCATGTTAACCCCATTATAATCATCTCTGTTGCTATGACTTTGATAGTACCATTATCTAGCAGCAATTGAACACCTCTTCTTACTACAGAGCAACGATTAGAATCCCTAAAGCAGATCTGACAGGACCCATAATGATGTACCTCCTGGTCATCCACGTGAAAAAATGTGGCGTGAAGCTGTACCAGATCATCATCCATATAGTTTACATCAAAATTTTGGAATTCCCTGAGACAACCATAAACCATATTCACATCTTCTTCATATTTAGCCTTTGGTTGGATTATGTGGATAAGACCTTCGTCCATTATTTCTTGAAGATCAACTCTCACTTTATCACATATATGGATGTCTGAACTGCAAACACTAAAAGCGGCATGATCGCATGTGTAATAGCTGAAGTCATATAGTTCAGTATGCATCTTCACTAAATCACCTCTAACCAAATTGATATCAAACATCCGGAAGACCGGAAGAAAACCAACAACCATATTTACATCACTTCAACCTCCATGCTCTGGTAGTGGATTATCTTTCACATTGGATTCAACATCTTTAAAAGACAAGAGACCGGATCTTACCATCTTCTGTACTTCAGACTTCAACGAATAACATTTTTCAATGTTGTGCCCGGGGGTTCCTTGATGAAAAGCACAAGTTTGATCATATTTATAGTACCATGGTAAAGTTAAAGGTATAGCAAGGGGAGACCAAGTCTGCACCAATTTCTTTTGAATCAAAGCCGAAAACAATTCTGCATAACTCAATAGAATAAGATCAAAAGCTTATCTCTTTTGACCTTGCCCTTGATTACCTTGTTGATGTGCTCTCTGATAAGAAACAACAGTCGGAGCCACATTGATAACCAGAGTTACAGAAGCAACTTGTTGTTGATGCTGATGACGTCTTCTTGGAGGTCTAACCCTTCTTTCATCAACAACAACATTTGTTTCACTTTATTTATTCTTAAAAAACCCATATGATGATTTATTTGTTCCACTAGAAGCTTTATCTTTTGTCAATCATCCTTCCCTGACGGCTTCCTCTAGAAGGACACACGTACTTACCATCTTAGTGAAAACACTCGGTGCACTAGCAACCATCCTTTCATAGTAAAATGAACAATGGGTTTTCAAGAAGACCTTAGTCATTTCTTGCTCTCCCATTGGGGGTACCACTTGGGCAGAAACTTCACGCCAACGTTGCACATACTCTTTAAAGGGTTCCTTATCTTTCTGAGTCATTACTCTCAATTGGTCATGTTTAGGTGCCATAAACATGTTGTACTTATATTGTTTCACAAAAGCTTCACCCAAGTCATTGAACATACAAAGGTTGCTACTGTCCAATCCCATATACCTTTTCAAGGCGGCACCAATTAAACTATCCTAGAAGAAATGAATAAACAATTGTTTGTCATTAGTATAAGTGGACATCCATGTGATATACATCACCAGGTAGCCACGGGGGGGACAGTTTCTCTTGTACTTGTCAAATTCTGGTACTTTAAACTATTCCGACACTTTCACATTAGGAACTAGGTAGAGATCACTGACATTCTATCCGAATAAATCTTTCCATCAGAGAGACTTCACTTCTTTTTGCATTTCATTGAATTGATCCTGAAAGTCATCCATTCGGTCATAAAATCCCATATTTTCACTTGGTGGAGGAGCATGATGATAAAATTCATCGTTAATAACAGGTATACAATTCACTGTAGGAGCGCAACATGATGGATCTCATTATTAGCAACAGGAGTATGGTGCACCACATGAGGTGTAGAAGCAGCAACAGTTTGAACGAACAGAGCAACTTGAGCAGCAAGATTGTAACCTTCTGGCATGAAATTCTCAGGAATTCCCCATGGGTAACGGCAAGGCATACGGTATTGAGAAGGAATAACGGGAGTAACAAATATGGGTACTGATAGAACATCTTAAATAAAGACCGTCTATAATGGTTGAGTAGCACGAGGTTCCGAAGGAGGTGGAGGTGGTGGCTGATTCTAAGCAGCCATCAATGACTCTACCAAAGTAGTTAGATTAGCTCGAGTATTATAGCGATGATACAACTTACTGACTGAACGAAGTAGAGGAACAAGTAAGACATATGAGAATGAACAGGAATGCAAAAAATATGTGCAAAATAATGCATGATATGCAATGCATATGATTTATTTCATTTATTTGAGGAACTCAAAGAATCATAAACAATTGTAAATATTGATGTACTAACACATTTTGGAAATACTGAAATTCTCATTTTAATAATAACGTTGGAATGGATTATAACTTTTAGTACAAGTATCAATAATCCTAAGTACAATAGAGTAAATATAGAATCTAAAATCCTAAGAAGCCAAAGATGATTAAGATTTCTCCACACACTGATGCTTTCAACTGAGTCTTGCAATTCGAGCCTTCAATTGCTTATTCTCTTTTGCATACTTGTCGGTGACTTCTTCCCATCCACCAGAATCAGAAAATGGGTGACCAGGACCAGGATGAACTCTAGACGAAAATAAATCCTCTTGCTTCCCTATCATATCCATAGCATGACTCTCAAGAATCTCAACCAAGTCATCCTTCTCTTTCAATTCTGTTGAGTAGGACACCTACAAAGTCTGGTACTTGTTCTTCCATGCTTCCTTTTCTTGTTGCATCCTAACCAAGGCAAGTTGAATTTCTTAACAAGAAAGACTTTAGTGGGTAAGAACTCTTGTATGCTTGCTCACAACCTTTTTCACGAACAAATACATTTTTATACGTCACTTTCAAAACAAATATTTTCAAAAACATTTTGTATACATTCTTGAGGACCGACATAAAAATCATTACAAAGTCAGCCTTACCTTGGTATTTCAAAATATTTTCTAATAAATCACACACGCAAAGCAAGTTTTCAAAAGTGAGCTAAGCAATTAAGAGCTCGTAGATAACTACAGATGAAAAGTTCGCTAACACCTTCCCTTTTTATAACTTAGCCCCCAACACAAAATCTATCAAAGGTCTTTCATGTTCTTTTCACCTTTCCTAAATATTGGATAAAAGATAAATCGGTGGCAACTCTAGATATCCACACATTTGGATAAAACTAAAAAAAGTCAGTTTTCCCACCGTATTACATAACTTAATTATGATGAGGTAGTGGAATTAATTTAGGGTGATCAAGAATATTCTATAAAAAAATTAAATTGGAGCCACATACTACAAACTTTAAAGTTTTCCATTTTTTGCCAATTTCGTCCTAGGAAATCGATTTCCACTATAGGAGAAATCTATTTCCACTGTAAAAACATGAAATCTTGCTACAAAATGAGTGAGCGAAATCGATTTCAACATATGGGCAAATCGATTTCTGCGGGGAAAAGTAGCAAAAAGCTATGTTGGTTCGATGCTTTAGCTTGATACCTATAAAAGACAAATATATAAAAAGAACAAAGTATATAACTTGGATTAGCATAAATTTAGATTTTGAATGAACTTTAATGGTCAATGATGAAATATCTTGCTAAGTTGAATTTAAACCATGCCAAGCATTAAACACCTTTTGGTTCATTTGAAAGCTTTAGACAACTTGTATGAATACTATCAAACAATGTATCCAAATCACTTTATCTCCTCAAAAAGAACCTTATCTTCAAATCTCAAGCAAACAAATACTTGCATTTACAAGCAACAAAACCGTCTTGATCAAAGTAAAACCACAAGCTCATCTCTTGCATCATGCTTTGCATTCACTCCACTTTAAAAATAATGCCATGGCCTTGAAGGTGAAAATAAAACCTTGAGTCTTTTGAAAGAAGCTTGAATATGAAAACCTTGTAGCTTAATGAAAGAGAAATATTCAATAATCTCAAATTCTAATTACTCTAACCTTTAAAACCCTTGCAAACTTAAATTCTGTGATGACACAAAGACTTAACTTGTTACGTCACAAATCCTTAGAGGTCTTAGTAGCTCGAACCAATAGGATATGATATCTATCTCGAATTGATTGTCAACACAATCAAATCCTACTGCTTGAAGAAGACCTTGATCCTATCTAAGTGTACGAATGCATATGATGAAACACAAGCCATGTAAGATAAAATGAAGAGGGAAAATTTTGGGGTACAACAGCTGCCCCTATTCAATCTTCTTAAACCTGGAAAGTTAGATTGGCGTGTCCACCATTCGTGACTTGAAGGTGGAAGATGATTGAACACTTAAGTGTCTAGAAATTTGCACTCACTTGTGCAAGAAGTAACGTTGTTGGTTGATTATATTGATAATGGGCTTAAATATGTCATTTAGAGAGTGACAAAATATTGTCGAAGATGGGCTTACAGATGCCATTAGAGGTAATTGTTGATAGAAACATTTGACTAAGTCTACACTCGACTTTAACTAGGAGATGTATCAGAATAAATCTTTAGTCCATCTAATCTGAGCCAGACGGTGTCTACTGGAAGAAGTATCAGAATAAATCCTTGGTCGATTTAAACTAAGCCAAAAAATATCTAATGGAAGAAGTATCAGAATGAATCTTTGGTCGATTTAAACTGAGCCATCATAAGTTTTTGTCTGTCTTTAACTGGAAGAAGTATCATAACTTAATCTGAGCCTGAGAGGGATCTACCAAACGAGAAACCATAACATAATCTAAGCCAGCAATATTTGAAAGAAGTATCAAAAATTAATCTGAGCCAGAGGAGGTCTTTAATGGTCTTTAACTGGATAACGAATCATCATAAATGTTAGGATCGATTTAACTAAAACAGAGAAAGTGTCTACTGGAAACAAATCAGGATAAATCTTTGGTCGATTTAAACTAAACCAACAGAGATCCTGAATTGTCTTTAACTGGATAACGGATCAACATAAATCTTAGGATCGATTTAACTGAACCAGCGAAAGTGTCTACTTTCAACAAATTAGGATAAATCATTGGTCGATTTAAACTAAACTAGAAGAGGTCTTGAATGGTCTTTAACTAGATAATGAATCAGCATAAATCTTAGGATTGATTTAACTGAACCATAGAAAGTGTCTACTGGAAACAAATCAGGTTAAATCATTGGTTGATTTAAACTGAACCAACAAAGATCTTGAATGGTCTTTAATTGGATAATGAATTAGCTTAAATCTTAGGATCGATTTAACTGAACCATAGAAAGTGTCTATTGGAAACAAATCAGGATAAATCATTGGCCGATTTAAGCTGAACCAGCAGAGGTCTTGAATGGTCTTTAACTGGATAACAAACCATCATAAATCTTAGGATCGATTTAACTAAACCCGAGAAAGTATCTATTGGAAAAAAATCAGGGTAAATCATTGGTCGATTTAAATTGAATCAACAGAGGTCTTGAATGGTCTTTAATTGGATAACCAATCGGCATAAATCTTAGGATCGATTTAACTAAACCAGAGAAAGTTCCTACCGGAAATGAATTAGGATAAATCTTTGGTCGATTTAAACTAAACCAAAAGAGGTATTTTGTTCACCTATTTTTAACTGGAAGAAATAAATCTAAACCAGAAGAGGTCTTTTGTTCGCCTATTTTTAACTGGAAGAAATAAATCTAAACCAGAAGAGGTCTTTTGTTCGCCTGTTTTTATCTGGAAGAAATAAATCTAAACCAGAAGAGGTCTTTCGTTCACCTATTTTTAACTAGAAGAAATAAATCTAAACCAGAAGAGGTCTTTTGTTTGCTTGTCTTTAACTGGAAGAAGTAAATCTTTACGAGAAAAGGTCTTTATATCTTTATCTGAACGAAGTATCAGAACTTATTCTGAGCCGAAGAGAGATCTATTGAAAGAGGAATCAGAACTTAATCTGAGCCATCAGATGCCTATATCTGAAAGAAGTATCATAAATTAATCTAAGCCAGGAGATGCCCATGTCTGAAAAAGGTATCAGAAATTAATCTGATTCAGAGGAGGTTTTACATCTTCAACCGAGCGAAGTATCAGAATTTAATCTGAGCCAGAGAAAGATCTACTGAAAGAGGTATCAGAACTTAATCTGAGCCAACATAAAATCTTGATGTCTTTAACCGAACGAAGTATTAAAACTTAATCTGAGCCAGAGAAAGTTCTACTGAAAGAGGTATCAGAAATTAATCTGAGCCAACATAGAATCAGTGTTTGTCTTTTGATTGATCTTTCCTGAAAAAGGTGAATAATTAGTTGCATGAAGATGCATGTATTACATAATGATGTTCTCAAAATACATGATACTATCCTATGTGCATTTTGTTATGTATATGCTATGATGTATGAATGTGAAATGTTATTGAAGTGTATCTTTGTCTAGGAAAATAAATCCCTGAATACTACTGTGGATGAAGAGTATGTGTATCTTCAATCTTGTCTACAATGCTTCCGTTGGGGATTCCTATTCACTTGTTTGAGGAAAATCTGGAGGGGTGTTGATTTCTCTTGGGGAGTAGAGTTCAGGATCATTATCCGTTCGTTTCTCTAACGGGGAATTTAATTCTTATATGCCCTGACTGGGGATAAAAGAGATGTTTAATCTTCCGACTTGTTTGGGGAGGATGGCGTTAACTAGTATCTGGTCAGATTCCAGGCTTTGCAACATCTTTCTGGGGATGGTGGCAAATCTACTAGGGAAGAGGAGTTCTGTTAGTGATTTATAGTAGTCTGAGGAATAGACTCAAGCTGAGGAGATTGTAGTCTGTTGTGGAAATAAACCATGTTGAGGAAGATATTATGGAGATTTCACTAGGGAAAGAAATTCTTCCGGGGAAGAGCTTTGCAAGGCTTATCTTTCTGTTTTGGAAGGCCAAACTTGGTTGGGGAATGTCAGAATAAATCCAAGTCCTGATTGTATCTGAGGATGTATTGAATGAGTATCAGAATGACATCCATATCTGGATTGTATTTGAACTGTATCAGGAAGAGAATGAGTGCCAGATGGAATCTATATCTAGATTGTATCTGTACTGTATCCTAAAGAGAATCTAGAATGAGTGTTAGAATGAATCTGTATTTAGATTGTATTTTAATTGTATCTAGAAAGATGCATTTGAATGAGTATCAGAATGACATCCATGTCTAGATCATATCTGAACTGTATCTGCAAGTAAATTTGGAATGAGTGTCAGAATGAATCTATATTTAGATTGTATATTTACTGTATCAGAAAGAGAATCTAGAATGTGTGCCAGAATGAATCTATATTTAGATTGGATCTGAAATGTATCAAGAAGAGAGTCTAGAATAAGTGCCAGAATTAATCTATATTTAGATTGTATATGCACTGTATCTAGAAGATGATGAATTATCGACAATCTCCATTTGTTTGGGAATTGGCATGATGTGTGCATTCGTTGGGAGAAGATCAAACTCCTCTATCCGCTAGTGAGTTCTATTATGCCATCGGCTAGAGGATGCCCCCATTTTTTGAAGGCACTTCTAGATATTTCGGGGATAGCCTTGTATTTTCTGAAGATTTCGTTGTGGGGATAACCCATGGAAAAGGCCCTGTGGGGATTTGTGGATAGTTTGAACTTTGTCTTATCTCCTAGAGTCCTTAGTAAATGTTGATCAGAGTGACAAGTCTTTTACTGATAGACAAGTGATGAGATAACAGGACATAGTCATACGCTTAAATCCCTAACTTTTTCCTGGACCATCTTTTCAGATCATCAGTCCACCAGGATACCTTTTTTTCCCAAGCCGCCTTTTCAGGTTTTCGACTTGCCCGGTGTACAATCTTTTGTATGTATATCCTTAATTTTTACCCGAACCTTTTTGGTTCGTCGGCATGCCCTTATTTTACCTAGGCATCTCAACCTAGCGGGTCTCTTTTCATGCATAGTATTTTCCAACTATATCCGCGTTCATAGGGTGTGGAGAGTTGTAACTGTTTATGGTAGTAAGTGTTGTAGAAACGCCAATAAATATTTGCTTGATCGTACGTGACCTTTCATAGGTGGGAGCCCGTTTTCCCCTGTGTTAGTCTGGTGCACCTGATGTCTGAAGTCTTTGATCATATTTTTGATAGTCTTGAACTTCCTAAGTATCTTTTCTAAGAACTGTCATGGAAGGATTCAAAGACATGATACTGACATCATCTGATACTACTGGCACGGACAAGCAATTTAGTGGTACCAAAGGTATTAGTTTACCATGTGATTCAGACAGAGATCTGCCCCTGGCTATTCACCACTTTTGAGAGATTCTTTGAATCTTGATTTGACTTCCCCAGATGCGTTGGTCAATAATCATGTCATGCCCCTTGATTATGAGAGATTCTTCATTGGAAGTGTCTTTCCATTTGAAGTGATTCTGTTCATTGAGAGAATTTTCGTTCATTGGATATTTTTCGTGCAAATTTCTCTGTTGTCAAAATATTAGTTATATGTAAACAGCGGTATTCAAAATGAAAAGCTTATATCTGTCTTGAAAAATAGTTTTAAAAAATGCATTTTTTAATAAGCAACAAAATTTTGTAAGAATATGAATTCAACTTAGGATTTACAGTAAGCCTTGCAACAGTCAGGATACATTTTGTAACAATATGCTTTCTAACTAACCTATGCTTCAATTAGGACTTTTAAAGGGTTGTATGTGGCCTGGTTCACAATTTAGGAAACAAAGGATAAGGCTTAAAGTTTATTTGTACCCACCTGTTCTTCATGATGTTCTTCAATCCTATACACAGTTAATCGTGCATTTATCTCCCAATAGAATCTGGATTGATATTTTGGTGATGATTAAATTTATTTGAGAAGGTAGTCATTTTTTGTAACATTTTTATGTTCTCGAGTATTTGTAGTGGCCTCTTTTTGATTTTATTATCCCTATCTTTTTCCTGCACTGTTTCTTTTGTGATTACAGTCAGTGGGATGCCCCAGTTTTCTCTTAAGTCTCCTTCATAGGTTTTGACTTAGCGGGATCTTCTTTTGAAAGATAATGAATGCCTGTTTTACGGGGAACCATCACCGTATTTTGATTCAGAAGGATGTTTTCCAATGCTATTTGTTGTGTATGAAGTGAGAGCTTGCGACTGAATACACATTTGAATTAATTGAGAAACTACCCTGCCCCAGGTTATGATTAAGGGTTCTAATTTGTGCGAAAAAGAAAAAAAACTCCTTCTTCTTAGGCTTAAAGGGGTTGACTAGGGATTTACTTCCTTATAACTCCACTATTTTAGGATTTGAAACAATTCTTGTACATCATCAACAAGGTCTGTTCAAAAGCACACTGTAGGGATTAGGGTATTATTTTCGTCATCCTCCCTCTAAAAGCTTATAGCTTGTAATTGAGAGTTGAATATCATACGAAAAAGGAGTAAAAGCATAATTTTAGTATAGTGAAAACGAATGGATTAATTCAAGACAAACATATGCAATGCATTAATGAGAACAACCAAAGTCTGACATAAAGATAAGTGTTTAAGCAAACAAAGAAATTACAACTGAAAATTCGAATGAACAAAAGCTTCTCTGCCTAAATTTCTCACTTCAGATGGTGTGCCTTAGAGGGATGACAAAAAATATCAAGTTGGCCATCTTGTGTAAATTCTAACACTCATTCTTCAATTAGGTCTTGAATCTTGTTCTTCAACGTCCAACAAATGTTAGTGTCGTGTCCCTAACTGTGGGAGTGCTATGCACACCTTTCATTATAATTGTAATGAGGAGAAGAAATATTAGGCTTTTGAGGAGGATCCTTCAATGTAAACAACTTGGCCTTTAACATAGGTTGCAATTCTTGAGCCAAGGACATGTTGATCTCGGTAAATTGTCTTTTGGGTGTATTTTGCTTATGCTGACTACCCTGTCATTGTTGGCGAGGTTGTTGTTGGGCTCGCGATGTAGTTGCAATTTTGAAAGGTCTTCTCTCGACCAAGCCAACTTCTTGTCTTACCGAAGGCTGATTAATGACTAGATCCCCAATTATATTTGTTTGTTCCATACGGTTGTATTCGTCTTGATGAAGCTTGTTGATGAGGATTTTCAACTCTTCTTGTCCCCGAGCTAAATTTTGGTTAAGAGCCATTTGTCCCAACATCTAGATTCTCATCGTTGCTATCTTATCTTGCAATTATTTCACCTAGTCATCCTCGTTGTCTCTAGGATTTTTCTTGGTCATGATCTCAATCAGGAGTGCTTTCACTTCTTCTTTCCCATTAGATAGATTCAGGAACAATTCTTGAAGCTGGTCATTTTGGGTCTGAAGATCTTTGACAATCTGTTCAAGATCCATTTTTACTGAAATAAACAGTAAGTGGATTAGAAAACCTGTATGGGGAAAACCTGTTATGTCATGATGTATAATTTGTCGATGTGATGTTTTCAAGAATCTCGCGGGGTAAACTCAAGAAAATGTCAGAAGTTGTACTTTGTTTACAACTTTGATTGAAAGACTTCGTACCATAGAATGTCCTTCTACGAGAATCAATCTCACCATGTCAAGTGGGTCATATCCCTCGACTCAAGATAACGTGCTTTGGTCTTTGACATCATGAGTTAGAGGAAAGTAAATCCCATTGCCCCTTGTTTGACGTTGGTTTATGATAACCTGCATCACTGGCCCTTGAGATCCTTGAACTGGTCAGTGAGAATGATGTTATGATGTGTATGATATGCACCAAGAAAAAGTGTAAGGTAGTGACTACAAACAAGCCCTCCAAGGAATTCAGGTTTGGTTAGATATCGAATACAGATAAACCCTACAACGAGTTCAAGTAGTTAGATCATAAATTTAAACAAGTCACACAAGTAACCTTAGGTTCAGGCTTGCATGGGGTTTATAGGTAAGTACCCTCTTTATGTTTTAGTTGGTTCAACCTGTCCTAAAAAGTAACCGGGTTCTAGGGAATCTCAATATCATTGATCTTTCTTCATCGGGCATTGTCTCAGCATAATCAATCTTTTTTTTCCAGCAAAAATATCCCGAAAGTCTGATCTCAATGAGTGTAGTATCGAGTATCAACCAATATCTAGTTTTCCACCAAAGCCGACTACCTTTCTACTTCCTAATGTCCAAGTTGTTAAACTAAAGGTTCTACGGTCAGTTATTGCTTCATGACACTACACAGCGACCATGTATTCTCCTTAATTCAACACAAAGGATACCAGTACCAACAAATATGTCACACTAATGTAGCCATCGCTTTAACCATATCGGTATATGCCGTAAAGTCTCCACGATCTATTTCTACTTACCTAATATGCCCCCATATTCGGGTAGATGATCTATTCAAAACCCAAACAACCCTTTTAAGAGTAAAGTAAGCAAGTTAAACAATGAAAGCATTTAAGTATGAACTAATCCCTAAGGTAACCCCACTTTTAAGTATCATGTTCCCAACAGAGTCGCCAGTTCTGTAATACAGCGGGAGAACTTACTTGGTTTTTTTTGCGTTTGATCGCAATTGTTGCGGATAGCAAGAGTCTCCACTGACTTTTCTTTTATCCAATAAAGGAAATGGTGAAAAGAACATGAAAGACCTTTTGAGAATTTTTCTTGAGTTCGGGGGGTAGGTTATGAAAAGGGAACGTGTTAGCACCCTTTTCATCTGTAGTGATCTATGGGCTCTTAGTTTCTAGCTCACTTTGAAAATTATTTGTAAAATGTGTTTGTGTTTGTTTGAAAGTATTTTTGAAAATATCTTTTGTTTAGGCGAACTTTGTAATGATTCTCGTCTCTATAATAATGTATACAAAGTATTGACTTTTGAAAATATTTCAATGAAAGTGTTGGTGTTTGAAAGATGTTTTGTTTTGAAATGTTTATGAGCAAGAAACTACGAGCGTTCTACCTACTCAAAAGAAAGTCTTTATTCTTTTCCTCCTCCTTTAGGTAGTGTTAGTTTACCATTAGTTGGCAAGAAATATCATCATTGGATGTGAAGGGACAAGCGTGGGTCATCTTACAGTCATAGAAGGCATCATTGTAGGAAACCTTAGCAATTTTACGTAAGGGACTAAGATCGTTTACCGAAGGCAACATCAAAGGGTCATCGAGGGACTACGATCTTGTAAGCGATGTTCTTTGCTAAAGTATACCACGTTCGAGGGAGATGAATGTTTATATCCGAGGAAACAAGTGTGGGTTAACTCTAGAGGTGCATGTGTGCAAAGTGTATTGTTTTAATTTAATTTGTCTTGAATTAGGGTTTTCTACTTGTTTGATTTTAAGTCTTGCCATACAAACCCTAATTACTAGCAATAATATGGAAAGCTACAAATTGTAGAATTTAAATTTCCTACGCTATTACAATGCTTAAGGGGATGAGGTACAAATTTACATAAGGGAAATATAAAGCAATAAAGTCCTAATTACTATTACAACCCAATTGAATAATCTATAACAATAAAATGTACGAGAATATAAAGATAACATGAAAGAAAAATGTTTTATGGGTTTTTTGATAGAAAATGTTTTAATTAACCTAATTAAACTAATTAATTACAAGGAGTTTAAATAAAAAATATAAAGTCTAAATTAAGTAAAAAAGAAAATTAAATAATACCTAAGTCTAGTTTAGTTTTAATTAATTAAAAAACAAAATGTTTTTTAGGTTTTTTATCGTTATAATAAATGAAGCAAAAACAAGATAAAATTAGCAAATTTTAGTTCAAATATTTAATAAAAATATATTTTGTATTTTTGATTAAATAAATAAAATGGAAATAAAATAAAATAAAATAAAATGTAAAATGTAAAAGATTTGGATCAAGTGCTAAAAAGAAAATCGGTGGTGTGAAAAATATTTTGGTTTGCTAGGCCCAAAACTATTTTGTTTTTGTCAAAAAAATAAATTAAAAAAAAGGATATTTGGGCTTGTTGCTGTTAAGTAATCAGGGGGGTATACAGAATGAAAAGCTGAGCCCAATAGTCTGTTTTTGTTAGAAAAGAAGAAAAAAGTTTATGATAAAAAAAAGGGTGTTATTGGGCCTGCGCTGTGAAGTAGTGAGGGAGGGGTGCGCTGAAGGAAAACTAAGCCCAATAAGCTCCTAAAGTTGAATCCTATGCGTGGCTTGAGTGGGGATGCACTGTGGATGCGCGAATATGGAATTCCTGATGATGATTAAACAATGTTGAATGAAAACACATGGTAGCTATGGTGGATGTACCTGCGTGGGATTACAAGGAAACCATAATGGTGGTGACAAGTGTCACCACTTGAGGCATGTTAAGTAAAATTTTGTTTTTTAAAACAAAAATTAATAATAGATAAAACAAAATCATTTCTTCAGAAACAACTAAAACACAACTTCCCTTCTCTTGTTCTCTCACCTTTCTCTATTTTTAGGATTCGCCGGAAATCCTTGCCAGAAATCACCCACAGTGGCGATGACGGCGGCATGTCTCCGATCCTCATTTTTTTACATGTTTAGCTTCATCTTCTTCTTTTGATCCTTAATCAATGGTTTAATTTTTTAGATTGTACATGGTTTTTCCTAGATCTAAAAGGGGAGGAATGAAACCCTAGTGCTCAAATTTAGCCTCTCGCGCTTGATTGGGTGAGATCGTTCTAGTTTATGTTTATGAAATCTCTTCCTCTATTCATTTCTGAAGGGTGCTTGTTTTAAGAAAATGATGAAGTAAAAATTAGGGTTTGTTGTTTCTGAATTTGTTTACTATGTGTTTGGCTTTGAACGATTTGAAGGGTTCATTGTTATTCTTGTTGTGGCCTCCCTCTTTTTTCTTTTCTTTTTGTGCGTGAACTGTGTTGTGTCTTTTATACTGTGAATTTTGCTTGCTCGGTTTGACTTGTTGAAGTTGATATAATAGGCTTTGTTGGACTTGTATTGGACTTGTCTTTTCTGATATCAACTCTGTGGTACTTTGTGATTTTTGATGTGCTATGCTGGCCCTATGAATTGTGCTGGTTGCTTGCTAGCTTGAATTTTCTGTTGCTTTTTCCACTGGATTTGTACTTTGTGCATTATGTTGCTTTTTATTACTTTACTATGAACCAAGAAAATATTTTATGCATTTGTTTTGAGATTTATAGTAAAGATATTAGGTCTATGATTGACAATGCAATTCTGACTTTTGTTGGGACAAAGCAAAAATGAGGCTTTTTGATTGTTGTCTGAAACATGATGAATCTTTTGAGTTTATTTTTCTTTAATTATATCTCCCAGTGAACTTAACTAGTTTTTTGGATTTGTAGTAGAGAAGAAATTTGGCCAATGATAAAACCAAATTGTATAAGGCTTTTGTTGTATGTTGAGCTTTGAAGCTTTCTTTTTCTATTGGGTTGGACTGTGATGGAATTTTGTTTTGAACTTCTTTGAATTTGTTTGTTTGAACCAATTAACTTGTGATTTGCAATAGACAAAGTTAGTCCCATGATTAAGTTGAAATCCGATGTATGAGGCTTTAGTAAGAAACAAACCCTTTATTTTCTGATTTCTTAAACAAAAACCCTAATGATGAACTTTGAAAAGAAAAACCCTTTTTTGTGAAGACTTCTTTGTTCATATTTGAATTTTACCTTGCTAACCAATTTTCTCTCTTTATTTTTTCATGTGTTTTCAACATTGATAATGGGACATGAATGAGGAAGACTTGAAGAATGTCAATACACTTGAATATGGAGATTGACGAAGAATTTTCTTTTCTTAGAACAAAAATAAGAAAATTGTAGTTTGTGTATTAAAATTGTAATCGAACTTGTAAGACTTGAATACTTGTAATTGGTAGTAAAACTAGAAAAAAATACATGCTTGTAAATTTAAATAGCAATGAAACTTGTATATTTTTGAATTCTTTGAGGATGAATGAAAAATAAAAGATTTAGAATATCGCAAATTAAAAATCTTAAATGAATTATGGTGAAACTTGTTTGAAATTATGAAATAATTTTGAATATTGTTTGATAGAACTTGGATGAGCATAAATTTGGATTTTGAATAAACTTTGATGGTCAATGATGAAATCTCTTGCTAAGTTTAATTTGAACCATGCCAAGCATTAAACACCTTTTGATTCATTTGAAAGCTTTATACAACTTGTATGAAAACTATCAAACAATGTATCTGAATCTCTTCAATTCCTAAAAACAAACCCTATCTTCAAATCTCAAGAAAAAAAATACTTACATTTACAAGCAACAAAACCGTATTGATCAAAGTAAAACCACAAGCTTATCTTTTGCATCATGCTTTGCATTCACTCCACTTTAAAAATAATGCCCTGGCCTTGAAGGTGAAAATAAAACCTTGAGCCTTTTGAAAGAAGCCTGAAGATGAAAACCTTATAGCTTAATGAAAGAGAATGTCTTCAATAATCTTAAATTCTAATTACTCAAACCTTTAAAACCCTTGCAAACTTAAATTCTCTGATGACACAAAGACTCAACTTGAGATGTCACAAAGCCTTAGAGGCCTTAGTAGCTTGAATCAATAGGACATGAGATCTATCTCGGATAGATTTTCAACACAATCAAATTCTACTACTTTGATAAGACCTTGATCCTATCTGAGTGTATGAATGCATATGACGAAACACAAGCCATGTAAGGTAAAATGAAGAGGGAAAATTTTGGGGTACAAAAACCATCAACATGAGTTCAAGCCAGTAAATGAAGATCGCAGAGAAGCAACAAGAAAAAAGTAAATAATCATCATCCAACCTTCTTCC
This sequence comes from Vicia faba, assembly GCA_948472305.1. Lineage (NCBI taxonomy): Eukaryota > Viridiplantae > Streptophyta > Magnoliopsida > Fabales > Fabaceae > Vicia > Vicia faba. The sequence continues at coordinate 1,279,363,737 of OX451741.1, forward strand.
TCCAATTTCTAAAAAATCAAAGATCAAAGGTTTAAGAAAGAAAAGAGATAGTTGATGGAAGGTTTCCCAAGTTCTTAAAGAAAAAACTCAAATGGTAGCACAAGTTCATTCACTCAAGTATTTGGTTAAGATTTATCCATCATCTCCTGAAAGGTCGGTCACCTGATTCCTAATGATAAACTCAAGAGGTATGTGAAAGTGTTTCTTATCAAACCTGTTGAAGATAAGTATTTTGTGACCAACTATGTTGAGTCTGATGTAGAAGTTAAATTTCCAAAATTGTTAGAGCAACACATGCTTTTGAAATTCATTGGATTGGGTAGGAAAAACAACCATGATCATGTCGAAGCCTTTTAGATAAATCTTAAGGTGTCAAATAATGGTCTTTAATGTGTCTTTCATAATCAGGTCATTAAGTTTTCGTTAGATGATTTTAAGCATCATTTTTGCTTAGTTTCCAAAGGAAATAAAGTGTGTATCTCAAATGCATATGGTTTTGATAGAGATGAATTTGTTCAAAGCATCTATAAAGTTGTTTTCAAGTATTGTTTGAATTTGGCTAATTTTTATACTAGTCAAGCTAAGTTTGAAATGAGCTTTTCGCATTGGATTATTTTGAATGTTTTGTTTAGGAAACGCCACATTTAGGAAAGGGTCGATGATCATGACTTATAACTAATATGGGTTATATATAATGTTTGTTTGAATATAAAATATATTTCCTAGAGCTCACTCAAACAGAATAGGGTGCCTTCTCTGATGCCAATTGAAATTTTGTTTCTCAGGGGGACAAATGTGGGACACGATGTTGGAACAACTGGTACAACTTTCTAAACTAGTATGACAATAATATAACAACAAAAATAACACAATTCAAATATTAATAAAATAAAACAAGAGATTGGTAACCCAGTTTGGTGAAACCACACTAATGTCTTGAGGGCACTTTACCTAAGAAAGGAAATTCACCACTTCAAACTAGTACAATTAGACTTATAGGAACACCAACCTCATGATATTCAATGCCTCTTCATAACCCTAATGACTTTAGATTTAGGACTCCCGCTAAATATAAGAACCCATCTCACTTTCTCTCAATCAATAATCTCAAGGGATAAACTTAATCATTAACTCAAGGATTGTTGAATTTACAACTCAATTAACACAAACCAACAACTATGCCAATTTACTGAAGCAATAGTGGGGTGTACAAAAAACAAGATCCAACACTAATACTTATCATATGAGTGATAGAATTAGGGTAGACTACAAGTAACAAAAGACTCAAAAACCCTAGCACAAAGAACTTAATCCTAGTGCACAAAACTTATCTCTAACATGAGAATTGAGTCTCCTTAAATAACATTGCATTTGGGGATTTTCTCTTTCAGATCTTTGAATTAAATTCATCCATAATAATAGTTGATTTTGTTGGATTTGATTTGCTTCATAAAATCTCAAAAAAAAATAGTGATTTGTTGTATTTAAAATTTAAAACTCCATCTAAATCTAATTTGAGCTAGAACAACTTTCAAAAAATCACACAAACATTTCTAAACAATCTGCAAAAACAATCTTATTAAATCTCAATCAGATTTTTTTCACCTAACAACATCTATCATGGCCTGCTGGTAAGGGCCAAATGTTGCACTACATACATGTTTGAACATCGTGTTCCATGTGTTGTATAAGAACACCCAAATTAATTCTCTTCATATATATTTTTGTAGAGCGAATCTTGGATAGAATAAGTCTGAACCAATATTGTAAAAACATTTGTCTATTTTCATAAACCAAAAGATGCAGCACACATGTTGGAATATCGTGTTCCACATGTGTCCCTTCTGCACCAAAAACTGCTTGAACATACTCCACGTAGTTTTGCATAATGTAGGCATTTCAAAAGAAACATAAAAAAAAATATACCACAAATAGAATTGGTAAGATGATCAATGAAAAAAGGACCTTTCTACCAAGTAGTTAAAAAAATTATTGCGGTCACACCATAAAACATTGTGCTCGTCCATAAGGGAAGCATCCTCCAAGATGAAATTCGGCATGATGTCATTCTACACTTATAGATTAATACATTCACCTAGAGACGTGAACACTCTAAGGTAGGAGATAAGAATGTGTTAAACCAAAACTTATATTGTTTTACACTAACACTAACACTTATTTTTCAAAGTCATCCCCGTCCATTTTTTAACTTATCTAAATGCCAGTGTTCAATATGGTCGTTCTTAAAAGAAAACAAGATAAATATTTGATATGGTGTCGATCTCTTGACAAGACATACAATATTTAAACAATGAAGACTTCACGACAAAGAAGAGAGCAACTAAAGGGTACTATAATATGTTGGGAGAACTGACTTTTTTGTTTTTATCGTAAATGTTACGGTTAACAAGAGTCGCCACCGACTTTTATTTTATCCAATAATTAGGAAAGGTGAAAAGAACAAGAAAGACCTTTGATAGATTTTGAGTTCAGAGGGTAAGTTATGAAAAGGAGAGGTGTTAGCATCCTTTTCATATGTAGTTATCATACTCATTAGTAAGGTCTTTCTTGTTATTTCCCTTCTCCTTTGGAGATAGTATTATCCATACCATTAGTTGGTAGGTAATCTTATCTACTAGATGTGAAGGGATAGGCGTAGGGTCATCGTATGGTCCTCGAAGGAAACATGTAAGGACACTCTAGCAATTCTATTGAAGGGACTATCATTATTTTACTCGTACGATCATCGAAGGGAATAGATAATTTTGTAGGAAACTAGGAGGGTCATTAAGGGATTATAATCTTTATTCGAATGGACCATGATGATTTATTACTGAGGGTCTTTTGCTAAAGTGTCCATACGTTCGAGGGACATGACATAATTGTAAGGCAATGAAGAGAGGTTACCCTAGAGGTGCAAAGTATGCAGAGAGTGTGTATTTCCAGTTATGTTATTCTTGAATTAGGGTTTTCTAGTTTGGATTTTAGTCTTTCCATACAAACCCTATTTTACTAGCAACTAAATATGTATAGAAAATTAAAGTGTGGAATATAAAATCCTACACTATTACATCCTGTGAGCAGTTACATAATAGGAAAAATGGAAGAAGATAAATCTACGCTATTACATTGATTATGCGGCCTATACAATTTTCTAGGAAGGAAATAGAAATAAGAAAAATGTTAGAAACATGTTTAAAGACCTAAAGTTCTAAGTTAATGTTTCGGTATTTTTTTTGTAGAAAATAATTTGAGTGTTAATAAATAGTAATTAAAACCTAATTCTAATTAATTTTAATATTAAGAAAAGGCTAATTAACTTAATTAATTAATAAATAAAAATATGTCAAAAATTTAATTACTAACTAAAAAAACCTAATCCTAATTTGTTATGGTTTTGAAAAAATGATTTAAGGTTTGTTAATGGTTAATTAGAAAGTACTTAGTAAAATAGAGTGAAAAACTAAGGTTAGTAAAATAAGAAGAAAAAAACAAATGCGTGGGAGAGGATTGAATACTTATAAGTGGCCGAAAATTTGCACTCGCGGATGCACGAAGTAACGCTGCCGATTGATCGTACCGGGAATGGGTTTAAAGATGCCATTTGAAAAAGGTGATGGGATGTCGTCGAAAATGGGCTTATAGATTCCATCCGAAGTAAATGTTAATATGAGTATCAAAATGAGTCTATGCCCGACTGTATCTGAAAAAGTATACTAGAATTAGTTTGTGTCCGACTGTATCTAGCAGACGTGCTGGGGAATATCAGAATGAATCTTATGTCTCGATTGTATATGAATGATGTTCTAGAATGAGTCTATGTCTTAAATGCATCTATAATATTTATTGGGAACAGTCTACGCCTGACTGTATCCAGAAGTGGATCAGAATGAGTATTTTGTCCGACTGTATTTGAAAAAAGTATTAGAATGAATCTACATCTTGATCGTATCTGAACTTTATATAGAAGATGTACTATAATGAGTATCATAATGAATCTATATCTTGACTGTATCTGAATTGTATCTAGAAGATGTACTGGAATAAGTATCAGAATGAATCTATATCTCGATCGTATCAGAAATGTATCTAAAAGATGTACTAGAATGAGTATCATAATGAGTTCATATCTCGATCATATATGAATTGTATCTATAAGAGAATCTAGAGTGAATCTTCGACTGATTGTATTTGAAAGATGTGTCTATCATAATGCATCACTATCTAATTTCATTTGAAAGATGATAAACATTTGACAATATCTATCTGTTTGGGAACTAACCTGAAAATGTAAAGTTAGTTTTATGCAATGTCATGATGCGTGAAATGTACTTTGTAGTGATGCTCTCAAAATAAATGAGAATAATATATGTGTTTCGTATGTGATGATATTTTGTAAGTGATGTATGGATGCAATATGTCGTTGGAGCGTATCGGTATCTTCTTGTCTATCTGGGGAAAATAAAGCCCTGACTGTTGCTGGGGATGAAGAAAGTAATTCTTCATTTTTGTTTAGAACGACTTTACTGGGGATTCTCGCTTTCTATTTGAGGACACTCCGCTGGGGATGTTTGACTTCTGCTTGGGGATAGAACATTCAAGGAGATTCAGTCGTTCGTCGTTCTTTTTGTTGAAGGATTTGTGTAACACCCCAGTTCTATTTATTTGGAATTATCTTAATAAGAGTTATTTTATTTGAAACCAATAAAATTATTTTATTTGGGTTAATATAAAATAAAAGGATTATTATTTATTTTATAAATAATTGTAGAAAAAAATAAGGATTATTGGGCTATGATGTTGTTGGTAAAAGAGGGGGTACAAGTGAAGTAAAATGTTATTTGGGACTTATATGTCACTTTTGCTCACTTTCACGTAAAACTGAGATTTTGGGATTTTGGAACTCAGAGAACGTGTAAAGAAGAGAAAGGAGAAGAAGGAGAAGATTGATCGAGGAAGTTGCAGGAGCTGCAGATTATCCAAGGTAAGGGGTTGATCATTCTTTTACTATGAATAAGTTGTGATATATATTCTATATGAGTTAGGGATTTGTAGGGATGATGGATTCTTGATGTCATGGTTGTTGTGATGATGAAACATGAATGGAATTGATTGGGTTTTGATGTGGTATTGATCCTATTGTATGCTTTAGATCATTGCTATATGATAGGAATTCGATTTTGATGGTTTTAGGATGTTTGGGGATGATTAGGAATGAGTTGGGGTGATTTTGGGAAGCTTAAAAACGTGAAATATGGTGTTGCAGAGTCATCAACACGGGCCGTGTTGCACAACACGGGCACCCGTGTTGATCTTCTGTGTGATGCTCGGGTAGGTTTTTCCCAAAAATCGTTTCGGCCATAACTTTTGAACCGTAACTCCGATTTAGGCGCCGTTTGATGCGTTGGAAAGCTAGTGAAATTTTCTATATGATTATGAGGAATTAAGTAGCTTTAAGAGCTTATTTTAATAAGTGATTATTGGAGAAAGTGTTTATGTTTATAAGTGAATTTGGTTGTTATGTATTTTAGTGAGGTGTTTGGAGATATTTGGGATTGGAGCTCTGAAGAACGACGGACAATCGCTCAAGAGTTCGAAGCTGCAATTTGATAAGGTAAGGGGGGCTACTACTCGATTTACTTTTGCTTATGGGTTTAGGTACGGTTGATTTTGGATAATCGTAGGGAGAACCCCAATTTTTAGATGTTCTTAGGGATCAATAACCTTAGGGTTGAACCTTGTTAGAAAAGGTTTAGGTTCCCAAATTTTATGAATCAATTAAGGATTTTAGGTTCCTATGGTGGATTTGGAGTATATTTGCATGATCGAGAGTTTCCCTTAGGTAATTCTAGGGATAACCTCAATGTTGTTAGGATTTCCCTAAAGGACGGGTAATATGTAACTTAAGGTCAATTTTATAAACTTGTTGTTGATGAAAGAATTGTTGATAAAATAGGATGTTTTGAGACGAAAATTCTGAGTTGTGTATGATTTGAAAAATAAGACCTTAAGTGAAGTAATGCTGTCCTTAAGATTGGAAATTGACTAACGTAGAAAGGAATTATGTTTTCAATCGATGTGTTGCTTTGAGTTATGCAAAATAGATATTGTTATGTACGGATTGATCCTGTTTTGATGTGCAGTGTTTGACATGTTTTGAATATGCTGTTTATTGATTTCCTAGTGTTGATTGATGCTTGTATCGAATAACGTTTGTATGTTATGATACCAACACTACATGGATGTTATTGTCATGCTTTTAGATGATGTTATCAAGCATGAATTATGATATAACTTGATATGATTGGTTGATGTTTAATAGTATGCTGAGTGGTTACATACTATCCATATCCTGTTATGATTGATATTGTTGATGTTGCATGATATGTTTTCTTGATGTTAATAGTATGCTGAGTGTTACATACTTTACATATCATGTTGTATTTGTTAATTCCCATTGCGTGGAATTAACATGGTGGCCAATATACGTGTCCGCGATTTAATGGAACGTTGAGGTGGTAGCCGTGTCCGCGATATAATGGAACGGTGAGTTATCCGTGACCCGAGATTTAATGGGGCGGTAAAATGGTACCACATGCATGGGTGTGTTGCATTATATTGAATATAACATGAATGGATGATTTTCCAATATTGTATTTAATTGATTGTATGCATGTATTGTTGCTAAATTGTTAATGATGTGTGATGTTAATTATAAGTACGAAAAGTAATATATTATGAACATATGAATTGTAAAGGTTTTCGTAAACTATGAAACATGCTAACTGTTGGGTGATGCTTATGATTTTTCTGAATTGATCGTTATGAACGTATAATCAAATGTATAGTTGAGATGCTCACCCTTACTGTTGAATATTTCAGATTGAGGAGCTTCATTCAGGTGCTTGGCGAAGGCTTGTTGTTTCTAGTTTATTTCCGTTTAAGTATTGTCCGGGTCATGCTCTGGTAGTTGTAACTCCGGGAACGTTTGTTTGTCGAGCTGTTTTAGTCAGACTCGTTTATTTCCTTATGTTTGTTATAATATGATGTTGATATTTTCCAGGTGTTAATCCCTGATGATTTTAAAAATATTATAACATTGGTTTTGTTAATTAAATTATTCCGCTGTGTAAACATGTATGAGTTGCTTCTATGTTATGCATGACAGGAACTTGTTTTTATTAAAAGAGAATTGTGACATCCTCGTTAATACATGTACTCTGAAATTATAATTTTAATTATTTGCGAAAATTTATTTGGGGTTTTAGAGGGTGTTACAATAGTGGTATCAGAGCATGGTCGGTCTGTCCGGCCAAGTTGTTATGTCAGTGTCATTACCCTTGGTACGCAATAAGTGTTTGAAAACACTGTTGGTACTTCTTTGTTTTGGATCACTTGATTGCAGGGATAAGATTGCGATAAGTGGGAGAGAAGCTTTTCTTCTCGGATGCGCTTCAGTTGTGATATGCCGGTTCAGAATGTTGCTGACGGCGACAATGCAAATGTTGTTGAAGTTTGGATGCTTCCTGAATGCGAAGGTGATATAGATTCAAGAATTTTGGTATGCTAGTGAACTCGTATGGGAAATTGGATTAAACTGCGTTGAAGAGATGCCGTCATGCAAAAATCCCTTTCTGTCTCGTACAGTTCGTGGCGCCAACTAGTCGTCGCGGCGCAAACTACATATTTTTGTTGTCATCGCAGTGCGCGCTGGCCTTCACGGCGCGTACTGTGTGGTTTTGTGGAAAATGGCTAAATTATGTTTTGATCTCTAATGGTCGGAAAGTGGAACTGAACCTTAGTTGATTACCTTGAGGAATATTTTGGATACTATTAGTGTAGTAATTGGACTAATCTCCTATGGTAGCATGCCACTAAAGTCAATGTATGTTGTTATGTTCGAAGAATTGTGTTGAAAACTTGGTGTGCGAGTTATTTTGGATGGTTGTAATTTACACTATTTCATCAAGTATCATGAAGTTGTTGAAGGCGACGTTGATTGGAAGAGTGCAAAGGTCATTGAGTCGCTGTTGTTGCGAACCGGCGAGAGTATGGACTCATGAATCTGTATCGGTCAAGTTGAAAATGTGGGTAGGTGTTTTGACGGTGAATTTAAGACAATTGAGAATAAAGTCTATTCCAAAGAAAATGATAAGTTGAAGGGATTAACTCGTCGGATTGTATGTCTTTAGTATAGTTGGATTAATATCGGATGATTTTCGTAGTTGGATAAAAAGAAAGGATGTGGGTGAATTTTGGAAGAAAGAGAGAAAGATGGAACTTATGTTCGTCAATCTCAAATTCAGATTTTTGTAATTTTGGAGCAGCTGTTAGTAAAAGTGGTATAACTTTTTACTCGTGATTCCGATCAAAGCGGTTATTGACTTTTTGGAAAGCTTACGAAATTCCATATAGTTTGCATATAAGATTTGTCTTCGGAAAGTTCGTGAAGAAGGAGAAAAATGCATTTTAATATTTGGGTCTGATGCTGAATTTTGGAAAATTCTGCATGCGGGAATTATGAACCAGTCCCATTGCAAAGATGATAACTTTTTACTCGTAACTTGGATTTGAGCGATTCATGAAGTTATAGAATCTACAAGTAATTACCTTCATTATAGAATATAATTTTATGCTTGGGAGGCATGTATCGAAGGAAATAATTGTGTTGGACGTTGGGTGTTTCTTGTTAAAAAATTGAAAGAGTGAAGAAGGATGTAAAGTATGGATAAAGAAATTTTATTCCGATGTTGCCGTAAGATGTGTTGTAGTAGGTTGTTGTATGACGTTAGTGTCGTATTTTCGAATAACTTTGGGATCCGTATCTTGTGTTTGGATTGTTGGATTGATGTTCTGTTTGAACCTGCAAGGAGATAAAAGTATATTTCCTTTATATGAAAATGTTTCCAAGTGTGGTAGAAGTATTCTCATAGGAAGAGACTTTGAAGTCGGTTGAGGAATTATAAATTTTTTGGACATGGGTGGTTGTTATTGCAGTTGTTGAGACGAGCTCAATCGAAAAATGTTGTTTGGAAATGAGTTGAGAGACTTGTTGTTCTGCATGGAAGGATGCGAAAGTGTCAGAGGTGGATCTTATGATGATTGGTAATTGTTGGATTATGATGTTGTGAAAGATTTGAGAAAAAGTTCGGAAGGAACACTATTATAGTTTGGTAACGATGGTTTATGCTCCGTTATGGTTTTCGTCTATCTATTGGCAAATTGAGGAACTGATCACCCTTAATCTATTGTTGATAGTAGACGGAATCATAGTTGATGGATAGATGTGTTGTGTCGACTAGTATAGTGCATTCTGAAGAATATGTTGTTATTCTTGTTTCTTGTTGCTATTTAAAAGAAGTGAAATTATAAGTTTGTTTATTAAAGTGCGAGTTTGGTTGGAAGAAGATGAGTCATCCTGTTGGAATTAATTGGACCCATGTACTGTATGTGGTTGTAATGTGGTTATGTTTTTAAGACGATTTTGAGGATTATGTTACTAAAAAGATGATAAAGTCGTAGTTATGTTTTATGACAATTGGGAATTCATGGAAGTATATGAATGTTTCATCCAAGAGTGGCAATTGGAGTAAACTTGGTAGAGTTGATACTTTATAAGTAATCAGAGTTGCGCATCTGAAGCGTGATGTGCCAGAGTATGTTGGTCTATTATAAATGTCAGTTGATTTAATAAGGATATTAATGTGGTTGTTGGTTTATGGAGAGTTGTATATATAATTTTTGGATTAAGACTCGTAAGCAGATGTTATGAGAATTTTGTTTTCGTTGTTGTGATGTCAGTGTTGATTACTAAAAGGAATGGTAATATTTCAGATTGTGTTAAAGGTGATTTGGTCGGTTATGTGGATGTCACTATAAGAGTGATATGACGAGAGTAATCAAGTTGTAAGTATTTGGTTGATAATTGGAATTCGTATATTAAGGAATGAATTGGCGCGCGAGTTTGTATTAAGAATGTTGTCAATATGATAATATGATGGTTGTATGTTCAAGTATAAGTAGTTTGCGGATGTTATTACTTCATAAGCGATGTATCAAGATGGTGTTGAGGGTGTCGATGAACTAATATCGGGTATATCGTTATGATTAGTTGTGTATGTTTTGGTGTCGATATGGTCGCTAAGTTGACCATGTAATATTGTTAAGACGAAAAGACGGCGCTGTGTGCCTGAGTGCAACAGTTGTTGGTTGATAATACGTTGAGTGTTTGGTATGTCCAGAATTGGTGTTGAGAGTGGTTGTGTCGATTGGATTTTCGAGGACGAAAATATCCTAAGTGGGGGAGAGTTGTAACACCCCAGTTCTATTTATTTGGAATTATCTTAATAAGAGTTATTTTATTTGAAACCAATAAAATTATTTTATTTGGGTTAATATAAAATAAAAGGATTATTATTTATTTTATAAATAATTGTAGAAAAAAATAAGGATTATTGGGCTATGATGTTGTTGGTAAAAGAGGGGGTACAAGTGAAGTAAAATGTTATTTGGGACTTATATGTCACTTTTGCTCACTTTCACGTAAAACTGAGATTTTGGGATTTTGGAACTCAGAGAACGTGTAAAGAAGAGAAAGGAGAAGAAGGAGAAGATTGATCGAGGAAGTTGCAGGAGCTGCAGATTATCCAAGGTAAGGGGTTGATCATTCTTTTACTATGAATAAGTTGTGATATATATTCTATATGAGTTAGGGATTTGTAGGGATGATGGATTCTTGATGTCATGGTTGTTGTGATGATGAAACATGAATGGAATTGATTGGGTTTTGATGTGGTATTGATCCTATTGTATGCTTTAGATCATTGCTATATGATAGGAATTCGATTTTGATGGTTTTAGGATGTTTGGGGATGATTAGGAATGAGTTGGGGTGATTTTGGGAAGCTTAAAAACGTGAAATATGGTGTTGCAGAGTCATCAACACGGGCCGTGTTGCACAACACGGGCACCCGTGTTGATCTTCTGTGTGATGCTCGGGTAGGTTTTTCCCAAAAATCGTTTCGGCCATAACTTTTGAACCGTAACTCCGATTTAGGCGCCGTTTGATGCGTTGGAAAGCTAGTGAAATTTTCTATATGATTATGAGGAATTAAGTAGCTTTAAGAGCTTATTTTAATAAGTGATTATTGGAGAAAGTGTTTATGTTTATAAGTGAATTTGGTTGTTATGTATTTTAGTGAGGTGTTTGGAGATATTTGGGATTGGAGCTCTGAAGAACGACGGACAATCGCTCAAGAGTTCGAAGCTGCAATTTGATAAGGTAAGGGGGGCTACTACTCGATTTACTTTTGCTTATGGGTTTAGGTACGGTTGATTTTGGATAATCGTAGGGAGAACCCCAATTTTTAGATGTTCTTAGGGATCAATAACCTTAGGGTTGAACCTTGTTAGAAAAGGTTTAGGTTCCCAAATTTTATGAATCAATTAAGGATTTTAGGTTCCTATGGTGGATTTGGAGTATATTTGCATGATCGAGAGTTTCCCTTAGGTAATTCTAGGGATAACCTCAATGTTGTTAGGATTTCCCTAAAGGACGGGTAATATGTAACTTAAGGTCAATTTTATAAACTTGTTGTTGATGAAAGAATTGTTGATAAAATAGGATGTTTTGAGACGAAAATTCTGAGTTGTGTATGATTTGAAAAATAAGACCTTAAGTGAAGTAATGCTGTCCTTAAGATTGGAAATTGACTAACGTAGAAAGGAATTATGTTTTCAATCGATGTGTTGCTTTGAGTTATGCAAAATAGATATTGTTATGTACGGATTGATCCTGTTTTGATGTGCAGTGTTTGACATGTTTTGAATATGCTGTTTATTGATTTCCTAGTGTTGATTGATGCTTGTATCGAATAACGTTTGTATGTTATGATACCAACACTACATGGATGTTATTGTCATGCTTTTAGATGATGTTATCAAGCATGAATTATGATATAACTTGATATGATTGGTTGATGTTTAATAGTATGCTGAGTGGTTACATACTATCCATATCCTGTTATGATTGATATTGTTGATGTTGCATGATATGTTTTCTTGATGTTAATAGTATGCTGAGTGTTACATACTTTACATATCATGTTGTATTTGTTAATTCCCATTGCGTGGAATTAACATGGTGGCCAATATACGTGTCCGCGATTTAATGGAACGTTGAGGTGGTAGCCGTGTCCGCGATATAATGGAACGGTGAGTTATCCGTGACCCGAGATTTAATGGGGCGGTAAAATGGTACCACATGCATGGGTGTGTTGCATTATATTGAATATAACATGAATGGATGATTTTCCAATATTGTATTTAATTGATTGTATGCATGTATTGTTGCTAAATTGTTAATGATGTGTGATGTTAATTATAAGTACGAAAAGTAATATATTATGAACATATGAATTGTAAAGGTTTTCGTAAACTATGAAACATGCTAACTGTTGGGTGATGCTTATGATTTTTCTGAATTGATCGTTATGAACGTATAATCAAATGTATAGTTGAGATGCTCACCCTTACTGTTGAATATTTCAGATTGAGGAGCTTCATTCAGGTGCTTGGCGAAGGCTTGTTGTTTCTAGTTTATTTCCGTTTAAGTATTGTCCGGGTCATGCTCTGGTAGTTGTAACTCCGGGAACGTTTGTTTGTCGAGCTGTTTTAGTCAGACTCGTTTATTTCCTTATGTTTGTTATAATATGATGTTGATATTTTCCAGGTGTTAATCCCTGATGATTTTAAAAATATTATAACATTGGTTTTGTTAATTAAATTATTCCGCTGTGTAAACATGTATGAGTTGCTTCTATGTTATGCATGACAGGAACTTGTTTTTATTAAAAGAGAATTGTGACATCCTCGTTAATACATGTACTCTGAAATTATAATTTTAATTATTTGCGAAAATTTATTTGGGGTTTTAGAGGGTGTTACAATTTGATTCTTATGTACCCTGACTGGGATAAAAGAGATGGATAATCCTCAGATACACTATCTTACCATGTTTCAGATACATATGTCAACTCTTTTAAGGACGACAACATTGAATGACATCTGGTTGGAGAAGAGAATTTTGACGGGGAACTAAATCCTATAGACTGCTTTGAGGAAATAATCTCTGATTGGGATTGGAAATTCATAGGCTGTGCTGAGGAAGTTTCCACTGTATGTTTGGGAAATGATCAAACTTCTTTTTCTTCTAGGTGACCTATTAGGGAAGATGATCATGTCAAGCTATCCATCAGGGATATGGAGGTGAATTGCTGGAAGATGCCATAGTTTCTGTCTGAGGGCATATTAGACTTGTTGGGGAATATATCTCTATTATGGATGAGCTTGTAAAGATAGCTCTTGTAGATATAGTTCCATGGATATTGCTCTGTGGGAATTTATGGACAACTTTTGAATAGTACCCCAACCCATAGAGTCTTTAGTAAATGCTAATATTGTTTTTATGCATATATTTTGTAAATAGTAATCGTATTCAAATGCATATGTTCATTCAACGTAAACATTGGACGTTTTTGCAAACAAAACAGAGAAAGTAAAAACAAATTTGAATTTTGAAATATATTTAATTTCATTAATTTTGAAAGTTTTCTTACAAGAAGGAATTTTTATACTAGAAGACAGATATCCTAGTAAGAGAAAATCGTCATAAAAATTGAAAAAGGGGTACAAAGTGATCAACAAAGAAAATCAACTATGTGGGAACGATCTCGTCGAGTTTCAAATTTGTTATTTCCCCTATGTCTTCTCGTATGTCATCACTTGTTGCCGAAAGAAGATGATTAAAATGATTTGTACCGTTTGAACTTGACGCTAGCAATAAAGGTGGTTGTAAGTAGATGGGTGATCTAACAGGATATAGTCATACGCTTTAATCCCTAACTTTTTCCTGGACCGCCCTTTCGGGTTTTCAGTCCATCAAGATATCCTTTTTTGCCCAAGCCGCCTTTTCAGGTTTTCGACTTGTCGGATGTGTATATATATATATATATATATATATCCCTAATTTTTTCCCGAAACCTTTTGGTTCACCGGGATACCCTTATTTTTGCCTAGGTCTGTCAACCTAGCGGTCTCTTTTATGAGTAGTATTTTTTGACTATATCCACGTTCACAAGGTGCGGAAAATCTTCACCATCCATGGTGGTAAGTATCATAGCACGGCCAGAAAATATATTTTTTACCACAAATAGACCTTCGTATGTGGGAGTCTATTTTCCCCTTGGATCACCTTGTGGTATGATGATGCGCTTTATTACCAAATCACCAGCCTGGTACACCTGATGATTAAATTTCTTGTTAAAATCCTTGATCATGCGTTTCTAATATATATGACCATGACAAACAGCCGCAAGCCTTTTTTCATCAATCAAATTTATCTGGTCAAGTCTAATCTGAATCCTTTCGTCTTCATCTAAATTTGCGTCTTTCATAATCCTTAGGGAAGGAATCTGGATTTCAACAAGTAAGATAACCTTTATACTGTAGACGAGAGAGAACGGGGTTTCTCTAGTTGATGTATGTACTGAAGTGTGGTAACCATGGAGAGAAAATGGTAGTATCTCATGCCAATATATGTATATCATCGTCATCATCTGCAAGATCTTCTTGATATTCTTGTTGGTGGATGCCACTGTGCCATTCATCTTTGGTCGGTACGAAGAGGAATTATGATTCTTAATCTTGAACTGCATGCAGATTTCCATGATCATAGTATTGTTAATATTGGTACCATTGCTCGTGATGATCCTTTCAGGGATGCCATACCAATAGATAATGTTATACTTAATGAATCGAGCCACAACATTCTTGGTAACGGAAGCAAACAAGGCTGTCTCTACCCATTTCTTGAAGTAATCAAAAGCGACATGGATGAAACAATACTCATTTTAAGTAGTAGGCTTAATCTATCCAATCATATCAATGGCTCACATTGCAAACGAACAAGGAGCAGTAAAGACATTCAAAGGAACCGGAGGCACGTGTACTTTGTCAGCATAAATCTGGCATTTGTAGCAAGTTCTAGAATGACGATGGATCTCAATTCCATGGTAGACCAATAATAACCTGATCCCAGAATCTTCTTAGACATTATATGTCCACTGGAGTGAGTACCAAAGACACCTTCATGCATATCTTTCATAATTTTCTCAGCTTCCTTCTTGTCCATACAACAAAGCAAAGTTGAATCGTGGTTGCGCTTGTACAAGATTTTGTTACTAAGAAATAACTTGGAAGAGAACCTCATTAGAAATTTCTTATCATTGATAGATGCACCTTAAGAATATTCTTGAGTTTTGAGGTATCTTTTTTACTTCGTGGTACAAAGGCTTTTCCTCTAATCCATCAGTACCAACTTCGTAGCAATCTGTCGGTTTATCTAGTCTCTCAATAGTAATTTAAGGAGCTTCATTATCCCATCTAACTTTGAACATAGATGACATGGTAGCCAGTGCGTCTGCCAATAGATTCTCTTCTCGTGGAATGTATTCAAAAGTGATTTTTTCGAAGTACAAAATTAATGTCAACACAGGCTCTCGATAAGGAATGAGATTTGGATTCTTCGTGTCCCATTCTCCCTTAACCTAACTGGTCACTAGGGCTGATTCCCCATATACATTCAAGAATTTAAATCTCATATTGATGGAAGCTTTGATACCCATGATGCATGCTTTGTACTCGGCCATATTGTTGGTACATTCAAAACACAATCTGGAGGTGAAGGGCGTATGGTAACCCTTAGAAAAGACAATCACAACACCAATTCCATTACCAAGTGCGTTGGAAGCTCCATCAGAAACCATAGTCCATTGGGAACCCAATTAAGGTCCTTTATTATCAGTAACTATCATGATATTCTCATATGGGAATTCAAATTTCATAGATTGATAGTCATCTACAACTTGATAAACCAAATGATCCTCCAGTACACTTCCTCTGATTTCCTTCTGAGTAGTGTACTGAATGTCGTATTCTTCCGGAAAGAGCGGGTTTCTCGAATACGTATTTTATTGGATCCATCTTAGAGATCGAGAAAGTAGTATGAGTCAACATATACTGTCTTAGTGACGAGCAGCACATGCCAAAGCGCAACAAGTTTTCTCGACTAGTGAGTATCTTGTTTCACAGTCGGTAAACTTTTTGCTAAGGTAGTATATTGCATGCTCTTTTCGACCAGACTTATCATGTTGCCCCAATACATACCCTATTGAGTTATCTAATACTGTCAAGTACATGATGAGAGGTTTTACTTCAACCGATGGCATCAGAATTGGAGGTTCCCGGAGGTACTGCTTGATTTTGTCAAAGGTTATCTGAGAATCGTTGTTCCACTTCACTACTTGATCTTTCTTCAGTAACTTGAAGATTGGCTCACAAGTAACGGTCGAATGGGAAATAAATCTAGCAATGTAGTTCAATCGTCCCAACAAACCTTTGACTTCCTTCTCAGTATGGGGAGATGGAATTTCTTGAATGGCTTTAGCCTTGGTAGGATCAAATTCAATACCTTTACCACTAACGACAAAACCTAGGAGTTTACTGGATCTAACCCCAAAGGTGCACTTGTTTGGTTCGAACCTGAACATGTACTTCCTCAATCTCTTAATCAACTTGTGCAGGTGGTCGAGATGTTCTTCTTCAGTCTGAGACCTGGCTATCATGTCATCAATGTAAACCTCTATCTCATGATGGATCATATCATGGAAAAAAGCTACCATAGCACACTGATATGTTGCACCGGCGTTCTTCAAACCAAAAGGCATAAATTTTTAACAGGAAGTTCCCCACAGTGTGACAAAAGTAGTCATCTCCATGTCTTCAGGTTCCATATTGATTTTATTATAACCAGAGAAACCATCCATGAAGGAAAATACTTTGTGTTGAGCCGTGTTATCAACCAACACATCAATATGGGGAAGTGGAAAGTCATCTTTGGGGCTTTCCCTATTCAAATCCATGTAGTCTATACACATACGCACCTTACCGTCCTTCTTAGGTACCGGTACCACATTTGTAACCCACTGAGGATAGGACGTAACAGCTAAGAAACCTGCATTGAACATCTTCATGACCTTAGCTTTGATCTTTTCAGACATCTCGAGATGCATATGACGAACCTTCAACTTTATAGGAGGACAACCTTCCTTCATTGGTAAAAGGTGAACCACAATGTCATTGTGAAGCCATGACATGTCTTCAAAAGACTAAGCGAAGATCTCAAAATAGTCACATAGCATCTGGATTAACCTCTTTTTGACATTGTCTTCTATGTTGGCACCTATCTTGATTTCTTTCTTGTCCTCTTCAGTACCCAAGTTTAGAACCATGACTAGCTCTTCGTGTCTTTGTATGGCTCTTTCTTCCTGCTCTAATAGTCTAGCAAGCTCTCCAGGTACTTCACAATCTTCATCACCTTCGTCCTCGGCTTGGTAGATCTTATTTTTGAAGTAATAATTGGCAATAGCAGAATTATCATCAATAAGACCCAGGGTGGATGTAGATCTGCAATTTGTTATGTGGGTGTGTGTAAGAACACATAGATATTTTGAAATAAATAAAATAAAATAAAGACAAAGAGCATAAAATTTGAATGCAAAGGTCCAATGATTTATTAAATGAAAATATGTGGATGAAAAATGACAACCCTAACAAATGGATAGTTGTGCCCCGGGTAAGGCACAAGGCTTAAAGCTATTGTTCAAATTACATAACCAAAAATTTGAAAGCAAAAGAACAGAAAATAGAATTTACTCCTGACTATAAAGTCTTTAGCCTTCCAATTGTTGAGTCCACTACCGGTAGTAGGGAAAATCCTACTGTCTATGTCACAGTCGCTATCAGCGTCTTCCACAATGTTGACTTGATTTTTGTGAATTCCATTATTGTTGATGCGGAATGGAGGTCTCCAAGAATTAGCATGAGCACAAAGGACATCTCTCTGAGCCTATGAGGTGAAACCAAAACTAAATTTGTTAGACTTTTAAGGAATGTCGGGAAGCTGACCCCAAATAGTGCCACCACCTTCTTCTACCACAACCTTAGCATATTTTAGAGAAGCCGTTCTTGGTGCAATCCTTGTAACCTTAGGAACAATGGGAGCGGCTTTAACAACAAGGGTTGTATAAGGAATAACTTCAAAGTTCTGGCAAGGAGTCTCGAGCAATTCACCATCCATCTCAACATACTTGAAGGAGTTCAAATGGCTCACCATGTATTCTTCTTCGCCACAAACTGTAATTATTTTTCCTTTCATGTGATACTTCAACTTTTGGTGTAAAGTAGAAGTAACAACGCTTGCCCCATGAATACAAGGTCATCCAAGCAAATAGGTGTTGTAACTGGTTTGAAAACGAGATTCGCCACCTTTAATGTTTATCATAAGGAAGGGAATATAAAGGATAACCCTAAGAGTTAGAGATTCTAGGTTTTTTGGACTCGGTTCTTAACGAAGGGAAGGTATTAGGCACCCCTCATCTACCTTGTTCACATGGATGCCAGGGTTAGAAGTTTGATCTTAGGAAAAATGGTTTTAATTTTTATTAGAGGAACTCGCCACGATTTTAGTCGTATCCTCTTAGGAGGAATCAGAGTCCAAATTCGTAGTTCATAGTGGGTTGGTGTTTTTATGGGTTTGTGTAGAATTGATTTCTAATTTATCCTTGAACCTTGTCTGGGTTTTGTAAAAGAGTGATCATAGATGCAGTTTGGATTTAATTTCGATAGAAATTCTACTTAATCCTTTTTCGAAAATACCTTGGTTTTTTTGTTATGTTAGTTGAAATTTTTTTTTGATTGGTTAGCTATATTATGACGTGGAGCGGAGAAGTCTGATATAGTCTCCTCATCAGATGGCCAGATATTGTCCACGTGTCTCCCGCAGATGTAGCAATTTGTGAGTTGTATGGATTTTAATTGTTTGATTTTGAATAATAATCTGGTAGATGATATGTCAACTGATTTAATTACTCGATGATGGACATCCTAATATTTATAAAAATTTTAAAATTAATTCAATTGTGAAAAGTCTTTTGAATGCACAGTTTATTAATAATCTTTTGTGATATCCATTTTTAAGGCTAATATAACCTAAATTAGTCTAATAAAACTAATAACTAAATTAAAAATTTAATTTAAACAAATAAAAGGGTGCATTAATGAATTAGAGATGGTGTGAAGTTAGTAAAAGAGCAGCATATGATGTCAATAAAGAAAATTTAACCCCATTTCATGTTTATTAATCTTTCATTACAGAGTCTTAATAATAACACGATTTTATTTGGTTAAAACATATCAACCAATACAAGCATGCCACTTATCCAGAGTAAAATAAATAAAATAAAAATTACCTGATGAAACATATGGATACGAGTGAATACAAGAAACACTTTTAATTTGTCTTACCCACATCTTTCTCAACTCTCTATAGTGGCGTAGTCGGAGCTGCAAATCAGAGGGAGTAACTTCAAATTGGTGGAGGTGCGGCGGTGCTTGTGGTGTTCTATTCATTTTTTATGACAGTCGACTGAGCTCCATGCGGAAGCGCGAATGGGGTGGCTAGAGGGTTATTTTCGTCAGACTTCACGGTTGAACCCATATATGTGCTACACTTTGCTTCATTTTTTCTGATTTGCTATTGTAACTTTGTCTTCGTTATTTTGTTATCTTTGAATTGCTATTGTTAATGGAGGAATTCCTGTTGTGCTTTGACTGGAGCAGAGGCTTCTGTTCATTAATTTTTTGACCCTCTTTTCCTTTTGAAATTTGTTCTTGATCTCCTCTTTATTTGTGATTTCTTGTTCTTTCTTTTTCCGGCAAAACAGAGAATTTGTACAAGTTGCATATATTATGAGTTTTGGAAAATTTTTAGTTGTGTATAAACTACAGATTTGAGAATGATGATGTTTGTTAGGGATGATATTAACAATAAGTTGTGTGGCTATGTCTCTCACAGCTTTACAAATTTTTTGTTGATACTAAGATATCGCAGATATATTCATAGTAATTACTACATATTTGTAAGTGAAAAAATGCATCATATTTCTCTTCAAAAACACAATAGAAGCCATAAATAATTGTATTAACAAATCAATTCAATTGAAATTGAAAATTGGTAAAATTGAAGATTATAGAGTAATTTTAGTGCATTATAAGAGTAATATTATAAGGAAAATGCAGTCAAAACAAATACCTGACCCACTAAGATTATAGAGTATATATAAAAATAATTTGTAAAAAATATTATTATCTCTATTATTATTTTCAATTGTGTGTTTGTAAAAAAATGACCATCAGGATCATCATGATCTGGTTAAAATAATAAGAGAATTGAAAATAAAATTGAAAACAAAAGGAAGGGGGCTTCATATGAAATCATCAAATGTGGTCATTGTCTGATAAAGAAATAGGCAAAGATGACGATGTATCATCCTACCAGATTTTGAATAGAGAGATATGATTGAAGAGTAATTTTGACCTATATATGACGATGCAGATAACTCTCCAATAACTAGAAAAGAGATCGTAGTTTTTTGCATATTTCCCATGACCAAGGAGGTAAAAAACACAAGTTGAAAGATTATAAGGATGCGCAGTACATTGTTCCTATAAGTATGAAGAGTAGGCATAGATGATGAGGCATCATCTTACCAGTGTTTGAACCAAAGTTTTGATTAGAAATTAGACACAATGTCGCAGATAACTCGTCAGTATTTAAGAGATTGTAGATTCTTTTGCAAATTTACAAAAATACATGTTTTGAAAAAGTTAACTTACTAATGCTTGGAGACAAATATAGTAAGTTTTGATTTGATTTGATTTTGTCTATTCATCACAACCTAGGGGGTGGAGAAAACAAAGTCTAATAAGACATTGCTGCCTGGAGATTGATGCAATGGATTGCACAAATTTATTTTCATATCTATCGCAACCTAGGGGATAGATATTTGAAAAGAGCTTGATAACTACATTGCTGCATGGAGCCTGACACAATGAGTTATATTGCCGACTTCGTCATGTTTACTACAACTGAGAGAGAAAATAATCTGAGGATGAATTCTCGTATTCATTGCAACCTAGAGAATGAATAATATGAACCAGCAACTTGTACATCTACCACAACTTATGGGGGTAGATGATTGAAAAAGCTTGATAACAACATCGATGCATGGAGACTGGCGCAATGAGTTATATCATACATTTCCTACATCACTGCATGGAGATCACACAATGAGTTATATCGTAGAGGAGGAACCTCTGTATTTATCACAACCTTGGGGATAAATAAAACACCATTTAATAATACATTGTTGCATGGAGACTGACACAATGGATTACGCAGACTTATTCGCATAACTATCGTAACCTAGGGGATAGATAATTGAAAATCTTGATAACTACATCGTTGCAGGGAGACTAAGGAAATGAGTTATATCACGGATTTCCCACATCCTTACATGGAGGCTGACGCAATAGGTTATATTGCAGATTTCCCACATTGCTGCATGGAGACTAACACAATGGGTTATATCGTAGATTTATTCGCATATCTATCACAACCTAGGGGATAGGTAATTGAAAAAAGTTTGATAACTACATCGCTGTATGGAGGCCGAGGCAATGAGTATATCACAAATTTCACACATCATTGCATGGAGACTAGTGCAATGGGTTATATCGCAGAGGAGGAACATGTGTATTTATCTTAACTTAGGGGTTAAATAAAACATAACTTGATAATAAATTGATGCATGGTGACTGATGAAATGGATTACACAAATTTATTTGCATATTTATTGCAACCTAGGGGATAGATGATTGAAAAAAGCTTGATAACTACATTGTTGCATGGAGACTGAGGCAATAAGTTATATCACAAATTTCACACATTGGTGCATGGAGACTGACACAATGAGTTATATCACAGAAAAAAGTTGTTTTTGATGATCAAATATTAGATAACTAAATTAGAGATAAGATCATATTTTTACTAGTTATGTCTCTTCTCAACCAAGGTAATTGTTTAGCATAAAAATGCTAGGTTTGAAGATTGAAATCGAAGTTTCAGTGATGATGCTGGTTGTGTCTGTTCTCAACCGAGGCTTGATTAACATGATAACCAAATGAAATTGAATGTTTTTAGAGGTTCAAACTTGAAAAGATTGAATTTGATAATCGCAAGTGTAATGCATGAAGGCTGGTGATGACTAGGCCTTGGATATGAATCGTAGGTAAGATTCCTAGTGACATTTTGATAGCGGTACCTTTGATGGTTGTATCCGTTCTCAACCAAGGTAGCTATCGCAATATGAATGGATAATGCTGAGCTTGGATTTGAATTTGAGTTTTTCTTAGCTGGTAGTTATGCCTTGAGATGTTTTCGCAGTTTTTCACGGGCATATATGATTTGAATGTAATGCATGTATACATGTTTGATATGATTATGTTTGATTTATGCATGATGTATGGTATGTATGCTTAACATGATAATGTTATGAATTGAAATGATGCAATGGTTGATAAATGTAATGCCCCTGTTATTTAAACTACAGAACCAATGCTTAAGGCAAGCTATCAAACAAGTACTATTTTTTCTGAGAAGTCATTCCAATTATGGGCTGGGCTTTTTAAAAGATGTGTCAGGCGGGAACTGGGCTTTGCACCAACGTTAGTAGGACTGCTGGAATAGTGTCATCTTGGTGGCTTGGAAAGGTTAAACGGATAACATGGTCACTAACATTGGTAAGGTTACCTAGAGACATTAATCTAGTGATTTTGAAAGTGTGAGGCTACTGATGACTTTTACATAAGGTTTCTTACGTATGGACAAAGAAGTGAGGTTCTACAAGGTTGCTCATGCATTAGTTTGATGAATAACGCTTGTATCATAGACTCACTGAGAGGGATAATAGAAGAGATGTTAAAGATTATAATAGTGACTCCCCTAGAAATTGACTATAGATTTTTACGGGGTCCCGAGTCTCGGTCTGTTATATGTCATGTATGCATGAAGATTCAAGTGTTAATGCGTAGAATGACTGACCAATGCAGGTAATGGATGACTTAGATATGTGTCAATGGATGTTTAAATTTTGATGTGCCAATGAGAATTGGGCTCTTTTTTAGATCCATGCTGTCAGAAGTCGTCAGATGGATGAGATGATAAGTGTAACTAGATTATAGGTCGAAGAGCCCTAATGCATGATTTATGCAGCCTTATGCTTTATGATTATGATTCGAATGCTTTTTGAATGGTGCCCCTGTGATGGATCGTGGATGATTAAAGCGTAGAGGTTTACTAATGCAACAAGGTTGCTTGTCACATGATGGTTAAATATTATGTCTTGTACCCTAAAATTTTCCCTCCAGTTTTTCAAGACAAATTGATTCAAGGTTCTCAAGTACTCAAGACTACTCGAGAATTGATCAGATGAACCCTCCTCCTAAGCAATGGCTTACAATTAGGGTTTTGGTTTTATCAAAGAAAAGTGGACTTATAATTCCCCAAGTGAGTTTCATGGTTCCCCATAGCTTCAAAGAATCCTCATGTCAAGTTTCAAGCCTTGCAGCACAAGTTTGCTCAGACAACTGCTCAAATGATTGAAAACCAATTGTGTTGGGTAAAAAGTCAATTGTGGTTAACATACAGTCAAACTTCAAGATTTTTTATCAACATCCACATTTTGAGGTCACATTAATCATTTGATCAAGGGTTGGTCATAACTTCTCAAGAAAACTCAAGATTAATCAAAAGTCAAAAGTTACTAAATTAGGGTTTTCCTTAGAAGAAATATACTGAACTTTGACCAAGCATAACTTTCACATGCCTTACCAGAAAGTTCTCAACCAAAGCTCATTTTGAGGAAATTTCAATTCTCTACAACTTTGTCTCTCTAAGCCCAAGGCCCAAAACTGCTTCATTTAAGAGATATGGGCGAAAACATTATAGGTCATTTTAAAAGTCAACCAAAAGACACTTTTTGTCAAAGAAATTTACATCAAGATAAATCTCCAAATGTAAAATTGATCAACATGAGAGTTGTAGGAGACAACTTAAGCTTTCCAAAAAGTCAAAAATCACCTTCATATGATAAACATTGAGCAAGTTATGAGTTGCACAAGTTGGGTAATTTTGTAAAATTGCATGAAACCTCAATTGAACAAATTTGGGCTTTTGGATAATGGGCCTAATTTTTGAAATTCAAACATGCTCATGACATGTTAGGGGACCCCTAAAGCCATTCACATATTTTTTATGATTTTTATTTATTTTATTTGAATTTTTATTCATTTAAATGCAAATTAAATCAAATAAATAGTAATGGAAGGCATAAAGCATAAAAGGCCCTTGTTTCAAATATTTTGGAGGCCCAAGATATGCTACAAACCGTGTTGGAGTTATTTTTAAGACAAATCCTCATGTTTTTCTTATTCAAATTCTATTTTCAAACAAGAATCAAAGGTTATTTCATACAAGGTCCAAGCCCATTCTTTTTGACCTAATCTTTTCCTATATATATATACCCTTCATGTTCAGATAACAGAACAGGAAAAAAACCTTGCAAGAATACTCTCCCAAAAAACCTTAAAATTTCTCAAACAAGGGCAAACTTGAAACCTTATTTTCAGCCCTTTCCAAGGCAAGCCATCCATTGCAAATCGTTCCTGAGGTGTTATAGGGTAAGATTGGATCATTCTTGATGATCAAAAGTGTCTGAAACATGCATCCAAGCATCACCGATTTGCATTATTTTTTTAAATTTTTTATTTTTACTTTTATCATGCTTTTATTGAAACTAACCATACTAATGTGTTCCTGTGATGTAATAGGACATGTTTGAACCATCGCATGAGTCCCATAACGCCATAGTACTCCATTGCCATAATCGTTTCGTTTTGCATTAATTTATTTATATCTCTTTGTACAGGACGATTCAGCCAAAACTAAGGCTACCATTGAATCTGTAACCCTCAGATTAGGGGGGTAGGGTTCTATTTGACCACTAACACGTGTTATTTTGCAGGTAGAGTAAAACGTCTCAGTGGAGAAGACGGTCGGAGCTTGGGCTTCGGCGCTTCTCCGGTCTCTCTGATTTTGTTGATATTATATTTATTTCATTTGATTATATTCACGGATGAAATAGCCACCCTAGTGGCAAGGACGCGCACGATAAGGCATTGCTACACAAGGGTGTGGGTTTGATCCATGCTGTTGTACCCCAAAATTTGCCCTCCCATATTCTTCAAGATCTGCCAAGATCAATCTCCAGATGATTCAAAATCCCTCAAAGGTTGCACAGTCCAATTGCCTCCTAACACAGTCAAAATTAGGGTTTTGGTTCTGGCAAAGAAATTGAAGTTTCCAAGGGTCCAATCAAGTCCCATATGCTCACATACATTGTCAAGCATCCATATGCCATGTTTCAAGACTCCCAGCATCAGATTGCACAGTCAAAAACCCTAAATGCTTCACAGTCAACTACAGGGGCAAAATGGTCATTTGACAGTCAAAAGTCAAAATTTTTGGTCAACATCTTATCTTGAAGCCACAAACATCATTTGATCAATTCTTGATCATGATTCTCAAAGCATGGCTCAAAAAGTCTCAAGATGCAAAAGTTTCTATTTTTGGACAGCTGAAAAAGTCAATTACAAATTGACCAGGGCGTAACTTCTTCATGGTTTATCAGAAAAAATCCATCCAAAGCTCATTTTTAAGAGAATGACATTTCCTACAACTCATCTTCACACTTCAAGTCCAAGAAATGCTCTCACAAAAATTTATCAATTTCAACATTATAGGTCATTTTCAAAAGTCAACAAAAAGGCACTTTAAGTCAAAGACCATAACTTGAGATTGGTAAACCAAAATGACATGGGACCAAAGGCATTGGTTAGAGGACTTCAAGACCTTTCCAAAATGTCCAAGAACATGATCATAGCTTCAAAATTGAGCAAGATATGCCTTGTAGAAGTTGGGAAATTTTTGGGAATTTTGAAAAGTCAACTTTGCTTCAAAAGCTTCAAAAGTGCTAATGGGCCTCAATTTTTTTCATGAATCATTACCCAAAGGCTATGCACGACCCATTGATCTCAAAGGGATTTATTTTATTATTTTTGATTAATTGTTTGAATTTTTATTATTATTAATTCATTTAATTAAATTTAATTATGAGAAAAATATTAAACAATGGTTTTAAATCTTTTTTGTGCAGCAAATATGACCATTATGAGCTAAATATTTCGTGCATCAATCAACAAGGCACAATCTTCCATAATTGGCATGATTTTCATGGCAAAAAGATTGGAAAAGATATGAGAAAATCAAATATTCAAAATTTTAATACATGGACATTGGGCTTGGTTTTTTAACCTAATTTCGTTCACTTACATATGCAAGACCTAATGGAATCAAGGGACACACGAAAAGCTGCTCAGAAAACCTAGAACAAAGTTGCATTTTTCATCAAATTTTTGGAATCTGAAATCATAACTACAGCGCGATTCAAAGCCTAAAAACTATTCCAAACGCTTGCTGGGACTTCCTTGAACGTGTTTCAATCCCTTTCCCATCTCCACGCCCAAAGAATTAGTAGAACAGAATTGTTTTCTTCTTGAACATGTCCATCATCGTTTTTTAATTTACATGCATTATTCATGAGTTTTAATCATTGATTCTTGCTAATATTGATATTCTGAGGCTATTGGTAATATTTAATTATCCTAACAATGCTGGAAACGAGATTTGCCATTAACGTTTTCTAGGGTTTCAGAAGCTTCGAATTAGGGGTTTCTTCATATGGAAAAATCAGACCTTAAAACCTGTGCCATTGGACTCGTGGTATCAAGACGAGACAAACCATGACCTCGCGCTCAATTTATGTTGAAGCATGTGCTATTCGCTATTTTTGCAGGTTGCACTTAGTGGGGGTTTAAAACCCCCGCTATTTGTTTACATTACAGGTACAAATATGAAGAAGACGCTGAGGTGTCTGGGCGTGGTTGGATAATTTGAACGTTGGCGCATTTTTTTGATTGTTTCAGCATAATGTTGTTTTTCATATATATTATTTGTGTTCCATTATATTAACAAAGAAACGCGTTGGCTCAGTTGGTGGCTGAGGTGTCCTGCAGGTACTGGGACCTGGGTTCGATTCCCAGGTCCCCCCATACACTTAATAATTTTTGTTGTAGCGTATTCATGTGCAGTATGCCCTCAACGTCCCACCATACATCCTAACGCGTGGGCTTGCCAGATGGCCTGAATGATCAATCCAAAGGCCAGAACGTGAAGACCATCATACACCTGGGTCAACCATCAAGCATGTGATCCTGGAAAGTCAAAAAAGGCTTTGATACAGTGGGCCTGAATTTCTCAATTAACCTCCAAAAAGGGCCTGATACCCCCCATGGTTTGCATTATTTTTTATTTTTATTTAATTTCCTTTTAATTCTTTTTTATTGTTTTAATTATTTCTTTTTACCATAAAATAAATTTCACAATAAAAAATCAGAAACTAAAAATGTTTATTTTTTTAATTATATTTAATTTCACCATTAAAATGTTTTGTAAATAAATTCTAATAATTAATTTAGTTAATTTAGGTTTTAACTCAATCTTTTTTTCTTAATAAAATAAAATAGGTAGAATTAGGGTTTTGATATTTTTTTCACCTTTTCTTTTTTAATAAATAATCTTCTCTCATTATTATTATTATTAATTACTACTTTTGTAAATAAATATGTAAAATAATTAATTAGTGTAAATTAGGTTTTAAACTTTAACCCTTTCTTTAATAATTAAAAATATTTAGAACTAGGGTTTCCTTCTAATTTTAATTCTTTTCTTATTCCATTAAATACCAAAAACCTAAAAAAAAACATTTCTTTTCTTAATTAAATAATTAATTAACTTTTAATTCAATTTAATTTCAAAAGGGTCCAACGCCCTCGAACGTTCTATTTTTATTCTTTTCGCACGTTATTTTATTTTCTTGTGAACATTATGTAACTGCTCAAGCCATGTAATAGTAACTAGGTTTTACTTTCCGCAGTTTTTTTATCAAACGGGTCTTTGTAATTTTGCGATGTATAGACCCGTACCTTGTAATAACGTAGGATTTATCTTTCCGTCATTTAAATTTCCGTATTTTTTTCTAAATTGCATGAAAGAATGTATGGCCTAAATTAAAAACAAGCGTAGATCACCATGATACATGTACAAGATAAAACATAACATGAAAATAAGACACAAATTCACACACCACTCTTAGGGTACGCCTCACCGTTGCCTTGCCTTCGAAACATGGTCGTCGAGTATAGGACGTCTTAGTAAGTCCTTATGCCCATTGATCTAATTGCCTCAAAACAAGTTGCCTCGAAACGGTAGCCTCGGAATAAAAAAAGGATCAATGGCATAAGGGTAGCTTCTAAGGTATCCTACTGTTGCTCTGGTGACCACACTGTCCCTAAAACTCGAATTGACCCGAATAACTCCAACGGTGGTGCTACCTACCTCTCAATGGTGGGATGGCACTACCTTAAGGACATTTACACAGCTTAATTCCTTAGAGTAGGTAGATGACTCGTAGATACTTTCTCTCTAAAAAACAATCAAAACTCTTTTCACACCGACACTTTCAAAAAAAAAGCTTTCAAAACAATTTTTCAAACACTCTTGAGTACTGATACAAGAGTCATTCTGAAATCTTTAAACGAAACTTTTTCAAACCCACTCACAATTGAAAAGCAAATACTTTTGAAAACACAAATGAGCAAGTATCTAAGAGCCCGTGGATAACCACGGATAGAAAGGGTGCTAACACCTTCCCTTTCTATCAATCTACCTCCCGAACCGAGAAACTATCTCATAAGGAATTTTGCTGTGCTTTTGTCCTGTCCATGTTGGAGAAAATAAAAGACGGTGGCGACTCTTGCTTCCGCGATATTTCGCGAACCAGCGTTAAACAGTCAGTTATAAATCCACCAATCACAGAACTGGCGACTCTGCTGGGGATCTTATAAAGTGAGGTGTACCTTAGGACTAAGATCACTTGTGTTTTCAATTGTTGTGCTTGTTTGCTTTATTATTGTGGGCTGCATCGGAGTTACATAGATCCTAACCCGGATCTGGGGATACCCTGTTAGGTAGCATAAGCTGTGAGGGACCTGTCCGGCGTAGACCGACATGGGTGAAGCAGTGGCTACGTTGGTGTGGCACCTTGGTCTGTACCGATATCCCTTGTGTCGCAACGAGGAGAATATTGGTCTTCTGAGGAGTCATTAAGCACCAACCGATCTTAGAACCTTAAATGACCCAACTTGGCCAATAGAACAGTAGCAGTATACTACACCCATTGAGGCTAAACTCTTGTGATGGTTCTGGCCGCAAGAAAAGATTGCGATGCTGGAGTTATGACCGATTGAGGGTAGTCGATGATATTGGGATCCTCTAGAACCCGGTTACTTCTGATAGGACATGTCTTAACCAACAAGCTGAAAGAGGGTAATACCTAGACCCCATGCTGGCCTAAACTCTAAGGGCTCTTTTGTGTGACTTGTGTGCCTTCCAACTTGACTATTTGCATGCTTGTTATCTGACACTTGAGTTTCTTGCAGGCTTTGTTTACAGTCCTTAATTGGGACTCATAACAGGGTTTACCTATATTACCCCATGCATAGCATAACATCATACCATTGCATACATCTTGCACAAGGACTAATCCATTTCAAGGATCTCAAGGGTTTATGATGCAGGTCATGATGAACCAACTGTCTAGCAAGGGGAAAAGGGGATTTATTTTCCTCTAGCCAAGGTTGATAACTTGAGTCAGGGGCTATGACCCACTCGATATGGTGAGCCTTGACCCTTGAAGAAGGACTCTCCACAAACATGAAGTTCCTTTAATCAAGCTACTGGATCCCAACTCTAACAATTTTCTTGTCTACCCCGCGAGATCCTTGAAAACATTGCATGCATATATACATATCATTGCATTACAGGTATCCCTTTTCACAGGTTGCTTACCTTCTTCGCTGTTTATTTCAGCCGATTGTCATGAATCCCGAATCATCTACTGAACAATCCATCAAGGTTCTCCAGGCTCAGAACGCCCAGTTCCAAGAGTTGATCATGAGTTTGGCCCAGGGGCAACAAGATCTGAAGACCCTGCTTTTGAAAAAGAAGAAGAAGAGGACGGTGCTGTTCAACCCTAGACGCAAATCTGGGAATGGATCACAAAATGAAGTTGAGCAGACTGCCCCATCTGTTGGGAAAGAAAGTCCCCAAGAAAGGGAGGTTCCTAGTCCAGTGGTCTCCGACAATGAGACCGATTACAATGACGAGCAGTACCCTCCAGCTGAGGACAGTTATAAACAGTTGGAAGACCGGCTAAGTGCCATGGAGATACAAAAAGTGCCCGGCCTGGACTTCGAGGATCTAGGTCTGTCTTCTTGGGTAGTAATCCTGCACAAATTCAAGGCACCTGCCTTTGCAAAATACGACGGGGCATCCTGCCCTAAGCTACATCTCAGATCTTATGTTTGGAAGATCCAGCCGTATACTGTGGACAAGAACTTGTAGATCCATTTCTTCCAGGAGAGTCTTTCAGGGACTCATCTCGAATGGTTCTATCAGCTGGATGGAACCAAGGTTCGTAACTGGGAGGAATTGGCTACTGCTTTTTACAAGCAGTATCAGTATAATGCCGACCTCGCTCCTACACGTACCCAACTCCAGGGTATGTCGCTAGGATCGGGAGAAGGTTTTAAAGAGTATGCGCAGAAATGGAGGGACCTTGCTGGAAGGGTACAACCACCTCTGACTGACCGGGAACTCGTTGATATGTTCTTGGGGACCCTATCCGGGCCGTTCTTCAATCATCTCATTGGTAATTCATCTGCAGGGTTTACAGACCTCATTCTGACTGGGGAAAGAATTGAAGCTGGCATCAAGAGTGGGAAGATTCAAGAGGCCGCACCTTCTGATGCTTAGAAAAAGCCTTACATGGGGAATAAAGAGTCTAATGCTGCATACAGTCAAAAGAGTCGTCGTGACCAACATGCAGGGGCAGTCATGATCTCTGGTTCTGCACCACGTTGCCAACCGCAAAAGGGAAATTAGCGAAGGCCAGACGAGCCTAAGAGACAGTTCACCAACATTAATATGCCATTGTCACAAGCACTGCAACACATGTTGAAGATGAATCTGATTGCGGTGATCAACCCTCCGACAAATCCCAAGACCTCCTCTCCAAACTACAACCCAGAAGCGAGGTGTGCCTATCATTCTGATAGCCCGGGGCACGATACTGAGGATTGTTGGGCGCTGAAGTACAAGATCCAGAATATGATCGACGCTAAGGAGATTGAATTCGAGCCTGCTGAGACTCCTAATGTGATCACTGCTCCCTTGCCAAAACATGGCTAGGATTGGAAATTTTTTGTTCATTCGAATGTTCAAGTTGTAAATTTCTTTGATTGTTCAAACTATTCACGTCAAACGTTGTTATTTCATTAATGCATTACACATGTCTGTCTTGAAGTAATTATTTTGTATCCACTATATGCAAACTAATTTCATGTTTTTGTGATGTTCAAACTCTCAATTAACAATTCTAAGCCTCTTGAGGGAGGATGACGAAAACGATACCACAATCTACAGTATGCTTTTGAACAGACCCCGCTGATGAGGTACAGGCATTGTTTCAATTCCTAAACACTGGAGTTATAAGGAAGATAATCCCTCGTCAACCCCTTTGAGCCAAAGAAGTAGGAGTTTTTCTTTTCGAAAATTAAAACCCTTAATCATAACCAGGGGCAGGGTAGTTCTCTCAGTTAATCCAAGTGCATAACGAATGGCACCAAAGAGGTCCTTACAAAACAAAAGACAATGATGGTTCCGAATAATCATAAAGACAGGCAGTCATTACCAAAAAAAAAAAACTAAAGCCCAATAAGTCAAAACCTATGAAGGAGACTTACAAAACTGGGGCATCCCGCTGACTGTAATTCCAAAAGAAACAGTTCAGGCAAAAAACAGGGATAACGAAATCAAAAAGAAAGAGGTCCTACAGACTCTCAACAAAAAAAACAAAAAAAAAAGAAATGACTGCCTTTTCAAAATAAACTGTCAATATCCGAACCATCCATGGAATATCAAAGTAAAGACTCAAACAAGGTCTAACGCACGATCAACTGAGTTTAGGTTTGAAGAACATCACGAAGAGCGGGTGGGTACAAATAAAATTTGAGCCTTTATCCTTTGTTTCTTAAACCGTGAGCCAGGCCACGTTATAACCCTCAAAAAGTCCTAGCTGAAGCATGGGTTAGTTCGAAAGCATACTGTTACGAAAAGTATCCTGACTCCTTAAGGCTCGCTGTAAAATTTTGAGTTGACATCACATTTTACAAATTTGCTTATTGAAAACTGCATTTTCAAAAAACTTCAAGACAGACATAAGCTTTGCATTTTAAAATAACATTGCTTGCATATGACGTTTTGTTTGAACAGCATAGAAGTTCGCACGACGAATGTCTAATGAACAAAAGCACCTGCAATCAAGGGGCATGGCATGATCATTGTCTGCCATCTGGGGCAGTTAAGTCAAGATTCGGAGAATCTCTCAAAAGGCCAACCAGCTCGGGGCAAATCTCCATCACTTGGGGCATTGGACGATCAATCGAAGATCTTCTGGTGGTATGGCAACACTACAACAGGGGCAACACCCTACATTCTGAGAGCGTGAACATAGTCGAAAAAATACTATGCATAATCAAAGACCTGCTAGGTTGATACACCTAGGCAAAAATAAGGGCTTCCCGGCGAACCAAAAGGGTTTGGGCAAAAATAAGGGATGAAATGAAAAAATTTGTACACCCGACAAGTCGAAAACCTGAAAAGGCGGCTTGGGCAAAAAAAGGGTATCCCGATGGACTGAAAACCCGAAAGGGCGGTCCTGGCAAAAATTAGGGATTAAAGCGTACGAATATGTCCTGCCATCTCGTCACTTGCCTACCAGAAGAAGATTTGTCAGTCGGAAATCATCAAGACCTCCACAGGTACCTTCTTCTCCAGCAGAAACTGGGGCAGTAAAGAGTTGTCTAAGCGATCTAGTTGTCTGTCCACCAAGGTACCAAGGTAAGTTCGGCTGAAGAGTGTAACCAAGATATCTTAATTCCCCGGAGAGTGAGCCAAGGTTCAACAATTCTCTCCCAAGCAGTTGGTCCCCAATCATCCCTACAAGGCACAATATCTCCAGCAAGTCAACAACGCTCTCCCCGAGCATAGTTATACTCAGTCAGCCTTAAGGAAGTTGAATTATCCCCAGCAGATCTCAACATTCCCCAACGGAGTACACAGACATTCTTAACAAGCATCCCCGGCAATTTTGATCTAAGATTGTTCCCCAACGGTACACTAAACATCCAGTGAAGCCACTTCCCCAGTGCAACCTCAGAAGTTTCCCCAGGAGAACTTAATCAAACTCCCCAGCAGGAAGCTTATCCCCGGTAGATTCTGGAAGCTTGTCGTCCGCATAATATGAACGCTCTCCCGACTTTATTTAAAGGTTATTCCCCACTAGGATATAACTGGGTTATCCTCAGCCAATAACCATGGAAAGATCGTCCCCGGCGAAGTCTTCCTATCCCCAGCGAAGTTCATCAAACCTTCCGACACAACTCAACAATGGTATCCCCAGCGGAGTCATCATCAATCTCAGTAAAGTATTTCCTCCCCACAGATTTCACTCCCCACAGAGTAATCTATTCGCCAAGTTTATTCCCCAACGGAGTCATCGTCTCCTACCGGTGTTCTTGCAACCATCATCCCCAGCGGAAACAAAGAACTCTACTCTTCAACATTAGCCCAGGATTTGACTTCCTGGAACTCGTCAAGGATTTATTTTCCTAGACGAAAATACAGTCATAAATATCACATCTTCATACATTATAGCATGCATACGCATCATACAACACAAATCTCATTTATCCTTGAGAACATCTTAATGTCAGGCAGTTCATGCATCATGACACTGCATACAGCTAACGTTTTGCCTTTTCAGGAAAAGGTCAATCAAAAGATGATTACCATCTACCTCTACAGTTCCAGATCAACATTGATAACAACCCAATAAATTCTATGGACGACTGATCGTGGGTTAATATCCGAAACCAAACAGGACAATTATCTACTTGATCATCCTCAGGCAACCCTACACCGGTTCTTCCTCAACCTCAGATGTAGTTTTACACAGACTCATCATCAGGAAACCCTACACCGGTTCCTTTTCAACTTCAGATGTAGTTTTACACGGACACATCATCAGGAAACCCTACACCGATTCCTTCTCAATTTTCAGACAAAGTCTTACACGGACTTGTCATCAAAGTAACCTTACCCCGGTTCCTCCAGAAGTCTTACACGCACTTATCTCAATATGACCTTACCCCGGTTCATCCAGAAGTTTTACACGAACTTATCCTGCAGTAACCTTACCCCGGTTCCTCCAGAAGTCTTACACGGACTTATCTCAAGATGACCTTACCCCGGTTCATCCAGAAGTTTTACACGAACTTATCCTGCAGTAACCTTACCCCGGTTCCTCCAGAAGTCTTACACGGACTTATCTCAAGATGACCTTACCCTGGTTCATCCAGAAGTTTTACACAAACTTATCCTGCAGTAACCTTACCCCGGTTCCTCCAGAAGTTTTACACGAACTTATCCCAAAGAAACCCTACACAGGTTCTCTCTTTCCAAAGATGAAGTTTTACACTGACTCGTCATCAGTAAACCCTACACAGGTTCCCTTCTCAGCTCAGGATGCAGTCTTACACGGGCTCATCATCAAAGTAACCCTACACAAGTTCCCTTCTCAAACTTCAGACGTAGTTTTACACGAACTCGTCATCAGTAAACCCTACACAGGTTTCCTTCTCAGCTCTAGATGCGGTTTTACACGGACTCATCATCAAAGTAACCCTACACAGGTTCCTTCTCCATTTCAGATGCAGTCTTATACAGACTCATTATCAGTAAACCCTACATAGGTTTCCTTCATCCAAAGATGCAATTTTACACGAGCTCATCATCAGGCAACCCTACACAGGTTCCCTCTTTCAACTTACAAAAATTACAGTTCAACAGACCACCTCCAGATGGCACCTATAAGCCCATCCACATACCAACAGTCTCCAAATGGCATCTATAAGCCCATTCCCGACAAGGTTCTGTCAGATCTCCAGATGACATCTATAAGCCCATCCCCCATCCATTACCTCTCCAAATGGCATCTGTAAGCCCATTCCCTACATCACACTACTGACACTCTACTATGTGAGTGCAAATTTTTGGGCACTCTAGTGTTCAATCATCTTCCACCTTCGGCTCACGAAAGGCACGCAAGCCAATCTACATCCTCAGGTCTAAGAATATTGAACAGGGGAAACTGTTGTACCCAAAAATTTGCCCTCCCATAGTCTTCAAGATCTGCCAAGATCAATCTCCAGATGATTCAAAATCCCTCAAAGGTTGCACAGTCCAATTGCCTCCTAACACAGTCAAAATTAGGGTTTTGGTTCTAGCAAAGAAATTGAAGTTTCCAAGGGTCCAATCAAGTCCCATATGCTCACATACATTGTCAAGCATCCATATGCCAAATTTCAAGACTCACAGCATCAGATTGCACAGTCAAAAACCCTAAATGCTTCACAGTCAACTACAGGGGCAAAATGGTCATTTGACAGTCAAAAGTCAAAATTTTTGGTCAACATCTTATCTTGAAGCCACAAACATCATTTGATCAATTCATGATCATGATTCTCAAAGCATGGCTCAAAAAGTCTCAAGATGCAAAAGTTTCTATTTTTGGACAGCTGAAAAAGTCAATTGCAAATTGACCAGGGCATAACTTCTTCATGGTTTATCATAAAAATTCCATCCAAAGCTCATTTTGAAGAGAATGACATTTCCTACAACTCATTTTCACACTTCAAGTCCAAGAAATTCTCTCACAAAAAGTTATCAATTTCAACATTATAGGTCATTTTCAAAAGTCAACAAAAAGGCACTTTAAGTCAAAGACCATAACTTGAGATTGGTAAATCAAAATGAAATGGGACCAAAGGCATTGGTTAGAGGACTTCAAGACCTTTCCAAAATGTCCAAGAACATGATCATAGCTTCAAAATTGAGCAAGATATGCCTTGTAGAAGTTGGAAAATTTTTGGGAATTTTGAAAAGTCAACTTTGCTTCAAAAGCTTCAAAAGTGCTAATGGGCCTCAATTTTTTTCATGAATCATTACCCAAAGGCTATGCACGACCCATTGATCTCAAAGGGATTTATTTTCTTATTTTTGATTAATTGTTTGAATTTTTATTATTATTAATTCATTTAATTAAATTTAATTATGAGAAAAATATTAAACAATGGTTTTAAATCTTTTTTGTGCAGCAAATATGACCATTATGAGCTAAATATTTCGTGCATCAATCAACAAGGCCAAATCTTCCATAATTGGCATGATTTTCATGGCAAAAAGATTGGAAAAGATATGAGAAAATCAAATATTCAAAATTTTAATACATGGACATTGGGCTTGGTTTTTTAACCTAATTTCGTTCACTTACATATGCAAGACCTAATGGAATCAAGGGACACACGAAAAGCTGCTCAGAAAACCTAGAACAAAGTTGCATTTTTCATCAAATTTTTGGAATCTGAAATCATAACTACAGCGCGATTCAAAGCCTAAAACCTATTCCAAACGCTTGCTGGGACTTCCTTGAATGTGTTTCAATCCCTTTCCCATCTCCACGCCCAAAGAATTGGTAGAACATAATTGTTTTCTTCTTGAACATGTCCATCATCATTTTTTAATTTACATGCATTATTCATGAGTTTTAATCATTGATTCTTACTAATATTGATATTCTGAAGCTATTTGTAATATTTAATTATCCTAACAATGCTGGAAACGAGATTTGCCATTAACGTTTTCTAGGGTTTCAGAAGCTTCGAATTAGGGGTTTCTTCATATGGAAAAATCAGACCTTAAAACCTGTGCCATTGGACTCGTGGTATCAAGACGAGACAAACCATGACCTCGCGCTCAATTTATGTTGAAGCATGTGCTATTCGCTATTTTTGCAGGGTGCACTTAGTGGGAGTTTAAAACCCCCGCTATTTGTTTACATTACAGGTACAAAAATGAAGAAGACGCTGAGGTGTCTGGGCGTGGTTGGATAATTTGAATGTTGGCGCGTTTTTTTGATTGTTTCAGCATAATGTTGTTTTTCATATATATTATTTGTGTTCCATTATATTAACAAAGAAACGCATTGGCTCAGTTGGTGGCTGAGGTGTCCTGCAGGTACTGGGACCTGGGTTCGATTCCCAGGTCCCCCCATACACTTAATAATTTTTGTTGTAGCGTATTCATGTGCAGTATGCCCTCAACGTCCCACCATACGTCCTAGCGCGTGGGCTTGCCAGATGGCCTGAATGATCAATCCAAAGGCCAGAA
The DNA here is from genome assembly GCA_948472305.1 of Vicia faba. Taxonomy (NCBI): domain Eukaryota; kingdom Viridiplantae; phylum Streptophyta; class Magnoliopsida; order Fabales; family Fabaceae; genus Vicia; species Vicia faba. The sequence continues at coordinate 1,279,401,280 of OX451741.1, forward strand.
CGTGAAGACCATCATACACCTGGGTCAACCATCAAGCATGTGATCCTGGAAAGTCAAAAAAGGCTTTGATACAGTGGGTCTGAATTTCTCAATTAACCTCCAAAAAGGGCCTGATACCCCCATGGTTTGCATTATTTTTTATTTTTATTTAATTTCCTTTTAATTCTTTTTTAATGTTTTAATTATTTCTTTTTACCATAAAATAAATTTCACAATAAAAAATCAGAAAATAAAAATGTTTATTTTTTTAATTATATTTAATTTCACCATTAAAATGTTTTGTAAATAAATTCTAATAATTAATTTAGTTAATTTAGGTTTTAACTCAATCTTTTTTTCTTAATAAAATAAAATAGGTAGAATTAGGGTTTTGATATTTTTTTCCCCTTTTCTTTTTTAATAAATAATCTTCTCTCATTATTATTATTATTAATTACTACTTTTGTAAATAAATATGTAAAATAATTAATTAGTGTAAATTAGGTTTTAAACTTTAACCCTTTCTTTAATAATTAAAAATATTTAGAACTAGGGTTTCCTTCTAATTTTAATTCTTTTATTATTCCATTAAATACCAAAAACCTAAAAAAAAATTTCTTTTCTTAATTAAATAATTAATTAACTTTTAATTCAATTTAATTTCAAAAGGGTCCAACGCCCTCGAACGTTCTATTTTTATTCTTTTCGCACGTTATTTTATTTTCTTGTGAATATTATGTAACTGCTCAAGCCATGTAATAGTAACTAGGTTTTACTTTCTGTAGTTTTTTTATCAAACGGGTCTTTGTAATTTGGCGATGTATAGACCCGCGCCTTGTAATAGCGTAGGATTTATCTTTCCGTCATTTAAATTTCCGCACTTTTTTCTAAATTGCATGAAAGAATGTATGGCCTAAATTAAAAACAAGCGTAGATCACCATGATACAGGTACAAGATAAAACATAACATGAAAATAACACACAAATTCACACACCACTCTTAGGGTACGCCTCACCGTTGCCTTGCCTTCGAAACATGGTCGTCGAGTATAGGACGTCTTAGTAAGTCCTTATGTCCATTGATCTAATTGCCTCAAAACAAGTTGCCTCGAAACGGTTTCCTCGGAATAAAAAAAGGATCAATGGCATAAGGGTAGCTTCTAAGGTATCCTACTGTTGCTCTGGTGACCACATTGTCCCTAAAACTCGAATTGACCCGAATAACTCCAACGGTGGTGCTACCTACCTCTCAATGGTGGGATGGCACTACCTTAAGGACATTTACACAGCTTAATTCCTTAGAGTAGGTAGATGACTCGTAGATACTTGCTCTCTAAAAAACAATCAAAACTCTTTTCACACCGACACTTTCAAAAAAAAAAGCTTTCAAAACAATTTTTCAAACACTCTTGAGGACTGATACAAGAGTCATTCTAAAATCTTTAAACGAAACTTTTCAAACCCACTCACAATTGAAAAGAAAATACTTTTGAAAACACAAATGAGAAAGTATCTAAGAGCATGTGGATAACCACAGATAGAAAGGGTGCTAACACCTTCCCTTTCTATAAATCTACCTCCCGAACCGAGAAACTATCTCATAAGGAATTTTGCCGTGCTTTTGTCCTGTCCATGTTGGAGAAAATAAAAGCGGTGGCGACTCTTGCTTCCGCGACATTTCGCGAACCAACATTAAACAGTCAGTTCTAAATCCACCGATCACACATGCGTTTTGCATATTTTTCCTGCTATTTTCCAATTTTTGCAGGTTTGATATATTATGCAACTCGCCTGTGGTAAGCTATCCATGGAGAATACTGATGGGTGTGGGCTCAACACCCACCCCATACAATTATTTATTTATTTTTTCTCTAACCCTATTTTCTTTTCTTTTCAACTATTAACCCTAATTTTAGTCAAACCCTAATTATTTTTTTTAAACAATCAATTAACCTAATACTTTTTTAACACTAATAAACTAAGATTAGGGTTTTAATTAATAAATTTATTCTTTTATTTTTTAATTAAATTTATTAAACTTCTTTTTTTAATATTAAAATCAATTAGAATTTAGGTTATTAATTACTATCACTTAAATTGTTTTCCACAAAAAAATCTTACAAAAAAACATTTTTACATTCTTCTTTTTTTATATTTTTCTATTTTCTTATTTCTTATTTAATTTTTCTAGATCAAATGTATAGGTCTCATTCCCTATGTAATAGCGTAGATTCACTTTCCGAATTTTTTCCTATTACGTATCTGCTTCGGGTTTGTAATAGTTATATGTTTAGTTTCTCGCACTTATTATGTAACTGCCCCAAAGCCATGTAATAGCGTAGGAATTTTACTTTTTACACCTTTATTTATTGTATACTTTATAATTTCTAGTAATTAGGATTGTATGTCAAGACTAATAATCAAACATAGAAAAACCTTAATATAAGATAAATAACTGAACTGAACACACTATTCACACTCGTACCTCTAGGGTAACAACTCTTTGTTTCCTTCGGAAACATGGTTATGTCCCTCGAAAGTAGGGATACTTCAGCAAAGTCCCTTCGAATAAAGATCATAGTCCCTCGATGACCCTTCGACGTTGCCTACGAAAAATGATCTAGTCCCTTCGATAAATTTCTAAAGTATCTCTATATGGTTCCTTAGATGACCGTACGATGACCCTTCGCATGTCCCTTCACATCCAATAGACGGGATTACCTACCAATTAATGGTATGGACAATACTATCTTTAATGGATAAGGAAAATATCAAGAATAACCTTGAGCGGGTAAGAATTGTTAATCGCTTGCTCACAATCTTTTCTAAAAAACATTTTCACACATCACACTTTCAAAATATTTTCTAAAACACTTTGTACATGTTCTTGAGGACAAGTACAAGAATCATTACAAAGTCGGCCATAATTTAGGCGTTTTCAAAATATTTTCAAATCACAAACACAAAGCAAATTTTCAAAAGTGAGCTAGTGATTAAGAGCCCGTGGATAACTACTGATGAAAAGGATGCTAACACCTTCCCTTTTCATAACCCCCCCCCCCCCGAAATATTGGATAAAAGAAAAGTCGGTGGCGACTCTTGCTATCTTCATATTTGGATAAAACCAAAAAGTCATGTAGCGCATGAAATCTCTGTTGATCAGTTCAAAAATTATATTGCAAGCCTGACGACTTATAATGGGCTAGGCTTTTCTGACGCATACTTAACTCCCATAAGAAGGAATCCTGATAAGGCCATGCGTGTCTCCATTGAGTGCAAAGGCACTACATTATCCCATGTGTTATTAGACACAGGTTCCTCGTTGAATGTATTGCCAAAAGCTACTTTAGAAAAACTTGACTATGAAGGGATTTTTCTAAAACCCAATGATATTGTGGTAAGAGCTTTTGATGGTTTGATAACAATAGTGCATGAAAAGGTTGATCTTCTAATCAAAGTGGGCTCCCAGGTCTTTGAATCTATTATTTATGTGATGGATATTCGTCCAGCCTATTCTTGTTTTCTAGGACACCCTTGTATTCATGGGGAAGGTGTTGTTACTTCTACCTGACACCAGAAGTTGAAGTAAGCCATGAGGGGAGAGATTGTTACAATTTGCGGCAAAGAAGAATATATGGTGAGCCATTTGAATTATTTCAAGTATGTCTAAGTGGATGGTGAATTTGTAGAGACTTCTTTCCAGACTTTTGAAGTTGTTTCTTAGACGACCTCAATTGATAAAGCTACTTCTGTTGTTCTTAAGGCTCCGTCAAAAATGGCTTCTCTAAAAGACGTCAGGGTTGTGGTTGAAGAAGGTGGTTGCATTGTTTGGGGTCAGCTTCCCGATATTCCTTACAATTAAGGTAAATATGGTTTCAGTTTCACTTCTCAGGCTCAAAGGGCTTTCTGTTGTGCTCGTGCTAATTCTGGGAGACCGCCATTCCGCATCAATAATAATGGATTTCATGACAATCATGTCAATGCTGTGGAAGACGATGATAGTGGCTGCGACATAGGCAGTTGGATCATCCCTACTATATACAATGGGCTTAACAATTGGAAGGCTGAAGACTTTATACCAATCTCCTTTAGTCAGGAGTAAATGATATTCTATTTTCTTGCTTTCAAAATTTCGGTTACGTAATTTAAACAATGAACTTTAAGCCTTGTGCCTTACTCGGGGCACAATGGTCCATTTGTTAGGGTTGTCATTATTCATTAGCATATCTTCATTTAATAAATCATTAGACGTTTGCATTCAAATTTTACGCTCTTTGTCTTTCTTTTACTTTATTGCTTTCAAAATAGCTATGTGTTCTTACACACACCCACACAACAAATTACAGATCCATATCCACCCTAGTTCCCATTAATAACAATTCTGCTACTGTTGATTATGACTTTGAAAATCCGATCTACTAAGCCGAGGATGAAGGTAAGGAAGATTGTGAAATACTTGGAGAGCTTGATAGGCTCTTAATGCAAGAAGATAGAGCCATACGACCACATGAAGAGTCAGTCGAGGTTATGAAGTTAGGTAGTGAAGAGGATAATAAAGAAATCAAGATAGGTGCCAACCTAGAAGATAGTGTCAAAAAGAGATTAATCCAGATGTTGCATAACTATGTGGAGATCTTTTCTTGGTTGTACGAAGACATGTCAGGGATTAATACTGAAGTTGTGGTTCACCATCTACCGATGAAGGAAGGTTGTCCCCATATAAAGCAGAAGGTTCGTCTAATGCGTCCCGAGATATCTGAAAAGATCATGACTGAGGTTATGAAGCAGTTCAACACAAGGTTCTTAGCTGTTACATCCTGTCTACAGTGGGTTTCAAACGTGGTTCTAGTACCGAAGAAGGATGGTAAGGTGCGTATGTATGTAGACTATAGGGATTTGAATAGGGAGATCCCCAAAGACGACTTTCCGCTTCCACATATTGACACTCCGGTTGACAACACCGCTCAGCATAAAGTATTTTCTTTCATGGATGGTTTCTCCTGTTATAATTAAACCAATATGGCACCCAAATACATGGAGAAGACTACGTTTGTCACAAAGTGGGGAATTTTCTGTTACAAAGTTATGCCTTTTGGTTTGAGGAACACCAACGCAACATATCAATGTGCTATGGTAGCCTTATTCCATGATATTATCCATCACGAGATATAAGTTTACATTGATGACATGATAGCCAAGTCGTAGACTAAAGAAGAGCACCTTGATCACTTGCACAAGCTGTTTGAGAGGTTGAAGAAGTACAAGTTAAGGCTAAATTGAAACAAGTTCGCCTTTGGGTTAAGATCCGTTAAATCCTAGGTTTCGTCGTTAGTGGTAAAGGTATTGAAGTTGATACCTCCAAGGTTAATGTTATTCAAGAAATTCCAGCTCCTCACAAGGAAAAGGAAGTCAACCATTTCCTAGGACGATTCAACTACATTTCCAGATATATTTCCCATTTGACCACTACTTGTAAGCCAATCTTCAAGTTATTAAAGAAAGATCAGGTAGGGAAGAGAAACGAAAATTGTCAGATAGTGTAGTGGTATAAATGTTTAAGACTAAGCCATGGGATTGACTAGACTTGTACAAATCAAAATAGAAATCGCCATCGCACTTTATTGTTTCCAAAGGAATGGGAAAAGAGCAAGTAACCCAAAAAGAGGGGGAAATATTCAAGGTAAGGGGGTTGTTTATGAAAAGGGAAGGTATTAGCACCCTAAACATCTACGGTACTCCGCAAGAACCTCTTTGTAAAATCTATATATTTTGGCTATAAGATGTTGTGTAAAAATGGATGGTGGAGGTGAGACAAGAAATATATTTTTATGGTTTTTGCACCCGCCGCGGTTGTGAACCTCTAATGCCTACGTACCACCTTTTCGTGCAATAGGGGATCAGGGTACTCGTAGTTCCTCTTTAAAAACTTTAAAAAAAATGCAAGTGTGTTGGTTAATATTATGAGATAAGACATCATCATCATTGTCCGTGTGGAAAACATACCTACTACCCATAATCATGAGAAAGGAGAATTTGCATCATCTCAAAATGGAGGATATGGCTTGGATTTTAAAATCAACAACGCCTCACTCAACACCCAAGTGGAAAATATCTCGCTTCACTACATATTGTAGAAGTATAGTTGTATGCATCACTACAAGGATTGACAAAAGTATAATCTTTTGAGAAATTTTTTAAAGATAAGAGCCAAAATGTCAAATGGTTTGAAATGAGATTGATTGACTTTTAGTCTTCTTAAAAAAATGTCAAGGTATTGTTAAGTTGATTGAAGTTTACTTGTGAAAAGGTTTTTGAAAATGCATGGACCTAAGTCCAATTTTATTATGAAAGTGGTTCAGGTTTAAAAGGAATAAGAGTTTTCAAAAAAAGAGGGAGAAGATTTTTGAAATTAAATAACATGGGAGGAGAATAAGAGACTATCCTAATGGATAAGGTAAAAGCTAGAGATAGGAGCCATTTAACCAACAAGAATCCAATACTTGACACTATGAGCCAAGATAGAATTCTCATTCTTAGGATTGAAACCAAGCAAGCAAAGATACTAGACCTCTTGTGAGAACCAAACTTCAAGTGTATTAAGTCTTCACATAAATTGGACAGAGTAACGGTTGTATACGAGTGAATTCCAGACTACAAACAAGGAATGTAATCACAACAACCTGCACACAAAGCAAACAAACAACCCAATGTATTGAGGTAAACCCCAAGAACTCCATACAAAATATGAATTAAGGTCACAAGGTCTCCAACATAGTCCAAGGTTTCTAACCCTAAGTCCAAGAAGTCCAATACTCCATAATGCCAAGGATAGTAACCAAATAGTCCAAGTATCATTAAAGATTTTTAGGGTTCATGTTGATTATTAGGTGTCTTGAAAAAGAAAAGTAAAGTTCAAGTGAGTAAAAATAAAAATGACAAGAAAGTAAATGGGCTCAAGTGAGTAAAGTTGAAAAATAGCATGAAATGTAAATGCTAAATAAATGGCACATAAAGCATAAAAAATAAAGTGGCACAAAGTAAAAGCAATTTAATAATTAGTGGTTAGTTTGATGAACATCTTGAAACTTGCATTTGGAACTCATTAGAGGATTGGTAGAATCAAAGCCTCCACACAAAAAGTTGCATTTGCTTTTTGTCAAGTATATCATCCATTTGGAATCCTCAAAACTATCATTTAATGATCAATGATGTTTAAGTGATCCGCATTGACCAAAAGTGTTGTAGATCCATTATAGGATTGCAAACATTAGTTTGGGCCACGAATGATCATTTATTCGAGTCGGGACAAAATTTAGCGCTATGTTAAGCAATCGTAGTGAACTTATATAGAAGTCGCACCTATTTTGAGGCCGGTCAATAGCAATCTATGCACCATTTTTTTGAGACATGATATAGAGATCATGCTCCAATAACACTTAGTGTAATAAGAAAGGGTTGAGATGAAGAGGGGTGGGAAAGAATATACAAACCACATTTGAATTAAAATTTAATCAAACAATTATTAAAATCATTTATCCATTTTTGTGGAGTTAAACTCAACACCATGGATCCAATGATGTTAATAAAGTTCATGATCAAAATTTCAACCCAAGATTAGCCAAAAAATAATCACAAAATAATATTGCATTTTAATATATACATTAAAAAAATGTTTTAGAAATATTTAAAATGGAAATAAGGTATAAAAATACCAACTATGTTCAAATAAATTAAGAAAGAAAAAGTAAGATCATAGAAAAATCAAAAATGAACTCAAATATTTTTATAAATTTTTTGGTAATTTTTTAAAGTCAGAAACTATTTTTTAAAATTAAAAGAAATGAGTAAAATAAACCAAAAATGATAAAAAAAAATATCAAAGTCAGAAATAAAAAATAAGTGAAGTCACCAATATTTGTCACAATGTCATTGAATCATTTCATATTTTTTCAGAATTTAAAAATGCATAAAAGTATTTTTAAACATTTAAAATAAATCAAATAAATTGAAATTTTATAAAAAGTACCAAAACACAAAATAGAAGTGTGAAAAAATAAAAATCAGAAAGAGAAAAATCAAAAATATTTTTCATAATTTTTTCAGATTTGTTTGGACTAAAAATGAATTTTCTATGATTTTATGAAATTTAAAAAAATTAAATATAAAAATTAGAAAAGAAAAAAAAAATATGGGCCATCTGATCAATGTCAAAACGCGTTAGAAAAAAGATCAAGGCGCCCTGGCGCGCTGTGCATGTTATGGACTTTAGTGGATAATGCATTGAATCATTAATTAAATGAGATTTTAAAAAAATACAAGTGGCGTGCCATCATTTGTAGGAAGATGACACGTTGGTCATGTTCAACCTCCAGCTAACGTGAATTGTAGGTCTCTCAAACTATAAAATCAAAAGTTCAGACCTATGTCATTCGCTTCGTCTCTTCAAGACGAAGACAACCTCACCTTCGCGACAAATTTATATAAATTGTAGCTCAAGCAAATTGGAAGGAAAGTTTTGAAAAGCGATTTAAAATTTCGTGGTCAAAACAAGTTTCCAGATGAAAGTAAGTGTTGCGACTAGAACCAGGGCAATGAGTGTATCACAATGATATTAAAGTTTTGAAGAATTGGTGAAGGAATCTACCTATTGAAATTGAGTTGCAGAGCTCTGAAACTGGACTTCTATGGAGCAATCTAAGGCACGATGCTTTAATGTAATTATATGGTTAGCTTCAGGGAAGATCAAGGAAGGTGAATTGATGTAAAAATTGGATTGAAAAAGGCTTGAAAGCAGATTTCAAAGTAGCATAATTTTGAGTTATGGAACAAGTTTGGCAGGGTGATTCTGGCTATCCAAGCTTAAGAAAATGAATGGGTGATGACCCTCTATTTATAGGGAATCAAATGGAATGTCCAAACATGTGAAATGATGAAGTTCGGAGGGAAATCGTGTGAAGTTGCAAACAAGAAAAGTGTGACTTCCAATTTGATCAAAACTCATCCAAAACGCGTGTTTTGTTGTGCTAATCAATTCTGGAACTTCACTAAACATGTTTAGAGGCAAAATCGCGTGGAAACTTGTGATTAGAAGCCAAAACAAAGGCTTCAAATTATGACTTATGGGAAAACTTCAGTTCCAAGTTACCAAGTTTAATCCAATGGAATTCTCAGCTCAATGGGTCTTAAGGCATGATTCTTGATGCTTTATAAAGATGAGGTTACAAGCTTTGCAATGGAAAAAGAATGGAATCAATGGATGCTTGAGCTGAAAGTTACATGGAGTCAAAGTTGGAAAAAAGTTGACTATAATATTTTGCATCCAAACATGGCCTTCCAATTGAAATTTGCTCTTGACCAAAAAAGATGGCATGAAATATATCTCTTGAATGAAATTTTTAAACTTGAACCATTAAAAATCTCCAAAAATTGAGAGAGTTATGGATTGTTGAAGTTGACAAAAAATCATGAAATGACCAATAATCTTTTGTATCCTTATGGTATATTCCATCCATTTTATAACTTTTCACATAAAGGAAGGAATAAATATTGGGATCAAGGTGATAAAAACTGACCAAGTTATGATCATTTGAAGTCACACATAGGAAAATGGGGGTTCATTTAGAGGACTTGTAATCTTTCTTCATCATCAAGTTTCTTCCACATGAAAACTCCTTGGAACTTTTGAAGTGATTTGTTGATAACCCTTTAAAGAGATGGATGTCTTTGGATTCACTCCAAAATACCAAAAGGTGAGCAATATATGCTTCTTTGAAGTTCAAAACCCTAACTCCTAGATCAAGAAGAATGCCTTGAGGAACTTTGACAATTTTGAACAAACTTCTTGTACCAACACAAATGCTTTGTAAATATAAGTTGTTGAGGATGGTAATGATAACTCATAGCAACCACAACCACTTCCATATATTTAGAATTGATAGAAATATGCACTTGTGATCAATGGGAACAAGACCTTGTCCAACCATGACAACTTCTTCCATCAATCCATTATACTTTTGAACTAAATTTGATAATCTTGAAATGTGGTGAACCAAAATAACCTTGCCATGCCATTTCCTCCAAAACAAATACAATGGTGAGGTTTGAACTTATCAAGCTTTATTGACTAGGGCATGGAAATAAACTCATGAACCCATGGAGAAACTTGTTGAATCTCATTGCCTTTACCTATATGAGTAACAAGAAAGACAAACCAACATTGCATTTTGTTAATTAAAAGAAGAAATCAAGACAAAAAATATTCATGATCACAAAAGAACACAAGTCAAGGTGCTTGGTGATTCCTTAAAGAGAAAAGATAAATGTAGGGAGGGGAACCAATAATCCTAATGTGATCTTGTTGTGATGGAATCACCATGGTATGATGAGGGGATCTTAGGGGCAAAAATTGGGGTACAACAGCTGCCCTTATTTAAGTTTCTTCTATCCGAAGATACAAAGGTTAGAAATCTTCGTGTCGACGCGATCTAAAATACTTAAATATAAAACAAACCCTATTTTTGAACCTAAGATGCCATGCAATGCTTATGAGCATGAATGCATATGAACAAAATCATAGAAACACAAAACACCATTGGGGATGTAACAAAGAAAATAAAGAGACAAAAGAGAAACCCAGCCAGGAAAATAAATCACTGGAGGATCAAAAGTCCTGAGTTAGAGTATGGTTAGAAGTCAAAGGATGTACCAACTTCTATTGAAGGAGAAACTACCAATGTTCACTGAAGGTAGAAAGAGGAGAAAATAACAACACTGACATTCACTGAAGGTGAGCTACCAACGTTCACTAAAGGTAGAGAGAAAATAAAATATCATAGCACCGCCGTTCACTGACGATGAACTAGCAACATTCACTGAAGGTAGCAAAAAGATAAATTTCACCAGCTTTCACTGAAGGTGACCTACCAACTTTCACTGAAGGTAGAGAGAAAATATATCATAGCACCGCCGTTCACTGACGATGAACTACCAACGTTCACTGAAGGTAGAAAAAAGATAACAATCACCAACTTTCACTGAAGGTGACCTACCAACTTTCACTGAAGGTAGAGAGAAAATATATCATAGCACCGTCATTCACTGATGATGAACTACCAACATTCACTGAAGGTAGAAAAAAGATAATAATCACCAACTTTCACTGAAGGTGACCTACCAACTTTCACTGAAGGTAGAGATAAAAATATCATAGCACCACCGTTCACTGACAATGAACTACCAACATTCACTGAAGGTAGAAAAAAGATAACAATCACCAACTTCCACTGAAGGTGACCAACCAACTTTCACTGAAGGTAGAGAGAAAAAATATTATAGCACCGCCGTTCACTGATAATGAACTACCAACATTTACTGAGGGTAGAAAAAAGATAACAATCACCAACTTTCACTGAAGGTGACCTACCAACTTTCACTGAAGGTAGAGAGAAAATATATCATAGCACCGCCGTTCACTGACGAATAACTACCAATGTTCAATGAAGGTAGAAAAAAGATAACAATCACCAACTTTCACTGAAGGTGACCTAACAACTTTCAATGAAGGTAGAGATAAAATATATCATAGCACCGCCGTTCACTGACGATGAGCTACCAACGTTCACTGAAGGTAGAAAAAAGCTAACAATCACCAACTTTCAATGAAGATGACCTACCAACTTTCACTGAAGGTAGAGATAAAATATAAGTTTCCCCGAAATTCTGGAATTTCACTAAGAACGGGTCTCAACTTCTTCTTTAACCTAAGCATTCTGCCTGGAAAGGGTAATACATAAGTTGTCTCAAATAAAGATACTACCACTTGCTGTCATTGAGGATTGTAAAAATGACTCTATGGGGAGGACAGTATGGCTTCCTGGGGAAAGAAATATGACTTCCTAGGGAGATGCCAATATATTTCTGCTGAGGAGATAAAGTTTTCTCGTGCAAAATAAATGCACATTCTCAAACCAAGGCTCGAAGCCTGCAGATATCATAAGTAATAATATTGCTGAGGATCAAATATTTAAACCAGAAATAAACTGGGATTAAACAGTCAACCATAATGCATCCTTTGAGGAATAAACTCAAGAGGGAAACCCAAATATTCCAGATAACGAGCTGTTCAAGAAGGCTAAAGAAAAAATCTTCCACGAGGGATAACTCAGTGGGGAAATTGAAAGAATATACGCTTTCTGCTTAAGGCCAACACTCTATTGGAGAGAGGACAACGTAACTATGCAAAAATAGGGTGATATGTCAACAAAATATTAACGAATGTGAATGAGCAATGATTTTCCAATTTTAGCTATGCATGATGTATGTATGAATGTATGAGTGTTATCGTGCGTATGTTGATAAAACATATATACAACACTGGGAGTAACCAGGCAAAACCATCTCGGGAAAAATAAACACTCGGCTAAATTACATTCAAGATGAATAATCCGAGAAAAAGGAAGCGCCATCTGAGGAAACAAAACCTAATGCCTGGTTTAACTTTACTGGGGAGAAACTTAATCCGGAAGTAAACAAAACATAGCGACCAAACAGTACAGATACAGAGATACAACATCCTTCTCCGGGCTTTACAAGGTGTAGCACTCAAACTTCAGCGGGAAATCAAATATTTTCAAAAGTAATGCTTCTACTGGGGATTTTGAAAAATAAATTTCAAGTAGAGCAGATAGTCATCAAATCATCAAAGCATTCACTGGGGAATTCAGGACCACTTTGAAAGAGGAAACACATAAACTTTGTTAAGGCGTATAATGTCCTATCATCAAGCCATTAACTGGGGATTTCGCGATGACTTCACTAGGGAGGTTAACACCACATCCTCAAAGGGAAAACCAATATACATTCTTTACTAGAGAAACTGGAGACCTGCGTTCTTCAAGAGTAGTTATTGTACCAACTTCTCTGGGCAGAAAGAACCTCTATTAAACAAACATAAACCTTTATTGGAGGAATCTGGGATTGAATCTTCATATCATGCAAACTTTTAAAAGAGGAGAAATGAACCACAACTTGACTGAGGACACTGGAGTCACAAACCCGATACAGTGAGAACATCCTGAGAAAAACTTACTCGGGAAATAAAACTTCTTAAAATAACTGGAGTTTGTCCATTCTTGGGATCACCACTTTTGTTTTCCTATTGCGTCACAAATTTTAAAGTAACTGTAAATTGTAAATTCTTTTTGAAAATCAATTTTTTTATTTAATATTTTTTCTTTGAAAGTTATTATCAATAATAAATGGAGTCTTTTCAAGATAAATAAAATAAGAACTACAAAGAATTGGGTAAAATCTCAAATTTCATTAATAGAATGGTAGTCTGCGAATGGCGAGACTCCATGGATGATTACAAAGTTCGGAAAATGGTAATATATAATTGAAAAGATACATTGAGATACAATGACCACTATCCCCTCTAACAACTTTTGAAATCCTGAGCAGTAGCTTCTGTTGAAGTATGATGAGGATAAAAGAAAATTGTTTCTCCAACAATCAAGTCTTGTTTGATGTAGTTACTTGCCAAGAAATCCTCTAACTTTTTCCTAAGCTGCCCTTGCGGGTTTTCAACTTAGCGGGAAATTTATTCTGTTTATGTCTCTAATTTTTGCCTAGACCTCCCTTTCGAGTTTTCGGCCTACCGAGACGCTCTTTTTTGCCTAAGCCTCCCTTTCAGGTTTTCAACTTAGCGAGCTGTTCTTTTATTTCTTTAGGCGAAATATTTCTTGACTGCATCAACAATCATGGGACGTGGGAACTCCTCGCCATCCATAGTTTCAAGAATTAATGCACCTCCATAGAAGGCTTTCTTGACAACATATGGGCCTTCAAAATTTGGAGTCCACTTTCCCCTAGAATCAGTGTTGAAATACATGATCTTCCTGAGCATGAGGTCGCCTTCTCTGAATTCACGAGGTTTGACCTTCTTATCAAAAGCTTTCTTTATTCTCTCCTGATATAACTGTCCATGACACAAAGCTGCCATTCTCTTTTCTTCGATCAAATTAAATTGGTCAAATTTGTTCTTGACCCATTTAGCTTCTGACAACTTGATTTCCATTATCACACGTAACGAGGGGATCTCAACCTCGACTGGGAGTATAACTTCCATTCCATACACAACGGAGAACGGGGTTGCTTCTGTTGATGTGCAGATAGATGTTCGATAACCATGCAAAGCAAAAGGGAGCATTTCATGCCAATCCTTATAAGTATCAACCATCTTCTGAATAATTTTCTTGATATTCTTATTAGCAGTTTCAACAGCCCCATTCATCTTTGGCCTGTACGGAGAGGAATTCTGATGGACAATCTTGAATTCTTCACACAGTTCTGTCATCATTTTATTATTCAAATTTGATCCATTGTCAGTGATAATTCTGCTCGGCACATCATACCGACATATAAGATTATTCTTAATGAAGCGCACAACCACCTGCTTAGTGACATTAGCATATGAAGCAGCCTCCACCCACTTGGTGGAGTAATCAATTTCTACCAAGATGAAACGATGTCCATTCGAAGCTTTGGGTTCTATCATCCCAATCATGTCAATACACCACATAGAGAAAGGCCACGGGGAGGAAATCACATTGAGATGTGTCGGAGGCACATGGACCCTATCTGCATAAATATGGAATTTATGATACTTTTTTTCAAATTTGTAACAATCAGATTCCATTGTCAACCGATATTAACCTGCCCTTAGCATCTTTTTAGCCATTGAATGTCCATTGGCATGAGTGCCAAATGAACCTTCATGAATCTCATGCATCAACATGCCTGCTTCGTGTCTATCCACGCATCTGAGCAAGACCATGTCATAATTTATCTTATACAACACATTTTCACTGAGGAAGAAACTGCCTGCTAATCTTCTCAATGTCTTTCTATCTCTCTTCGAAGCACCAATCAGGTATTCCTGATCCTGGATAAAATTCTTGATATCATAATGCCAAGGCTTCTCATCTACTACCTCCTTTGTTGTAAACACATGAGCGGGCCTATCCAGTCACCGAACTATAACTCGAGGCGTATCATTCCAAGTGTTCACCTGATACATAGAAGCCAGAGTTGCCAGAGCATCATCCATTTGATTTTCGTCTCTAGGAATGTGATGGAATTCAACTTTATTAAAGAAGGTTAACAACCTTCTAGCATAATCTTTGTAAGGGATCAAGCCATAGGGACGAGTATCCCATTCTCCTTTAATCTTATTTATTACCAAAGCTGAATCACCATACACATCTAGAATTTTAATTGTGAGATCAATAGATTCCTCAAGACCCATGATGCAAGCCTCATATTTTGCCATATTATTAGTACAATCAAATGTCAACCTTGCAGTAAAAGGAATGTGTGATCCATGTGGAGTGACAACCACAACACCAATTCCTTTACCATAAGCATTCACAACTCTATCATATATCATACTCCAACGATATTGAGGGTTAGGACCTTCCTCGGGAAATAGTTCATCACAATCTTTCACTTTCAGGAACATCACATCCTTATCGGGGAATTCATACTCCACAGACTGATGATCCTCCACTTGTTAGTCAGAAAGATAATCTGCCAACACACTGATTTTAATAGCTTTTTGAGTGCGGTATTCGATATCATATTCAGATAGCAACATCTGCCAGTGGGTAATTCTCCCAGTAAGAGCAGGCTTTTCAAAAATGTACTTGATTGGATCCATTTTGGAGATCAACTAAGTAGTGTGATTCAACATAAACTTCCGCAAACGTTTTTCTGCCCAGGCTAGAGCACAACATGTCTTTTCCAGCATGGAATACCGCAACTCACAATCAGTAAAAAATTTACTGAGATAATAAATGGCATACTCTTTCTTCCCTATTTCATCTTGTTGTCCCAGAATACAACCCATGGATTTATCTAACACTCTCAGATACATAATCAATGGTCTTCCTTCGACATGAGGGAGCAAGATAGGAGGTTCAAGCAGATATTCTTTAATACTTTCAAATGCCCTTTGGCAGTCATCCGTCAACACACAACCTTGATCTTTCTTTAACAACTTAAAGATCGATTCACATGTTGCAGTCATGTGCGAAATGAATTTGGAAATATAATTCAAACGCCCGAGGAACCCTCTAACTTGTTTTTCAGTTCTCAGCGTTGGCATCTCTTGAATTGCTTTGACTTTATTAGAGTGAAATTCAATTTTTTTGGCTAACAATGAAACCCAAAAATTTTCCTGATCGAACACTGAAGGTGCATTTATTTGGATTCAAGAGGAAACGATACTTCCTCAAACACTGAAACAACTTCAACAAATCTTCTACATGCCCTTTTTCCGTCTGGGATGTAGAAATCATATCATCAACATATACCTCGATTTCATTGTGCATCAGATCATGGAATAGGATTGTTATAGCCCTCTGGTACGTTGCACCAGCGTTCTTCAACCTGAAGGGCATCACTCTTTAACAGAATCTTCCCCAGGGTGTGATGAACGTTTTTTTCCATGTCCTATGGAGCCATTCATATTTAATTATAACCGGAAAATCTGTCCATGAACGAGAATACCTTGAATTTTGTTGTGCTATCCACTAACATATCAATGTGTGGCAATGGAAAATCATCTTTTGGACTAGCTTTATTTAGATCTCTGTAATCTACGCACATGCGGACTTTTCCATATTTTTTTGGTACTGGGACAATATTGACAATCCATTAAGGATACATTGACGTCACAATAAAACCAGCATTGATCTGCTTTAGAACCTCCTCTTTGATCTTCACTGCCATATCTGGGTGAGTTCTTCTCAACTTCTGTTTGATTGGCGGAAACTCTGGTTTCAACGGTAAATGGTGCTCCATAATATTTGTATCTAGACTAGGCATATCTTGGTAAGACCAAGCAAAAATATCCACAAACTCTTTCAACAACTCAATTAACCTGCTCTTCACATCAGGATGCAGCGCTGCTCCAATCTTGACTTCTTTCAGATCTTCTTCTAAACCCAAATTGATCACTTCTAATGGCTCTTTATATGGCTGAATTGTATTTTCCTCGTGCTCAAGCAACTGTGAGACCTCTTCTGGAATCTCATCATAGTCTTCTTCTTCGTCCCCATACACAGGACATTCAAAGTCGGGAGAGGGTGCCTGTTCATTATATTCAACGGGTTTTTTAATTAATCTGCACATATGATTCATGATTGCTTTTAGAAACTGACACATATAACAAGTGATCGTGGAGATTGTTTTTCAGTTATTGTTTATTTTGAAAGTTTTTTTTATTACCATTTTCCAAGAAAAAGTAGAAAATAAATATACAATTTGAGAAGCAAAGACAAATTTTATTATTGATTTTAAAAGTCACATTAAACAGATAAGCCCTACAACATTAATACTTCCACCCTGGGCAGAGTGAAAGCTTTTCAAAAAGATTAACAAAACAAATTACTTTGAAGCATGTATGCAAGAAGTAACATCAATGGTGATCCATTTTTGAACCCTAACTCTGTGCGTCACATAATCCGGAATTTCCTGCTCTGCTTCATCTTCCACAATGGCATTAATTCCGGAAACAGTTGGATGAAGATAACCCCCGCTACAGAAGATGTTTTGATACTTTCCTGCAGCCGACTTCGGCTCATGCTCTTACCTTTTTCATTCTTAAAATAGAACCCCAAGCCGACTCTGTTCTTGTTTACAGGTGGATCCATAATCTGTCCCCATACCTCGTTATGACCCTTTCACACAACTTGCTGCGCATCCTTAAGCGAAACCATAAAATTCTCATTTCCTCTTATGTTGTCAATAGATAAAGCTTGGAATTTCAATAGATAAAGATTGGAATTGTGTCCCAACAACAACTTCATTCGTCTCCACAATTCTGAAAGAGGACAAATGAGATATCAATAATCCTTGTTCCCCATTTATGATCACTACTTTCCCTTCATGTACAAATTTCAGTTTCTGGTGTAAAGTTGAAGTGACATCCCTTGCCTCATGAATCCACGGCCGTCCCAACAAACAGCTATAAGCGGGACCAATTTCCATGACCTGGAAATTTATCTGAAACAAATGTGGTCCTATATGAATAGGCAAGTCCACTTCACCAATAACAGATTTCCTTGATCCATCAAATTCTTTCATAATGATGCCACTCAGGAGCATAGGCGTTCCTTTATATTTCAACTTCATAAGAGTGCTCCTCGGTATAACATTCAAAGCATATCCATTATCAATCAACACATTAGATAGTGAATCATTCTTATAGTTCATAGAGATGTGGAGGGCCAAGTTATGATTCCTTCCTTCATCTGGCAATTCATCATCGTAGAAACTCAAGTTATTACATGACGTAATGTTCCCTATTACGCTGCTGAATTGGTCTACTGGCATATCACTCTCCACAAAATCTTGGTCCAATACCCTCATCAAGGATTCTCTGTGAGTAGATGAGTTCATCAATAAAGACAAGATAGATATTTTTAAAGGAGTCTACAGTAGTTGATCTACAATTCGATAGTTGCTCATCTTGATTATCTTTAAAATATTATCCACTTCTTTCTCTAGCGTAACCCCACTAGTCTCACCCATATCCTTCTTGGGTTCAACCTTCTCATCAATTTTCTTTTCAGCACTAAAATTTTCTCGAACAACTAGTGCAAACAAACGACCGTTGTGGGTCACTCTACTATTCTCAGCAATATTTCCAACATCAGGCATTGGCTGGATGGGAACTTCCACTCCATCCTCTAAGATTGTAGCGTTGTATTTGTAGGGCCCAACCTTATCCGACTTGTAGGGAACAAGACCTGACAAACTAATCACCAATGGGGTAACAGTTGGATTGCTATAATATTCAACTTAAAAATGGGCGGGTGCCCCCAAAACAAGGTACAATGACGTTTACCCCTTCTTCAACACAATCAGTCATCACAGAGTCATCTCTGAAAAACAAATCTTCATTCGAGTAGAAATACTCATCTGCAGAGGCATACTCTTCATCTGACTCTTCTTCAGTCAAAAAAACCTCAACCAAATCAACTTCATGGTAATCATCCCTTTGACCTGTAACCTTGATAGTTCCATCATCTAACAACAACTTAACACCTTTCTTCATGATTTAACATCCTCGGGAGTCACAACAACAATTTCAGAAAGATCCATATTGATGTTCTAACTTACCAGCCATGTTGTAGAAAGTAGCATGCAATTGCACCAGATCCTCATTCATATACTCTACATCAAAAATTCTTAATTCTCCTGGACATCCAGAAACCATATTCACCTCCTCTTCATACTCTGCCCTAGGCCTAATTATGTGGATGAGGCCCTCATCCATCATCTCATGTAAATCAGCCTTTATCTTATCGCAACCCTGTATGTCTGTACTGCAAATAACACAACCAAAATGGTCATGCGTATAGTATCTAAATTCATAGAGGTCTGCATGCATTTTCACCAAATCTCCTCTAACCAGATTAATATTAAAAATCCAGAAGTCGCCTGGACATCCGACCACCATATTCACAACATTTACTCCTCCATGCTTGGGTAGAGGATTGTCTTTCACATTATGGCCCACATCCTTGAAATATAGAATACCAGACTTCACCAATTTCTGCACCTCAGTCTTCAAAGGGTAATAGTTCTCAACATTATTCCCTGGTGCTCCCTGATGAAAAGCACATGTTTGGTTTGCCTTGTAATACCAAGGCAAAGGTGATGGTACAACGGGAGGTGATCGGGTCTGAACCAACTTTTTCTGAATCAATTCCGGTAGTAACTCTGCATAGCTCATAGGAATAGATTCATAAATATCCCTTCTCTTATTATACCCTTGATTCCCCTGCTGGGACGGTCTCCGATAAGCAACGGTAGTTGGAGCTACACCCACAACTAGAGTAACTGAGGCGACTTGCTGATGACGCTGAGAATTACTTCTAGGAGTATTAACCCTCCTCTCTTACATGACTACATTTGCATCCCCTTCCTTATTCTTGGTAAACCCATAAGATGGCTTCTTCACACCTCCATATCCTTCACTTATCATTAAACGACCCTCTCTTACAGCCTCTTCTAAGCGGATACCCATGCATACCATTTCAGTAGTCACTTGGCGCACTTGCTACCATCCTCTCGTAGTAGAAAGCACACAGAATTTTTAAGAAAATCTTAGTCATCTCCTTCTCTTCCATGGGAGGAATCACTTTGGCGGCTACCTCACGCCATATCTGTGCATATTCTTTGAATGATTCCATGTCTTTCTGAACCATGGCCCTGAGATGATCACGGTCAGGTGCCATGTCCATGTTTTACTTGTATTGTTTGATGAACGCTTCTACCAAGTCATTGAAAGTATGGATGTCGACACTGTCCAAACTTATATACCACTTTAACGCAACACCGGTCAAACTATCCTGAAAAAAGTGAATCAGCAGACGCTGATCATCAGTATGGGTAGACATTCTCCTTAAATATATCACCAGATGAGCACGAGGGCAAGTGTTTCCCTTGTACTTAAAAAATATGGGACCTTAAACTTAGCAGGTATCTTAACATTCAGGACCAAGCATAATTCATTCACATTCTACCCGAATAACTCTTTTCCTCTGAGGGCCTTCATCTCCCTATGTATCTTGTCAAACTGCTCTTAAAAATCATCTATTTTGTCATAAAGACCTAAGTCTTCACTCGGTGGAGGGAAAGGACGATACACATCATTGTTAACAAACGAAACCATATTCATCAAAGGCGGTGCAACAGGAACATGCACCATAGGAGGTGCAGAAGTAACAATAGTTTGAACAATTGGAGTATCTTGAGGACCAAAGTTGAAACTTTCAGGCGCAAAATTCTCTAGCATTCCCCAAGGGTAACCTTGAGTCATGCGATTCTGAACAATAACTAGAGTAGCAGATACAGGAACAGTCAGAGCTTCAGTAGTAACCCTTGTTGGGTGAGGTTGAACACTCAGTGGCTGATTCTGAGCAGTCACCAGAGATTCCATCAGAGCAGTAAGATTGGACATGCCGGCCTTCAAAGCAGAAACCTCCTTGTACAGCTCGTGATTCTCTTGTTCTAAGTTGTCCATCTTCTTTCTAAAATTATCCCGAGTGTTATAGTGATGAGTCAGCTTGCTGAATGAAGTAAAGAAGCTTGGTGAGACACCTTGATATGCATAACAAATGCAAGAAATATGTGCAATATGATGCATTATATGCAATGCACATGATTTTATTTTAATATTTAATATTTCAAGGGATTTAAAATTTATGGACATGTTGCAAATATCAAAGTAATAACGCATTTGAAAATAGTGAAAAAATTTATTATAAAAATTTCAAAAATGGATTACAAGTCTCAACAATCCCAAGTACAAGATGAAAATAAAGTCTAAAACCCTGAAAGAAACTACTCAGATGAATACTATTTGGTTTATCCCTCATCGGATAACCAAGCCGTCATCGTGCAAGAACAGGGTTATAGTTAATTCCTCCCTTTGTACCAAGAAGAGGTGCATTGGAGAAACTACCACAACTGTCAATAATCGCTATATCCTGGTAAGCTCGATGATACCAATCAATATCCGAGTGAGTAAGTGCCATGATCTTAGGAGCCCAACGGGATTCCTACTTGACATCCCAAAAAGCATCAGACTGAGGCATATGAGAGATAAACCACCGGTACAACAAAGGCGTGCAACAGATAATCATCCCCCCATGATAAGAATCCCAAAGATGAATAGAGTAATAAGCATCACCCAACAATGTAAGAATTGGGTTTCCAATCATGAAGATCCTGATAACATTAATGTCAATAAACTTGTCCACATTAGGAAATTAGAACATCCCGTAAGCAAGTAGAGCAAAGATGGCCTCAAAAGCGACTGTACTCTTCATCCTGTCAAATTAGCAAGCTTTCTCCAATAAGAACTGAGCTGGTAATCCTCTGATACCTCCTTTAGTAGTCATATGGGCTTCAACCTCAGACTTCCCCAGATGGATCAAAGCAACAATCTCATGTGATTTTGGCTCATCCTCCAAGCCAATAAAAGGAACACGATCGATAACAGGTAAATCCAATAGATAAGAATACTCCTCTAGTGTAGGCATCAACTGATAGTTGGGAAAAGTAAATCAATGATACATCAGATCATAGAACTGGACCAAGGTGGAGAGAATACCCTCCATCATCTTCAACTTCATGAGAGGAATGATGGATCCATACTTCTTCCAAAAATCTGCATAACACTCAATCTCGTGAATTAGACTGATCAACTCATCTATCTTGGGATCCTTGAAACTGTACTTCCTGGTCTTTCTTTTTCCAGAATCCATTGTTAAAAAGTACTTGAGATATCCATAAATGGTCAACTTTTAAATCCCTTAAAATAAGATTTCTTCAAAAGATGCTTATGAGTCCATGGATGCATGATGCAACAATCACACACAAGATCACACATATAGGGTTCACAGGTTTAACGTCACGAGCATGAGGTCGAAGGTACTACCCATAAGGTATGGTCTAAAAGTTATAACTTTCCGAACAGGGTTCTAGAGGTTCCCAGAGTCTACATCCTTCCTTCAAATATTACTGACTTCCCGATAAACTCGGTAATTAGTAATATTCTCAAGAAAGACTCGTCTGAGCGTAGCATCACGTGATAACTATTTCCATATTACTCCGTCATAGCTTCTGCACTACACTTAAAAGGCCAAGATGGGTTCGGTATTCTACGGTCCTCAGCTTCAGCAGGCTCCCAGGTCAAAAGCAGCACGTCTTCCCGATTACTCGGTAAAAGGCACTACAGTCAAAGGGGCCTCCACTGAGTGGGGGATCTCATTCCTCCTTTTTTGGGATTACTCCCTCAAAGTTAACATGACTATACCGCCCGTCCTATCTTAAAGTTTGCTCAAGTTCGGGTATAAGACTTATGAGTAATCACCAAACACCCTGAAAACTAGGAAAATCCAGATAAACATATATTCAACATATAACACATAAATAACAGTAGCATATACACAGATATAAACAAAGATAGGCTCAAACCACTTAGGGATGGACCAGAAAGAGATCAATTTGTCCCCAGTAAAGTCGCCATTTTTCTGTAGCGGTAGAAATGTTTAAGGCTAAGCCATGGGATTGACTAGACTTATACAAATCAAAATAGAAATCGCCACCACACTTTATTGTTTCCAAAGGAATGGGAAAAGAGAGACTAACCCAAAAAGAGGGGGAAAGATTCAAGGTAAGGGGGTTAGTTATGTAAAGGGAAGGTATTAGCACCCTAAACATCAATGGTACTCCACAGAAACCTCTTTGTAAAATCTGTATATTTTGGCTATAAAATGTTGTGTAAAAATGGATGGTGGAGGTGATAAAATAAATATATTTTTATGGTTTTTGCATCAGCCGTGGTTGCGAACTTTTATTGCCTACGTACCACCTTTTCATGCAATAGGGGATCAGGGTACTCATAGTTCCTCTTTAAAAATTTAAAAAAAAAATGCAAGTGTGTTGGTTAATTTTATGAGATAAGACATCATCATTATTGTCCGTGTGGAAAACATACCTACTACCCACAATCATGAGAAAGGAGAATTTACATCATCTTAAAGTGGAGGATATGGCTTGGATTTTAAAATCAACAATGCCTCACTCAACACCCAAGTGGAAAAGATCTCACTTCACTACATATTTTAGAAGTATAGTTATTTGCATCACTAGAAGGATTGACAAGAGTCTAATCTCTTGAGAAAAGTTTTAAAGATAAGAGCCAAAAAGGCAAAATGGTTTGAAATGAGATTGATTGACTTTTAGTCTTCTCAAAAAAATGTCAAGGTATTGTTAAGTTGATTGAAGTTTACTTGTGAAAAGGTTTTTGAAAATGCATGGACCTATGTCCAAGTTTATTATGAAAGTGGTTCAGGTTTAAAAGGAAGAAGAGTTTTAAAAAAAAAGAGGGATAATATTTTTGAAATTAAAGAAGATGGGAGGAGAAGAAGATACTATCCTAATGCATAAGGTAAAAGCTAGGGATATGAGCCATCTAACCAACAAGAAGTCAATACTTGACACTATGAGCCAAGATATAATTCCCATTCTTTGGAATGAAACCAAGCAAGCAAAAATACTAGACCTCTTGTGAGAATCAAACTTCAAGTGTATTAAGTCTTCACAAAAATTGGGAAGAGTAACGGTTGTATACGGGTGAATTCCAGACTACAAACAAGGAATTTAATCACAACAAACTGCACATAAAGCAAACAAACAACCCAATGTCTTGAGGTAAACCCCTAGAACTCCAGACAAAATATGAATTAAGGTCACAAGGTCTCCAACATAGGCCAAGGTTTCTAACCCTAATTCAAATAAGTCCAATACTCCATAATGCCAAGGATAGTAACCAAATAGTCCAAGTATCATTAAAGATTTTTAGGGTTCATGTTGATTATTAGGTGTCTTGAAAAAGAAAAGTAAAGCTCAATTGAGCAAAAATAAAAATGACAAGAAAGTAAATGGGCTCAAGTGAGCAAAGATGAAAAATAGTATGAAATGTAAATGCTAAATAAATGGTACATAAAGCATAAAAAATAAAGGGGCACAAAGTATAAGCAATTTAATAATTAGTGGTTAGTTGGATGACAATCTTAAAACTTGCATTTGGAACTCATTAGAGGATGGTAGAACCAAAGCCTCCACACAACAAGTTGCATTTTCTTTTTGTCAAATATATCATCCATTTGGAATTCTCAAAAGTACCATTTAATGATCAATGATGTTTAAGTGATCCGCGTTGACCAAAAATGTTGTAGATCCATTAGAGGATTGGTAGAACCAAAGCCTCCACACAATGAATCTCAAGGTTATTGGATCAAAGATATCAAATTAACATACTTGGGCTTGCAAACATAGGTTTGGGCTACGAATGATCATTTATTCGAGTCGGGACAAAATTTAGCGCTATGTTAAGCAATCGTAAGTTGACTTATGTAGAAGTCGCACCTATTTTAAGGCCGGTCAGTAACAATATATGCACCATTTATTTTGAGACATGATATAGAGATCATGCTCCAATAACACTTAGTGCAATAAGAAAGGGATGATATGAAGAGGGTGGGAAAGAATATACAAACCACATTTGAATTAAAATTTAATCAAACTATTATTAAAATCATTCATCCATTTTTGTGGAGTTAAACTCAACACCATAGATCCAATGATGTTAATAAAGTTCATGATCAAAAATGCAACCCAAGATTAGCTAGAAAATAATCACAAAATAATATTGCATTTTAATATATACATTAAAAAAATGTTTTAGAAATATTTAAAATAGAAATAAGGGATAAAAATATCAACTATGTTCAAATTAATCAAGAAATAAAAAGTAAGATCATAGAAAAATCAAAAATGGACTCAAATATTTTTATAAATTTTTTGGTAATTTGTTAAACTCAGAAACTATTTTTTAAAATTAAAAGAAATGAGTAAAATAAACTAAAAATGATTAAAAAAATACCAAATTCAGAAATAAAAAATAAGTGAGGTCACCAATATTTGTCACAATGTCATTGGATCATTCCATATTTTTTTCAGAATTTAAAAATGCATAAAATGATTTTTAAACATTTAAAACAAATCAAATAAAGTGAAAATTTATAAAAAAATACCAAAACAAAAAATAAAATTCTGAAAAATAAAAATGAGAAATAGAAAAATCAAAATATTTTTCATAATTTTTTCAGATTTTTTTGGACTAAAAATGAATTTTCTATGATTTTTTGAAATTTATAACATTTAAATATAAAAATCAAAAAAGAAAATAAAAAAAATATGGGCCATCTGATGAATGTCAAAACGCGTTAGTAAACAGATCAAGTGGACCTGGCGCGCTGTGCATGTTATGGACTTTAATGGATAATGCATTGAATCATTAATTAAATCAGATTTCAAGAAATACAAGTGGCGTGCCATCATTGGTTGGAAGATGACACGTTGGTAATCTTCAACCTCCAACCAACGTGAAATATAGGTCTCTCAAACTGTAAAATCGGAAGCTCGGACCTATGCCATTCGCTTCATCTCTTCAAGACGAAGACAACCAAACCTTCGTGACAAATTTATATAAATTATAGCTCAAGCAAATTGGAAGGAAAGTTTTGAAAAGGGATTTGAAATTTCGTGGTCAAAACAAGTTTCAGATGAAAGTAAGTGTTGTAACTAGAACCAGGGCAATGAGAGCATCACAATGATATCAAAGTTTTGAAGAATTGGTGAAGGAATCTACCTATTGAAGTTGAGTTGAAAAGCTCTGAAACTAGACTTCTATGGAGCAATCTAAGGCACGATTCTTGAATGTAATTATATGGTTAGCTTCAGGGAAGATCAAGGAAGGTGAATTGATAGAAAAATTGGATTGAGAATAGCTTGAAAGCAGATTTCGAAGTAGTAGAATTTTGAGTTATGGAACAAGTTTGGCTGGGTCATTCTGATTATCCATGCTTAAGAAAATGAATGGGGGATGACCCTCTATTTATAGGGAATGAAATTGAATGTCCAAACGTGTGAAATGATGAAGTTTGGAGGGAAATCGTGTGAAGTTGCGAACAAAAAAAGTGTGACTTCCAATTTGATCAAAACTCATCCAAAACACATTTTTGTTGTGATAATCAATTCCGGAACTTCACTAAGCATGTTTAGAGGCAAAAACGCGTGGAAAACTTGTGATTAGAAGCTAAAACAAAGACTTCAAATTTTGATATATGGAGAAACTTCAGTTCCAAGTTACCAAGTTCAATCCAATGGCAATCTTAGCTCAAGAGGTCTTAAGGCATGATTCTTGATGCTTTAGAAATATGAGGTTACAAGCATTGCAATGGAAAAAGAATGGAGTCAAATTGATGCTTGAGCTGAAAGTTACATGGAGTCAAAGTTGGAAAAAAAAAGTTGACTTTCCATACTTAGAAATATTTCAAAGTTTTCTTCAAAAGTGAACTATAATGTTTTTCATCCAAACATGGCCTTCCACTTGGAATTTGCTCTTGACCAAAAAAGGTGGCATGAAATAGATCTCTTGAATGACATTTTGAAACTCGAACCATTCAAAATCTCAAAAAATTGAGAGAGTTATGGATTGTTGAAGTTGGCAAAAAATCATGAAATGGCCTATAATATTTTGTATCCTTAGGGCATCTTCCATCCATTTTCTCACTTTTCACATAAAAGAAGGAATAAAGCTCACATCCTAAATATCATTATGGAAAAATAGTGGGCTTAAGGTGATAAACACTGACCATGTTATGATCATTTGAAGTCACACATAGGAAAAAAAGGGTTCATCTAGAGGACTTGTAATCTTTCTTCATCATCAAGTTTCTTCCACATGAAAACTCCTTGGAACTTTTGAAGTGATTTGTTGATAACCCTTTAAAGAGAAGTATGTCTTTGGAATCACTTCAAAATACCTAAAGATGAGCAAGATATGCTTCTTTGAAGTTCAAAACCCTAACTCCTAGATCAAGAAAAATGCCTTGAGGAACTTTGACAATTTTGAACAAACTTCTTGAACCAACACAAATGCTTTGTAAATATAAGTTGTTGAGGATGGTAATGATAACTCATAGAAACCACAACCACTTCCATATCTTAATAATTGAGAGAAATATGCACTTGTGATCAATGGGAACAAGACCTTTTCCAACCATGACAACTTCTTCCATCAATCCCTTGTACTTTTGAACCAAATTTGATAATCTTGAAATGTGGTGAACCAAAATAACCTTGCCATGAAATTTCCTCCAAAACAAATCCAATGGTGAGGTTTGAACTTCTCAAGATTTATTGACTAGGGCATGGAAATAAACTCATGAACCCATGGAGGAACTTGCTGAATCTCATTGCCTTTACCTACATGAGTAACAAGCAAGACAAACCAACATCGCATTTTGTTAATTAAAAGAAATAAAGACAAAAAATATTCATGATCACAAAAGAACACAAGTCAAGGTGCTTGGTGATTCCTTAAAGAGAAAAGCTAAATGTAGGGAGGGGAACCAAGAATCCTAATGTGATCTTGTTATGCTGGAATCTCCATGGTATGATGAGGGGATCTTAGGGGGAAAATTGGGGTGCAACAGATATCCTTAGACAAAATCAAAGAATATCTTCAAGAACCTCTAATTCTGATGCCACTGGTTGAAGGAAGACCTCTGATCATGTACCTAACAATATTAGAGAACTCAATGGGGTGTGTATTGGGGAGACATGACGAGTTTGGTAGAAAAGAGCATGCAATATACTACCATAGCAAAAAGTTTATCGACTGTGAAACAAGATACTCACTGCTCGAGAAAAGTTGTTGCACTTTGGCATGAGTTGCTCGCCGACTAAGACAGTACATGGTTACCCATACTACCTTGTTGATCTCTTAGATGGACCCAATAAAATACATATTCGAGAAGCTCGCTCTCTCCAGAAGAATAGAAAAATTGAAAATGGTCTTGACAGAATATGACATTCAGTACACCACTCAGAAAGTAATCAATGGAAGTGTACTGGCAGATAATTTGGCTCATCAAGTCATATATGACTACCAGTCTATGAATTTTGAGTTCCTGGATGAGAATAATATACTAGTTACTAATTATGAAGAACATGGACTGTACGAAGGACCTGAACTAGGATTCCGACGGATTTTGGTTTTCGATGGAGCTTTTAACGCGCTTGGTAATGGGATCGGTGTTGTAATTGTCTCTCTCAAGGGTTGTCATACGCCCTTCACCGCCAGATTATATTTTGAATGTACCAACAACATGGCAGAGTAAGAGGCATGCATCATGTGTATCAAGGTTGTTATCGATATAAGAATTAAATTCTTGAAGGTATATGGGGACTCAGCCCTAGTAATCAATCAAATTAGGGGAGAACGGGATACAAAGCATCCAAGTCTCATTCCTTATCGAGAGCATGTATTGATGTTAATTTCGTACTTAGAAGAAATCACTTTTGAACATATTCCGCGAGAAGAGAGTCAATTGGAAAACACATTAGCTACCATGTCATCTATGTTCAAAGTTAGATGGGACAATGAAGCTCCTCGAATCACTATTGAAAGATTAGATGAACCAACATATTGCTACAAAGTTGATACCGATGAAGTAGAGGAAAATCCTTGGAACTAGAAAGTTTAAAGATACCTCGAGACTCAAGAGTATCCTGAAGGGAATTTATTAATGATAAGAAATTCCTATAGAGGTTCTCCACCAAATTCTTTCTGAGTAATGAAATTTTGTACAAGCGCAATCACGATTCGACTTTGCTTCGCTGTGTACACAAGATGGAAGCTGAGAAGATTATTGAAGATATGCACGAAGGTGTTTTTGGTACTCACTCCAGTAGGCATATGATGGCTAAGAAAATTCTGAGAGTGGGTTATTATTGGTCGACCATGGAGATTGATTGCCATCGTCATTCCAGAACTTGTTATAAATTCCATATTTATGCGTATAAAGCGCATGTGCCTTTGGTTCCTTTGAATGTTTTGACTGCTCCTTGGGCGTTTGCAATGTGGGGCATTGATATTATTGGATAAATTAAGCCTACCGCGTCTAATGGACATCGTTTCATCCTGGTCGC
Source organism: Vicia faba (assembly GCA_948472305.1). Classification (NCBI taxonomy): domain Eukaryota; kingdom Viridiplantae; phylum Streptophyta; class Magnoliopsida; order Fabales; family Fabaceae; genus Vicia; species Vicia faba. The sequence continues at coordinate 1,279,430,896 of OX451741.1, forward strand.
TATTGATTATTTCACAAAGTAGGTTGAAGCAGCCTCGTTTGCCTCTGTTACCAAGAATGTTGTGGTATGGTTAATCAAGCATAATCTCATATGTCAGCATGGCATACCTGAAAGGATCATCACGGATAATGGTACTAATCTCAATAATACTATGATCACAGAACTCTGCATGCAGTTCAAGATTAAGCACCACAATTATTCTCTATATCGACCAAAGATAAATGGCACAGTGGACGCCGCCAAGAAGAATATTAAGAAGATTTTCAGAAAATGACAGTGACATACAAAGATTGGCACAAGATGTTACCATGTGCTCTTCATGGTTATCGCACTTCAGCACACACATCAACTGGGGCAACCTCGTTCTCTCTAATCTACGGTATGGAGGTTGTCCTACCTGTCGAGGTCTAGATTCCTTCTCCAAGGATTATGAAAGACGTAGGTTTAGATAAAGACGAGTGGATTCAGACCAAACTTGACCAGATAAATTTGATTGATGAGAAAAGGCTTGCGGCTAGTTTCCATGGTCAGGTGTACCAAAAGCGCATGATCAAGGCCTTCAATAAGAAAGTCTGACATCAGGTGTACCAGACTGGTGATCTGGTTATAAAACGCATTATCTCACCACCAGGTGATCCCAGGGGCAAGTGGACTCCAACATACGAAGGGCCGAATAAGAAAATATTTTCTGGTGGTGCTATGATGCTTACCACCATGGAGATTGAATATTTTCCACACCCTATGAACACGGACATAGTTAAAAATACTATGCATAAAAGAAACCCACTACGTTGATTAGCCTAGGAAAAAATAAGGGCATCTCGGTGAACCAAAAGGGGTTGAGAAAAAGTTAGGGATATATATATATATATATATATATATATATATATATATATATATATATATATATATATATATATATATATATATATATATATATGGAACATCCGATAACTAGAAAACCTAAAAAGGCAGCTTGGGAAAAAAAGGATATCCTGGTGGACTGAAAACCCGAAAGGAAGGTCTAGGAAAAAGTAAAGGATTAAAGCATGCGACTATTTCCCATTGGATCACCCATCTACTTAAAGCCATCATAATTACCAACGTCAAAGTTTAAAGGGTGTAGATCAATTCAATCGACTTCTTCCGACATTAAGGGTTGAGACTCTTGAAGACATAGAGGCAATAGAAGAGTTGAAACTCAATGGGATAATTACCACATAGTTGTTTTTATTTTTTGTCTCTTTGTATTCCTTTTCTTTTACGATGACTTCCTCGTACTAGGATTTATGTCTCTTTGTATAAAACTGTCTGTTTATAGACAAACTTTCCAGATCAATGCAATCAGTTTCAAAAATGTCTAATTATTATATTGAATGATCATATGCATTTGAGTATGATTACCATTTACAAATATATGCATGTAAACAGGATTAGAATTAACAAAAGACTCTAGAAGTTTGGATAAACGCTCGAAGCTGACCATAAATTCCCACAGAGTAATTCCCTCAGATCTTTCCCCACAAGTTAATCTCAATCAAAGATTATTTCCCCAATGAAGTCGCCACAGTCTATATGGTTTATTTCCCCAACACAGTTTATTTCTCCAACATTGCAAAAATTTCTTGACAAGATTCTCTTCTCCGACCAGATGACATTTAATGTTGTCCTCCCCAGAAGAGCTAATATTCATATCTGAAATCCGGTGAAAAAACACATCATAGAATTCCAGTTCTTTCAACATCAGTCAGAATACAAATCTTACAAAGAACAATGAATTACCTACTCTCCTTGAATGCTTCTATCCCCAAGAAGAAGTCAAAGATCCCCAGCAGAGTGTCCTCAAATGGAAAGTAGAAATCCCCAATAGAGATATTATAAACAAATTGAAAAATTATTGTCTTCATTGCCAGCTAGAGATGTTATACAAAGCTCCCGATATGCTTCAATGATATATTGTACCTATACATCAATCACAAAATCACGACGTATGCATATAACATTCTCATTTAATTTGAGGGCATCATGACAAATGCATTACATACATCATGACATTTCCCAGAAATAACTTTGCCTTATCAGGTTAAGTTCGCAAACATACAGATACTACCAGTAATTTACAGACAGATTATGGATTAATTCCCGAAACAAGACAGGACGACTATCTACATGATCAAGTGATTCCATTCAGTGACTTCATTCTGAAAAGCATCTCCTTCAGGACTTTCATCCTGAAAAGCATTTCCCCCATAGACCGAGTTCTGGAGAGCATTTCCTTTAGAGGAGTTCTGAAATGCATTTCCCCTTCAGAACTTCATTCTGAAAAGCATTTCCTTCTGAAATTTATTCTGAAAAGCATCTCCTTCGGTGCTTTGTTCTGAAAAGCATTTCCCATTCAGAGACGGATTCCTGAAAAGCATTTCCCCTAAGAGACCGAGTTCTTGTGAGCATTTCCTTCAGAGGAGTTCTGAAAAGCATTTCCCCTTCAGCACTTCGTTCTGAAAAGCATTCTCTTCAGAAGTTTATTCTGAAAAGCATCTCCTTCAGCGCTTCATTCTGAAAAGCATGTCCCCTTCAGAGTCGGAGTCCTGAAAAGCATTTCCATCTGAGACCGAGTTCTTGCGAGCATTTCCTTCAGATGAGTTCTGAAAAGCATTTCCCCTTCAGTACTTCATTCTGAAAAGCATTCTCTCAGAAGTTTATTCTGAAAAGCATCTCCTTCAGCGCTTCATTCTGAAAAGCATGTCCCCTTCAGATATAGAATCCTGAAAAGAATTTCCACCAGAGACCAAGTTCTGGCCAACATTTCCTTCAGAGGAGTTTTGAAAAGCATTTCCCCTTCAGCACTTCATTCTGAAAAGCATTTCCTTTAGAAGTTTATTCTGAAAAGCATCTCCATCAGCATGTTGTTCTGAAAAGCCTTTCCCCTTTAGAGACATAATCCTGAAACGCGTTCTTCAGATACAGTCAGGTGTAGACTCATTTTGATACTCCTATTAATAGTTACTTAGGATGGCATCTTTAAGCCCAACTCTGACGACAATCTATCACCTCTCCGAATGACATCTTTAAGCCTGTTCAAGCAATATAATCAACCAACAGTGTTACTTCGTGCATATGTGAGTGCATTTTTCTGGGCACTTAAGTGTTCAATTCTCTTCCACCTTCAGATCAGGAATGGAGAGCACACCAATCTAATTCCTAGGGTTTAAGAAGATTGAACATGCGCAGCTGTTGTACCCCAAAATTTTCCCTCCCATTTTTCAATACAAATTGATTCGAGGTTCTTAAGTACTCAAGACACCTCGAGAATTGATCAGGTGAACCCTCCTTCTAAGAAATTTCCTACAATTAGGCTTTTGGTTTTCTCAAAGAAAGTTGGACTGCTAATGCCTAAAGTGAGTTTCATGGTTCCTGATACGCTTCAAAGAATCCTCATGCCATGTTTCAAGCCTTGCAGCACAAGTTTGCTCAGACAATTGATGAGATGATTGCAAATTAACTATGTTGGGTAAAAATTCAATTGTGGTCAACATTTTGGTTAACATTAATATTTTGAGGTCACATTAATCATTTAATCAAGGGTTGATCATAAACAATCAAGAAAACTAAAGATTCATCATAAGACAAAAGTTACTAAATTAGGGTTTTCTTTAGGAGAAATCAACTAAACTTTGACCAAGCATAACTTTCACATTCCTTATAAGAAAATTCTCAACCAAAGCTCATTTTGAAGCAAATTCAATTCTCAACAACTTTGTCTCTCTAAGCCCAAGGCCCAAAAATGCTTCATCTAACAGATATGGGCCAAAACATTATAGGTCATTTTAAAAGTTAACAAAAAGACACTTTTTTTCAAAGCCATTTACATCAACATAAATATTCAAATGGAAAAATGATCAACATGAGAGTTGTATGGGACATCTTGAGTATTCCAAAAAGTCCAACATCACCTTCATATGATGAAAATTGCGCAAGTTATGAGTTGCACAAGTTGGATAATTTTGTGAAATTGCATGAAACCTCAATTGAACAAATTTGCACTTCTGGACTAATGTGTCTAATTTTTGAAGTTCAAACATGCTCATGACATTTTAGCGGACCCCCAAAGCCATGCACATATTTTTTATGATTTTTATTTCTTTTATTTGAATTTTTATTGATTTAAATGCAAATTAAATCAAATAAATAGTAAATGGAGGCATAAAGCATAAAAGGCTTTTGTTTCAAATATTTTGGAGGCCCAACATATGCTACAAACCGTGCGGGAGTTATTTTCAAAACAAATCCTCATGTTTTTTCTTATTCAAATTCTATTTTCAAACAAGAATCAAAGATTGTTTCATAAAAGGTCCAAGCCCATTCTTTTTGACCTAATCTCTTCCTATATATAAACCCTTCATGTTCAGACAACATGATAAGAAAAAACCTTGCAATAATACTCTCCCGAAAAACCTCAAAATTTCTCAAACTAGGGTAAACTTGAAACCTTATTTTCAATCCTTTCCAAGGTAAACCATCCATTACAAATTGTTCCTAAGGTGTTATAGGGTAAGATTGGATCATTCTTGATGATCAAAAGTGTATGAAACGTGCATCCAAGCATCACCAATTTGCATTATTTTTTTAAATTCGTATTTTTATTTTTATCCTATTTTGATTGAAAATAACCATACTAATGTGTTCCTGAGATGTAACAAGACAGGTTTGAACCATTGCATGAGTCCCGTAACGCTAAAATACTCCATTGCCATAATCGTATCATTTTGAATTAATTTCTTTATATCTCTTTGTACAGGATGATTCATCCAAAACTAAGGCCACCATTAAATTCGCAACCCTCATATTAGGGAAGTAGGGTTCTATTTGACCACTAACACATGTTATTTTGCAGGTGGAGTAAAACGTCTCACTAGAGAAGACGACCAGAGCTTGGGCTCCGCGCTTCTCCGGTCTCACTAATTTCGTTAATATTATATTTGTTTCGTTTGATTATATTCACTGATGAAACAGCCACCCTAGTGGCAAGGACGCGCACGATAAGGCATTGGTACATAAAAGCGTGGGTTTGATCCCTGCCTTTTGCAAATTTTTTCTTGCTATTTTCAAATTTCTAAAGGTTTCATATATTATGCAACACGCCTGTATTTCTAACACCAATAGGTGCTTGGCCTAGTGGTAAGCTATGTGTGGAGAATGTTGAAGGGCGTGGGTTTAAAAACTACCCCATACAATTGTTTTTCTTCTTTTTTTCTCTAACCCTATTTTCTTTTCTTTTCAACTATTAACCCTAATTTAAATTAAACCCTTATTATTTTTTTAAACAACCAATTAACCAAATTCTTTTTATTAACACTAATAAACTAGGATTAGGATTTTAATTAATAAATTTTGTCTTTTATTTTTTAATTAAATTAATTAAACTTCTTTTTTTTAAATATTAAAATGAATTAGAATTTAGGTTAGAAAAACCCTAATATAAGATAAATAACTGAACTGAACACACTATTCACACTCGCACCTCTTGGGTAGCCTCACTTTGTTGCCTTCGGAAACATGGTCATGTCCCTCGAAAGTATGGATGCTTTAGCAAAGTCCCTTCGAACAAAGATCATATTCCCTCAATGACCCTTCGACGTTCCCTACGAAAAATGATCTAGTCCCTCCGATAAATTGCTAAAGTCTCTCTATATGTTGCCTTCAATGACCATACGATGACCCTTCGTCTGTCCCTCACATCCAATAGATGGGATTACCAACCAAGATGGATAATACTATCTCTAATGGAGAAGGAAAATAACAAGGACGGCCTTGAGTGGGTAAGAACTGTTAATCGATCGCTCATAATATTTTCTAAAAAACATTTTCACACATCACACTTTAAAAATATTTTCTAAAACACTTTGTACGCGTTCTTGAGGACTGATACAAGAATCATTACAAAGTCGGCCATACTTTATGCTTTTTCAAAATATTTTCAAATCACATACACAAAGGAAATTTTCAAAAGTGATATAGAAATTAAGAGACCATAGATAACTATGGATGGAAAGGGTACTAACACCTTCCTTTTTCATAACCTTTCCCCCAAACTCAAAATCTATCAAAGCTCTTTCCTGTTCTTTTCACCTTTCCTAAATACTGGATAAAAGAAAATTCATAGAGACTCTTGCTATCCTCACATTTGGATAAAAGCAAAAAAGTCAGTTCTCCCACCGTATTACATTATGCTATCACGATTTCCCAATACTCGATTTGAACTTGAAGATTGCTGATGTAGGAGAAAGATACACTGAAGATTATGAAAGAACATGGAGATCTTGCTCCTATATGGACTGTCATTCCCTAATTTGTTGGTAGGTTCTTGGAGGAGATTCTCATTGGTATGAGCTTGGAAATAGTTTGATCATAATACGAATGACCCCACTAATTTGCACTATTCCCCTGATTAAAAAACTCTTGAAAATATTTGGCTTTGATGAACCATTTTGAATCAACTCCTTTTGATCTAGCCCCGTAGTGGTTTGCCCCAACATTCGAATTTTGAAATATGTTCCCCTCAATCTCCAGGATTTGGAGGAAGTACCCTCAAAAAGAACTTAGACCTCACCATGAACTTGAGATAGATTTCCCCAAGTATTCGAAGCTTGAAAAGTGTGTACTTGAAGTTGCTTGAAGGGGAATTTAGACCCTATGTGCAGTTGGATGAACTTGGTACATATTTCCACAACATTTGAATCTTGGAAGGCTGCCCCTGATTATTAAGGCTATGAGAGGTTTGTTAAAACGAGGAAACCGAGTCATACTCTGTTGTGATATGACTTGATTAAGGAATTATCCTTTCAAAGTTATGCCCCTGATTGAACAGTGCTTTGAAGCTTGATCCAAGTTGATTGAATCTCGGAATGATAACCCCTAATTAAGCAGGATCTTCATGTGATATGCCCATATGATCGTTAGTCTTGCTTATGATTATAGGGCTCTTCTTTAGATGCTTTTCCCCTAGTTAGGATCTTCTTGGAAAGGATCGCTTTAGATTAAACAAATTTTGTTTGAGGTCCCCTTGATGCTAAGTACTGATTCGTAGATAAAATTTTACCTTTCGAAAAGTAATTTTGTTCGATGCACATGCATATTTTGAAATCAAAGTTTTCATGGAGAGGAAATGGATGATTAGAGATGGAGATTCAAAGAATTGGTTTATAATAAATTTAACAAACATAGGAGTCAGTTTAACACAAATTTTACTGAGTATGCCTTCATTGTAAAGCTAGCTTCAATTAGTACTTTTATAGATTGTAACGTGGACATGGTTCATGGTTTAAGAAACAAAGGATATAAGACTCAAAACTTATTTTAACCCACCTTATTCTCCTTGATGTTCTGCAATCCTAAATCCAATTAATACAACATATGCGTTCAATCTCCGAGAGAATTTTCGTATTCACGTAGATGATGAGAAGCGTAGATAATGTTCAAGTGCTGATGAGAAACATTGATAAGATTCAAGCACCCATGAAAAGAATTGGTAAGATCCAAGCATTGAAGATAATTCTTCGATGATTCTTGAGGTGGCATTACAAGACTGTTCTCCAAGTTTTGTTTCCAATCCCTTATTTTTGCATGGACGATTTCTATTGATTTTTGCGGTCCATCGGGATGCCCTATCTTTTTCCTAAGTCAAGTGTTTCTTTTACTTGACTTATCAGGCTTTATTTTTTTTTTGAATTTTTTTTTTGGTTCTGAACACTTGTGACTGTCATGCTAATTTTTGTAACCTACGTCTTCATTGTTTCCTCGATCTTAAATGATTTACTGAGGAAGAAGTCGTTGTGTACTTTGTCTTTATTGATTGCTTCCTCAATCTTTTTTGATGTGCACAAGGAAGAGATGTGCTCGAACCTTTACGTAGATCATTTCCTCAATGATGTATAGAGGAAGGAGATATGAATAAACCTTTGCTTAGATTGCCCAATTCTCCTGGGATTTTAATGCTTTATTGAATTAATTGAAATCTCCCCGCCCATGGTTAAAATTACGGTTTTTTTTCAAAAATACAAAATGACTCCAACTTTTGGCTCGAGGGGGTTACCTACGGATTAACTCCTTATTTCTCCATTATTTAGGAATTGAAATAATACCTTACATCATCAGCTCGGTCTTACATCGAAAGCACACACCAGCATCATTCAGTTAATTTAGTTTTCGTCATTCTCCCTCGAAGTTTATTAAAATTAATTTGGAAAACGGAAAAGAAGAGTGGAAATGGAAAATCGTTGATTATTTATGTAAAATTATGAAAGATGAAGAGTGAAACAAATGAATTTATTTCAAAAGCGGGCATGCTCATTTTATTAGTATTACTAATCCAAAAATATAAGTTCACACCAAACACAACTTAACAACTTAGAAACCACAATTTGAAATTGATGATGTCTAATGATCATATCAAAGAGCTTTTTAGTTCAATCCACTTGACTTTAGGAGATCTTCTGGATATTCTTGGACTTGTCAAAGCATGGGGGGTGACCCTTGACTTTTCTTGGGCATACTTATTTTGTTGATAGGGAAGTTTCTCTTGATGTAGAGGAATCGCCAATGGTAGTAATATTTGAGGCGTTGTGTAGGCCTATAGTTGTCATGGTGAAGGGTTGCCTTCTCTCTCCAATAAGATTTGTAAGACCAAGCTCCTTTGAATCTCCAACGTTTGACCTTTTCTCCACCAATCTAAGATTTTCTTGAAATGCTTAGACTTTGTTCTTGAGCATCGGGAAATTTGATAGTTGGATTGATATCGACCAAGGGAGAAGATGGAAATGCGTGATATGCAAATGTATGAATGTACAAAAATGCATGGTTATGAAAAATTATTTTATTAGATTTTGGGTATGCAAACAAAGTTTCATGGATATGAAATGTGAGGGATACGTAGTATGAGGGTAGACACAGGGATGTCCTATAAAGGTTTAATGGTAGATATGAAAATGATGATGTCCTAGACTGACTCAGAGATTGAGACAGACATGAACTCCTTAAGGATAAAGGAAGAGAAATAAGAATCCCTACAAGCTAGGAATTATAATAGAGGGACGGGAATTCCTAAAGGCTAGGAATTGTGATAGACCAGTGAACGGTTAAGATGAAGGCTGGACTTGAGGGAATGGCATGGAAGAGAGAACATGGTGACCAGTCAAAAGTCACCAGATCCTATGGCCCGATATAGGCCACATAGCGTGCATTAGTGAGGATGTCCTTCATGGGAAGATGAACAAGATCCCGTAAGAGATCTAAGGATAATTTCAGACGATATGGGATCCCTGTAGGCCAGGGATTAAGATCTTCAAAAGAAAATTCTTACTGGCTAAGGGTTATATCAAAAAGACGGGAGCCCTACGGGCTAGAGATAGTAGTGGAAGGAAAGATAACCCTTACGAGTTTAGAGATTATAGTGGGATTTAAGAAAGGTATTATTAGTTGGTAGGTTCCTAGTATTGGCCTACGGATATTATACCCTCCCCAAAATGTGGTTTCCTTAAGGGTATCATGAATAACACTAGAGGGAAAGGCACAAGGATGTCTCTATAGACGTATTCCTTTTGCAGAATTCCACTGGATCTAAGAGAAGTCATCACATAAACTCATAGGGTTGATGTATCCCCTTGGCTAATAGACAAACCTTCTTTCTAAGGGTTTATGAAAATATTTTTTGCAAAATTTAAATCCCACCACAAATATAATAATATGATAAAATATCAATAGATAAATAAATGAATAAATAAATAGTGAAAATAAATAAATATAAAATCCAAAAAAATAAGAAGAACCCTAAAACCAAAACAAAAGGCTTCTAAACCTAGGCTTGAGTCCCTAGCAGAGTCGCCAACTGTTGTAACTGGTTTGAAAATGAGAGTCGCCAGCCTTAATTTTTATCCTAAGGAAGGGAATATAAAGGATAACCCTAAAAGTTAGAGATTCTAGGTTTTTGGACTCGGTTCTAGACAAAAGGAAGGTGTTAGGCACCCCTCATCTACCTTGTTCACAAGGATACTAGGGTTAGAAGTGCAATCTTAGGAAATAGGATTTTAATTTTTATTAGGGGAACTCGCGACGATTTTAGTCGTATGCCTACGTATCCTCTTAGGAGGAATCAGAGTATCAATTTGTAGTTCGTAGTGGGTTGGTGTTTTTTATAGGATTATGTAGAATTGATTTCGAATTTATCCTTGAACCTTGTTTGGGTTTTGTAAAAGAGTGATCATGGATGTAGTTCGTAGTTAATTTCGATAGCAATTCTCCTTAATCCTTTTTTTCAAAAATATCTTGAGTTTTTTGTTATGTTAGTTGAAAAAATGTTTTTTGATTGGTTAGATATATTATGACGTGGAGTGGGGGAGTCTTATATAGTCTCCTCATCACGTGGCCAAACATTAGCCACGTGTCGCCCGCGGATGTAGCAATTTGTGAGTTGCATCGATTTTATTTTTTTGATTTTAAATAATAAAAATCGGTAGGCGATATGTCGAACGATTAAATTACTCGAAGATGGACATCTTAATATTTATAAAAATATTTAAATTAATTCAATTATGAAAAGCCTTTTGAATGCGCAATTTATTAATAATCTTTTGTGATATCCTTTTGTAAGGCTAATATACCCTAATTTAGTCTAATAAAACTAATAACTAAACTAAAAATTTAATTTAAACAAATAAAAGGGTGCATTAATGAATTAGAGATGGTTTGGAGTTAGTAAAAGAGTAGAAATCCCAGATGAAATTTCTTAAAAAATTGATTCTAAATAATACTAGAATAAAACAAACATGTAACAATAAATAAAATAAAGACACTGCAAAAACAATGAAGATGAACACCTTCTTTTTTCCAAATTAACGCAATGCCCCACTTATAAACATGTGGCAATATTAAAAACAAAATAAAATAAGACAGTTACAATAAAATTGAAAACAAGAAAGAAGGGTCATCATGATCATCAGGAAGGGGGCTTCATATGAAATCATCGGCCGTGGTCATTGTCTGATATAGACAATAATAGGGTTACAAGATGAACCCTAAAATAAAGAAAGAAGAACTGTAAGATTTCCTGGATCTTGGTGAAATTGTGAGAATTTTTGGATGAATTGTGTGTGTACAATTGCAAAATTATGGATGATTTTTTAGGACAAATAAGAGTCCTATTTATAGACTCGAATTAGGTTAGAAAAAACTTAGAGACTAAGTTATCTAAAATGTATGAAAAGCCCAAGCCCGATTTCCAAAAAAAGAAAGAAAATAAGTAACAAAAAGAAATAGAAAAAATGTTAAAAAGTGCACCATAAGAGATTCAAACCCGCGACCTCATATTTGTAAGCTTCATTATGTACCAACTTTGCTATGTTACTTATTTGAAATAAAGAGCTAAATGAAAATACATGAAGACGAGTAAGTATTTGTTATTTAAAAATACAAATAATTTGTAATAAATTATTATATTTTTAACTGGACTTGAGAGCGAATATTTATAAAACCCCAAAATATTAATGTAATTAAACCAAATGAATTTTAAAACCCATGTTCAAAAATAATTTTGACGGCGGCACTAAGGGCGGACAAATTTGGACAAATTTGGGGTATGACAATAGTAATACGCTGGACGAATGTCTATCACATAGAAAGTAGAGTCGAAGACCTAGGAACCCACTTTTATTGGAAGACCAACCTCTCCATGCACCATTCTCTTTGAACCATCAAAATCTCTCACCACAATGTCACGTGGTTTTAGCACAACCCTTTCATAGTCAAGTTTGTCTAAAACAACTTTTGGCAATACATTCAATGAGGAACCTGTGTCAATCAACACATCAGATAAGGTAGTGCCCCTACACTCAATAGAGACATGCAGGGGGTTAAATTAGTGTCAGAAAATCCTAGCCCATTATCAGCTGTCAGGCTAACAACATAATTTTCAAACTGATTAACCGAGATTTCCTACGGTACATGAGCAAATTTCAAAAACTTTACCATAGCCTGAGCATGGGCTTCAGGGCACAACAACAAATATAACATAGATATTTTGGAGGGGGTCTTCCCCAACTGTTCATCAATCTTATAGTCACTCATTCAAATTATTTTCAGTACCTCCTTGTTCTCCTACTTGGAGGTATCTTCAACAGTAACCTCTTTCAGTGCCTCAGTCTAGGCAAGCTCAGTCATCTTTTTTTTTCCTCGAGTCTCAATAGTTTATTCAGTAGCAGTGTTATAAACTGGTTTAGTAACAACCTTTGGCGAGATTTCTGGAGAGAAAACTCTTTCACTTATGGTAACCTTACTAGTCCCAACAATATTGCCAACATTGGGATCAATAAATTCAGTATTTTCATTTTTGACAACGAATGGTTCTTGCTTGACACCATGGTAGTAGACATCAGCTCCACAATTCCAAGGGATAGCCTTTTCAGAGGAATATAGAATTGGACCAGGTGCGGTAATGATCAGAAGAGCAAGCCTAGGCTCGATAGTAATCTTTACAGGACACTTAGAAGTGATCCTTACAGAAGTACCAGAAATTGTAATCACAGACACGTCTTCAAGCTTCACCCCTTGAGACATACTTTTACATAATCTCTCCATAGAAGGAGTCTTCTCAAATATAATTACACGGTCATCCATCAAATGTTGAATACCTTCTTTCAGCAGTACACAACCATTAGATTGGGACGCACAGTAGTAGCAGTTTTCAACGTAACCTAAAAATAAACCGGCTTGCAACAACTTGTTCTTAACAATCATCAGAGGATTAGTCAAGTCACTCATAGTAGAAACATAAGAAACATCATCAATAACATAAACTAATTTTTCATGATTATCCATAGGTGCAGTGATCACATTAGGAGTCTCAAGAGGATCAAATTCAATCTCTTTAGAGTCAATCATATCTTTAATCTTATTTTTCATACCCCAACAACCATTAGTGTCATGTCCAGGACTATTGGAGTGATATTCATATATTGCATTGGTATTGAAATTGGGAGAAGAAGTATTGGGATTCTGAGGAGGATCCTTCAATGTAATCAACATTGCCTTCAACATGTGTTACAATGCTTGAGAAAATGGCATGTTGATTTTTGTGAACTGTCTCCTGGATGTGACTTCCCTACGCTAATTATTCTGTTATTGTTGTTGCACTGGCGCACGATTAGAGATCAGAACTGCCCCCGCACATTGGTTGCGGTCACTCTTATTACGACCCTTCTAGTTGTACAGATCATTGGATTATTTCTTACTATTGTATGACTTCTTTGCAATATTCGAAGATGTATCCACCTAAATTTTACCACTTCTGATTCCATTCTTAACATCTTCCCCTGTCATTATCAATTTAGTGAAACTGGTCGAAGAAATTCCATGTAGGTGATTATAGAATGGACCTGTTAGTATACTCATGAAAATGTCAACCAATTCCCTATCATCCAAAGGAGGTTGAAATATGCCTGCAATATCTCTCCATTTCTATGTGTACTCTTTAAAGTCTTCCTCATAACCCATGGACATACTCTGTAGTTGCATGATGGTTGGTGCCAAATCAAAATTATACTGATACTGTTTATAGAAAGCTGCATCCAAATCTTCCCAAGTATGGACATTCATACCTTCAAGTTGATAATACCATTCCAATTGTGTTCTAGACAAACTCTCTTGAAATAAATGGAACCATAATTTCTTGCAACTAGTGTGTGGTTGAATTTTGCGAACATATGATCTCAAATGCAGCTTCTGGAAAGAAACACCCTCATACTTAGCAAAGGTAGGAGTTTTGAACTTAGGAGGAATAAATACTCCTGAGACAAAACTCAATTCTTCAAAGTTCAAGCCAGGCACCTTCTGGATCTCCATAGCTTTCAGACGCTCTTCTAACAGTTTATACTTCTTCCCAACAGGGGGATATTTTTCATCCATATAATCCTCTTCCTCTTCATCAAAATATTTGTCAGAACCATGATTTCTTTTTTCATTTTTAACACTCTTATCATCTTCATCCCTTTCGTCATCTTTGTCCAATGGGATATCAAGATCTTGAGCTCGCTTGACCGAACCTCTGAACTTTCTCCCCATGTTAAGGATGTCGATTTCTTTCTTTATCTTCTTCTTCTTCTCGTTGGCGATGAGTGCCTTCAGTTCTTATTTCCCTTTGGTTAAACTTACGAATATCTCTTCGAACTGAGTATTCTGAGCCTGGAGATCTTTGATTGTTTGTTCGAGAGCCATTTTTGCTGAAATAAACAATAAGAAGATGAGAAACCTGTCTTGAAAACCTGTTATGCAATGATATGTATGGCATATAGATGCATATGCAATGTTTTCAAGGACCTCGTGGGATTTAAATTTGTTAATCAAAAGGGAACAAAAATAAAGACTCTTATTAGTAAGTTTAAATTATAACTGCCTCTTAGGCTTGCAATGGAAAAAAAACGGGTTAAAAGGAAACAAAATATGAATTCATAAGACCTAAGATCAAGTCTCCCATGGACGCTTCCTCTTTATGTTGACATATGCATTAAGGCTCTGACCTTCGTGAAGTTGTTTTCTCAGCTCCAACAATTTCTTCTCACTAGCATAGAACTGAGTCTCGAATGTCTCCCATTCTTCTTTCAATTGAATCCAAGACTTTTGTAGATCTTCAAGGTCAGTAGGCATATCTGGATGAAAAATAGTATTAGGAATATCTCATTCAACAACAGGCTCCACAATTACTTGTATGTTAGCAGGATATGGCATTATAATATTTTGAACACGAGATCGCTCCCATCTGAGGTAGGGCTCCATAGGTATGAAGTTTTTCTATTCCAAAGTAGTTCTATCAATCTTATTCACCATGCCCACGACACATATAAACTTTTGAGGGTAACCTTAAGGATCGTTCTCACAATCGAATACAATACCCTAAATAAGCATATCACGAGGACCGTCTCTTCGAGCATAACCAAATTGACGTAGAGATAGAGAAGGGTTGTAAGTAATAACTCCCTTTATTCCAAGGAGTAGCACATTAGGGAATTCCCCACAGCGGACAATAATAGTGTTGTCCTCCCGAGGTCAGAAACACCAATAGATATCTGAGTGAGAGAGTGACATCATCCTTCGAGACCATTTCAAACCTTGCTCATTCTTCATCACTGATCGGGGAAGGTGCGAAGTAAACCACCTGGATAGTAAAGGTATGCAACACATAAGAGTCCCTCGCTCTCTCATAGTACGAGTGTGAAGAGAGTGCAAAATATCTCCAAGAAAAGTAGACAAAGGATTATGAGTAAGAAACATTTTGATGGCGCCACATCTATGAGTTGGTGTGGATTAGGGAATATTACCAAACCATAGATCAACAGAGCCAATATCTCCTCAAAAGCATGAAAACTCATAGAATTTAGAAACAACCAAGCCTTCTCTATCTGAAATTTAGCAATAATACCTTTAAATCCACTTATTATTTCCCAATTAGACACAATGTCTGACCGTTTCAGATGTAAGGCTGCTGAAATAACTTAAGGTTTTGGAACTTTACCTAAACCGATGAAGGGTGTCTGATCAAGAATAGGTACTCTAAGTATCTTAGAAAACTCTTCCATTGTGGGTACCAACTGATAATCTGGGAAGGTGAAACAATGATGCTTAGGATCAAATAACTGGAATAGAACACTCATTGTGTCTTCTTCAAAACCTGAGGTAACCAAACTGAGTAGATAACCATGTCTCTTGGTTAATTGAGAATTTTTGGGAACCTTTAAGACTAACTCCTTAAGCTTGGAAGTTACCATTACAAAGTTGATTTGGATAGTATTTCTACGAGCGGAGTCCATAACCTGCCACAAGGAACAAAGAAAAATCCCTAGGTCCTTAAAATGGTTAGTGAAAATGTTAAGTTATGATGATATCATGTTATATTCATGTTAAATAAGTAGCAAAAACAAACAAGTCATACAAGAGCCTTAGGTTTAAAGGCTTGCATGAAGTCCATAGGTAAATACCCTTCCCCAGTTAAGTTAAGTTGGCTCAACCTGTCCTAAAATAGTAATCGGGTTCTAAGAATCTCATATCACAGATCTTTCTCACCGTCTTTATTTTAGCACGACAACCGGCTTTCCACCAAAACATATCGAAAGTTGAATCTCAATGAGCGTAGCCTCGAGTATCAACCAACTTCGGACTGCACCAAATCTGACTATCTCACTACTTTCTAATGGCCAAGATGGGTCAATTAAGGTTCTAAAAGTAAGTTAGTGTTAACGACACCACGCGAAAGCCTAATGTTATCCTCGACTGACTCAAGGAACATCAATACAAACCAAAGTGTCACACTAACTGTAGCTATCATGTTAACCATATCAGTATACTCCGTACAATATTTATGATCTATTTGTATTACACAAGCAATAATACCCAAGAATGAACCCTTAAAGTAAATCATACAAAGCATACAACAAAAGCAAGAAAACTGATCTAACTCTAAGGTAACCCCTATTTTTTAAAGTAAGTTTCCCTAGCAGATTCGCCAGTTCTGTAATACGGTGGGAGAACTGAGGTTTTTGGTGTTATCGCAAATGTTGCCGTTAGCAAGAGTCTCCACCGACTTTTCTTTTATCCAATAATTAGGAAAGGTGAAAAGAACACGAAATACCTTTGATAGATTTTGAGTTGGGGGGTAAGTTATGAAAAGGGAAGGTGTTATCATCCTTTTCATCTGTAGTTATCTACAGGCTCTTAATGGCTTAGCTCACTTTTAAAACATGCTTTGTGTGTGTGTGATTTTTGAAAATATTTTAAAAAATACCAATGTAAGGCTAACTTTATAATAATTCTTGTGTCGGTCCTTAAGAATGTATACAAAGTGTTTTTGAAAATATTTGTTTTGAAAGTGTGATGTCTGAAAATGTTGTGAGCAAGCAACTAGGAGTCTTACCCATTAATAAGGTTTTTCTTATTATTTTCCTTCTACTTTGGAGATAGTATTATACATACCATTAGTTGGTAGGTAATCCTATCTACTGGATGTGAAAGGACACGCGTAGAGTCATCGTATGGTCATCGAAGGCAACATGTAAGGATACTTTAGCAATTGTATTGGAGGGACTATCATCATTTTACTCGTAGGGTCATCAAAGGGACAAGATTATTTTATAGGAAACTCGGAGGGTCGTCGAGGGATTATGATATTTATCCAAGGACCATGTTGATTTACTACCGAGGGTCTTTTGCTAAAGTATCCCTACTTTCGAGGGACATGACCAAATCGTAAGGCAACGAAGAGAGGTTACCCTAGAGGTGCAAAGTTTGCAAAGAGTGTTTATTTTCAGTTATGTTAATCTTGAATTAGGGTTTTATAGATTTGCTTTTATTCTTGCCATACAAACCCTATTTTACTAGCAATTAAATATGTACATAAAATTAAAGTGTGGAATGTAAAATCCTTCGCTATTACATCCTGTGAGCATTTACATAATAGGAAAATGCGAGAAAATAAATCTACACAATTACATTGATAGTGCGGCCTATACAATTTTCTAGGAAATTAAATAGCAAAAAGAAATAAGAAAAATGTTTAAAGACCTAAAGTTCTAAGTTAATGTTTTGGTGTTTTTTTGTAGAAAATAATTTGAATGTTAATAATAGTAATTAAAACCTAATTCTAATTAATTTTAATATTAAGAAATGACTAATTAACTTAATTAATTAATAAATAAAAATACGTCAAAAATTTAATTACTAACTAAAAAAACCTAATTCTAGTTTGGTATGGTTTTGAAAAAAGGATTTAAGGTTTGTAAATGATTAATTAGAAAGTAATTAGTAAAATAGAGTGAAAAAACTAGGAGGGATCGAACTCACGCCCTTTGCAATACTAGTCACGCTTCTTACCATCAGGTCACCAATTGTTTTGTGTTATACATCCAATCAGCAATCCATATAAAATAAACAAACAATTAAAAATATCAATAAAATAAAACACGCGTTGAGGTGGGCTCCTATGATTTTGAAGGGACAAATGAGAAGGGAGCAATGAGCCATGCATTTCCTATGGCTGGTCAACCCACCATGGATGGTGGCTACAACCGTCTTCTCCGGTCACTTGAAATTGCTAACCTACAAAATAAACAAGATTGAAACCCAAGATTAAGGCTACCCCCCCCCCCTAAATCGACCCCTGCAAATCGATTGGTGTCGTTAGTTTTTCCTGAAACAATCTGGAAATACTGATACGAAGGTACATAAGTGATTTGCCCTAGCCATAGAAAAACACGATTCTCACATTAGAGCTTTAGTTTTGTGATTCAAACATGTCGTAAATAACATCAGGGACTCATTTTGGCAGTTAACAAACATTAGTAATGCATGAATTATTATATGAATATTTGAAAAAAAGTAAATTGGAGAAGATGAGTATGCTTCTTTCAAGCACCAATGGCCATGACTTTCGACCTATTCTTACCCTTAGATGTTTCAGGAACAATTTGAAATGGATGGATCAGACTGAAAGTGGATGGATCTTTGGTTTTGAATTTTCCCTAATATTGATAATTTGAATATTTTAAGGTTGCTTCTATGATGCAACATGCGTGTGCTTGAATGGCTAAAGGTGTTGTATATTTATGGGAGAAGAATTAGGTCAACAAAAGTGGACAAAATCTTTGTAATTCATGGTGTAATATTTGATTTGGAATTTTCATGAAAAGTTTTTTTTAGGCTCAATCTTGTGCCAATCAGCCTCACGATTTTGGCAAGTTGTCATGAGCCATTTGGGCCTCCAACTTGATCAAAACAAAAGTCCACACGCCTAAGTCCAATGCTTTCATATTTTATTTGAATGGATTTAGGGGTGCTTTATAAGGTTATGAACACGTTTGAACCTAATTACTTAGGCCCATTAGCCCAAAAATTCAACTTTGCTCAAAGTGGACTTCATGCATTTTCTCAAAATTGCTTAAATTGTACCAATCATAACTCTCTCAATTTTTGTCATATGCAGGCGATCTAGGACTTTTTGGAAACCTCAAGATGTCTCATACAACTTTCATGTTGGTCATGTTTTCATTTTAAGTCTTTATATTTTTGTAAATTTCTTTGACAAAAGATGTCTTTTTGTTGACTTTTAAAATGACCTGTAAAGTTTTGGCTCATATATCTCAAATGAAGCATTTTTGGCCTTGAGCTTAGATGGTAAAGTTGTAGAGAATTGAATTTACTTCAAAGTGAGACTTTTTGAGGATTTATAATGAAGTATGAGAAAGTTATGCTTGGTCAAAGTTCAGTTGACTTCTCCTTAAGAAAACCCTAATTTAGTAACTTTTGACTTTTGATGAATCTTGAGTTTTCTTGATGAATCATGATCGACCCTTGATCAAATGATGAATGTGACCTCAAAATCTTGATATTGACCAAAAATATTGAGATTTGACTGTCAATTGGTCACAGTTGACTTTTTTTCAATATAACTAATTTTCAATCATCGGACTAATTGACAGAGGAAACCTGTGATGTAAGGCTTAAAATTTTGCATGAGGATACTTTGAGACATATGAGAAACCATGAATTCCATTTGAGGCATTAGAAACTAAATTTCCTTTGAGAGTAGCAAAACCCTAGTTGTAGGTCAATTGCTTATGAGGAGAGTCCATCTGATCTATTTTTGATAAGTATTGGGCAATTGAGACCTTCATGAGCATGAGGATGTGTCTTGAACTAATTTGTCTTGAATTTGGGAGGGAAAATTTTGGGGTACAATAGGTACCAATCACATTTTTTCAAGAATTAAAAAGGTTTACTTCGAAGTCAAGAAAATAGTGATGCCAACCAAAATGGGGAAATAATTTCTCGATTTGTAGGTACCACACTGGATATTAGCAAACATGTAACATGGTGTTTTAATGTTATAAGAACTTAATGAAAGGCTTCACATGATTATCTTTGCACCCATAGTGGCATCATTGCACCCATATTGGTACCATTGTACATAGAGGTTGAAATAGAACATGTCAAAACTAGATTATAGCCAACATTAAAAAAATTTAAACCTAATCGGGGAATGTGGCCTATTATAGGCTTTTTTTGCCAAACTCGTAACCTTTTTCAAAGTTTGGCATGGTCTTATAGCATTTTTAACATCATATTTAACTCCTTTAATGGTACAATATTAATTTAATTATATTTTATATTATTAGATATAAAATAATAAATATTAATAATAATTGTAGTTATACTGACATTACAAGAGATTCTCAAAACATATTTAGGAGAAGAGTTATGTTGCTGTTATTATATACACAAACTGATAAATTATGATTAACAAAACTTTCAATGGGAGAGTTTAACACTAGCACTTTGTATAAATTCTATGACATTCTAAAGTCTTGCATCAGCGGGTGGGAGGGGTAGCTCAATTGGTATGTCCCAGTTGGGTTAAGTGGGTGTAAGCTAATGGTCCTTGTTGAACCCCTAGTGGTGACATTTATATTTATTTTTGGATCTATGTGATTTCATGTATGAAGTTGATAATTCGTCTAGAGTTTTGATGATGACAACTCTAATGGTTGTTAAAGTTGGTGATAATGACTTTGAAACTCTGTGATGATTGCGACCAAACTTGGAGACATCTCAAGCCTCATCTAATAGGAGGTTCAAGATTCTAGTAAAGTGCTTGTATGATCGTTTTATATAGTAAAGAATCTTGAAAGCCTCAAAGTTGTGAAAGAGAGAAAGTGTGAAAGCTTGTATGGTTATATCTCTCTATTTTACTCCTTCTCTCTAGAAGTATTTCTCTTCACTTAGAGTTTCTTGATGCTTTTGAGTGAAAAAACACTTGTGGAAAAGAAATTTTATTGGTTTTATATATAAAACCAGCGATAAAATCCATGTTTTGGTTCTAGAACTTCGTTGGTAAAAGTTCCACTTGGTTATTGAGATAAGTTTAGAAAATATCTAAAATGGTTCGTTAGCTCGGCATGGGTAAAAGATTTCATTTTGGTTCGGGAATATCCTTTGTAAAATATTAAGTTTAGATTGTATTAAGGTTTGTGGGCATAACCTATAAAATCTCAAAGTTATAGTTAAAATCTCAAAAAGATATCTTTGGGGCAAGAGTAAGATAACATTCAGCCGAACTTGGATAAATCACTACTGGAAAACTATAAAAATAATCATGAATTTTAAATACAATAATTCACCCCCTATCATGTGCTTGAAGTCACTTGTCTAACATATTTATGTGTTAATGTAAACTAACTGTTATTGTTTATAAAAAAAACTTTTAAATAAAAGTCCCACATCATGATGTGTTTTGGTTGTTTGTTGGGTTCATGTTACATATTTGAGAGGGAATGCAAAGTCTTAAATGAAGTCTATGTAATGTTTTCAGAAACATGAATGGAAAATATGTGTTTATAAGAGAAACATTATCTTATATCTAAATATACACTAGTATATAGTTTTGGGTCGTTCGTAGGGCCCAAAGACAAAAAAGTTAAATCGTAAAGCATAGGTAACAAGCACGAAGAGCAGGTAGTCCTCTATTTTCCCTAAAGAGGGTAATTATGCCTTCCAAAGCATTGTTGGCTATCTAGATCAATAAGACAACTGATCATGATCCACGCCTTACTCAGCGCTTTCTGTTTAAAATTGTTCCCACTATTTAAGAGGAATAATAAGCCAATTACAGGTATTCAAATACATTCTCACTTCCACATAATTTTCATTCTCTTAGTAACTTAGGTGTTAGAACACTAACCTTTCAGTTCATCCCCATCTCCACCACATCAAAAGCCCAAGTCTACCGTAGCAAGCAGTGCTTCATCATTCATTGAACAATTATGGTTCCACCATAAAACAATGGTTATGTCTATGACAAACAAAATTTAATTCTCACGTATTTCCAAGATTATATCTCCTCCGATCCAGAGATCCAAATATCCTCTCTCAGAAGACCAGATGTTCATTTATTGATCTTTTTCCTCGAGATCTCAACTTCCTTTTGAAATATATCTTTCTTTTGGTTCATCAACCATGGTGGCATAAAAAGACACTAGATCTATTGTTCAATGAAAGGGAATTGTTGAAACTATTGTAGATGTTAAATATTTTCCTTCTCTTTATCAAATAGATGATGATCTAGTTTTTTTAACCTCCCTTTCCAAATCTTCAAAGAAGATCCAACTTCATTGAGAGTCGAACAAGCAATATTCCAAACTCTTATGTCTTTCAAATCTACACAACAATATTATCAAGGCAAACGTTTGTGTAACACCCTTCTAAACCCAGCGGAATATTCATAATTATTTAAAATAATATCAGAGTAATACAACAAAAGGGCGTCACATTTTATTCGTGAAATAATCAAAGTTGAGCTCTAGAATTAAAGTTATGCTCGTTTTAAGATTTCAATCCAAACAATCCAGCTCTATCTCCCATCGCCCGGTGACAGCCATCCATCGCCTGGCGACACATTACAGAGACCAACACCCCATTTTACTTCCATGGCTCTCCCCACCTTCGCCTTGCGAAACACCACCGCCCAGCGATACAGGACTCATCACCTGACGATTCTCTACGAACTGGGTTTTCCTTTTTGCGATTCTGCACTTTATCAGACCAGTTTTCCCAATGATTTCATCATGTGATAGGTCCTAAAACACTATCTAATCATAGGGAATCATCATATAACAACAACTTGGTAAAATACTTCAATTATACAACCATTACGGGTCATCCATCATCACAAGTCCATCAAATCTTAACCAACAACATCAAATCACCATTGTCAATACTAAGAAATTGACATACCATGATAATGGTTGTACTAAGTGAGATCACTCATAATAAGAAAGAGAACTTGCCGTCTATATTGAACACTTCACCAAAATAGCAGTAGTCATTGTGGGAACAAATATTAAGTTAAAATGTTGGATATTTGAAATGGGATTGAGAAAGGACTGTATGTTTTGAGAGAAAACAATGCTCGGGGAAGCCCGTAGCTTAAAAGATTTATTAAGCTGGGAACAATCTTACGTCAATTATGAATAAAAACTCTTGGCCAACAGAGGAGAAAAATTTGGAAATTCCATACTCAATCAGGAAATAGGAAGAGACAGTGACTACATATAGAGGAAGAAGAACACGGCCCCTATTCTAGATCCAACCCTTACACTCTCCTAAATACTTGAGGGAGAAAATTTGGAAGGAGTGAGAAAATATTGAGTTTAAGGAGGCCATAATTGAGATTCCCTAACCTATCATTGAATTGTTTTGTACATACAAATCTAAGTATTATTGTTTCCTTAAAGTCAAGTCCATAAGGCGAATGAATGCATCCACCTAAAAAATTAAATAAAAGGTTTATCTAGAAAGGGTAGATAACTAAATACAATTGATATAATAATAGAGGTCGAGGTAATGAAGAAGAAGTTCTACCACCAAGAATACCATTGATGTTTTTGTTAGAACCAAAGATGGAAATGAGTCCAGTAGTGAAGAAGAAGAAAACCATAAAGGGAAATGCCGGTAAAGTACTTCCATCACTAATGATTTCTGAAGAACAAGGAACCATTATAAAGGGGAAGTAAAGAGAAGTATCATTGTATTGATGGCGATAAACAAGAAGGATGGAAACACTTTAACTAGAGTGTTAGAGAGACCAAGCCTCGAATACAACAAGAATGAAAAAAAAGAGGATCCCAAATGAGATCCTTCCCCCGGTGATCGTGACCACAAGTTGAGATACCATAACATCCATAGTGAGTCAGTGATGATAAGCTCCAACCTATCTAGAGTGAAAAGGATATACAAAGTTTTGCAATAATACCAGAAGTAATGTTAAGGTAAAGCTATGGAGATCAACGTGGTTTCCTGAATCATGCATTTGAGAGACATGGCTATCTAATCCCATGCATGTAAGAAGGATGAATTTGGTTGGATATGTCCATGTAACCAATTTGGGTGAAGGTCTACACCACATATCTCGTCCTTAGCAATAAAAATGAAGTGGCTACACCACTTGGTCAATTTTTTTTAATTTAGTCAATATTTAAATCTATGATGCATTGTTATGATGTATAATGTTATTATATCAAAGAATGATATATTTTCAATAAAATATCTATTTTTCTTGTGATTATAAAAGTAATGATGATACCAAGATGTGGTCTCAAACGTCACCAGTATAAGACTAAAGCAATCAAAGCCATATCATAAGGATTCTAGGGTGTTTTCACAAACTCTACGATCATACAGCTAAAGCCACCAAATCCTAGAAATACACGCGCACGGGCAAAGAGAACATACCATGAAGTGAAAAATACCGGCTCACCTACACTTGGTAGATAGCCACTCTAGAGGTAGTGGTGAGTCCTTATTATGTCGACCTCGAACCAGTTTTCACTTGGGGGAATGGAAGAGGTATTGATCCTTGTCCAGTAACGGTTTATAGAGATGTCCAATAAAGCTTTAAGAATAATCTTGGAAGACAAGTTATATCTTAGAGAAATAAACTATGGACTGAAGCAATATCGCTTAAATAGGTAAAAAAAACTATTGATTCTTTCTATGATGTTGTACAATTCAATTGGTTCAATCTATCTTAAAAGGAATGATTTTGTATAGTCTAAGGATTTATGAATGACCAATTAATCTTCTTAACAAGCTAGATTCTTGCTTTAGTAATTTTATATTGACAATTAGCATAGACAGTAGAAAGTTGATTAACACATCTTGGAAGGCTATTTGCTCAAATTTGTCTACAGGAGGTCTTGGTCTGAGAGATATTAAAAAAACAAACAAAATTGGGTGTTTATCTCTTTGTTGCAAGTTGTTGACTATTAACAAATAATTGTCTTATATGCTTATTAGTAGAAACTTCAAGCACAAAAAATCAATCATGCATCATATTTTTTATTTAATATGGCATCCCATTAAGCCTTATTTTTCCTTTTTGGAGTAACTTAGTAGATGGAAGGTTGGTAATGGGACGAACATTGATTTATGGATAGATAATTGATTGAGATACAACATTTAAAATTTACACCTAGTCTTACCGGTGGATATTCAATTTAAGCAAACTGCTAAGATCATTTAAGTTATCCAAGACATCAATTGGAATATTCCTCATGGCTTATCCATTTTGTCTCCTAAAATTGTTGAAGACATTTTGAATATTAACTTGTCATTTGGTAATACTATTGCTGATAAACTCATTTGGACATGATCTATAAATGGTAATCTATATTTTAAAGATGCCTACAATTGTATCGGGATGGATCACATTTATCCTTCTTTGAATAAATTAATCTGTCATCCTTACATACCACTTGATAAGTCATTAATGACGTACAAACTAATGCATAATGTTATTGCAACAGAAGGTATTCTGGTTCGAAGGGGAATGCATACGGTTTCAAGGTGCTCTCTATAATCATGATGTGAAAACAGCAGACCACTTATTTCTTAGATGCATGTGTACTTTACTTTTATGGCATTAGATTGAGAAATTGTTTGTCATGAACATTGAAATAGTTAGTTACGAAAGCTTGCTCAAACTTGCTTGTAAAAGTTGGTGCTCTCAGATTCCTAATTTGACCATGAAACTCGTCATAATACTTCTTTAGAATAATCGATACACAATAAATTCTATTAAGTTTCTAAATGCTAACATTAACTTTAATAGAGACATTCTTCATGAAAAACAATTGGTCTATATGGAATCTACTTATTTCAAGGGGCACATGTACTCTTATATTCATGATTTTATAATTATTAAATGATTTGACATCAAATGACGATCTCCCACCGCATCTAGAATCATACAAGTTAATTGGTGTTTTCCTATTCTTAATTAGATTAACTGCAATATGGATGGAGTTCAAATGGAAATCCTTGAATGTTAACTTGTTGTGGTATACTTTGGGATAATTTAGGAAGATTATTAGGAGCTTTCTTAGATAAGAATGAATTTTTCATCTCCTTTCAAGATAAATTGCATGGAATCATGCTTGCAATTGAATACGCTAACAGGAAAAATTGGAAGAAACAAATTTCCTTGAAATTGACTCAATGCTAGTCATGCATGCATTTTTTAATTTCAGTATTGTCCTATGGCATCTACTAATTAAATTGAAAAATGCTTAAGACAATATAAGCTCCTTTAGATTCAAGATATCTCATATTTTTAATAGAGAAATACAAGAATAGATAGGTTAGAAAATGCCAGATTTTTGTTAAATATGACACTTTATGGGATTCACTTGAGATTGAGGTGGAGGATTCTTGTGAACTTTAGCGACATCAGTGCCTTTCCGTTGGAGTGGCTATGAAAGTTGTTATCATTAATTTATCTTATGGAGGATGTTAGTACCATGGTTATGGGATTGACAATAATTTTTCTAAAACATGGTTCGCATCAAAGATGTTATGGGAGATGTTCTAACATGCTTGGTAGGTTCATTGAAGAAAGATGTCTTGTCAGATGTTGTGACACTTTGTACCTGAACATGTATAGGCTCATTTAAATATTGAGAGCTTAATTGTATTCTGTGATATTCCTTTTGGATATGTCTCAGTAAATTTCGCAGGTCAAGAAGATTTAACCTGGAACAAGTTTTGTATCTGCAGTTGTACATAAGTTACTAAATTGGGCCTTGAAAAAATTTAGGAAACTTTGTATTGTTTGTTCCAAGATTTAAAGAGATTTTTCCGAACACTTGGTACATCACTTAGCTTGTTGATCAAGAAATATCTGGATGCAGATTTCGAAGCCCATGGACTGTAGAGGTGTCTTTAAAGAGGAGACTTAAACCTAATGTATCAATTATTTCAATTAAGTTTTCAATAATTTTATAAATTAGGGGAAGCATAAGTCTTAGGTTTTGAGAGTCTCTTGTGTAGTTGTAAGTCACCCATGTATCTTTTGATATTATGTGGTAGATTGATTGTTAGTTGACAGTTTTTCAAGTTATTGTTCTCACTCTTAAGGCTTTTAGGCAAAAGAGTTGAGTTTTGTATTTGAAGTGTAATCTTATAAATTGGGTTGTTCTTGATACACTCACTCAGATTGGGACTATTAGATATCACTGAGGTGATTAGAACGTGAGATGGGATTTCTCATATCTAGATGATGATTTCTAAGTAGAAGTTGCACAAAGTAGTGATTAAGTGAGAATTTGTAAATTGGGATTGTTTAGGTTTTGAATTTATATTGTCTTAGTAGATTTTCTTCTTGGCTTGGTAGCCCCCAGATGTAGGTGATGTTGCACCGAACTGGGTTAAAAACTCTATGTTTTATTTATCATTTTGTATTTTATTTTCAGTATCACTTAGAACCTGTCTATCAACAAATATTGTAACATCTATAGTGACATTATTCTGATGTTGGGACATCAGTATTAACATGTGTTGCAAGTGCCAGAAAATTTCAATTGGCATCAGAATAGGCATCCTGGTCTATTGGGTGAGCTTTAGAGAGGTATACTTCTGGTACTATTTGTCTTTTGGAAAGCTAGAGTTATATCATTCTGGTAATCAATGGACAGTAGAATTGTGAAGTATATCAGATTGGAAGAACCCTGGTGTTTAGAAGATACGATGGAAGAGTATGAGTTGGGTCTCTATAAATTTGAAGTTATCAATACCATAATCTATGGAATTGATAAATGTTTAGTTCCAGACTTTTTATCACTTGTATTATGGCCAAAGATACTCGGTAAATTCTCAAGTCCACTCATAAAGGCACATTTAAAGGTTTTTGGATGAAAAAAGTTCAGATGTGAGGCTAATCAAGAAGAAGATACTCATGTTTCTACTTAAGAGGTTTGAAATTAAAGTGACAAGCCATTTAAGAAGGAAAAAGGCAATTTTTTTTATTTTCTCAACTTTGTAAGAGCTTGTGTTCTGGTCTCTAATGAAGGGCATCTTATTGCTATTGTGTTCCTTAGAAGGCAATCCAATTAATTTTTAAGCAGAATGGACAGTAAGTCTAGACCAAATGTTCAGAACATTTGTACTAGCATCAACAAGTCTATAATACTCAAGAAAAGGCTAGAGCTGGAGTAAAAGATCAATAATGTCAAATCATTTAGTAAAATAAGGGTGAATACATTGGATCTTTTTGAAGCAAAATGCCCTATGTAATACCCCAGACTTCTTTCGGGATTATCGACTGACCCCATAAACCAACACGGGTCTTTTCAACATGATTTATCAACTTTCACAGGATTTTTGAGAAACATCTCAAAAGGTCACCCATCCTAAAATTGCTCCAAGTAAAGCACGCTTAACTATGGAGTTCTAATGGAACGGGCTACCAAAAATAAGATCCATCTTGTTGATATAGGTAGTGCCAATGAATCCTAATAATCCTTCATTCAACTATAAGGTCCATTCCCTACACATCCTTAGGATCCCTCTCATTCTGATATGAATTTTGTTTTACCCTACAAGTTGCTAGGAGTATCTCATCGTCATTCCTCATGCACGGTTAACCACTCCCTCGCCCTTAGGTATTACTTGTAACAACTCTTTGGCCTCTTCAGCCTCGGGTATTACATTTCCACCATCTTCTGTGTGGTTCTTCCTCGAACCACATCGTACGGAGAAAGGTCTGACTTTGATACCATTTGTAATTACCCAGACTGCTTTCGGGATTATTGACTGACCCCACAAACCAACACGGGTCTTTTCAGTATGATGTTTATGGTTGAATGAAGGCTTATAAGGATTCATTGGTACTACTTATATCAACAAGATGGATCTTCTTTTCAGTAGTCCATCCCATTAGAAGTTCACAGTTAAGTGTGCTTTACTTTGAGCAATTTAGGGATGGGTGACCTTTTGGGAAGTTTCTCGAAAAGCGTGTGAGTGAGGACAAATCATGTTGAAAAGACCTGTGTTGGTTTGTGGGGTCCATCGATAATCCCGAAAGAAGTCTGAGGCATTACAAATGGAATCAAAGCCAGACCTCTCCCAGTATGATGTGGTTTGGGGATGAACCATTCAGAAGTTGGTGGGCAGCTAACACCCAAAGTCGAAGAAGGCGAGGAGTTATTGCACCATATGTAATACTCGAGGCCGAAAGGGGATAAGAGTTGTCGCCGCATCCGAATGAGAGGGATCAAGAGGTGATGCGGCCGCAAGTGCACGAAAATATCGAAGTAAAATAAAAGATTGTCAAACCCATAGAGACCAATGTCAACCTATTGTAGTCTATTGTCGCTTTGTAAAGCTAAGGATAATGAATGATTAATATATAGGAAACTAAGACCTAAAACTGAAATAAAATAAGTTTAAGGAAATATATATGAAAAGAGAGACTAGAATAGGTAGTTCGCGTACATATGGGATTCTGTAACTCGTTGGCTTAAACTGATGTTAAAAATTTATTTAGTAGAAAATATCAATTTAAAGACTGAATCTCACACTCTCGTGATTTTGAATAAAGCCACGTTCCTTGATAATGGGATTTTTCTCTCGCTCGCCCATTCTAATCGAGGAACGCCTTTTGAAGACTGAACAAGTTCTAATTAATCATAAAACACTCTCGTTGTGAATATGATTAATGCCTAGTTTTTACTATTTGGTTCGACCCCCATTCTCTCGCAGTGTCGGCTTGAACCAGAGTTAATTTCCCACTCTCGTGGAAAAATCGTGTAAAGTTACCTCTCACTCTTGTGACAAAGCTATTTAAATAACTTTTAAAACAAATACCGAAACTGGATTTTCAAACATATATTAAGCCAACCTATTACCGAGACCCGTCGGAAACGACCGTCCTCATATACCAGACTCAAAACTATTTAGCTAGACATATTGTTCAGTGAAAATGAATTAAACATGAAAATTGCAATTAATAACGTCATGGTAATTAAATTTGGAAAACAAAGCGATAATGATAAATAATAATAATTGTAATAATAATAATAATGATAGTAGTAATAATAATAATAACAATAATGATAATAGTAATAATAATAAGAATTAAGATAAAGCACCTGTAAATGTGAGAAACAAGAACTTCAAAAAATAACTTCTATTATGATGGCAAGATTGTGATCCAAGAGTACAAAAATTTTAGGCCTAAAACTAATGGTGTGGTAGTTCCTCGATGTAAGAAACTACCACTTTTACACAGTAAAATTTTCTGCCTTAAAATTAAGAATAATAATCTTCTCACAAAACTTGGTATGTCTCAAACTAATATCTAAGATCCTATATATAGAGAAATAAAATGGAAGTTATAGCTTTATGTGAGAAGTGGAGGAGATAATGGATAAAGTGGAGAAAGAAGTAGAAAAATGGGAAGTTGAAAAGATCATGGAGTGATAACGGGAAGTTGAGAAAATCATGGGAGCTTCGTTGCACACAGGACGAGAACTTCGTGTTTAATACTGGAATTAACTTGTGTCGATCGTCATACAATGGGTGCCGAGGGGCACACATATTTGACTTATGCCAAGCGGGAAATGTTGTGTGCCGAGGGGCACACTAATGTAACTTGTGGCAGGCGGCATATGAGTGTGATGGGCAACATGGCTTTCTGTCATGATATATTCTGCATTTTCTGCAAATTTGACTCTATTCTTCATCTTTTCTTCCTCTATCATAATATAAGTCTCGTGAAATGTAAATACCTAAGATGAAATAGAAATACCGACATAACAAGATAAAATAAATGAAAAACAATATAAAAGTGCATGTGAATCAAGTCGAAAATACGATATAATTTTGTGTTATCAAATACCCTCACACTTAAACCATTGCTTGTCTTCAAGAAATAGACCAACACGGTAAGAGAAATTATTAAGTGTGAGTTGAAACAAGGGCACAAAACAACTCATAATCATACTTGGTTGCTAGGATAATCTTAGATCGATAGGTAATAACAATTCAATACCAAGGACAACGTAACGACACAATGTTAAAAGACTCCCTCTTTATGCAAACTAATTCAAATCATGCCATTATAAATCAACCTATATCTCTCATTTTTATTTCACTCTATTCATTCAAGCGCAATCACATTAAGCCTGTTATCCGTACACACTCATAGTAGGAAATCGGTTAGCGACTATGATCCTTTGTCTCGAGGTTCTGGTACATAAGTTTGGTAACCCCTTTTATTTAACCAATCACAGTTGCGGGGTATTGGACCATAGTCCGACCTACCAAGTTCAGCACCAGACACCTCTGAACCAACTGACAACAGGTTGTTTTATTATATTTTTATAACTTCCATAATCGTTGGATTAATAGACAAGATGAGGGTCACCTAAATTAATAGGTGCGTTCCCTATTTTAAATTTATTACGACAACTAATTTTTAGGAAATTTTGGGATCATTCACTTATATTCATCGACTCCCTACATAATTTGTACTTAAGATGGTGCTGACTGCTAATATAAACTACTTAAGAACTACTTTGAAAACTTGAGCTTAAGGTCTCGGCATAATGGGTATCTAAATTGATATCACATAATAAGGGGGTTTAGAGTGTCATAACGGTATCAATTTTATCTAAACTTTCCCAAGCCTCTTTAAGACAACCTAAAGTGTGACAACCTATATACTTTCAGAGTGTGTGTGCCATGCATCAACAAGAAAATTGTTGTTGGAGGTCAAAATTTTAAAAATTTGGGAAATTAAGTAACAATTGAAAAATAGGCTTACAGACTTGACATCACATGCAATGACTCGACCAAATATTGGAAATAGATAAAATCTTAAAAACATGAAAAAACTAGAAAACAATAAATCAAAATAAGAAGCAATAAATGGAAAGCTGTAAACTCCCCCCCCCCCAACACTCACACACTTAAACTAAACATTATTCTCAATGTTTCAATAAAAAGTGGGAAAAGGAATAAACACCTGATCAATTCTCGCCTCAATAGTTGCCTACATGCAACTCATAGATGTCAAGCAATCGATATTTTTATTTTCTGCAAACTCAAACAAAAGAAAAAACATTAAATTGAAACTCGTGGGTTGCCTCCCATGCAGCACTTCTTTTAATGTCGGTAGCTTGATGACTCAAGAGTGTTAGTACTCATGGTGATTCTCTAGAGAATGACTCCTCGATCAAATTTTTAATCGTCTTTGGTTTACATGGCCATTTATCAAGCCACCTCAAATATCCCTCACCTTTTCTTTTCTTTCTTCTGTGGGGTGGTTCATTCTTTTGAACTTGTGGTGGTGGTTCAGGATCTATCTTGATTATCAAGTTTTCAAGTTTGGGCTTAGTTATTTCACCCACCATCTTGAATATTAACCTTCGCTTCTTAATGCTAATGATTTCCCTAGTTTCATGATCCTCAAATTTTCTCTTTTTAAGTGGGACCTCAAACAAAGGTTCATTGGTGTGGATATTCTCCACATACTTATTAGATTGGGCATCTACACTAGATTTCACAAATATTTGCAAAAAAGAAATAGGTGGGTTATAGGGAGGAGGAACAACAATAGATGTTTCCTTCTCTACCTCTTCGAAAACCTCCCTTTCAAGTGTGGTTGGTGTATTTTCTCAATCTCTTCTCTTTTCTCATCAGAACTCTTCTTAACCTCATTACTACTCTCTTCAACCTCATTATCACTCTCCTTAGGATTTTCAATTTGTTTTTAACTATTGGTTTTTTTAACATCCACACGCTCCTCCGGGAAGTGTCCTAGAGGATTTTGTGCAAGCATGGATATTTGGATCTCCAAGACCATGTTGTGAGTCGCGAGGGACTCAACTGAATTGTTCAACTGCCTAAGGGTTTCATTATTTTGAAAATTTTGATTTCTTATCTCTTTGTTTTGGACAGTTTGTGTCTCTACAAAATGCTCTATCATAGATTCTACCCTAGATTGAGTTAGTGTCGCATCAAAATCCTCCATTGATATTGCGGGGTTGAAATTATGGGATTCATACGGTTCTTCAAAGTAAGTTAGCATCGCATTTAGTGTTTCCAGAAAGTGTGTCATCATCATATTTTCTAGCCTAAAGTGATTTAGTGTCGCAATCATATCCTCCATTAATGTTTCGAGAGTGGAATTTTGGGATTCTTGTGACTCCTTAAAATATTGGGCGTCTTGATTGTAGAGGAAATTTGGTTGAGGATAAGTTAGCATCGCATTCTAATCCTCCATTAATATTTCGAGATCAGATTTATGGGATTCTTGCGACTCCTTAAAATGTTATGATTGGTAGTTGTAGAGGTAATTTGAGTGAGAGTGAGTTAGTGAAGCATTGAAATCTTCCATTAGTATTTCGAGGTTGGATTTATGGGATTCTTGTGATTCCTTGAAATACTGAGAATGAGAGTTGTAGAAAAAATTTGGGTGATACATAGTAATTAAGTTTAAAGTGCCTTAGTCTATATGGTGCAACAACGGAAATAACAATACTTCTGCTATTTGTCTTTCAAAAAATCCCATTTTACATTCTAGAGCTAAACATATAGAAATTAAACATCTTTTTATTAGGGACTATATTTAAAAGGGAATTCTTTCTTTAAAATTTATAGACACAGACCATCAATGGGCTGACGTCTTCACTAAACCCCTTCCTGAAGATAGATTTAAATTCATTATGAATCATCTCAGTATGGAATTATGTCCAGAATGAAAATGTAGCTTCTACATATTTAATTCTCAGAACTTTATGCTTTAATTTGTTTGTGAACATCTGAACAATAGTTCTTAAGAACTTAGAAGGAAAGTTGTATCAGGAACTATCCAGAAGATCTAAACATTCTCCAAAAATGTTCGTTTTTAAGATAGAAGCAAGCAGTTCACAATATCAACATCTATCAACTCTAAATGCAAAGTCACCCTCTAAAGCTGAACACGTGTTCAAAATCGGAAAGGGCTGAAACAGTTGAGTTGATGCATTGAGGCGCGACTCAAACCGGTAAATGTTTTATATCTTCACGCTATTCCACTTTTCAGGAATCAGTAAATGCACGTAATCATTATATTTAACCTATTTAAATTAAAATAAAAACTCCTATTTTTTCTTCAATTGGCTATGTATACTTCACCCATTCACAAACACTATCACATATTCACTCTCACTCATTTTTCTCTCCTCATCGATTCATCTTTCAAATCCCCCCAAGATTTTATGGACAAATGGCTTCCTCTTAACAAATTCCTCACGTTTCTCAAATCATTACTGGTTTTTCCTCCTCAAATGAAGAAAGGTACGTCGACCCCCATTCTCTCGCAGTTCCGGCTCGAACCTGAGTTAATTTCCCACTCTCGTGGAAAAATCGTGTAAAGTAACCTCTCACTCTTGTGACAAAGCTATTTAAATAAGTTTAAAAACAAAGACCGAAACTGGATTTTTAAACATATATTAAGCCAACTTATTACCGAGACCCATTGGAAACGACGGTCATCACATACCAGACTCAAAACTATTTAGCTAGACATATTGTTCAGTGAAAGTGAATTAAACATGACAATTGCAATTAATAACGACATGGTAATTAAGTTTGACAAACAAAGCAATAATGATAAATAATAATAATTGTAATAATAATAATGATAGTAATAATAATAATAATAATAATAATAATAATAATAATAATAATAATAATAATAATAATAATAATAATAATAATAATAATAATAATAATAATAATAATAATAATAATAATAATAATAATAATAATAATAATAATAATAATAATAATAAGCAATATGATAAAGAACATGCAAATTTGAGAAACAAGAACTTGAAAAAATAAACTTCTATTATAATGGCAAGATTGTGATCTAAGAGTACATAAATTGTAGGCCTAAATCTAATGATGTGGTAGTTCCTCGATTCGAGAAACTACCACTTTTACACAGTAAACTTTTCTGCCTTAAAATTAAGAATAATAATCTGCTCACAAAACTTGGGATGTCTCAAACTAATATCTAAGATCATATATATAAAGAAATAAATTGGAAGTTACATCTTTATGTGAGAAGTGGTGGAGATAATGGAGAAAGTAGAGAAAGAAGTAGAAAAATGTGAAGTTGAAAAGATCATGGAGTGATAATGGGAAGTTGAGAAAATCATGGGAGCTTCATTGCACACGTGACGAGAACTTCGTGTTTAATATTGAAATTAACTTGTGTCGATCGCCATACAATGTGTGCCGAGGGGCACACATATTTGACTTGTGCCAAGCGGGAAATGTATTGTGCCAAGGGGCACACTAATGTAATTTGTGGCAGGCGACATACAGCTGTGACGGGCGTCATGGCTTTCTGTCATGATATTTTCTGCATTTTCCTCAAATTTGACTTTGTTCTTCTTCATTTCTTCATCTTTTCTTCCTCTTTCATAATGTAAGTCTCGTGAAATGTAAATACCGGAAATGAAGTAGAAATACCGACATAACAAGATAAAATAAATGAAAAACAATATAAAAGTGCATGTGAATCAAGTCAAAAATACGATATAATTTTGTGTTTTCAAATACCCCCACACTTAAACCATTGCTTGTCTTCAAGAAATCGACCAACACGGTAAGAGAAATGATTAAGCGTGATTTGAAACAAGGGCACAAAATAACTCATAATCATACTTGGTTGCTAGGATAATCTTAGATCGATAGGTACTAACGGTTCAATACCAAGGACACCGTAACGACACAATGTTCAAAGACTCCCTCTTTATGCAAACTAATTCAAATCTTGCCATTATAACTCAACCTATATCTCTAGTTTTTATTTCACTCTATTCATTCAAGTGCAATCACATTAAGCTTGTTATCCATACACACGCATAGTAGGAAATCGGTTAGCGACTATGATCATTTATCTCGAGGTTCTGGTACATAAGTTTGGTAACCCCTTTTATTTAACCAATCGCAGTTGCGGGGTATTGGACTGTAGTCCGACCTACCAAGTTTAGCACCAGACACCTCTGAACCAACTGACAACGAGTTGTTTTATTATATTTTTATAGGTTCCACAACCGTTGGATTAATAGACCGGATGAGGGTCACCTAAATTAATAGGTGTGTTCCCTATTTTAAATACATTACGAAAACTAATTTTTAGAAATTTTGGGATCATTCACTTATATTCATCGACTCCCTACGTAATTTGTACTTAAGATGGTGTTGACTGCTAATATAAACTACTTCAGAGCTACTTTCAAAACTTGAGCTTAAGGTCTCGGCATAATGGGTATCTAAATTGATATCACATAATGAGGAGGTTTAGGGTGTCATAACGATATCGATTTTATCGAAACTTTCCCAAGTCTCTCTAACACAACCTAAAGTGTGACAACCTATATACTTTCAGAGTGTGTGTGCCATGCATCAACAAGAAAATTGTTGTTGGAGGTCAAAATTTTAAAAATTCGGGAAATTCAGTAACAATTGAAAAATAGGCTTACATACTGGACATCACATGCAATGACTCGACCAAATATTGGAAATAGATAAAATCTTAAAAACATGAAATAAACTAGAAAACAATAAATCAAAATATAAAGCAATAAATGGAAAGAGGTAAACTCCCCCCCCACACACACACATAAACTAAACAGTATCCTCAATGTTTCATTAAAAAGTGGGAAAAGGAATAAACACCTGATCAATTCTCGCCTCGATAGTTTCCTACATGCAACTGATAGATGTCAAGCAATCAATATCTTTATTTTCTGCAAACTCAAACAAACGAAAAAACATTAAATTGAAACTCGTGGGTTGCCTCCCACGCATCACTTCTTTTAACGTCGGTAGCTTGATGACTCAAGAGTGTTAGTACTCATGGTGATTCTATAGAGAATGACTCCTTGATTAAATTTTTAATCGTCTTTGGTTTACATGGCCATTTATCAAGCCACCTCAGATATCCATCACCTTTTCTTTTCTTTCTTCTGTGGGGTGGTTCATTCTTTTGAACTTGTGGTGGTGGTTCAGGATCTATCTTGAGTATCAAGTTTTCAAGTTTGGGATTATTTATTTCACCCACCATCTTGAATGTTAACCTTCGCTTCTTAATGCTAATGATTTCCCTAGTTTCACGGTCCTCAAATTTTCTTTTTATGTGGGACCTCAAACAAAGGTTCATTGGTGTGGAGAATATCCACATACCTATTAGATTTGGCATCTACACTAGCTTCCACAAATATTTGCAGAAAAGAAATAGGTGGATTATAGGGAGGAGGAACAACAATAGATGTTTCCTTCTCTACCTCTTCGAAAACCTCCCTTTCAAGTGTGGTTGGTGTATTTTTCTCAATCTCTTCTCTTTTCTCATCAAAACTCTTCTTAACCTTATTACTACTCTCTTAAACCTCATTATCACTCTCCTTAGGATTTTCAATTTGTTTTTCACTACTGGTTTTTTCAACATCCACACGCTCCTCAGGGAAGTGTCCTAGAGGATTTTGTGCAAGCATGGAGATTTGGATCTCCAAGATCATGTTGTGAGTCGCGAGGGACTCAACTGAATTGTTCAACTGCCTAAGGGTTTCATTATTTTGAAAATTTTGATTTCTTATCTCTTCATTTTGGACAGTTTGTGTCTCTACAAAATGCTCTATCATAGATTTTAGCCTAGAGTGAGTTAGTGTCCCATCAAAATCCTCCATTGATATTTCGGGGTTGAAATTATGGGATTCATGCAGTTCTTCAAAGTAAGTTAGCATCACTTTTTTTTTCCAAAAAGTGTGCCATCATCATAGTTTCTAGCCTAGAGCGATTTAGTGTCGCAATCATATCCTCCATTAATGTTTCGAGAGTGGAATTTTGGGATTGTTGTGACTCCTTAAAATATTTGGCGTCTTGATTGTAGAGGAAATTTGGTTGAGGATAAGTTACCATCACATTGTAATCCTTCAGTAATATTTCGAGATCGGATTTATGGGATTCTTGAAACTCCTTAAAATATTATAATTGGTAGTTGTAGAAGTAATTTGAGTGAGAGTGAGTTAGTGAAGCATTGAAATCTTCCATTAGTATTTCGAGGTTGGATTTATGGGATACTTGTGATTCCTCGAAATCCTGAGAATGAGAGTTGTAGAAAAAATTTGGGTGATACATAGTAATTAAGTTTAAAGTGCCTTAGTCTATATGGGATATTTGTATTTCAAAAAATCCCATTTTACATTCTAGAGATAAACATATAGAAAGTAAACATCTTTTTATTAGGGACTATATTCAAAAGGGAATTCTTTCTTTAAAATTTATAGACACAGACCATCAATGGGCTGACGTCTTCACTAAACCCCTTCCAGAAGATAGATTTAAATTCATTCTGAATCATCTCAGTATGGAATTATGTCCAGAATGAAAATGTAGCTTCTATATATTTAATTCTCATAACTTTATGCTTTAATTTTTTTGTGAACATCTGAACAATAGTTCTTAAGAACTGAGAAGTGAAGTTGTATCAGGAACTATCCAGAAGATCTGAACATTCTCCAAAAATGTTCATTTCTAAGATAGAAGCAAGCAGTTCACAATATCAACATCTATCAACTCTAAATGCAAAGTCACCCTCTAAGGCTGAACACATGTTCAAAATCGGAAGGGGCTGAAACAGTTGAGTTAATGCATTGAGGCGTGAGTCAAATCGGTAATTGTTTTATATCTTCACGCTATTCCACTTTTAAGGAATCAGTAAATGCACGTAATCATTATATTTAACCTATTTAAATTAAAATAAAAACTCCCATTTTTTCTTCCATTGGCTATGTATACTTCACCCATTCACAAACAGTATCACATATTCACTCTCACTCATTTTTATCTCCTCATCGATTCATCTTTCAAAACCCTAAAAGAGTTTGTGGAAAAATGGTTTCCTCTTAACAAATTCCTCACGTTTCTCAAATCATTACTGGTTCTTCCTCCTCAAATGAAGAAAGGTACGTCGAACCATCAAAAACGCTTCTCACACCCATTGTTTCTTTGGAAGTTCTATGTGAGCTTATTGTTGATTTCATAAGCATGAAAGAAAATGGGCATGACTTTACCCCTGATGTTGAGTTTCAAGGATGGGGAAATATTTTTATCGTCTCATAGGTCTAGTTTTCCAAAAATTATTGAAAGAATTTTGGATCCATGCCACAACTTCAAATCATCAGGTAATGTCTTATGTTATGGGAAAGAAGATCATCATCACTGAAGATCTTATTCGGAAGCTCACATAGAATCATTACTGGTTCTTCCTCCTCAAATGAAGAAAGGTACGTCGAACCATCAAAAACGCTTCTCACACCCATTGTTTCTTTGGAAGTTCTATGTGAGCTTATTGTTGATTTCATAAGCATGAAAGAAAATGGGCATGACTTTACCCCTGATGTTGAGTTTCAAGGATGGGGAAATATTTTTATCGTCTCATAGGTCTAGTTTTCCAAAAATTATTGAAAGAATTTTGGATCCATGCCACAACTTCAAATCATCAGGTAATGTCTTATGTTATGGGAAAGAAGATCATCATCACTGAAGATCTTATTCGGAAGCTAATAGGTCATAACGGCAGCGGAATAAGATGCAGTGATATGGAAGAAAAAGGTTCTGACCTAACCACTGTCTCGAAAGAAATTTTCTCCTCTGGACAACCATCCAACAAAATCAAAGATCCGAAGGATTATCTCAGAATTTGGTCCAAAATAATCCTGGGGTGCATCAATCATAGAAAACCAACCAGCTCTCCAAACTACATCAACATTAATCAAAAGTACCTCCTGTAATTAATCGCCACCAAAGCAAAACATCATCTTCCACATTTTATGTTCAATCATCTGAAGACTAGTGTCAAATAAACAAGAGAAGAAGAAATAACAAATAGAGATTGGATTCCTCTGGGAAGACTCATTCCAGATATTTTGACACAAAACAGACTGATAGAACATATGACTGAGGCTCAACTAGGAAATGTTCTGGAAGCCTGTACTAGAAAGCCTCCAAACGCCAATAATATGAAGATTTTTGAAAAAATTAAGAAGGATCCAACAATCACCGCCAAGGAAGTCATCACAACCCGAAGAGTGCCTTTGAAGGATTTTCCTCTCTTCACTCAAGCAGACTCATATCCAGAAATTGTTCTCAGGTATCTATAAGCCTGCAAGAGTGAAGTTATGGTTCCTGATGTGAACATTCTTGATCTAAGGAAACAACCTATAGAAGTTGCTTCTATAAAATCAAGAAAAGGAAAGCTGCTGGAGAAGGAACTTCTTAGAAAACCCCCAAAGCTGCCAAAAAGAAAGGTAACTCGTCTTTTGTTTCTGTTATTAAATCAGTATTTTTATCAACATATGTAACTACCTCTTCTCCAAAACCCGCTTAAGATCCATCTCCTCAAACCCTTGATGATTTTGACTTAGATATTGACACATCTATACCTACAAACAATCCTCTCATTAGTCCACATCCTACCCATTTTGATCATACTTAGCCAGAACTTGCACAAGTTCTCTCTGATATTGATCAATTTAATCCACTACTTAAATCTCCCCAAATTGAAAATCTAAATTTTAACTGTGATACCACAACATCCATCCCAGGCATCACTTTCCCTCTCACGATCTCTCAACCACCAATAATCCCCACAACTTCATCATAAACCTTCTCACTTTAAGATATTCTATCTCCATATCCTTAAACACCACCTAACTCACCTATAATTCTTTCTGACTCTCCCTCTCCCACAAACTACCCGAAAGATCCCCTCAAAATAATCATTGATTTAGAAGCTTGGGACAATCTTGTCACAAGTTCCCATAAAATAGTTGTTCCTAAACCAACACCAAAAATATCCAAATCAGATGTTGGTAAATCTTTGCTAATTTTTGAAACAAAAATACAGGAATTGGTTAACTCCTTAGAGCTAGCTTGCATGG
Organism: Vicia faba; assembly: GCA_948472305.1. NCBI lineage: Eukaryota > Viridiplantae > Streptophyta > Magnoliopsida > Fabales > Fabaceae > Vicia > Vicia faba. The sequence goes on from OX451741.1 coordinate 1,279,471,758, forward strand.
ACAATCTTAACCAATATGTTTCTGATTCTCACTGGAATCAGATTATAAAATGGTTTAACTATGAATCTCTGAAGCTAAAGGAGCTCAACTATGAAATTTCTCAACAGAACTTCTGTGATCGCCTGAAAGTCTTCAAGGATCAAGTTCTGCGACACATGGTTAAGAAACCCCTCCTTCTTCTGGACAACACCCCTTGGGAAGCTCCTCAAACATCATAGTATAAAGAATTGAGAATATGGTCTCTTCTGTGTTGAAAACTCTGGAGGAGTTGAAGAAAGAAAATGATATGTTTAAGGATCGACTAGACAAACAGGATGGAACTAGCAAAGAAATTAAGGGGATGCTTGGGAAACAAGAAGAATCAAATAATTAGATCAAGAGTTTATTGGAATCATTGTTCATATGACTTCCACCTCCTCAACCATAGCTCTGAAAAATTATTTTATTTATGCTATTTGTTTCTCATTTCAATCTTTTATTTATCTATCTCCTTCTGTTTATCTTAATCCAATTTGAATTTAAAATCCTTTCCATGTTACATTTACGTGTTTTTATTGCTTTTTGATTTTTGACAAAAAGGGGGAGAACGTAATATATTTTGAATATAACAGTATTCAGACTCAGTCTTAAAAATTTTGAATATCATAACCTCTATTTTTATCCTATGAAAGCAGAACAGGAAAAATCTCTTGAAAAGCAACCTCTGGAAGTAACTTCTGTCACGTGGATGTATAAAAACTCCATCACAAAGCTTTGATCAAAACATATTCAGGGAAGTATTTTTTTCTTTACTTGAGTATTCAACTCAGAGGGAGACTTAAATTATTTATGTTCTTAAGTAATCTATCAAAATATACAAGTTTTTGTCATCATTAAAAATGGGGAGATTGTTAGAACATATTTTGGTTCTACATCCTTGTAAGAGTTTTGATGATAACAAACACATGATATATATATATATATATATATATATATATATATATATATATATATATATATATATATATATATATATATATATATATATATATATATATATATATATATATATATATATATATATATATATATATATATATATATATATATATATATATATATATATATATATATATATATATATAAAGAAAAAATATGCTCTCTAATAATGTATCTTAATATGCAAGGAGATTCTAATCTAAGAAGCATAGAATATGAAAGAGTTATGTTTTTGAAGCTCTATTGTAACACATCTTACTTAGAAGCAAATCAATATAACACGCTTAAATGAAAAAGTTCTAATGTTACAACTTCTGATTGCACCAACGCTGCGAGCCAAACTCTGATATTCTGACAAAGCAAAGTTCTGGAAGAATGAAAGAAGTCTCAACGGTAATATTCATCTTCTAATATGATCCCAAGAAGGCAATGTTCTGATGCATTACAACTCATTTATTACAAATCAAAAGTAAAGGCTGAACCAAGACGAGATTTATATTTTTGGAAAGTACGTTAACTACACTTTATCAGCCTTCTAAAAGCATCTTCTCATTTCTCTCATGCATCGCCTATATAAAGAAAAATTGAAGAAGAAATACAATACAACTCTACTGTGCACTGTCAAAGAAAAATATTATTACCCTGTTCTATCTTATGCTTTTCCATTATGTATACATCACTGTTGTGATATAGTTTTATTTAGAAAACATCTTTGTACAACTGTTAATTCATTTATCTTGTAATACATTGAGAAAAATGAGTTGTGGTTTAAACTCAAGAAGACATTGACAGTAGTCATTGTATCTGTGTAGTCAAGATTTGATTAGTTGATTGAGAGAGGAGAAATCACCTTGGCGGGTGGACTGGAGTAGTTTGAGTTTAAACGAACCAGTATAACCAACGTGTCTACTGGTTATTTCAAAAAACCAAATTCAAACCTCCCTTCTTATATTTTTCCATTCTTCACTCTTGTCCTGGAACAATTGGACGGATCTAGTTATCCGTATCATAGTCATTGTCACCTTCATCACTCACACCATGAGATTCTCCATGAATGAAACCACCACTGAAAAACTTGATCGGAGCGGGAATACCTTTAATCTTAGGAGGAATGGTCATTGGTGCACTTCCTCCTGCCACAAAACCTAGACTAACTTTATCTTTCTTCATAGGAAGCTCCAAAACTCTACTCTAGCCTTCGGGGTGTCTTAATTCAACAATTGCTTGAGCTTGCTTATAAGATGCCTTGGAGACATCTGGCTTTATGTCCTCTTGACAAGGAGTTTTGACAACTTTTATAGCTTCCAAAGCCTGAAATGGAGTATCATGCACTTCGCCTTCGACTTACAAATATCGAAAGGTGCTCAAAGGACTAAGCACATAGTCTTTTTCACCATAGACAGTGAAAACTTTATCTAAAACCAAGAACTTTAGCTTTTGGTGCAACATGGAAGTCATGGCACAAACCCAATGGATCCAAGGGCGCCCCAACAAGCAACAATAAGAAGGATTTATATCCATGATAAAGAATGTTACATTGAAAGTATGAGTTTTTTTCTTCACCGACCCCATTGATCTTTTCGATCCATCGAATGAATTCACAACTAGATCACTAGGGGTTAACACAACCCCTTCATAGTCCAATTTCAACAGGGCAGACTTTGGAAAAACATTCAATGATGATCTTGTGTCAACCACCACATGAGGCAAAGTTGTACTCACAATATCCATAGATTTGTGCAAAGCCTTGTTATGCTTTCTCCCCTTAGGAGGAAAATCAAAATCAGTAAACCAAAAACCATTGCTTGCAGTAATACCGGCTACAATTCCTTCAAATTGATTCACCAAAACTTCATGCAGAACAAAAGAGGTACCCAACAACTTCATTAGTGCATTACGGTGAGACGCGGAGTCTTCAAGCAAATATAGAATGGAAATTTTAGCTTGTGTTTGGCTAAACTGGACGATGATCATATAATCATTCTTCCTGATGTACCGCATCAATTCTGCCACATCTTTGGCTATATCAGCATTCAAATTTGGAACAGGAGGATTCTACACGGATTCTTCACCATTTACCATAATCGGTTTTCCTTTGACCTTGGTCGAGGCATTAGTACTGATTTCTAGTGGATTAGGAGGAGAAAAGATTCAACCACTTCTGGTGATTCTTCTTTCACCTACAATGTCATGAACCTCGTGCTTATCTTCTTCCAACGTCTCATTCATGTACTTTTTTCCCTGACAATAATATTCGCCTCCATAATTCCAGGGAACTGCTTTGTCACTAGTATACGGAACTGGACCAAGAAGAGTAATCGTTAAATGATATTTTTTAGTAGGAATCAGAATCATTAAGGGAACATAAATCTCAATGGGTGTATAGGGAATGGTGAACACATCCACTTCATCCTCTTTTTAACCCTTGATTCAACAACAAATCTGTCAAATTGTTGAGACCCTTTAGTAATCAACCCCTGAATCTTGATTTTCATGCAATCGCAACCCTCTGGATGGGTCAAACATTCTTCACAATCGGTGTCACATCCCGGAAACACACCTTTCTTCAACAGTTGTTCCTTCACAAAATATAAAGGAGTTATTAATAGGTTCACATCCATCACCAAATTCAGACCTTCGTGTTCAACAATGGCATTAATAGTGGCGCCTCCATGAGGTGGCAAAGGTTTCTAGAGAATATTTGGTGTCGACACTGGCTCAAAGTTGATAGCTTGGGAATAAAGTAAGTCATGTACCTTGTGCTTAAAAGCAATGAAATTTTCAATGTTATGCCCCTCTCCTCTAGAATGGAATTCACATCGGGCATTAGCATCAAAGTTCGGGGGAAATCTTCTAGGATTAACATTCCAAGTGCGCAATTCAACCAATTTTAGCCTGAGTAAACAAGGTAGTCGTTTAGTATAAGACATGGGAAGTGCATCGAACTTTCTTGGAGGTTGTCTCGACTTTTGTTGTGGATTACCCTGATGCGGTGTGTATGCTTGCTATTGAAGTGTTGTAGTTGGGATATTGATAGTGGAAACCTGATGACTTGGCTCCTAATAAGCCCTACCTTTTCCTTTCTAGGAATACATCGCACTGGCTTCACCTTTCTTGTTATTTTGATAGCCCCCAAAAAAATTCTTAGCATTACCATCATTGTTTCTAGACACAACATCCTGAATCTTTCCTATATTGATTCCAACTTCAATTTATTCATCATAAGTCACCATCTCTGCAAAAGAGTCAGAAGTACTATAGGAAGTATAAAAATTCCCCTGAAACGTGTTGGTAAACATATCCACCATTTCTCTTTCCATCATAGGAGGTTGCACCTGAGCTTCCATCTCGCGCCACCTATGCACATGCTCTTTAATCGTCTCTTTATGCCCTTGAGACTGATTCCGCAGTTGAGTCCGGGTAGGTGCGAGTTCACTGTAATATTGATAATGCAGAACAAACGCTTCAGCCAACTCTCTCCAAGTGCGAATACAAGAACTTTCCAATTGCATATACCAATCCAACAGACCACCAGTCAGGTTGTCTTGGAAAAAGTGCATGATCAACTTCTCATCACTAGAGTACAGTGACATTTTCCTAAAGTAAGACTTAACATGCGTCTTAGGATAGGAAACTCCTTTGTACTTAACAAAATCTAGAACTTTGAATTTTGGAGGAATCTTCACTCCGGGAACTAATCCTAAATCAGACATATCAAGACCCATAGCTCCATGATTTTCAAAAGCTTGCATACACTCCTCGAGCATACGTAGCTTCCTATCAGCTTCAGTAGGTTCTTCTTGATTAGAAACCAGTTATCATAGTTATCATCTCCAAGCTACTGAATAGGTATCAGAATAGCTCTTCCGATTTGTGGTTGAACAAAAGGTTGTTCAATATTCAGACGAGGAAGAGAGGGTAGAGTAACATTCCCCATGACCTGTACCACATGGGTACCTTGATTCTTTCCAGTAGGATTACCAAGGTTAACAGCAGCATTACCATTCAAATTCTGACCACCTGGATTACCAACAAGATTATTAACAGTAACCCCCACGAGATTTCCACCATCTTCTAGAGGAAGATTCCGAGTTTAATTCCCTTCATCTGTAGTTGCATCAGGTCTCATAATCAAAGCCCTTAGCTCTTCATGTTTTAGAGTCATAGCCTGGATGATGTCCATCAACTGTGCAACACGAGTGTCCATCTTGACAGCCATAGAAGCTACGCCAGTATGTATCTATTCCGTCTGTCTCTTTGAATTATTCATGGTATTAGGTGAGAGTTGAAAGTAGCAATATCTGAAAAGAACCATATGAGAAGTAAGAAGACATGTTGGAGTAACCTGTTATACATGATACGAATGAATGCATGAGTGCATGTAATGCATGCAATAACATGTTTAAATATTTCAAGGATCCTAGAGCTTTGACTCGAGTTCTTAGGCGAGGGCGAGAGACAAGATAGTGAACACTAATAATCCAGATTCTCATTAAACCAGAACAATAAGGAATATAAATAGTTCAAAAATCAATACCAAGAGTATTACAATATCAAATGAGAGGTCACTTCAACAAGCCTGGGGATGATCTTTTGAAAATAGAAAAATACAAAATCTAAACATCTGACAATGGATAGCTCATGGATCCTTGTCCTCTCATTTGAATCTTGAGCTTCTCAATTTCTTATATGGCATGTGCTACTTGAATATTTCTCCCCTTGAGCAGAGTTTCTACCGTGAGCCTCTAGGTGCTCTCTTCCTCGAGTTGGGCGTCTTTGACAAAAAGTTGCTTCTCCAACCCTTCAATCTTGGACTTGTACCTCTTATCTAGGTCACCTTTGGATGCTTTAAGGATATTGCAATCTGGGCACTTCTGTTTGTATTTACTTTTTATCTTAGCAACAAATTTATGGAGATCTTCCAAAGAAACAAAATTGTCTTCAACCCTTGGTCTCTGTTTTACAACCCCTGACGTCTCTCCCTTAAACTTCTTCACTTGGTGGGATAGTTGAGTCTTCTTCTTGGTAGCCACAAGAAACTTTACCACCATAGTCTCGCGTTCCTCAAGCAATCATCGATTCCGAGCTTGCACTAGCTCATAATCTCCCTTTGGTACAACATCAGGTTGATCCGGCTCTTAAGGGTAAAGAGGCCTTTCTATGGCAAAAGGCCAATGACGATCTTTGTTCCTCTCTTTAATCCACTAAATGTAAGGCGCATAAGCTATGGGATCTTTTTTACCAAATTATTATCCTCCTTCAAAGTGAATGCTTTTCAAAGCTTTGATAGTTTTATCCATCCATTCGGTAATATTAGGCAAATCATATAACAAGGATTCATGCACATGCTCCTTTTCATGTCATCCTCTCAAAGCATATCCCAACTGTCTTAGAGAAAGAGTTGGATTATACTTAATTCCACCCCTTATACCCATGAGTGGTACATTAAATAATTCTCCGTAATGGAAGATTACTTTTGTTAATACTCGGTGCCAATAGATAGTCAGGGTTCATGAAGAATCTCAGGTTGCAATCATAAAACTGAAACAGAGCTTGGAGGACATCCTTCTTGTACAGACTGAGAATCGACTTTAGACACATGAGAGTGTGTTGTCTCATGTCTCCTCACACATATCAATGGAACACGATATTCGACATGAGTATCCGCTCTAACCTATGTGTACACTGGCTTGGGTAGTGGGTCTTTTACCTCATGTAACACCCTCCCACCAATGAAACAACATAGTACAACAGCAGTACAGAATTGTAGAAACAATTGTCCAGATGAAGATGAATGCACACATATATACATATAAACATATACAAAAATAAAATATATATATATATATATATATATATATATATATATATATATATATGTTCTGGACTGGCCTGACAGCTAGAATGGGCTCAGTCTAACCCTTTCTTTCGGTACAGCCCGCACGTTCATGGCCCAAACTGCCCCCTCTCTATCGGGAAATATCGAACCTTTACCCCCTAAGCCAGCTTAAGCCTAGGATGATCGACGAGCACCTCTCAGTCTTCCTGTTGTGCAGGCCACCAGGAACCAGCCAGAGAGATGCCCGTAACTTTCCTGATCCTCAGAATCAACGGCTATTTATGGGCACATCTACCCGGTTTTACCAAGTCCTAGCAGTTACCTGATTTTATATACCCGCATATCCAAGTGTAAAATCAGGAACCAATGGCCATCGCCAGGGGCATTATATAAACCCCCACACTTGTGAGGGCCAGGTATCGAATATTCACTATTCACCACCAATACCTTAACACATTGCTTGTATTTCCTTGTTCCCACACTTACTTGATTGTCAGAGTGCCTTGTAGGTACAACCCCCGTTTTTCCTCCTCGAAATTATGGTCGACCATGACGATCTCCATCTTCCCGGAAAGGCTATTCTTTCCCCTGCTCATAAAAATGACAGAAGTCAGTAACATCCTCACCTCGAGGATGACCTGGGTTTCCGAGACGAACAAATTACATCTCTAGATTCAACAAACGCTTGACGCCGAGATGACCAATTCATGGACAAGGGACGTCCCAAGAATCCCGCCGAGGAACTTCCATAAATCATGCAATCATTTCCCATCCCTCTCAACATCGACCCGATCATTGCAGTGTTGCTCGCTGCCATTAATCATTCCAACAATCTCATCCTACAACAGAACCAAAGGATGGGGGCCTGGTAGAACAAGAGGTCGAGGTTTCCTCCTCGGAGAGCCTAACGACGAGACTCCTCCAGCATATCACCTCCTAGCTGTAGCCCTCCACCAAGAAAGGAGAAGCGTGTTGTTTCTTTCTTCAAGAAACGCAACCGCACACCTCCTACGAGAGACCAATACTCCCCTTCATCAGAGAAGAAGAAATACGATCGTTAAATTAACCGCGCTCAATTACCTTTGCCCGAACCAAGACAAAGACGGAGGAGTACCTCCCCCCGACGAGACCGCAATGATCGACGGGGAAAAAATTATCACTCCCCTTCTCTGTCCCACGCAGATACTGAAGACGACGAGCCCTGTGGCCCACTATCAAGGGAAATCACAAAAGCCCCACTCCTTGTCGGCCTGGAGAAGCAACCTCCATTGGGAACCTATGATGGAACAACAGACCTTGACGAGCACATCGAGAACATTTACACTATCCTCGACTACCGAGGAGTTAGAGGGACCATGAAATGCAGATTGTTCCCAACAACTCTCAAAAAGGGAGCAATGTCTTGGTACAAGAATCTCCCGGATAAATCCATCACCTCCTGGAAGCAGCTCGGGAGGATATTTTCGAGGCACTTCACCGCCTCTCATCAACACCAGAAGTCGTAGGCTTCTCTCTAAGCAATCATCCAGGGAAGAGACGAATCTCTGCCAGTATACATTGAATTCTTCAACAAGGAAGCAGTCCAGGTCTCAACAATCGACAACATGAAGTAATATCTCCTCGAGCGCGGGCTCTGTCTCTGGAGTGACTATGCCCAAACGATGGGCATTAAGACACTGGCAATGCTTGACTCCCTCCTCTTCAAGGCCTATGCATACATCTAGTACGAGGAGAAGGAAGCAACCAACAACGCAAGAGAATCGAGGCACAAATAGAGTGCTAAGTCCTCGAGGAATGACGAGCCCTCGACATCTTGTTGGGGAGAAAAGAAACAGAAAGACAAGTCCCAAGATTCCAAGGACTACAAGGGGCCAACCGGTTGTTTCCATGACTACACCCCTAGAACTACGTCAAGGGAGCATATTCTTTCTGAATGTGGAAATTCTGAATTTAAGCAGGCCGGGGTGCACTTCCCCCGACAAACACCGTCCAAACCAGGAACTGACAAGAGCAAATATTGTAGGTTGTACAAAATCCACGAGCATAACTGTAGATTGCATCCATCTCAAGGATGCAATTGAAATACCGATTTGAGATGGGCACCTCAAACAATACAAAAAGAAGGAGGGCGCTCGCGAAGAAGCACCAGAAACTAAAAGCGTCGAAGAAGGGAAGAAGTCCCCTGACATCAATGCATATCGGTCGCCATGAGAATCTCACAACCGGAGGATTTCTACTTCTCGGACATGGAAAATGTATCCATGTACTTCTCCTTCCACAGTCCTTGAGAATCTTTCCCCGCAACCATGGTCATCTTCGGCTGGGGATTCAACAGGCATGCAGTTGGCTCAGTCAAAAGAAGATTTGACCAGCTCATCAAAGCCAACTCGGATATGGATGCCACGCACGACAAATTCCATGGAGGCTCTCATCCCCTCGTCTTCTACAGGGAGGAACTGTCGGGAAGAGCCTCGAATTCGACCATCCCACTACTCGTGAGAGATTGCATGGTGAATTTCAACGTGCAATGCATATTGGTCGATCAAGGAAGCTCAGTGGACATCATGTACGCCCAGCTGTTCACCACTTTGCAGCTGAATGAAAGCCATCTGACCCCGCACGTGAGATCATATCTCCAAGGTTTCAATGGATCCAACATGAAACCCTGGGGATATATCGAGTTAATCGTCACCTTCGGGAGAGGGGTGATAGATCGAGCCATCAAGACCCAATTCTTGGTGGTGGATTATCCGTATCTCTACTAGTGCACCTTCGGGAGATCGGTTCTCTCTGAACTCATCGTTGTTCCCTCCACCGTACACCTCAAAATGAAGTACTACACCGCCGAAGGCTTGGTCGCCACCCTCCAATGGGACATCCAAGCAGCAAGAAGGTGTTTTGAAGCTTCAGCCAAGAGCCTCAGTTCTATCAATGTTCAACCTCGAACGACCACCAAAGCCACACTACCCTCCAGCTCCGAGGAAGTCAAGCCAATACCGAAGATCGAAAGCATTAACCTCGACAGCTGCTTCTCCAAGGAAGATCGCGTCGAGCAAAGAAGAAAGGGAAAGGAGACCATGGTCAAAGGCGAAGGTTTAACCCCCTCTGCAAATCATGATGAACTCTAGAGTCACGCACGGCCAATCCCGAACGGCGACTTTGAGCTAGTTCCCCTCAGAGAAGATCCCACCAGAGGAGTGAAGATTGGAGTAGACCTCTCTAACTTGGAAAAAAGGCAACTCAAAGCTTGCCTAAGGGAGAATGCAGGAACAACCCACAAGCTCATCATTTTCGGTGCATAATCCTCACACGCAACCTGAAACAAAAACTTCGATGGAGAGAAAGTTAAAAATTTTACAATGGTGAGAAACTTGAGAAAGAAAACCCTTTGTGCAGATTTTCAGCTTATTTCAATGTACGACCTTGGAAACAAGCCATAAACTGAAGTCTTCTGGGCACAATTCGAATTAGGACCCTAAAGCAAACTTGTAGTTAACACATTTTTTTACACTATGCCAAAAGATTTGTCTCGATACGATGAAAATTGAGAAAGTTATGATTTTTACAATATCGTGCGACAGCTGACTCGAAATTTGCTTGAGCATCTGATTTTCACCTTATTTTTGCAATTTCAGAGATTTTCTTAAACCAATTAGATCCCAACCCAAACATATAAAATGGAGAGGATGTCAATACGAATCCAATGCCAAAAGTATCACTAAATATAATTTTCCAGACAGAAGTTATGAGTTTTTGAACATCTGATAAACAGTGAATCAGCACATTGTTTCAAGGTACTAGTCTCAGGTAAGTTGTCTTTTTGAAAGTCTTCCTCCCTGAATCAACTTCCAACCTAAACATATGAACTGAAGAAAATAATAAGACGATTCAAATTCTCCAGGAACCACTCAAAGATGATTTTCTGGTCAAAAGTTACGAATTTTTGAATATTCGAACAAACAATTGACTAGTAAATCCACTGTATAACATGATTTCAGGTATTTGCAGTTTTGAAGATTTTCCTTACAAAATTAGCCCTCGACCTGAACAGATGAATCATAGAAGATAACAAGACGGTTATAATACCTATTGAACCATTCCCAAACCATTTTCCAATCTGAAGTTACAACTTTTAAGCCTCGATATGTGAAATGTTGGCTTTCGGCTTGAACTGTCTCTAATCAACTAGAACGCTGGACTTTCTCTGTCATGCAAAGCATGATGGAGCACATGAGAACTTGGAACGATGATGACTTGATGACTCACTTGTTGAGAAGTCTGGAAAAATATGCGGAGGACACGTTGATCTTGAAAACCCTGTGTTTCTGCTTTGTTGTACTGCCTAACAAAACAATCATTCTTTTATAGTTATTTCTCGCAGAGAAATGCCTTGTTTCATGGTTTTCAAAATAATTTGCATTGCATTTATAAATCATTAAAAATGTTATTTCACTTTTTCATACAGTGGTAACCGGTTACAGGCTTCAAAAATTCAAATTTCTTAACGTTACCTGCATAGGTAACCGGTTACAGCCTTACGGTAACCGGTTACCGCTGATACGAATTTGAAAAACAATAGTATAAACTTTTCAGAATGCATCACAGTGAGACTATTCTCGACTTTCAAAAAATATTCGTTCATCTGGCGAACCATTTGATGGCACTCGGTAAGACTTTTACTAATGATGAATTAAATCTTAAAGTGCTTAGATCATTGATAAGGGAATGGAAACCAAAAGTGACGGCTATATTGGAAAAGAAAAGACTTTCAAAAATGACATATGCGGAATTGTTTGGCAAACATCAAGAACATGAAATCGAACTTGAAAAGCTAGAATAACGTGATATTTAAGATGAGAATTCCATAGGCGTTGCATTGAAAGTTAACTAAAGGGAAGAACTTGACGAAGATCATTAAGAAGAATTCATGCATCTTGTAAAAAGGCTCGGTAATTTTTTTGCTAATAATGATAAATATTCCAACTTTTCAAAAAGTGAGAAACTTTTCAGAAAGAAAGAAGGTTCATTGTCCTTAAAAAAAGTCAAATGCTATGAATAAGGAAAAGGGGGACACATAAAGATAGAGTTCCCAAAGTTGTCCAAGAAAAATGCTTAAAAGGAAAGAAAATTCTCAAAATCCAACAAGGTTTACATTGAAGAAAGTGATACAAGTTCTTCATTCAATTTGGAAAACGGCGAATATGCAAATCTTGCTTTTATGGCATTACACGATTCCGATGGTGAAGAGGAAGAAAAGGTTAGAAATTTGTATCCTAAGAAAATTGTTGCTAAAAAGAATAATTATGTTACAAGAAACTTTCTTCATACTTGTTTATATTATGGCATTATTGGTCACACACATAATGCTTTTCATGCAAGAAATTCTAATGCTACTAGTGAACATTATGTGTGGGTTAAGAAAGGAACTAACCATGAAGGACCTAAATCACTTTGGGTACCTAGCAAAACTTAACTTGTTTTGTAGGTTTGCTTGAAGACCACTTCAAAATCTTTGATATTTTAATAAGTGGTTCATCCAAGCATATGATGGGAGGTATAAGCAAATTTTCAAATCTAATAGGCCAAGGGATGTGTCACATATGAGGACATCATCAAATGAAAGATTCTTGGCAAGGAAAAGATAAGCACTAGCTTTCATATCCAATGAAGAAGTACTTCATAATGAAGGATTAAGGCAAAACCTTATAAAGGATAAGTCAACTAATATCATGATATTCTTCTATTTTGATTATGATATTATTTTGTTTCTTTTTCCTTACTTTTTGCTAATGACAAAGGGGGAGAAGATATATGTTTATGCTTTGTCTCTATCTCTTGCAAAAATTATCAACATACTCTATTGATCAAGGAGAAGCATTGATCAAGGGGAGTTATCATTAATAGGGGAATATTGTATTTTAAAGCGATCCAAAGAGTTTCACATAACAAGTGTTTGTAATCATCAAAAAGGGGGAGAATGTAGAATCATGATTCAAAATGTTTATGTTTTGATGATTACAAACATCATGATCAAGCCAAAAGGCATTATTCTCGACTAGCTGAAGATATTAGTTCATCTGACGAACCATTTGATGGCACTCGGTTAGCCTTTTACTAATGATGAATTAAATCTTAAAGTGCTTAGATCATTGTCCAGGGAATGGCAACCAAAGGTGGTGGCTATATCGGAAAAGAAAAGACTTTCAAAAATGACATCCACGGAGTTGTTTGGAAAACTTCAAGGACATGAAATCGAACTTGAAAAGCTAGAACAACATGAGATTCAAGATGAGGATTCCAAAGGCGTTGCATTGAAATTTAACTCAAGGGAAGAACTTGACGAAGATGATTCAGAAGAATTCATGCATCTTGTAAAAAAGATCGGTAAGTTTTTTTCTAATAATGATAAATCTTCCAACTTTGCAAAAAGCGAGAAACTTTTCAGAAAGAAAGAAGGTCCATTGTCACTACATAAATTCAAATGCTATGAATGTGAAAAATGGGGACACATGAAGATGGAGTGCCCAAAGTTGTCCAAGAAAAATGCTTACAAGGGAAGAAAATTATCAAAATCCAACAAGGTTTACATTGAAGAAAGTGATACAAGTTCTTCATCTGATTTGCAAAATGTCGAATATGCAAATCTTGCTTTTATAGAATTACAACATTCCGATGGTGAAGAGGAAGAAAATGTTAGAAATTTTTATCCTAAGAAAAAAGTTGCTAAAAAGAAAAATTATGTTACAAGAAACTTTCTTTCTACTTGTTTATATTGTGGTATTATTGGTCACACACATAATGCTTGTCATGCAAGAAATTATAATGCTACTAGTGAACATTATGTATGGATCAAGAAAGGAACTAACCATGAATAACCCAAATCACTTTTGGTACCTATCAAAATTTAACTTGTTTTGTAGGATTTCTTGAAGACCACTTCAAAATCTTAGATATCTTAATAAGTGGTTCATCCAAGCATATGATGGAAGGTATAAGCAAATTTTCAAATCTAATAGGCCAAGGGATGTGTCACATATGAGGACAACATTAAATGAAATATTCTTGGCAAGGAAAAGATAAGCACTAACTTTAGTATCCAATGAGGAAGTACTTCATAATGAAGGATTAAGACAAAATATTCTAAAGGATAAGTCTACTAATATCATGCTACTCTTCTATTTTGATTATGATATTATTTTGTTTCTTTTTCCTTCCTTTTTGCTAATGATGAAGGGGGAGAATATATATGTACATGCTTTATCTCTATCTCTTGCAGAAATTGTCAACATACTCTATTGATCAATGAGAAGCATTGATTAAGGGGAGTTATCATTAATACGGGGAATATTGCATTTTCAAGCGATCCAAAGTGTTTCACATAACAAGTGTTTGTCATTATCAAAAAGGGGGAGAATGTAGAATCATGATTCAACAAGTCTATGGTTTGATGATTACAACCATCGTGATAAAGGAAAAAGGAATTATCAAAAAGAAGAAAAAAAGTATCTACTCAAAATGGACTTTTTGCTTCCATGCTAAGTTACTCTTAAAGAAGACTTTGGTATTTGATTTTCATTATGGTACAAGACTCCAATTCAATATAGTATGTTACTATAGTGATCAAAATATGTCTAATATTATGCATACATGTTTCATGGGTTTTTATATAACTTGCATTGTATTTCCAAATCATTAAAAAGGTTATTTCACTTTTTCATACAGTGGTAACCGGATACAGGTTACTGGTAACCGGTTACATGCTTCAGCAATTCAAGTTTCTTAATGATACATGCATGGGTAACCGATTACATCCTTACGGTAACCCGTTACCACTGATATGAATTTAAATAACAAGGTCGTTTTGAATGATAATTGTTTATTGCACTTGTCCATGAACCATTTCACTTCTATATTCATTTATAACCTTTTGAAAGGGTATAATACTTGTATATAAATCAAGTATTTCTGAAGTAGAAACACACACCAAATAACATCCATCTCAACATACAATTCAACATTTTGTTTCTCATTTTCAAACAAGTGCATTGATTAACATTTTGATCTTGCATGAAACTTTTACTCTTACATTTTCAAATACATCATTAGAAAAGTTTCATCATATGCATTGAACACTTGTGTAATATATTCATTGAATTGTTGTCTTAAAAGAGAAGAGATCAATACTTTGTATTGACATTGATTATCAACTTTCATATCTACGTCAAGAATTTGTTTCTAATCATTTTTCCAAATTGATTGTGGTGTAACCTTGTTGTCCAGGATTTTTGTAAGTAAGAGAGTATTGAGGGAGGCTTGTTCTCTTTTTAATTTGTATTGGTTACCGTGTTTTCAGGATTGATGGAAACAAGTGTGTACATTGAAGAGGATTATTCTTAATGTACTTGGTTGGATATTAAAGGATAGTTAAAGCCTTTGATCTCCCTATAGGTTAGATACTAAGCATCACATTTGGATGTGGATAGGTTGTACGATAATTCTAACTATAGTGAAATCTCCTACACATTGGTAAGGGTACTGGAGTACCCTCGAAGTCTAAGGAGAACCAGTATAAATCTCTTGTGTTCTTTATTTTCTATATTTACCGCTTTTCATATTCATACATAAACAAGAAAATAAGAAAACCATCACATAAAAGAATAAAAATCTACAATTCACTTTATTCAACTCTGTCTTAGGCGCACTCAAAAACCAACATTTTGCAGGATGTCCTACCGGATGTCAGAACATCATGTGTGTCTGAGTCATGTTATTTCTTGTGTTCTGAGTTAATTCTGTCATTGTGTCTTGTGTTTTGAGGTATGTGTGATGCTTCTGTTGCATGGTCTTCTAATGCCTTGAGTTCAAGTTGGTTTTCTAGAGCTTTGGGTTTTCACCTAAAAAGTTCATGTTGGTTTTCTTGTGCTTCGTGAAAAGTTTCTTCTTCCTCTTGAGGGTGAGATTTATTCCTCTGTGACAAGAATTGGTTATGTGTTTGAGGGGGGAGTAACTCTTATCTTCTTCCTCGTGTACAAATTTTACATGTTTAGCATGTAGCTTGTATTTGTGGTCTTATTTCTCTGTGGTGGTATTCTTCTTTGGTTTTATTTCTCTCAACAGTTTAATTGGGCTTTGGTTGTTTTAGCCAAAATTTTCCAAAGGGATAGATTATTATTACCATGGTTTTGGGATTGGCAACAAATTTTCTAAAACATTGTTCACAACAAAGATGTTATGGGAGATGTTCTAACATGCTAGGCCGGTTCATTGAAGAAATATGTTATATCAGATGTTCTGACATTTTGTACCAGAACATGTACAGGTTGTTTTATATCTTAACCTACTTAATTGGATTTTTTGATATTCCTTTTGGATATGTCTCCATAAATATCACAGGTCAAAAAGATTTAACCTGGAACAAGTTTTGTATCTCTAGTTGTACATAAGTTACTAAGTTGTGCCTATAGACAATTTAGGAAACTTGGTATTGTTTGTTCCAATATTTAAGGAGATTTTGCTTCACAATTGGTACATCACTCAGCTTTTGGATCAAGAAATATCTGGATGCAGATTTTGAAGCCCATGGACTGCAGAGGTGTATTTAAAGAGAAGACCTAAACCTAATGTATCAATTCTTTCAATTAAGTTTTCAATAATTTTGTAAATTAAGGGAAACATAAGTCTTAGGTTTTGAGAGTATCTTGTGTAGTTGTAAGTCACCCATGTATCTTTTGATACATGTGGTAGACTGATTGTTACTAGACAGTTTGTCAAGTTATTGTTCTTACTCTTGAAGATTTTAAGCAATAGAGTTGAGTTTTGTATTTTAAGTGTAATCTTATAAACTGGGTTATTCTTGATACAGTCACTAGGATTGGGACTGTTAGATATCATTGAGGTGATTAGGAAGTGAGATGGGATTTCTCATATATATATATATATATATATATATATATATATATATATATATATATATATATATATATATATATATATATATATATATATATATATATATATATATATATATATATATATATATATATATATATATATATATATATATATATATATATATATATATATATATATATATATATATATATATGTGTGTGTGTGTGTGTGTGTGTGTGTGATGATTTCTAGGTAGAAGTTACACAAGATAGTGATTAAGTGAGAAGTTATAAACTAGGACTGTTTAGGCTTTGAATTAATACTGTCATATTGTATTTTCTTCCTGGTTTGGTAGCCCTCAGATGTAGGTGATTTTTCACTGAAATGGGTTAACAACTTTATGTGTTATATATCATTCTGTAGTTTAGTTTTAGTATCACGTATAATTTTTCTGTAGACAAATGTTGTAACATCTATAGTGACATTGTTCTGATGTTGGGACTTCAGTATTAACATGTTTTGCAAGTGCCATAAAGTTTCAAAGGGTTTAAAGGAGGAGAGTTTGAAACTAAATCTGGAAAAAAAATGATTATGAAATTAAAATCTTCACTTCGATCAATGGAGATTTAGATTTCTATCGAAGGAGATTCAGTTAAATCAAGAGAAGTTAGATTATGGATAATCGTAGGAATCAGAAGTCGATTCGCATTTACGAAACTAATGTTCCATGCTTGAACTAGATTTGGTCAAAAGCATGGATTTATAGTACATTGTATTGATTCGAAGCTTCTGATGTGATAGAGGGGGTGACTTGCAAAGTTAGCACTCCAATGCTCAAGTTACTAAGATAGTGAATATTGGAATTTTAAAGAGAAAGTACTTGAACACTTGTGAAGTGACTGTTAGCTAGAAGTGTGACGCTTAAATATTGAATGATGACATCAAGGTTTTAAAGGAAATCAAGAATGATAAAGATGTTTCCAACTTTGGTCTTTTTCGACCGAGATTTGGTGAACAAAGCATAAAGTGGAAACATAGAGTTTGAATATGTGATTGAAGCGTGTTCGACAGAGAGATTTGAAATAAGGTTGAACATTCGAATTTTGATGCTTATTTGTTCCTTTTGAAAAGAGGCGCGTGGAAGCTTGTGAAGGGTAGAACGCATGCAAGCGAGAGCGTGTCCTCTTCTGATGAGAAGACCATTCATGTAGATTCAGTTAAAATAGGAATCTCTAGTTTCAGATTTTTGTTTGTTCAATTATTGTACAAATTACTCTATCCACTCAAAGTATCAAAGTAAATCGAGAAACGAGTTTTCTGGGAATGTACCTTTGAAACCCCAGCTTTTACCTTTCGATGCAACATTTAACTTTTTAAATTCATTTAAAGTATCTTTATATCTTTTAGTTGAAAAACTTTAGTTTCTTGTCATTTACATGTTTTGTCGTCTTTATTTTTCTCTTTGTTATTTACGTTTGAACATACTTTTATAGTCGAAAAGATCAATATCCAGAAAAAATCTATAAAACAACTAACACTATACACTATTATAATAGGATCAATCTAGTCGATCTTGTAAGTAACTAGAGTCACTAGAGTTTGGAAGACTAGCGGTTGTTTACTAAATTTCACAGTAAAAAATTGACTCGCCCAGTGGGACCTAATGTCTAGTTTTTTTAGAAAAGTTTATTTTTTTAGAACAAGCGTTTTCGTTAAACATTGTTGCATGAGATTGAAAATGGTAGAATAGCCAATAATAAAGAAGAAATACCCAAAAAAAAGTACATTAAAAGAATGGTCAATCCACCAAACAACAATGAAGAACAACCCCTCCTTCAATGGGGAAAATATGGTTGTAGTGTCTATAACCGAATATATATATATTCATCCCAATGGGTACGATGGTAATACCGATGAACGCTTATAGTGGACCAATAATATCAATAGTGAGAACCCAATGTCAATAATGGACCTCAAGACCAGCGGAGAATAATAATTTTAGGCCTTATGTGTCTGGATTTGCGATGCTTATGAATGTCTGTGAGCAGCCTTATGGCATGCCAGCACCGATGATGGAAAATTTGCACAATAGTGCATCCACATTCATTGACCCATTTGTATATACATTTTCACCATTACAAGGGCCTGTATAAGGAATTAATAACATGGGTCGAAATATTTAACCCCATTGATTTGCTGCTCAAATACCTACGATTATGATGAATTATACGGTGGCGTTTAGACTACAAATGGATGATAGCAATCACGAAATAGTTGGTATGGTAGCCCAAAAAATGGGCACAATATTTAACCCTTTGATCCAAAGCTCTACCCAAACTAATCAATAAAATGGCCAGACGAATCATCAATTGGCAGCGTGGATGGAACGAAATGCAGATTTCTTTGGGGCTCCTCAAGCCCAAGTTCGACAATCCCATCGAGAATGGCTAAGATAAAACCAAGGAGTGGTTTTATAAGAAGATAAAACAATTAACCAGGCCCAACCAGTTGCGAAAAATGCTGGCAAAGTTAACCAGGGGAAAAGAGTCGAACAACCTAGGATCGAACAAGCATACATAGAGAGGTACAAGCCCCAAGGGTGAAAATTCTTAATCGAAACCAAGATGCAGATGAAGTCATTCATCAAGTTCGATGGGATGAATTCTCAAGAGAGGATAATTTGGTAGCCATGTTCGAAAGGATAATGGCGCAAAATTGGGTAAACATAGGCCTTCGAAGGTTGAATTATACTTACCCTTTGTAAGAATATGTTTTACAAATTGAATTACCCAGGGAATGGAAAGTCCCGAAGTTCAAAAAGTTCTTTGGTGATACCTATACATCTATTGATCGCGAATTTATGAGTCTGTCAGAATTACTGACTGCAAGTACACAGTCTAATCGCGTAGTTTTAAAAAGAAATCAAACCCACAGGGACTATTAATCAAACTAATGCTATCTAATGTTACTATGTAATCTAAGGCTAAAAATTAAGCTTAGGTTATCGAGGGAAATAGGGAGTAAATTCAAGTTTAATAAAATATTCGAAATAAGGAATACTAGTATGTAATTTGTCCGACTTCAAGGATCTGAATAACCATTGGTTTTGTTTTTCTTAAAAATACTTTTCAATAGAAAATATTAGTTTAAAAATCTCTATCTCACACTCTTGTGTTTATTTACTTAGGCTATATTCCTAAATCTATATGCTTGCTCTCGCTCTCTCATTTGAATTTAAAAAAACATTTTGGAAACCAATAAAATCTAATTAATCTTAAAGCACACTCGCTGTATTTAAAATATAATTATTATTAAAGCACACTCGCTGTATTTAAAATATAATTAATCTTAAAGCGTACTCGCTGTATTTAGAATCAATGTTCAGTTACTACTATCCGATTAAAAATCTCAAACTCCCGTTGTATTGATTTTAACCTTTGTTATCTTTTACTTTCGTAACAAAACAATTTTAATAATTTAATTAGAAACCAAGTCCAAGAAAGTAGATTATAAATATTCATCCCAATAGGTTTTCGAATCCCTTCGGTTAGTTTATGTTACATACCGGTATCTGAGGGAATTAGTCGGACATAGTTTTGAATAGAGACATGCTATAACAGTAGTTAATCATAAAATGAACACAATTTCTAAAACATAAATATAAATAAAGCTTGTATAAAAAACCTGTAAATAATCTCTAGTACAAAAGGATGACTGCAATATGAAAATTAATCTTCATGATCCTCTACAAAATTGTCGGCAGGATTCGCTTCTAAAAGTATATAAATGAAAAAAAAAAACTAAAAATGTAAATCTAAATTAATGTTGAAATAGCTCCCCGATGTGGAAAGGTATCACTTTAAAATAGTGATTTTTCTTCATAGAATCTAGAAAGAAAAATGCTCTGAACAATGGAAAATTCTTCGACACTGTAACAGTCAATTCTTCCTCCTTTAATTGCTTGTTGTATTCACGTAACTCCTTCAAGAAAAATAAGGAACAAATCCATTCATGGAGATATTTTAGGCATGCATGTTCTTGCAGAGAAAAAGTAGGAAAAGTGATAGACTCCTGGTTTGACGTGGGAGAAAAAATGGCTCTATTATAAAATAACATGTGGCGGTGGCCACAGGATGCGTGGCGAGGGCCATAGTCTTAACATGTGTGGCAAGGGCCATAGAAGGTGTGGCAATGGCCACAGCCTTTTATGCACAGATTTCCATTATTTCTTCTATTACTTCATGTTTTCTTGCTCTTTCTATGCCAATTACTCTTCTTCTCTCATGCAAGCCTCAAGGAGGAAAAATACCGGAAATACAAAAATTGTACCAGCATAAAATGACATAAAAGGCTAAAAATGGTAAAATAATTCTTACGATTCGAGTCAAAAATATGACAAAATTTTGCGTTATCAAACTCCCCTACACTTCAACATTTGCTTGTCCTCAAGCAAATAATCATCATGAAGATCAATTTAAAAATGGGTTCGACACAAATACACAACATAACTCAAATCGTACGTGGCTGTGATACATTTTGTTGGAATGATAGATACTCGAATTCAACACTAAGGATACCATAGTGGCACAAAACCACAAACATGATAAAAAACTCCCTCCTTAATCCAAACCAGTTTGAATCATTCCATTATAGCTCAACCTATTTCATTCATTTTATTTTACCCACTTTCATTCGAGCGCAACAACATTAAGCCCTTTATCCTTGCACACACATAGTAGAGTAGTTGGTTAGTGACTCTGATCCTTTAGCATTAGGTTCTTGTTCATGAATTTGGTAACCCCTTTATTTAACCAATTGCAAGTTGCGAGGGATATAACTATAGTCCTCCCTACCAAGTTCAGTACCAGACACCTCTGAACAAACTAACAACGATTTTTTTATGAAAACTTTTGTAGTTCCACATTCGTTGGGTTAAGTGACCGGGTGAGGGTCACCTAACTTCATATGTGCATTCCCTATTTTTATTATGTTAGGGCATATATATATATATATATATATATATATATATATATATATATATATATATATATATATATATATATATATATATATATATATATATATATATATATATATATATATATATATATATATATATATATATATATATATATATTTAGAAATTTTTGGATCATCTACTTATATTCATCAACTCCCTACGTAGTTTATGCTTAAGATGGTGTTGTTGCTAGTAAAAACTCAAACTTAAGGTCTCGGTATAATAGGTATCCAAATTGATCGTAAATAACTAGGGAGTTTAGGGTGCCAAAACAGTGTCTATTTTGGTGAGTCTTTCTCAAATCAATCCAACATATCCTAAGTGTAAAACAACCTATATACTTATTAAAGTTCCGTTTTATGGGTCAAACCAGGAAATTTTGTTATGGCTTAAGAAAATTGGGGAATCAACAAATAGCGGAAAAAACATGCATAGAGACTCAACATCACAAGAATTCGACTCAAATAACACTAACACTAAATGAGCAAAATTGGAAAATGAAACTACCTAGAAAACGAAAAACAAAAGATAATAAACAAAAGCAGTAAATCTTTCTCCCCCACACTTAAATCGAACATTGTCCCCAATGTTTCAAAATAAGATGAAAAAGAAAGGTGGAACCTGGGATATCTGCTACTGGTGGCCTTTGTCACGTGCTCGTCCATGACCACCATTACCAGGCTAGTGAGGTGGAATACCTACACGATAAATATACTCCTGTAAGTCGTTCACACACACTATTAAACTTGTCATCTGGTCGATCATGTCCGACATTCTTTGGTCATTCTCGTTGTTATAGTCACGCTGATCTTGATGAATTTTCTGAATGAGGCACGTCATCTCAGTCTTCTGAGTTTGAATATCTTGGAGTCTTTGGTCGCGCTGAGCATGCATATCATTATGCCGCCTCATTTCAGCAAGAATGTCATCAGATGGGCCAGAACTGTCTTCATGTCTTCTTCGGCATCTTGATGATGTTCCAGTGATTCTTTCAAAAGGAACCTGTGTGGGTTCCGACTAAAATTTAGGGGCACCCTGATCTATCTCATTGAACTCATCGTTTGTTTGGCCTTCTCGTATACCTTATGTAGGCGCATTGGGCTCATGGGCAGAAATATCATAAAGCTAATTAGCAATAATTTATGCATTAGTTCGATTGCGACAAGGCAAGATGACACCCTTGACTGCTTTATTTCATACCAACAAATAATACTTTCCATCTTCTCTAACTTTAATCAAGTGAGTTGATCGACAACTATCGATGTTAAGGTATAAGGCTAGTATTTATGGCAAATTAGTGAGTTTATCGCCTAAGCCCAAGGCAAGACCAATGGATGTGACTGTTGTACCCCAAAATTTTCCCTCTCACTTATCAAGAATTTTCTCACAATATCTCCTTGGGCTCAAGACTGCACTAGGGTTTGATCAGCTCAAGTCACCTTCTTAGGCACTGATGACCAAAATTAGGGTTTGAGTTTGCACAAGTATTTTTGAACTATCAATGCTTCATATGACTTTCATGGACTATTATGGACCCCCAAGATTACTCATGTCAAGTTTCAAGCCTTGGATCACACTTTTGATCAGTCAATTGAACAATTGACCTAAAAATCAGCTGTATTGGGGAAAAAGTCAACCATGGTCAATTTACAGTCAAACCTCATAATTTTTTATCCACATCATCATTTTAAAAACATATGTATCATTTGATCAAGTTTGGACCACAATTCCTCAAGAAGTTTGATCAAATCTCCAAAAGGGCAAAATGGTAAAAATTAGGGTTTTGATTGGGAAAGGGAAATTTCTGATTTTTAACCTAGCAAATGGTCAATTGGTTTAAGGCATGATTTAAAGAGTCCATTTGCATTACTTTTACCTAATGGCATGGATTCAAAACATTGCAAGTCCATTAGATTGACAGATGAATTTTGCAGTCAACTGATCAAAAGTCAAATGTATACTGAAAAGTCAAACTTTGACTTTTTGGTAAAATTCAAGTGCCAAAGATGATAATTCATAAAAACATGTAAAAATACGAAACGTATTCATCAAGAAATCAAAAAGTCAAGATTTCATTTTGAAAAGTCAAAATTTCTAAACTTAGAAATTTTTCTAAGTGTCAAAAATTTCTTATTTTTTCATAATTTTGAGCCAAATTTTCATCATGATGCAAGATGATTCAAGAGAAAATTCCAACATGAAAGTTGTATATCTCCATGAAATATACAACTTTGCTTCACACAACTTCTTCCAAAAGTGCTTGGATCTCAAGTTATAATTTTAAGAACATAGGATCATGAAACTAAACACTTAGTGAAATTTTACCCTAATTTGGTCAAGATTTTGACCCAACTTCATGGCACTTTTTTATATAGTTCCAAGGGGAATCTTCAAAATAAATTCAAAGATGGGTTGTATAGCACATTTCACTCTTTCCAAAATGTCCAATAACTCCTTGAGATCATTCTTGAGTAGGGAGAATCGAAGAGATGAAATTGGTGTTTTGTCACTTGAATTACAAGGCATTTTGTGATGAACAAGAATCCAATTTTAAACCTATGTTGCACAATCTTGTTTTAAAGGATTCTAAACCTCAAGATCTCTCCATAATCAGAAGATTACACTTGCTTTTGAGCTATTATCCAAGTGTTCCAAGCATTGTCCAAACCAATTTGCCATTTTTGGAAGAAAGTTACCATTCCATTCTTGAAAAGTTGCTTTAATCACAAAGTCAACTTGTCTTGAGCTTCTAAATTGTTCTTTCTGCATACACAACCCCTATAATCCAAAAGCAAGGTGTCTAAGGCCTGAAGAAGCTCAGGACATGCTTGTACAACATTTGAGATTTGTCATTTCACTTTTCTTCAAAAGCAAGTTATAGAGCCATAACCCTATAACTCTGAAGCCTGAAATGATTTTGTGCTGAGATCTTTTCCATATATATTAACAAGTCAATTGCAACACAAGACACGATTGGGAATCATCCTAAAACTCTCCCAAACACCCTTGTTTCATAAGACTGCTCAACTTGACAGTTTTGAGCCAAAACTCTCCATCTCCATTTCCACTCGTGCGTTTTGATTCTTAATCATTCAAACACCTTACATACATCATACACAAGTGATCCAAGCCCCTGTTTCAAGACTGTAACCCCTCCATCACTATTCACCATTTTCAAACATCAAGCTTGCAGGTTAACTTGAGTAGGGAGATTCAGGAACTTTCAAAGCAAAGTAGGAGTTGGAATACACTCAAGGAGGTCCACGAAAGCTAAACAGATTCTTAGGGCACCTCAAAGCTTGCTCAAACGCCATACACGAATCCATTTGCAAGAGGTAAGTTTTCTAACTTCAATATCTTGATACAAGCATCCTTTGTGCATACATTCTGAAGTAAAAATATAGATATCATTGCTCTAAAGCTAACCATGTCCATCGTTTTCATTTATATTGACAGTGTGTAGAGAATTTTAGATTTAAACTTTCTGAAAAAGTTAGGTTTCAATTTAGGGCCAGCAAAATTAATCTTCATATTTGACTTTTAGCTTACATAAGTTATATGGTTGGATTCGTGAGGAAAAATAGCACAACTTTCATGTTTACATTTTCCATTTTTGTTGAGAAATGAATGAGATACAGGTGGTCCGGCTGGATGAAGGTTGAAGACGAAGTACAGATCATGGAGATATTTTACCTTATATATTTATTCTTTCATTTAAGTTAACGGATGTACAACTACCCCAGTGGTAAAGCAGTGCGCGTTATTTATAGAGGTCATGGGTTTGAACCTCAGCGCTGCCTTTTTGCAATTTTTTACATTTTTGTCTTTTTTTGTTCCAACAAACAAACGCATGGGCCTTCCACTCCTGGGCATGACTTTTTTTCTAACCTTCCCCCCTTGTTTCATATTTGCACCCTGGCCCTATTTTATTTTATTTCTTCATATTATATATTTTTTATTTTTTGAAATATATTTTCTAAATACAAAAAAAATGATTAAAATGTAAAAAATGATATTTTATATTTTGACTTATTTTATTTTATTTTTCCATAAATAAAAATATTTTTGTTTCTTCATACTTTATTTATTTATTTAAGTAAGTCTTATAAACCTAATTAATATTGTATTATTTATTTATTTTTCTTCCACCATTTAAAATATATTATTTTAATACCCAAAAGACTAAAAATATTTTATAATGCTATAAATATTTTTAAGATAAAATATACAAAAAAATACTTTTCTTAAACTTATTTTCTTTTTGATTAACTTGTAAGAATTAGGGTTTCACTTAAAACCTTTTCTTAATAAATCTAAACTTGATTTTCTTTAAAATAATTAGGTTAAAACAATTTCCCTCTTTCTCATGAAAAACAAACAAAAATTTATTTTCTTTACATTTTTACATCCTTGTACACTTATTCATTTTTTATACTTTGTTTTTTTATTTAATTCCTTGTATATTTCATACCAATTCAATATGGTTGTAATAGACTAATTAGGTTTGAATTCTTGCAATCCCCATTTGTAATTTGTACACGCCCCTCTCACAAATGTTGTAATAGCGTAGTAACTTAAAAATTCCGCACTTTATCGCTTTATATACAATTGCTAGTAATTAGGGTTTGTATGGAAAGACTTAAAACCAATAAATAGCAAGCCCTAATTCAAGACTAAATCAAGCATGAAAACAACACATTCGCACACAAGCACCCCTAGGGTTATCCCACTTGGTTTCCTTATACAAAATGACCATATTACGCATGTAAGGTATCTTAGCCAAAACAAGCAAATACAAGATCATAGTCCATCGATGACGCTATCTAAGTTTCCTTTCAAAATGATCTTAGTCCCTAAAGAAAAATGATAAGATACCTTGAAACATTGCTAATCATGGTCATACGATGACCCACGCCCATCTCGTTTACATCCAAAGATAGGGTTGTTTACCAAATCAATGGTAAGACAACAATGTCAAAGGAAAAGAAAATGAACAAGAAATACATTTGTGTAGGTAGATTGCTCCTAATTACTTGCTCCATTTCAAAACAAACATCCTTGCTATTTTCAAAACAATCACATACACTTTCAAACATCTTACAAAATTAAAAACATTTTTCAAAAGATCAAACATCTTTGTATACATTCTTACGAACGAGAATCATTACAAAGAATTCTTAAACAATGACCTCTTTACAAAATACTTTCAAAAACCACACAAAGCACAATTTCAAACAAAAAGCAAGTGATCTAGCAAGTAACTAAGAGCCCGTGGAAAACCATGGATGAAAAGGGTGCTAATACCTTCCCTTTTCATAATCTACCCCCCGAACTCAAGAAATAATCTCAAAGGTATTTCCTATGCTTTTTCACCTTTCCTTTTTGGATAAAAGAAAAGTCGGTGGCGACTCTTGCTAACCGCAACATTTGCGATCAAACGCAAAACACCCAAGTCAGTTCTCCCACCGTATCACTGAACTGGCGATTCTGCTGGGGAAATTTCTAAAAGTGGGGTTAGCTTAGAGTTAGATCACATTTACTTGCTTACATTGTTTGATTTGTTTGCTTTACATTATGGTTCTTTGTTTAGGTTTTAATCCTCTACCCGGATTTGAGATACATTATAGGTAAGTAGTAATACATTGTGGAAACTGTGTGGGGTATACTGACATGGTCTAAGCAATAGTTATGTTAGTGCGACATATTTGTGGATACCAGTAGCATTTGAGTTAATCAAAGAGAATACGGGGCCACTGAGTGATGTCATGAAGCACTAATGAACTTTTAGAACCTTTACTTGACCAACTTGGCCTTTAGGATGTAGTGAGATAACCTGCTTTGGTGCAGTCCGAATTTGGTAGATACTCGATACTACACTCATTGAGGTTTGGTTTCTTGGGATATTTCGGTCTCCATTAAAGAGGCTTGTGCTGAAACACTGACCAAGGAAAGAAACCAGTGATATTTAGCTCCTTAAAACCCGGTTACTATTACTAGGACAGGTTTGAGCCAACTAAACTTCAAGAGGGTACTTACCTATAAAACTCCATGCAAGCCAAAACCTAAGGATTTGTTTGCTTTGTTTGTATATGCATACTTGTACATAACATGATGAACATCATGAACATCATATACATTCGCTAACCATTTCAAGGATTGCTTGGGATTCATCTTTGTTCTTGTTTTGTAGGATATGGATTCACTTCGCAGGAAAATTATTCAAGTCAATCTTGTAAGGATCCCTCCACAACTTAAGGAGCTAGCTTCAAGGATTCCTGAAAACTCTCCATTCACTGAGAGACATGGTCACCTACTCAACTTGGTCACCTCGAACACAAATGAGGACATGATGAAGGTGCTCTTTCAGTTCTTTGATCCTTTACACCATTGCTTCACATTTCCCGACTATCAACTTATGCCTACTTTGGAAGAATTCTCCCGACTCTTGAGGATTCCCATTCTCAATCAACTACCTTTCAGGGGTACGGAAAGAGACCCAAAGCCAGAATAGATTGCTCAAGATCTACACTTGTACTCATTTGATGTCACAACTCATTGGGAAACAAGGAGTGATGTCAAAGGTTTCCTAGCAAAGTTCTTGTTTGAGAAAGCCCAAAAATTGTTGGAATTCTTTGGACCTGCGAGCCTTTGAGGAAATTTTGCCTCTCCTCATCTATGGGATGGTTCTGTTTCCAAATCCTGACCAACTCATAGATGTGAACATCGTAAAAATCTTCATGTCGCACAACCCAGTGCCAACATTGCTAGGGGATATCCTACACTCTTTTCACACTCGCACAATGAGGAAAAGTGGTGTCCTTATGTGTTGTACTCCTCTCTTGACAAGATGGTTTATTTCTCATCTTCCCCAATCTGTATTAAAAAATGAGCAGGGTTCAAGGAGGTCACAAAGGTTGATGACGCTCAAACATTCAGACATTCATTGGTGCTCCCGATCCATAGAGAATGTTACTATTAGTGACCGTTGTGGAAAATTTCCTAATGTCCCTTTGCTTGGCATTAGGGGAGGGATCACCTACAACCCCTGCTTAGCTTTAAGACAATTTGGTTATGCCCGAAGGGATGGCCTGCACGAGATGCTGATTTAAGGTTTGGTATTTGACTTCGACAACGATGATCAAGGTCTTCGCCAGAGATTTATCCGAGCTTGGAGGATGTTGAACAAGGTAGATAGCAAGACTTTGGGGCACAAAACTTCCATCCCTCTCGGGCCTTACTTAAAATGGGTACGAACTCGTGCTCAGAGTCTTATGATTCCTTACCCTTCCATTCTCCCGGTAATTGTTGATCCTGTCATGGAAGGAAATGTTCCATACACTATCCTACATCCTGACATGCCCACCTCTCTTGAAGACCTACAAAGGTATTGGATACAACTCAAGGGGGAGCGATATACTTTCAAATCCCAATTCTACGCAAGCGAGAAGAAGGTTTTGGAACTCACCAAGCTACTTCATGAGGAGCAGACTTTGAATGCCTACATTGCACCAAAGAGGATGCGCACTACCTTTTTATCTTAGAGTTTCTTGTATTTTTTTTGCCCAATAAGGCATTATTGTACTCGAGATTTAATCTATTAATATAACATGTGTTTCCTTTTTGTCTAAAACAAATTTGAATCTTAAAATCCTTGAAATTATTGCATACGCATTTACCATTCATCATAACATAAGCAGGTTTCTTGCAACAAGTCTCCTAATCTCTCTACTGTTTATTTCAATAAGATGGATCTCGAGCAAACGGTGAAGGATCTCCAAGCTCATAATGCCCAGTTTCAAGAGTTGTTCTTGACCCTAGCCAAAGGACAAGAAGAGTTGAAGACTTTGCTGGCTAAGGAAAAGAAAAAGAAGACAAAGAAGGTAACCAGAGTCCTAAACATGGGAAGAATATTTCATGGGCAGACAAGAAGGACCCTAGACTTTGCAACGACATCTGGTGAGAGAGACAATCAAGATGGGAAAGGAAAAGAAACAGTTATCCAGTCAGAGCCAGAAGAGGAAGAGGAAGAAGAAGACTATTCTGAAGAATAATGCCCTTCAGCCGACGACAAGTATAAACATCTCAAAGAGCCGTTGAGTGCGATGGAAATCCAAAAAGTGCCTGGCTTGGACTTTGAAGAATTGGGTTTAGTGTCGGGGATTGTCATTCCTCAGAAATTCAAAGCATATGTGTTCGCCAAACATGACAGAGTTTCATACCCTAAAATGCATCTCTGGTCCTATGTGAGGAAAATCCAACCCCATACCGCTGACAAAGACTTATGGGTACACTTCTTCTAAGACAGTCTGTTTGGAACTCAACTCGATTGGTTTTATCAGTTAGAAAGAGCCAACGTTCATAACTGGGAAGATCTTGCTGCAACTTTTTACAAATAATCCCAATACTATGTTGATCTTGCGCCTACCCGTACTCAACTCTAGAGTATGGCCATGGTTTCCAATGAAGGTTTCAAGGACTATGCGCAAAAATGGAGAGACTTGGATGGAAGAGTTCAACCTCCCCTATCTGAAAGAGAATTAGTAGACATGTTTTTGGGGCACCTTGTCTGGTCCCTTCTTCAATCACCTAATTGGGAGTTCATCGGCAGGTTTTACTGAACTGATATTGACCAAAGAAAGGGTAGAAGTTGGGATAAAGAGTGGAAAGATTCAAAAAGATACATCCTTCGCTGTTGTTAGGAAGCCATTCATCGGAAAGAAAGAAGTGGTTGCTGTGTATCCTTAGAGAAATCAAGATAGGGACGAACGCCGTCCAATGGTATGGGCTGTTATGATTCCTAAACTTGCGCCTGATCAGCAAAGAAACAACCAACCAAGGATGGAAAGACCAGTCAGACAATTCACCAGAATTAACATGACCCTATCTCAGGTATTGCCACATTTGTTAAGATCCAACCTAGCGACCTTGAAAGAATCTCCAAAGAATCCTAATACAACATCTCCTCACTATCATCCTAATGCCCGCTGTGCATACCACTCCGAGAGTCCCGGTCATGAGACTAACAACTGTTGGGATTTAAAGAACAAAATACAAGACCTCATTGAAGCCAAAGAGATTGAATTTGATGTGCCCGAAAAGCCAAACATAATTTCTTCCCCTATGCCAAAACATGGCCGTAATACCAACGACATTTAGGAAGATATGTTTGTTACTTCAGTTGATGAACTTATAACCCCACTCCTGAATATTAAAGCGAACCTGTTAAATGTCGGTGTTTTCTCGGGCTGTGATGAAGACTGTTGGTTTTGTTTGTCCTCACTAACCAGCTGCCCTTTGTTGAGAGCAGGCGTTCTGTGTCTAATAGATAACAAATAAATTTTGTTTGAAAAGACTTTTGTTCCACCTGTTCCTTTTAAAGATGTTTCTATCATTACCATTTCTGCCAATTCTTCCAGGGTATCCACCAAAAGACCCATTAGAATTACATCAGTTCCAAAAGCAGCTCCTTTGATAATTGCAATGCCTGGACTAGTCCCGTATTCGTCAGACAAAACCATACCATGGAATTATGGAGGGGATGTCAACTACCACGGTATCAAGCAAGATTGGCCAGCCGCCGAAGATTTAAGTTCTGAGAAGGTTGACTCCGATATCAGTAATATCTCCGGAATAAGCAAGATCACTCGAAGAGGAAGGGTTTTCTCCCCAGAGATAGCTCCTTCAAAAGTTATTTCTGGACCCGTGATCATTCCTGTTGTTGTTGCTCCCCCTAAGGATATTCCAGTCCTACAATCATCTTCACTAATACTCCAACTGACAAAGCTGATACAATCCATGCTATCACTCATACTGACATTCTTGCTTCCGAGATAACCGATACTCGAGGTAAAAGTATTCTGATTGAGCCTGTCCGGATGAAGGCTCGGTCATTGGCTATCCCTGAGACCTCCCGGAAAGAGATGGAGGAAATTTTGAAGATCATAAAAAGAAGCGATTATGATGTAGTTGAACAAATGGGGAAAACTCCCTCTAAAATTTCCATGCTGGATTTGCTACTATGTTCCGAGGCGCATGCAAAAGCCTTGGTAAAATTCCTTAAAACTGCCCATGTACCCCAAGAGACATCTTTCGATCAGTTCCAAGACTGCGTAGCCAGCTTGACTGGGATATTGGTTTAGGTTTTTCGGATGCTGATTTAACACCAAGAGGAAGGAAAGATAATGAGGCATTGCATGTCTCAGTGGAATGTAGGGGCACAACCTTGGCTCATGTTTTGGTGGACATTGGCTCATCCCTGAATGTATTTCCTAAAAAATTTCTTGATAGGCTTGACTGTGAGGGATTGACATTGAAGCCAAGTGTGATACGGTGGCAGAACCGACTGTTTTATTAGTTTGCGTTTTGCTTTTTTTTTGTTTGCAAAATGTCGCGGTAAGCAAGAGTCGCCACCGACTTTTATTTCATCCAGTCATGAAAAAGGAAAAAGAATAGAAAAAACCTTTTTTCAAGATATTCTGAGTACGGTAGAAAGGGTTCTAACACCTTCCCTTTGTGATAACCCTTGTATCAACCCTCAAGAGTGTGACGAAGTTTGTTTTGAAAATTTGTTTTGAAAGATGTTTGTGTGAAACGTTTTTATTGAGAAAGTACTTAAGATTCTACCTACTCAAAAAAATATTATTTGTTCTCGTTTCCTTTAGACAGTGCTATCCTACTATGAAGGAGTAGGTAGCACCGTCATTGGAGTTTGTAAGGGATGTTCGAAAGGGACAAGTACAATCACTAAAGTAATAGTTAGAAAACTTCAGTAGTAACCTTAGAGTCTTAAGATCTTTCCGAGGCAACATTTCCGAGACAACATTCGAACGGGACATTTTGATCTCTTAGACAGAAGGGCGACCACTAAAATCTTTGATGCTTAATGATCGTTTACCGAAGGCAACCGAAGTGAGGTAAACCCTAGGAGTGAATATGTTCATATGAATTGTTTCAGTTATTTAGTCTTTGCACATTTAGGTGATCTACCGTTTTAATTTTAAATAATCTACCCATACAATCTTATTAGCATACATCTAGACAGTTAAATATTTGTAGGAATTTAAAGTGTGAAAAATAAACCTAGCTATTATAAGTCTTTGACAGTTACATAATTGTCTTGACGGGAAATAAAAGTGCAGAATTTAAAACCCTAATTCAAACTATTGCAAACTCGAAACTTTTACAATAATAATAAAACAAATTAAAATGCGCGCGGCAAATTAAATGCGAGGAGAAATTGAAAAAATAACCTAAACCCTAATTGAAAGAAAGAAAAGATTTTTGTACATTTTTTATTGGAGAAAACAATGAAATTTCAAATTAAATAAAACCCTAATTTCTAATTGCTTTATAATTATGAAAAAAGTATTTAAGTTAACCTAATTAATTAAAATAAATATTTTAATGAAAAAATGATTTTGGTGTATTTTTAAAGAAAATTAATTAAATTATGTGCAATTCAAATCCCAAGTCTAATTATTTTTAATTATAAAAAGAGATTAAATCTCCCTAAGTTAATTAAACTAAATTAATTAAGAAATAAAATATTTTTATTAAAAAAAGATTTTTGTAGTTTGTTGTTATTTTTTGATTTAACAAGGAAAATGATTTTTGGGTTAATTAATTAAAACAAATAAAAGAAATTAATTAAAGAAATTAAAAAGAAAATAGAAAAGAAAATGCAAACTGGGCCTGTATGCTAGCAAAAGGGGGGTGCCAATCTGATTTTTTTAGGCCCAAAACGCTCCAAGCCTAGTAAGCATTGGATTCCTTGTAGTGTTAACCTGAGGGTGCATCATAGTCCCTCATTGCCTGTGCGTTAGATTGAATGGATGATGAATCCATTGGCTGAGATTGATGGAATATGGTGGACACCAGGATGAGAGATGCGTTGGATTTGTAAATGGAAAATTTGAAAATAATTTTGCTGGGACCTGGGATCGAACCCTGGTCCTTATGCTCATCAACAACACACCTTACCACTGGGCCAATTGGCTTGTTTGTTAATAATACAAGAATAAAATATAATATAGAAAATTGTGGGTAACTTAAAAGAAAGCGCGCAAGATTCAAACGGGCGAATGGTTGGCTGACACCTAACCTTCTACTACCTTTCTTCTTCGCCTTATGTGCTTATACCTTTACCTACAGACAAAGGTCTGTAGCTACAAACCTGAAAAACTCAAAAATCCACATAACGCAAGATAAATGAAATCTAACTATATAGATCAACTTGTTTTGATCTTGTGAACATCACGGTACCCTTCTTTTTTCCCAATTTAACCTATAGAACAAACCCCTAAACTGCACACACAAACCCTAACAATGGCAAAGGCACATATAGGCTTCAAAAATGCAATTAAAGTATTCAGTTAGCTTACAAACACGATGAGGATCACAAATATATAACTTAAACATGCTAATGATGCAAGAAATACAATAATCGATTTTGAAATAAAGGACAAACCGTATGAATGCTAGGGGAGATTCTGGGCATGAGAATGTGTGCAACTGATCGTATTAGCTTCTGGGAAGGTCCAAGAATCGATTGGAAGCGTTGGAATGTATTAAATTGATCTCTAAGTCCAAAAACGATCTAACACTTTTTTTCACTTTTTTTTTAATTTTGTTTGGTGTTTTCACAACTGCCATCCCTTGTGCTATGCTTTGTTCTTGTCCAATATATATCTAAGAATGCATTAGGGTTACAACCTTGGATTGAATCTTTGCAATTATGAGATATTTGATTTGATTTTCATGCTACATATAAACTTGCTATTTTGAGCCAAATCATCCCTTTCTTGTACCAATTATGCTTGATTCATTTTGGCCTTGACAATTCACCATATTTTGATTGCCAACTTGTCCAAAAACCAAATCAAATCATATATTTGCTATTATTCATCAATTATTTGATTTAATTCAATTTTTAATTAATAAAAAATCAAAATAAATTTAAAAATGAATAAAATAATATGTGGGTGAATATTTGAGTCGTGGACCACATTATAAGTGAGGTGCAAGCATAAAAAGTTTGGCCCATTTAGCAAAAAATGCATTTTTGAGCATATTTGACTTTTGGCAATTCTGAAAAAAGGGTCAACTTTGACAAGGCATATCTCCTCCAATTTTAACCCTAGAGAGGTGTTATTGGACTTTTTGGAAATCTTAGGATGTCCCATAAGCAACCCTTTTTGTCTCATCTCAATTGAGTCTTCCATGTTCATGTAAGAAGCTTTGACCCAAAAGGTGTTTTTTTGACTTTTCAAAAGGACCCATAATGTAGAAATTCATATCTTTTGTGGGTGCATATTTTGAACTTGTGAGCTGAAGATTAATTGTATGGAATTTCATCCTCTTCAAAATGAGATTTGGATGGAAGATTTCTGATAAATCATGTGGAAGTTATGCTTGGTCAAAGTTTGGTTGACTTTTACTAAGAAACCCTAATTTAGCAACTTTAAGGTTTTTATGAATTTGGAGCATTCCTTGGGGAATCATGAACAACCCTTAAAAAAATGGTGAAAGCCACTTCAAAATGTTAATGTTGACCAAAAATATTGAAGTTTGACTGTATGTGGGTCATAGTTGACCTTTGACCTAATACAGTCGATTCTCAAGCATCTGAGCAGTTGACTGAGCAAACTTATCGTACAAGGCATGAAACTTGACATGTAGGGTCTTGAGAACATATTAAGACCATGGAGAGCATATGAGGCCTTTGTGGTTCACCCATGTGGATGAAAACGGAAACCCTAATTTGAAGTACACTGCCTTAGGAGAGAGTTTGTATGGCCAACTCTTGGGCAAACTTGAGCAAATTGAGGATCTCTAGGGCATGTATTGAGTAAAATGAGAGGGAAAATTTCGGGGTACAACAGATGCCCCTTTTCAATTTTCTTAAATCTGAAGATGTAGATAGGCTAGCCTGCCTTTCGTGATCTGAAGGTGGAAGAAAATTGAACACTAGAGTGCCCAGAAATTTGCACTCGCATGAAGTGGCACTTGATTTGTGATATCGGGAATGGACTTACAGATCCCATTTGGAGGTTGATAATGGAAGATTGTTGGAGATGGGCTTAAAGATGCCATCCTGGATGTGACGGAGAATTTTCGGAGATGGGCTTAAAGATGCCATCTAGAGAATGTTGATTTCCCGAGATATTCCTTTGACGAGAGTCCCTGTTGCTGTTGTTGATGAGGAATCTGCTGAGGAACGTTGGTATCTGTCTTGGGAGAAATAGAATTTTAGGAGCTTTTTTGCAAAATTGCAACATGTTCCAAGACACCTCAAGAAAACTTAGGATGTCACCTAAGAAACCCATTTGGTCTCATCTCAATTGAGTCTTCCATGTTCATGTATGAAGCTTTGACCCAAAAGGTCTTCTTGTTGACTTTTCAAAAGGACCTATAATGTCAAAATTCATATCTTTCTATGAGTGCATATTCTGAACTTGTGAGTTGAAGATGAATTGTAGGGAATTACATCCTCTCCAAAATGATATTTGGATGGAAATTTTCTGATAAAGTATGAAGAAGTTATGCTTGGTCAAAGTTGGGTTGACTTTTCCTACAAAACCCTAATTTAACAACTTTTGGATTTTGATGAATTTGGAGCATCCCTTGAGGAATCATGATCAACCCGTGATCAAATGATGGAAGTTACTTCAAATTGTTGATGTTGAACAAAAATCTTGAGGTTTTACTGTATGTGGGCCATAGTTGACTTTTGACTTAGTACAGTCGATTCTCAAGCATCTGAGAAGTTGACTGAGAAAACTTCTTCTGTAGGGCATGAAAACTGACATGGATGATCTTGAGAATATATTAGGACAATGGAGAGCATTTGGGATCCTTTGGACTCAAGCATATTGATGAAAAATGTAACCCTAATTTGAGGTATACTGCTTAGGAGAGAGTTAGTCTAGTTAACTCTTGGACTTCCTTGAGCAACTTGGGGACCTCAATTGACATTTGTTGAGTAAAATGAGAGGGAAAATTTTGGGGTACAACACCTACTATCCAGGCTTTCATATCGAAGTAACCCTACTATCCAGTATCCTTCTCATAGCCCTACTATCCAGGCTTTCATATCGAAGTAACCCTACTATCCAGTATCCTTCTCACAGCCCTACTATCCAGGCTTTCATATCGAAGTAACCCTACTATCCAGGTTCCTTCTCACAACCCTACTATCTAGGTTCCTTATCACAACCCTACTATCCAGGCAATCACGAAGTAAAAACATTTTTAAGACAAACACACACAGGAAATTTTGAAAAATGACCAAGTACCTAAGAGCCCATGGAAAAGCATGGATAGAAAGGGTGCTAACACCTTCCCTTTCTATAATCTACCCCCCGTACTCAGAAACATATCGAAAGAAGGTTTTTTCTGTTCTTTTTCCTTTTCCATGATTGGATGAAATAAAAGTCGGTGGCGACTCTTGCTTACGGCGACATTTTGCGAACACAAAATGCAAACCAGTATTAAACAGTCGGTTCTGCCACTGTATCACAGAACTGGAAAATCTGCTGGGGATTATAAATAAGTGGGGTATACCTTAGGATCTAGGTCATTTAATTGCTTCTCTTGCTTGTCTTGATTGCTTTACTTTTAAGGGATTGTTTGGGGTTACTGTAGATCCTACACCCGGATCTGGGGAACACCTTTTAGGTAAGTAGCAATAAACTGTGAGGGAAATATGGTGGGGTATACCGGCACGGTTGAAGAAGTAGCTACGTTGATGTGGCACTTTGGTTGGTACCGGTAACCCTTGAGTCAATCAGGGAGAGTACAGGGCCGCCGCATGGTGTCGTGAAGCATCAACTGACCTTAGAACCTTTAATTGCACAACTTGGCCATTAGAAAGTAGTGAGATAGCCAGCCTCAGTGTAGAGATGAGAACTGGTTGATACTCGATGCTACACTCATTGAGACCATACTTTCGGGATATTTTGGCCGCAAGAAAAGAGTGAGAGCTAAAACAATGCCCAATAAAGGATGGTCAATGATATTGAGAATCTC
This sequence comes from Vicia faba, assembly GCA_948472305.1. Lineage (NCBI taxonomy): Eukaryota > Viridiplantae > Streptophyta > Magnoliopsida > Fabales > Fabaceae > Vicia > Vicia faba. The sequence goes on from OX451741.1 coordinate 1,279,509,512, forward strand.
TAGAACCCGATTACTTTTTAGGACAGGTTTGAAACCAACTAACTTCAAGAGGGTACTACCTTTGAACTCATGCAAGAATTAAACCTAAGGACTTTGTGTGATTTGACTGTGCTTTCTATACTTGTGTTTTATCATGACATCATGTATCATAAACATAGCATATCATGACTAACCATTTCAAGGATTCCCTAGGGCTCATTTTTGCTCTGTTTTGTAGGACATGGCATCTACCCGTAGGAACACTATACAAATCAACCTTGTGAAAGTGTATCTCCAACTAAAGGACCTGGCATTAAGGGTTCTTGAAGATTCTCATTTCACTAGAAAGCATGGCCAGTTGCTCAATCTGGTCACTACAAAACCTGATGAAGAGTTGTTAAAAGTGTTGTTTCAGTTCTTCGACCCGGTACACCATTGTTTCACCTTCCCGGATTATCAGCTAGTACCTACTATTGAGGAGTTTTCTCAGTTGTTGGGGGTACCTATTCTTGACCAGTTGCCTTTCAATGGTACGGAATAACATTCAAAGCCTGAAGAAATTGCTAGAGCTATGTCTTTACACCGGTCTGATATAGTGGCAAATTGAGAGACTAGAGGGAGTGTCCAAGGAATTCTGGTTAAGTTTCTATTTGAGAAGGCCTATCATTTTTTGGATACCTTATATTTACAAGCTTTCCAAGAGGTACTGGCACTTCTCGTCTATGGGACGGTACTTTTCCCTAATGCTGATCAACTTGTAGATGTGAGCACTATCAAGGTTTTCCTGTCTCATAATCCAGTACCTACATTACTCAGGGATATTTTGTATTCTCTGCATACTTGCACTCTAAAGAGAAGGGGAACCCTCCTATGTTGCACTCCTCTCTTGGCTAGGTGGTTTATTTCGCACCTACCCAAGGCTGTTTTGAAGAATGAACAGGGTTTGAAATGGTCTCGCAGGCTGATGTCCCTTAAGCATTTAGACATTCATTGGTGTTCACGGTTCTCGGAAGATATTACCATCATTGATCATTGTGGTGAATTCCTTAATGTCCCTCTCTTAGGCATTAGGGGAGGAATCACTTACAATCCTTGTTTGGCCTTACGTCAATTTGATTATGCGAGAAGAGATGGTCCTCATGATACGGTTATCCAAGGAATCGCCTTCAATTATGAGAACGACGTTCAAGTCTATCGTAGAAGATTCATAAAAGCTTGGGGCATGGTACATAAAATTGATAGAAAGACGCTAGGGCACAAAAATTCCATTCCTCGTGAGCCTTATCTCCGACGGGTACGAGCTCGCGCCCGAGTCTTAAGATGCCTTACCCAACTGTCCTACCAATAACCGTGGAGCAAGCTACTAAAGGAGACACTACTTCACTTGGGCATCATCCCGACATGCCAACTGATCGTGAAGAATTATAGCAGTCTTGGGTTCAACTCAAAGGGGAGCGGGACACATTTGAAGCTCAGTTTTATGCCAGTGAGAAGAAGGTCCTGAAGCTCACTAGACTACTTTATGAAGAAAGGAACGTAAATGCCTACATCGCACCAAAGAGGATGCGCTCTTGGGAGACTTAGTTTCTTTTTGCTTTCAGTTTTGTTCATTTGTAAGCCTACAAGGCATTCTTTGTAACAATTTTGAACTTATTAATGCAAATGACGTATGCTTCTTTTGGTTAAACAAATTTGAGCCTTTAAGAATCCTTAAAAACATCGCATACATATATCATGCATATCATTGCATAACAGGTCTTCCAGTACAGGTATCTTATGTTCTCGCTGTTTATTTCAGCAATAGCTCTCCAACAAGACAACAGAGATCTCCAAGCTCAAGATGCCCAGTTTAAGGAATTTCTCCGGAATCTATCCAAGGGTCAAGAAGACCTGAAAACACTTTTCGTCGGGAATCTGATCAAGAAAAGTCCTGAAGACAATAAGGACGAACAGTTGGAACAACTGCAAACTGAGGTTGATGCAATTAGAACCCCGATGCTAGGGCAGATGGCTCTTATCCAAGGCCTAGCCAGGGGACAAGAAGAACGGAGAACCATCATCAACCAACTTCATCAAGACAGATACAACAGTATAAAGCAAACAGCCGAGGCCAGGGACCAAGTCATTGATCAACCTCCAAGAAGACAAGAGTTTGGTTGGGTGAAGAATGGACCATTCCAAATTTCTACTACCTCACGGGTCCAACAACAACCTCGCCAAAAAACAACAGGTTAATCAGAGTAAGCCAGATACACACAAGAGGCAGTTTACCAAACTCAACGTGTCACTGTCCAAAGCTTTGCAACACCTGTTGAGGATGAATCTGATTACATTGATAGGACCTCATCTGAATCCCAAGATTTCTTTGCCCAACTACAATCCTGATGCAAGGTGTACATATCACTCCAATAGTCCGGGGCATGATACTAATGATTGTTGGATGTTGAAATATAAAATTCAAAACTTGATTGATAAAGGAGTGCTGGAGTTTACATAAGATGGTCCGACTGAGTTCTTCTGCCATTCTTCAAAGGCCCACCATTTAAAGTGACAAGTTCTAACAAGAGGGCTTTTCATTCATTAGAATTTTCAATTTGTAATTTTCTTTTGATTGTTCGAACATCTATTCATGTCAAACTCTATTACTTTATCAATGCATTGCATATGTCTGTTTTGAATCAATTCATTTGTATTCACTATATTTAAATTGCTTTCGTGATATTCAACTCTCGACTAAAAAACTGCAAGCCTTTAGATGGAGGATGACGAAAAATACCATGTTCCATACAATATGCTTTTGGACAGACCTGGATGACAATGTACAGGCATTTTTTTCAAATCCTAAACACTGGAGATATAAGGAAAATAATCCCTAGTTAACCCCTTTGAGACAAAGAAGCATGATTTTTTCTTTTACACAAATTAAAACCCTTAATCATAACCCGGGGCAGGGTAGTTTTCTCAGTTAATTCGAATATGCATCAAGTCACAAGCTTTACCTTCATACACGACAAATAGAGTAGAAGATGCTCTCCAAAAAATGGTGATGGTTCCACATAATCATCAAGACGGGAAGTCATTACCCCTCGAAATAAAAGCCCATTAAGTCAAAACCTATGAAGGAGACTTAAGAAAAAAAACTAGGGCATCCCATTGACTGTAATCACAAAAGAAATAGTTCAGGCAAAAGACAGGGGTAGTAAAACCAAAAAAAAGAGGTTACTACAAATCCTCGGCAAAAAAAATATTACAAAATGACTGCCTTTTTCAAGTAAGCTTTCAGTATCTAAACCATCACCGGAACATCAAAGACAATATTCTAGAACTCAATTGGGATTCTAGACGCGCAATTAACTGAGCATAGGACTGAAGAACATCACGAAGAGCGCGTGGGTACAAATAAGTTTTGAGCCTTTATCCTTTATTTTTTGAACCGTGAACCAGGTCACATTATAACCCTTAAAAGTCCTAGCTGAAGCATGGGTTAGTTTGAAATCATACTGTTACAAAAGATATCCTGACTCCTGTAGTACTTGCTATAAATCCTGAGTTGACATCACATTTTACAAAATTTGCTTGTTTTATTGAAAAACGCATTTTAAAAAATTTCAAGATAGACATAATCTTTGCATTCTTAAAATACATTGTTTGCATATGACTATTTGTTCAACAGCAGAGAAATTCGCATGACGAATATCTAATGAACAAAAAACCTTCTCAATAAAAAGGATCACCTCAAGTGGAAAAACACTTCCAACCAAGGGGCACGGCATGATCATTGTCCATCATCTGGGGCAGTCAAGTCAAAATTCAAGGAATCTCTCAAAAATGCCAAATAGCCAGGGCCAGATCTCCATCTGAATCACTTGGGGCATTAGGCATGAATTCCAACAACAAATCTTGTACGTGTGGCAACACTTACTACTATGGACAGTGACAATTCTCCGTACCCAGTGAACACGGACATAGTCGGAAAATACTACACATGAACAAAGACTCGCTAGGTTGACATACCTAGGCAAAAATAAGGGCATCTCGGAGAACCAAAATGGTTCGGGCAAAATTTAGGGATATACATATGAAAAATCTGTACACCTGGCAAGTCGAAAACCTGAAAAGGCAGCTTGGGCAGAAAAGGGTATCCCGGTGGACTGAAAATCTGAAAAGACAGTCCAGGCAAAAATTAGGGATTAAAGCATACGACTATGTCCTGTATTCTTGTCACTTGCCCATCAGTAGAATACTTATCATTCCGATTGGCAGTTACTAAGCACCTCATAAGTTGGGATAACACTTAATCCACAAGGCCTCCGCATGCACTTTCTCCAGCAGGTACAGGGGCAGAAAAGTCTTGATACAAATTCATTGTCATATCCTCAGCATGCGTCCCAATAACATCTACACTCCCCACAGAGTAAAAGTATCCAAAGGCATTGATGTCAGTTCCCCCGAAAATAGGACATAACTATCCACAGCCAAGGTTCGTAATCACAGGCGAGTCAACAAATTTCATTCTCCAACTGGAGTCTATTTCTACAGATGCAGAAGCTCAATCTCCAACAGAGCTCATCACTTACAGCGACGGAATTTCATACCCATCTAAGTTTTCTCCTCCAGATCGGTAGGTCTACCAACAAAGTATCTCTTCCCCCAAATTCTGGTCCCTGCAGAGTTATTCTCCAGCATGTCTTCCCGACAGAATATTTACGAAGCTCCAGCAACAGTCAGGGATTTATTTTCCCAGGCGCAAGCATACCCCGATAGCATTTCATAAACATACATCATGACATATGCATACATATCATATACAACATAATCTCATTTGTTTTGAGAACATCGTCTCGCCCTGCATTTCATGCATCGCATATAACTAACCCTGATATTTTTCAGGAAAAGACGATTAGCTTCAACAAATCCAGCATTTATACAGATTACATCTACAGACAACTAATGGAAACTCAGTTCCCGAAATCAAACGGGTCAACTAATCTACATTATCAAATCAAAGTAACCTTACCCAGGTTCCTATTGAAGTTTTACACGAACTTATCCCAAAGTAACCTTACCCAGGTTCCTTTTGAAGTTTTACACGAATTTATCCCAAAGTAACCTTACCCAGGTTCCTTCTGAAGTTTGTCCCAAACTTATCACAAAGAAACCTTACCCAGGTTCCTTTTGAAGTTTTACCCAAACTTATCACAAAGTAACCTTACCCAGGTTCCTTCTGAAGTTTTACCCAAACTTATCACAAAATAACCTTACCCCGGTTCCTTCTGAAGTTATACCCAATTTTATCACAAAATAACCTTACCCCGGTTCATTCTGAAGTTTTACCCAAACTTATCACAAAGTAACCTTACCTAGGTTCCTTCTGAAGTTTTACCCAAACTTTTCACAAAGTAACCTTACCCAGGTTCCTTCTGAAGTTTTACCCAAACTTATCACAAAGTAACCTTACCCAGGTTCCTTCTGATGTTTTACCCAAACTTATCACAAAGTAACCTTACCAAGGTTCCTTCTGAAGTTTTACCCAAACTCCTCACAAAGAAACCTTACCTAGGTTCCTTCTCAATTCAGATGCAGTCTTACCCAAACTCCTTACAAAGAAACCTTACACAGGTTCCTTCTCAGTTCAAATGCAGTTTTACCCAAACTCCTCACAAAGCAACCTTACCCAGGTTCCTTCTCGGTTCAGATGCAGTTTTACCCAAACTCCCTATGAAGTAGCCTTACCTAGGTTCCTTCTCGGTTCAGATGCAGTTTTACCCAAACTCCCCACGAAGTAACCCTACGACCCAGGTTCCTTCCCATAAGCCCTACTATCCAGGCTTTCATCTTGAAGTAACCCTACTATCCAGGTTCCTTCCCATAAGCCCTACTATACAAGCTTTCATCTTGAAGTAACCCTACTATCCAGGTTCCTTTCCATAAGCCCTACTATCCAGGCTTTCATCTTGAAGTAACCCTACTATCCAGGTTCCTTCCCATAAGCCCTACTATCTAGGCTTTCATCTCGAAGTAACCCTACTATCCAGGTTCCTTCCCATAAGCCCTATTATCCAGGCTTTCATCTTGAAGTAACCCTACTACCCATGTTCCTTCCCATAAGCCCTACTATCCATTCTTTCATCTTGAAGTAACCCTACTACCCAGGTTCCTTCCCATAAGCCCTACTATCCAGGCTTTCATCTTGAAGTAACCCTACTATCCAGCTTCCTTCTCACAGCCCTACTATCCAGGATTTCATATCGAAGTAACCCTACTATCCAGGTTCCTTCTCACAGCCCTACCATCCAGGCTTTCATATCGAAGTAACCCTACTATCCAGGTTACTTCTTACAGCCCTACTATCTAGGCTTTCATACCGAAGAAACCCTACTATCTAGGTTCCTTCTCACAGCCCTACTATCAAGGCTTTCATACCAAAGAAACCCTACTATCTAGGTTCCTTCTAACAGCCCTACTATCCAGGCTTTGATACCGAAGAATCCCTACTATCCAAGTTCCTTCTTACAGCCCTACTATCCAGGCTTTCATATCGAAGAAACCCTACTATCCAGGTTCCTTCTCACAACCCTACTATATAAGCTTTCATATCGAAGTAACCCTACTATCCAGGCTTTCATATTGAAGAAACCCTACTATCCAGGTTCCTTCTCACAGCCCTACTATCCAGGCTTTCATACCGAAGAAACCCTACTATCTAGGTTCCTTCTCACATCTCTACTATCCAGGCTTTCATACCGAAGAAACCCTACTATCAAGGTTCCTTCTCACAGCCCTACTATCTAGGCTTTCATACCGAAGTAACCCTACTATCCAGGTTCCTTCTTACAGCCCTACTATCCAGGCTTTCATACCGAAGAAACCATACTATCCAGGTGCCTTCTCATAGCCCTACTATCCAGGCTTTCATATCGAAATAACCCTACTATCCAGGTTCCTTCTTACAGCCCTACTATCCAGGCTTTCATACCGAAGAAACCCTACTATCCAGGTTCCTTCTTGCAGCCCTATTATCCAAGCTTTCATACCAAAGTAACCCTATTATCCAGGTTCTATCTCACAGCACTACTATCCAGGCTTTCATACCAAAGAAACCCTACTATCCAGGTTCCTTCTCACAGCCATACTATCCAGGCTTTCATATCGAAGTAACCCTACTATCCAGGTTCCTTCTCATAACCTTACTATCCAGGTTATTCCTCTCTTATCTCCAGATAGCAGTCCACAACACTGTAAGACTAGAACCTGATCAAACACGATTGGTTTCGCATTTCCCCAGTGAATTGCGGTGCAGCTTATACTCCTACCAGATACGCAGTACACTTCCGTTATCTCAAGCCGGAGTTATTCCCCAGTAGAGCAACGGACAACTGAAGCTCCTAAAACTCTATTTCTCCCAAGACAAGAAATCAACATCCCCTAGATGGCATCTTCAAGCCCATCTCCGACGATTCTCCGTCACACCCAGGATTGCATCTTTAAGCCCATCTCCGGCAATCTTCCATTATCGACCTCCAAATGGCATCTGTAAGCCCATTCCCGATATTACAAATCAAGTGCCACTTGATGCGAGTGAAAATTTCTGGGAACTCTAATGTTCAATCATCTTGCACCTTCGGATCACGAAAGGCAGAGCAACCAATCTACATCCTCAGGTTTAAGAAGATTGAATAGAGGCAGCTATTGTACCCCAAAATTTTCCCTCACATTTTACTCAACAAATGTCAATTGATGTCCCCAAGTTGCTCAAGGAAGTCCAAGAGTTGACTGGACTAACTCTCTCCTAAGGCAGTATACCTCAAATTAGGGTTTCATTTTTCATCAAGATGCTTGAGTCTAAAGGATCCCAAATGCTCACCATTGTCCTAATATATTATCAAGATCATCCATGTCAAGTTTCATGCCTTGCAAAAGAAGTTTGCTTAGTCAACTGCTCAGATGCTTGAGAATCGACTATACTAAGTCAAAAGTCAACTATGACCCACATACAGTCAAACCTCAAGATTTTTGGTCAACATCAACAGTTTGAAGTAACTTCCATCATTTTATCAAGGGTTGATCATGATTCCTCAAGGGATGCTCCAAATTCATCAAAATCCAAAAGTTGCTAAATTAGGGTTTTGTAGGAAAAGTCAACCCAACTTTGACCAAGCATAACTTCTTCATACTTTATCAGAAATTTTCCATCCAAATCTCATTTTTGAGAGGATGAAATTCCCTACAATTCATCTTCAGCTCACAAGTTCAGAATATGCACTCATAGAAAGATATTATATTTGACATTATAGGTCCTTTTGAAAAGTCAACAAAAAGATCTTTTGGGTCAAAGCTTCATACATGAAAATGGAAGACTCAATTGAGATGATACCAAAAGGGTTGCTTAGGGGAAATCCTAAGCTTCCTAAAAAGTCCAAGAACACCTCTCTAGGGTTAAAATTGGAAGAGTTATGCCTTTTCAAAGTTGACTTTTTTTGCAAAATTGCCAAAAGTCAAATGTGCTCACAAATGCATTTTTTGCTAAATGGGCCTAACTTTTTATGCTTTCACCTCACTTACAATGTGGTCCACGACTCAAACATTCACCCACACATTATTTGCTTCATTTTTCAATTTATTTTGATTTTTTGTTAATTAAAAAATGAATTAAATCATATAATTGATGAATAATAGCAAAGATATGATTTGATTTGGTTTTTGGACAGGTTGGCAATCAGAATATGCTCAATTATCTAGGCCAAAACAAATCAAGCATAATTGGTACAAGAAGGGAAGATTTGGCTCAAAATAGAAAGTTTGCATATGGTTAAAGAATCAAATCAAATCTCATCAAATTTCAAGATTTGATACAAATTTGTTGACCTAATTCAGTCTACTATAAGGGCATACCAATTCTAGATAAAAAAACAAGGATTGGAGGTGTGAAACAGTCGAAAGAAAACTCAAAAATTTGGACAAAAAGTGTGAGATTGAAATCCATCTTACAACCATCCTCAAGGAGATATAAGGATTGCAACACGTTCTAGGACACCTCCAGAAGCTTTTACAACCCTTGCCAAGCTCTGAAGCATCCAGAATCACGTTCCATAAGCATCATGGTTTGCACTAAGAACTCAAATTCGTTTTCTATGATTTACGCATTATAAATGTATTTTGCCCATATATTTGTGTTCACCATCATGTTTGCAATGTTTATGGATAGTTTGATTTAAGTTACAGTGCAGGAATAAGCTTTTGCCATTGTTAGGGTTTCGTGCTCCAATTTGGGGTTTTGTGACTTAAGCAAAATTAGGCCTGATAATGGGTACCGTGATGATCAGAGTTTCAAACCCAGTTGATTCATGGTCCCCAATTAAATTTATATTGTGTGTGCTTGATTATTGAATAACACAGGTTTTTACCAACAGACTTGCATCTATAGGTAAAGGTTTAGAGCCTAAAACGACGGACAGGGAAGAAGACAAAAGTTTGTCACAACCTGACTGGCTGGTTTAAATTATGGCGCATTTTTCTGGCCACTAACTTGTTTTCCAATATATTATTTGTTTTAATTAAATTAACAAGTTAACATCCAGCACAATTGGTCAGAGGAAGGAAGTCAGAAGCTCATGTCCTGGGTTCGATCCCAGGAATGAGCTTTTGGCATTTTCTCCTTTATTTTTAGCAGGTCCAGCACACCTCATCTTCTGAGGATCATCATCCTCTGGATCCATCTCCATCTAGATCCAGCAAACCTCATCTTCTGAGGATCATCATCCTCTGGATCCATCTCCAGCAGATCCAGCACACCTCATCTTCTAAGGATCATCATCCTCTGGATCCATCTCCAGCAGATCCAACAACAACATCTTCTGAGGATCATCATCCTCTGGATCCATCTCCAGCCAGATCCAGCGCCAGCATCTTCTGAGGATCATCATCCTCTAGATCCATCTCTAGTCATATCCAGCACACCTCACCTTCTGAGGACCATCATCTTCTGGATCCATCTCCAGCAGGTTCCATACACCTCTCCTTCTGAGGACCATCATCCTCTAGATCCATCTCCAGCCAGATCCAGTGCCGGCATACGCAGGTCACCATGAGCTCCCAGAAGATGGTCTCACGGGATCAGGCGCCAGACTCTGAGCCATCCTTCTGGGGTTCAGAAGTTCAGCATCCCAAGATCTGCTGACAGTAGGCCCATTTGGTTATTTTTACTATTTCTCTTTAATTTCTTTTCTTTAATTATTTTGTTTTTTTTAATTAACGCAAAAATTATTTTATTAAATTAACAAATCAAAAAAATCACAAAAAGACTTATTTTCTTAATAGATTTTATTTTTAATTAATTAGTTTAATTAATTTAGGGCAAATTTAATTTTTTTCATAATTAAAAGCAATTAGAAATTAGGTTTAATTAATTTGTGATTTAATTGTTTTATCAAATAAAAATCCACAAAAATTTCTTTCTCTCAATTAGGGTTTTAAGTTATTAATTACCGTCCTCATATTTAATTTGCCGCGCGCTTGTTAATTATATTTTCCATTATTTTTGTAACTGTTCAGGGTTTGTAATAGTTAAATTAGGGTTTTATTTCTTGCTTTAAATCCCGATTTTTGGTTATGTAATTAATCCCCCTCCCCGAAGTCTTGTAATATCTAGGTTTTACTTCCTCTCCATTTTAATTTATGCAATCTTTAACTGTTAGATGTATGGCTAATAGGATTGTATGGCAAGAACACATGAAAAAATAAAACACTTAGAAAACCCTAATGTGCAAAGATAACATTAACTGAAAAAAGCACACTTGCACATGCTCACTCTTAGGGTATACTCTCACTCCGGTTGCCTTCGGTAAACGGTCATGAAGCACGGGATGTTTTAGTGGCTATCCTCTATGTCCCAAAAGATTAAAAAATGACCCTTTTGACTGTTGCCTCGGGAAAGATCTTTAGGACTCTAGAATGGTTACTAAGGTGTCCTAACATTGCTTTTGTGACCGTACGTCCCTTTCGAATGTCCCTTACAACTCCAACGACGGTGCTACCTACTCCTTAATAGTGGGATAGCGCTGTCTAAAGGAAATAGAAAAGAAACGATCTTCTTTCGAGTGAGTAGATGCTAGTAGGTACTTGCTCAAAATAAAACCTTTCACACAAACACTTTTCAAAAACAGTTTTCAAAACAACTTCATCACACCCTTAAGGACTGATACAAGGGTTATCACGAAGTAAAAACATTTTTAAGACAAACACACACAAGCAATTTTGAAAAATGAGCAAGTACCTAAGAGCCCATGGAAAACCATGAATAAAAAGGGTGCTAACACCTTCCCTTTCTATAATCTACCCCCCGTACTCATAAACATCTCGAAAGAAGGTTTTTTTTGTTCTTTTTCCTTTTCCATGATTGGATGAAATAAAAGTCGGTGGCGAATCTTGCTTCCCGCGACATTTTGCAAACACAAAATGCAAAATGCAAACCAGTATTAAACAATCGGTTCTGCCACCGTATCACAGTAGGGCTGTGAGAAGGAACCTGGATAGTAGGGTTACTTCGATATAAAAGCCTGGATAGTAGAGTTGTGAGAAGGAACCTGGATATTAGGGTTACTTCGATATGAAAGCCTGGATAGTAGGGCTGTGAGAAGGAATCTGGATAGTAGGGTTACTTCGATGCGGTAGTATATATTAGTTAACCCGTTTGATTTCGGGGACTGAGTTTCCATTAGTAGTCTGTAGATGTGATCTGTATAACTGCTGGATTTGTTGAAGCTAATTGTCTTTTCCTGCAAAAGATATCAGGGTTAGTTATATGAGATGCATGAAATGCAGGGTGAGACGATGTTCTCAAAATAAATGAGATTATGCTGTATATGACATGTATGCGTATGTCATGATGTATGTTTATGAGATACTATCCGGGTATGCTCGCGTCTGGGAAAATAAATCCCTGACAGTTGCTGGAGGTTTGTAAATATTCTGTCGAGACGAGATGCTGGAGAATAACTCTGTGGGGACCAAACTTAGGGGGAGGAGATACTCTGTTGGTAGACCTATTGATCTGGAGGAATAAACTTAGCTTGGGATGAAATTTTGTTGCTGGAGATGATGGGCTATGTTGGAGATTGAGCTTCTGTATTTGGAGAACTCCGCTTGGGGGATGAAATTTACTGACTCGCCCGCGATTATCAACCTCGGTTGGGGATAGTTATGTCCTGTTTTAGGGAAGCTGACATCAATGCCTTTGGATACTTTTACTCTGTGGGGGAGTGTATATACCAATAATGATGTTCCCGAGCTGGTTCTATCCCGGTACCTGCTGGGCAAAGTAACTTTAGGGTTTGGCACTTCTTGTTTTTCCCTGTTTCTGGAATTACAAGTAACTTTCTTTTGATTCTTATGTAAATATTTATGAGCATCAAATAATTTTCAAATGCATATATCAAAAATAAATCATTGGACGTTCTTGCAAAACAAAACAGAAAAAGAAAAACGAATTGAAGTTTCTTGTGAAAATGATTTGTATTGATTTTGAAGTCGACCTGTAATAGGCGTTTTGTATAAAGAGGCTGACGTCCTAGTAAGCGAATGCCTTCGAAAGATAGAAATTATACAATTTGTGTAAAAGAAAGAAAAACAACTATGTGAAACAACCCCATTGGGTTCCAACTCTACTATTGCCTTTATATATTCATGCGTCTCATCACTTTGCTATTTGGTCGAAGGTTGATCAGATTTGTTGGCGCCGTCTGAGCTTGATAGTCGATACCGAAGTCTGGTCGCAAGATGATCCAATGAGACATAGTGATACGCTTCAATCCCTACCTTTTTCCTGGATTTCCTTTTTGGGTTTTCAATCCACCGGGATACCCTTTTTTTCCCAAGCCTCCCTTTCGGGTTTTCGACTTGCGAGGTGTACATAATTTTTTTCATTTTCATCCCTTACTTTTGCCCGAACCCTTTTGGTTCGCCGAGAAGCCCTTACTTTTGCCTAGGCCAATCAACCTAGCGGGTCTTTGATTATGCGTAGTATGTTTTCACTATGTCTTCATTGACAGGGTGAGGAAGGTCGTCACCATCCATGGTGGTTAGAATCATAGCTCCTCCCGAGAAAATTTTCTTAACCACAAATAGCCCTTAGTACCTGGGGGTCCATTTTCCCCTGGGATCACCTTGCGGCAGTATGATGCGTTTGATCACTAGATCCTCGACTTGATATTCTTGACGCCTGACTTTCTTGTTAAAAGCCTTGATCATTCGCTTTTGATATGTCTTACCATGGCAGATAGTGGTAAGTCTCTTTTCATCAATTAGATTTAGCTGATCAAGTCGGGTTTGGATCCAGTCGTCTTTGTTCAAACCTGCATCCTTCATAATCCTGAGAGAACGTATATGGACTTCAATGGGTAGGACTGCCTCCATGCCATATACTAGAGAGTAGGGTGTTTCCCCTGTCGACATCTGTGCTGAGGTATGGTACCCATGAAGAGCAAATGGAAACATCACATGCCAGTCTTTGTATGTCACCGTCATCTTCTGTACAATCTTTTTGATGTTCTTGTTAGCTGCTTCAACAACACCATTCATTTTCGGCCGGTAGGGGGAAGAATTATGGTGATGTATCTTGAACTGTTTACAGAGCTTGGTGATCATTGTGTTGTTGAGATTTGTACCATTGTCAGTAATAATTCTCTATGGCACACCGTATCGATAGATCAGATTATGTTAGATAAACTGCGCCATGATGTTCTTGGTCACTGTAGCAAAAGAGGCTGCCTCAACCCACTTCGTAAAGTAATCAATGGCTACTAGGATGAAGCAATGTCCATTGGAAGCGGTGGGCTTGATTTCTCCAATCATGTCGATGCCCCAAATTGCAAAGTCTCACGGAGCTGTCAAGACGTTCAAGGGGACCGGAGGTACATGCACCTTATCAGCATAAATTTGGCATTTATGAGAAGTTCGAGAGTGCTGATAACAATTGGCTTCCATGGTGGACCAGTAATATTCTTCCTGTAGGATCTTCTTAGCCATGGTATGTCCACTAGAATGGGTTCCGAAGGTGCCTTCATGTAGATCTGTCATGATCCTCTCTACTTCATTCTTATCTGCACACCATAGTAGTGTGGAGTCATGGTTGCGCTTATAGAGGATTTCATTGCTGAGGAAGAACTTTGCAGCAAACCTTCTCAGAAATTTTTTATCATTCACAAATGCCCCTTCGAGATACTCATGAGCCTCGAGATACCTTTTGACTTTGTGAAACCAGGGTTTGTCTGCCACTTCTTTGGTATCGATTTCACAACAGTGTGCTGGTTCATCCAACCTCTCAATGGTAATTTGGGGAGCTTCATTGTCCCACCTAACCTTGAACATAGAAGACATGGTAGCTAGCGTGTCCGCTAACTGGTTTTCCTCTCGTGGGAAATGTTCAAAGGTTACCTCCTTTTAATGTGGGAGCAATGTCAGTACATACTCTTTGTAAGGAATGAGATTCGGGTGCTTCGCATCCCACTCGCCTTTGATCTGACTTATTATAAGAGAGGAATCCCCGAATACACTTAAGAACTTGATCCTTAGGTCAATAGCATCTCGAAGACCCATGATGCATGCTTCATACTCCGCCATGTTGTTGGTGCAGTTGAAACATAATCGGGTGGTGAACAGAGTATGACAGCCCTCAGGAGATATGATTACAGCGCCAATGCTGTTACCCAGTGCGTTCGAGGCTCCATCAAAATACATAGACCATCGGGATCCTTCCTCAGGTCCTTCATTCGGTCCAGGTTCTTCGTAGTCAGTCACCAACATAATATTCTCATCCAAGAACTCAAAATTCATGGGCTGGTAGTCATCCACGGCCTAATGAGCCAAATGATCAGCCAATACATTTTCCTTGGTTTCTTTTTGGGTTGTATATTATATGTCGTACTCAGTTAGGATCATTTGCCACCTTTCTATCCTTCCGGAGAGAGCGGGCTTCTCGAAAATATACTTGATCGGATCCATCTTTGATATCAACAAGGTAGTGTGAGTCAGCATATACTGTCTCAGTCGGCAAGCAGCCCATGCCAAAGCACGGAAAGTTTTCTCGAGAAATGAGTATCGTGTTTCATAGTCGGTAAAAAATTTTCTAAGGTAGTATATTGCATGCTTTTTTCAACCAGACTCGTCATGCTTCCCCAGCACACACCCCATTGAATTGTCTAGCACTGTCAAGTATAATATCAAAGGTCTTCCTTCAACTAGAGGCATCAGAATTGGTGGTTCTTGAAGGTATTCCTTGATTCTTTCGAAAGCGGTCTGGCATTCATCATTCCACTTTACCACTTGATCTTTCTTCAAAAGCTTGAAGATTGGCTCACAAGTAGCAGTCAAATGTGAAATGAACCTGGCGATGTAATTCAGACGTCCCAAGAAACCTCTAACCTCTTTCTCTGTGCGGGGAGCCGGCATCTCTTGTATGGCCTTTACCTTCGCAGGGTCTACCTGAATACCCTTGTCACTAACGATAAAACCTAGAAGTTTACCAGACCTTACCCCGAAGATACACTTATTCGTATTCAACCTCAGCTTATATATCTTCAACCTGTCGAACAACTTTTGGAGATGATCAAGATGCTCTTCCTCAGTCTGAGACCTGGCTATCATGTCATCAACATAAACTTCGATCTCATGGTGAATCATATCGTGGAACAAAGCGACCATGGCGCGCTGATAGGTTGCCCTAGCATTCTTCAACCCAAAAGGCATCACCTTGTAGTAGAAGGTGCCCCACTGTGTAACGAAGGTTGTCTTCTCCATGTTTTCAGGAGCTATCTTGATTTGGTTGTAGCCAGAGAAACCGTCTATGAAGGAGAAGATTTTATGTTGCGCGGTGTTATCAACCAGAACGTCAATGTGAGGAAGTGGGAAGTCATCCTTGGGGCTTTCCCTATTCAGATCTCTGTAATCCACACACATTCGTACCTTACCATCCTTTTTAGGTACCAGAACAACGTTAGAAACCCACTGTGGATATGAAGTGACAACTAAGAATCATGCGTCGAACTGTTTCATGACCTCTGCCTTGATTTTCTCTGATATTTTAGGGTGCATATGACAGACCTTCTGTTTAACCGGAGGACAATCTTCTTTAGTCGGCAGGCGATGTACCACAATATCAGTGTCCAAACCAGGCATGTCTTCATAGGACCAGGCGAAGATCTCAACATAGTCGTGCAACATCTATATCAACCTCTGTTTGACGCTAAGCTCCAAATTCGCACATATTTTAACCTCTTTTATGTCCTCCTCTGTACCCAAATTCACTGTGTTAACCGGCTCTTCATAAGGTTGTATGGCCCTTTCTTCCTACTGTAATAGTCTAGCAAGTTCTCCAGGCACCTCACAATCATCCTCACCTTCGTCCTTGGCTTAATTGATCGGATTTTTGAAGTCATAACTGGCAATAGCAGAGCTGTTATCAATAGGATCCAGAGTGGATATGGATCTGCATTATGATACGTGAGTGTGTGTAAGAGAATAGCTGTTTTGATAAAGTGAAAACAGAAAAGAAAAACAGAGAGCGCAAAATTTGTATGCAAGAAACGTCCAATGCTTTATTAATGATATATGAAATGACAAATAATAGCTCTCACAAGCAAAGCCAAGGTGCCTCGGGCAATGCACCAAGCCGTAAGGTTTTAAATTGTTTGTTACAAATCTCAAAACAAGTAAGTCAATTACTGCGGAATAAAGGAAACAGGTATAAAGTCCATAGTCATCCAGTTACTCGGTCCACCGTTGGTAGTTGGGTAGATCCAACTGTCAATGTCTGAGTCTTCCTCATTGTCTTCAATGGCGTTAATTCCCCGATTACTGATGTGTAGGGGAGGTCTTCCAGCCCGAGCGCGTCGAACAGTCCTTTGAGCCCCTGTAGTAAAGCCCAAACCAAATTTGTCAGTTTTCTGAGTGAAATCAGGGAGCTGACCCCAATTGGCACACACACCTTCTTCAACCACAGCTCTGGCGTCCTTGAGAGAAGCCATCTTCAAAGGAGGTTTGTTGGTAGTTGTTTCAGTTGATGCTAAGATCTGAGGGACCTCTTCGAAGTTCTGACAAGGAGTTTATATGAATTCCTCATCCATCTCTACGTAGCGGAAGGAATTGAGGTGGCTCACCATATACTCTTCTTCACCCCGCACTGTGACAATCTTTCCTTTCACCGGATATTTCAGAATTTGGTGGAGTATGGAAGTGACTTCCCCAGCCTCGTGGATCCAAGGAAGACCCAACAAACAAGAATACAACGGCCTGATATCCATCACATAGAAGGTGGACCCAAAAGTCTGAGAACCCACTTTGACAGGGATGTCCACCTCCCCGTACACCATTCTCTTCGATCCGTAAAAAGCCCTTACCACAATGTTACTAGGCTTTAGAGTTAAACTGTCGCAATCCAACTGGTCCAATGCCTTCTTCAATAGAACATTCAGCGAAGACCCAGTATCTACCAGCACATGGGCCATAGTGGTGCCCCTGCTTCCAATCGAGACATGCAGAGCATCATTATGCTTCCTTCCCTTTGATGTCAAGTCTGCATCTGAAAAACCCAGCCCATTATCAGCAGTCTGGCTGGCCACACAATCTTTTAATTGATCATCTAAAGTTTCCTGCGGCACATGCGCAGTTTTGAGAAATGTAATCAAAGCCTTCGCATGGGCTTCGGAACACAACAACAGATACAACATGGATATTTTTGATGGGGTCTGCCCCAGCTGCTCGACCATATTGTAGTCGCTCTTCTTAATGATTTTCAGTATCTCCTCCATTTCTTGCTTAGAGGCTTCCACAATAATTTTCATAGGCGCCTCCGTTCGGGCAGGCTCACCTATAATATCCTTTCTGCGGGTATCAGACGATTCGCCGATAGGGGTAATAACTGGAGTAAGAACAAGAACAGTAATGGATGTACTAGCAGGAACAACAGATGGAATGACAATAGGCTTGTTAACAGTCTTAGGGGAAATCTCGGGAGAGAAGACCCTTCCACTTTAGGTGATTTTGCTAGTTCCGATAATGTTATCAATATCAGGATCAACCTCTTCATCTTTTAGATCTTGTTTGATGCCATAATAATACACATCGGTACCATAATGCCATGGGACAACTTTGTCCGAGACATACGGGACAGGACCGGGAAGAGTAATTATCAGCGGAGCAATTCTTGGAGCAGATGTAATCCTAACAGGTCTTCTCGAGGAGACCTTGGAAGAATTGGTGAAAATGGTTATAATAGCAATGTCTTCAGATGGAATAGCAGGAACCAAATTTTTCTCAAACAAAATTTCTTTGCTATTTATCAGGCGTTGAACACCTAATTTTAGCAAACGGCAACCAGAAGGTAGAAACGAACACATGTGGCAACCTTCACCACAACCCGGAAATAAACCGTCCAACAACAAATTCTTCTTGATAGTCATGAGAGGAGTATAAATTTCATCAATAGAGGTAACAAACAAATCAGTGTCAACAACAATAATTCCACGACCGTGTTTAGGCATGGGAGCGGTTATGACGTTGGGCTTCTCCGGAGCATCAAAATCTATTTCCTTGGCTTTAATCAAGTCTTGTACTTTGTTCTTCAGAGCTCAACAGTCATTTGTATCATGGCTTGGACTCTCAGAATGATAGGCACACCGAGCATTCAGATTATATCGGGGAGATGTGGTATTTGGATTCTTGGGAGCCTCTTTCAAGGTTGCCAAGTTGGATCTCAGCAGGTGAGGTAGCACTTCAGCCAATGTCATGTTGATATGGGTAAACTTTCATTGTGGTGTTTCCACCCTTTGTTGATTGTTGCATTGTGGAGCAACTGTAGGCCTTGGTATCATTACGGCACTTACTGCCTGACGATGTTCAGCCCTGTTTTGTCCCCTCAGGCTATAGATGGCACTGGCTTCTTTCTTACCAGCAAAAGGCTTCTTTACTGAACTCGAAGAGGCATCCTTCTGTATTTTTCCGCTTCAAATCCCATCTTCTACTCTTTCTCCAGTTAGGATCAGCTCGGTGAAACCAGCTGATGAGCTGCCGATCAAATGATTGAAAAATGGACCAGATAGCATCCCCAGAAACATATCAATCAACTCCCTATCAGACAACGGGGGTTGAACTCTCCCAGCCAAGTATCTCCATTTTTGTGCATAGTCTTTAAAGCCTTAACTTGCACCCATGGACATACTCTGTAGATGAGTACGAGTAGGAGCGAAGTCGGGATTATATTGATACTGCTTGTAGAAAGAAGCAACCAGGTCTTCCTAGTTTCGGACATTGGCTCCCTCCAGTTGGTAGAACCATTCAAGCTGAGTCCCTGACAAACTATCTTGAAAGAAATGAACCCACAGATTTCTATCAGTGGTGTGGGGCTAGATATTTCTGACATAAGAACAAAGATGAACTTTGGGAAGGACACCCCATCATACTTAGCAAAAACTAGAGCTTTGAACTTCTGCGGGATGACCACCCCCGACACCAAACCCAATTCTTTGAAATCCAGTCCATGTATCCTCTGAACTTCCATGGCACTCAGACGGTCTTCCAACTGTTTGTATCTATCCTCAGCAGGAGGATATTGCTCATCATTGTAATCGGTATCATTGTCAGAAACTGCAAGACTGGGGTCTTTCTCTTCTTCCTGATTCTCCCCTTCCTTAGATGAAGAGGTCAGACCGACTTGTCGCTTCAACCGCTCTCCAAACCTTCTGCCCATATTCAGAATACTAGAAACCTTCTTCTTTTTCTTCTTCTCTTTCAGGATAAAGGCTTTCAGATCCTCCTGCCCTTTTGCTAGACTTATAAACATTTGTTGGAACTGGGCGTTATGTGCCTGAAGGTCCTTGATGGTTTGCTCGGAAGACATTTCATGCTAAAATAAATAGCAAAGAAGATGAGAAACTTATAATGGTACCTGTAATGATGTGTATGATAACGGGATGCGCATGCAATGATTTCAAATACTTCGGGAAATTTAAATTTGAAAACTAAAATAAACACAACTTTATTAGCTGAATTCAAAGTTCAAATACCTTTTAGGCGTTACAATTAAAAACAAATATAAAACTAGAAAAGAAATCAAGATTCCCATGGATGCTTCCTCTTTGTGCCAAGATAGTCACTCAGTCCTTTTTCCTCATGGAGTTGCTTTGTGAGCTCTAAAACTTTCCTCTCCTGGGCATGGAACTGATCCCTGTAATTATCTCGCTCCTTCATAAACTGAATCCAAGACCTCTGTAACTCTCCAAAATCCATGGGCATATAAGGATAGAGAACCGTGTAAGGAATACCTTCTTCAGTAGTGGGTTCCACAATCACTGGTAAAACGGCCACATAGGGCATCATAAGCTTTTGGGCACGAGCTCGTACCCATTGGAGGTAAAGTTCCATAGGAATGGAAGTTTTTGGCCCTAGAGTCTGGGTGCCAGATCTGTTTACCATGCCCTAAGCTCATATGAACCTCCGGAGATACTCGTGAACATCCTCCACATAGTTGAATACAATGCCCTCGATAAGAAACTCATGGGGACCATCTCTTCGAGCGTAACCAAATTTTCGCAGAACTAAAAAAGGATTGTAGGTTATACCTCCTCTGATGCCAAGTAGTGGGACATTAGGGTATTCCCTGCAGCGGTCAATAATAGCAGTGTTTTCCATGGTTCGGGAACACCAGAGAATATCCATGTGAGCGAGTGACATTATCCTTTGCGACCAACCCAAACCTTCTTCATTCTTTAGTACAGACTTAGGGAGGTGAGAAATAAACCACCTTGACAGCAATGGCATACAACACATAAGAACCCCTCTTCTCTTCATGGTGCGAGTATGGAGAGTGTGCAAAATATCTCTGAGCAATGTTGGCACAGGGTTGCGGGAGAGGAATATCTTGATAGCATTCACATCTACGAACGAGTCCGGATTAGGGAATATGACTAACCCATAGATTTGAAGAGCCAAGACCTCCTCAAAAGCCTGAAAATTCATATCATCCAAAAACAAATGGGCCTTCTCTATCAGAAACTTAGCTAGAAAACCTTTGACTCCGCTTCTAGTTTCCCAATAGGATACCACGTCGGCCCGTGTCAGATGCAAAGCTGAGGCAATGACTTCTGGATTAGGAACTTCTTCTAGACCTGTGAAGGGTAACTGTTCAAGAATGGGTATATCCAACAGTTGAGAGAATTCTTCCAAGGTAGGCACCAACTGATAGTCTGGAAAGGTGAAGCAGTGGTGCTTGGGATCAAAGAACTGAAAGAGTAACACTCATCATCTTTTCATCAAAGTTTGAAGTAACCAGGTTGAGAAGTCAAGCATGTCTCTTAGTGAACGC
Organism: Vicia faba; assembly: GCA_948472305.1. Lineage (NCBI taxonomy): Eukaryota > Viridiplantae > Streptophyta > Magnoliopsida > Fabales > Fabaceae > Vicia > Vicia faba. The sequence goes on from OX451741.1 coordinate 1,279,530,843, forward strand.
AGAAGTTTCAGAAACCCTTGATACTAGCTCTTTGAGTTGGGAAGGTATCTTCACAAAGCTGATTCGGATAGTGTTCCTACGAACGAAAGCCATGATCTGCAAAACAGAACAAAGATAAATTCCCTTGGTCTTTGAAATGGTTAGTACAATAAGAATGGATGATATGTTATGATGCATGATGTCATGAGAAAACACAGGTATAGCAAGCACAGGTATAGAAAAAACAGTCAAACCACACAAAGTCCTTAGGTTTAAGGCTTGCATGGGGTCAAAGGTAATACCCTCTTGAAGTTTAGTTGGTTTCAAACCTGTCTTAAAAAGTAACCAGGTTCTAGAGGATCTCAATATCACTGACCATCCTTTATCGGGCATTGTCTCAGCTCAAGCAATATTTTCTTGCGATCAAAATATCCCGAAAGTATGATCTCAATGAGTGTAGCATCGAGTATCAACCAATCCTCAGCTCTACACCGAGGCCGACTATCTCACTACTTTCTAATGGGCAAGTTTGTTCAACTAAGGTTCTAAGGTCCGTTAGTGCTTCAGGATACCACGCGGCGGCCCTGTATTCTCCTTGTTTCACCACGAAGGATACTGGTAAAAACCAGAGTGCCACACCAACACAGCCATCGCTTAACCATATCGGTCTATGTCGTACAGTCTCCACGATCTATTGTTGTTTACCTAATGAGTGCCCTCAGATCCGGGTGTAGGATCTATAGTAACCCCAAACAAACCCTCAAAAATAAAGCAATCAAGACAATCAAGAGAAGCAATTTTAATGACCTAGATCCCAAGGTATACCCCACTTATTTATATCCCCAGTAGAGTCTCCAGTTATGTGATACGGTGGCAGAACGGACTATTTTACTGGTTTGCGTTTTGCATTTTTTTTGTTTTCAAAATGTCGCGGTAAGCAAGATTCGACACCGACTTTTATTTCATCCAATCATGGAAAAGGAAGAACAGAAAAAACCTTTTTTTGAGATATTCTGAGTATGGGGGGTAGATTATAGAAAGGGAAGGTGTTAGCACCCTTTCTATCCATGGTTTTCCATGGGCTTTTAGGTACTTGCTCATTTTTTTAAATTACTTGTGTGTGCTTGTTTTTGAAAATGTTTTACTTCGTGATAACCCTTGTATCAGTCCTCAAGAGTGTGACGAAGTTTGTTTTGAAAATTTATTTTGAAAGATGTTTGTTTGAAAAGTTTTTATTGAACAAGGACTTAAGATTCTACCTACTCAAAAAAAGATTATTTGTTCTCGTTTCCTTTAGATAGTGCTATCCTACTATGAAGGAGTAGGTAGCACCGTCGTTGGAGTTTGTAAGGGATGTTTGAAAGGGACAAGTACAATCACTAAAGCAATAGTTAGAAAACTTTAGTAGTAACTTTAGAGTCTTAAGATCTTTCGGAGGCAACATTTCTGAGGCAACATTCGAACGGGGCATTTTGATCTCTTAGACAGAAGGGAAACCACTAAAATATCCTATGCTTAATGATCGTTTACCGAAGGCAACCGGAGTAAGGTAAACCCAAGGAGTGAATATGTGCATATGAATTGTTTCAGTTATTTAGTCTTTACACATTTAGGTGATCTACCGTTTTAATTTCAAATAATCTTCCCATACAATCCTATTAGCATACACCTAGACAGTTAAATATTTGCAGGAATTTAAAGTGCAAAAAATAAACCTAGCTATTACAAGGCTTTGACAGTTACATAATTGTCTTGACGGGAAATAAAAGTGCAGAATTTAAAACCCTAATTCAAACTATTACAAACTCGAAACAGTTACAATAATAAAACAAATTAAAATGCGCGCGGAAAATTAAATGCGAGGAGAAATTGAAAAAATAACCTAAACCCTAATTGACAGAAAGAAAAGATTTTTGTACTTTTTTTATTGGAGAAAACGATGAAATTGCAATTTAAATAAAACCCTAATTTCTAATTTCTTTTTAATTATGAAAAAAGTATTTAAGTTAACCTAATTAACCTAATTAATTAAAATAAATATTTTAATGAAAAAATGATTTTGGTGTATTTTTAAAGAAAATTAATTAAATTATGTGCAATTCAAATCCTAAGTCTAATAATTTTTAATTATAAAAAGAGATTAAATTGCCCTAAGTTAATTAAACTAAATTAATTAAGAAATAAAATATTTTTATTAAAAAGAAATTTTGTAGTTTGCTATGATTTTTGATTTAACAAGGAAAATGATTTTTGGGTTAATTAATTAAAACAAATAAAAGAAATTAATTAAAGAAATTAAAAAGAAAATAGAAAAGAAAATGCAAATTGGGTCTGTATGCTAGCAAAAGGGGGGTGTGAATCTGAGTTTTTTAGGCCCAAAACGCTCCAAGCCCAGTCAGCATTGGATTCCTTGTAGCGTTGGCCTGAGGGTGCATCATAGTCCCTCATTGCCTGTGTGTTGTATTGAATGGATGATGAATCCATTGGCTGAGATTGATGGAATATGGTCGACACCAGGATGAGAGATGCGCTGGATTTGCAAATGGAAAATTTGAAAATAATTTTGCTGGGACCTGGAATCGAACCCAGGTCCTTATGCTCATCAACAATACGCCTTACCACTGGGCCAATTGGCTTGTTTGTTAATAATACAAACCATCATAAAATGAGGAAAAATACTTGAAATGAAGAAACACGACCATCATAAAATGACATAAAAGTCTAAAAACGGTAAAATAATTCTTACAAGTCGAGTCAGAAATGCAATGAAATTTCACATTATCATCTACCATCAAACACATAGCCAGGTACTTGACCTAGGATGGGGACATTGCAAATAACGAAAACTTGAGGATAAAATATTTTCCTAGTTCCCTTACCAAAAAAATCCTTTACTTGGTTCACCACCCTTCCTGCAAATTCGATTCATGATTGGACTCATTTGGAAACATTATTCCATTAGATGTTTTATAAGGTTCAGTCAAAGATAAGTTTGAAATAATTGTCTAGCATCAATCGTAAGTTTAGTGAGCCAACAGACGACTATCTTAATAGGTTCTGTTTGTTGAAATCAAAATGTTTCCCTCAAGTTCCCGAACAGGAACTGGTCGAAATGGCTGCAGTGCTTTAGACTATTCCATTAGAAAGAAGTTAGATATGCAGTACTTAACAGACATGGTCTACTTGGCAGAAAAAGTTTGACAGGTCGAACATTTAAAGGATGAAAAGTTTAGAGCAAGTAAAAATAATAGAAGAGAAAGGATAACATATGTCAAAATGGATGAGGACAAACCATAGGTTTATAGTAACCCTATGGGTTTCGATGAAACTGATATGGCCGAGCTGAAATAAGGGCCGCCTTATTCATGCAAGGTTATTGCTCCTTCAAATGGGAAAAATCCCATCGAACAGGAGAAGAATGACAAATTCCCGAAGAGAACATACACCTTTGATGTGACGAAGTGTGACAAAATATTTGATTTATTAGTCAAAGATGGCCAAATGTTAGTCCTACCTGGCTCTAAAATCCCTCTGTTAGAACAGTGAAAGAAAAGAGGATTTTGCAAATATCATAATTTCTTAGGCCATAAAATCTCACAATTTTTTCTTTTCAGGGATTTGGTGAAAAATGTTATCAAGGACAGAAGACTAAAGTTCAGTGGCATGAACAAAGTTCAAATGAAGGTCGATTCAGACCCTCTGCAAGAGGCTGACACCCACTACACTGAACCAGCATACATCAACATAATCGAGGTTGTTGAGGGCCTCAATGATAAGAACACCAAGAATGGAACTACTGAGGATTTCAACCGGGGTGTCAAAGTAACAGAGGCTACTGAAGGCCTCAGGGTCAAGTTGCAAAGGATTGGGATCATTGATGGTCCTAATGTCGAAGTCAATATGGTAGAATTAAGAGGGGAATAATGCATGGATGCTAACAAAGAAAACATCCAGAGGGAGGAAGCCCAAATGAAAGTGGCCTATCCCAAGGCCAGTGAGAATCTACTTGATTTTTATTCGCTTCTAGAAGAAAAACTCTGAGGCATTAATGTGTCCCATGTGCAGCTCCATGTACGATAGGAAAGTTGTTGAGAACTTGGAGAGAGAGTCCTAGTTTCTAATCATAAAGGGAATTGGAAGGATTCTTACATGCCTTTGAAAGCTACGAAAGGGCAAGTAGTGGCATATTTCAAAGTTGACCATGCCATGGTCGAAAATCCCCAAGATTTTGTTGAGCTTTAACCTTTAAGGTTATATTTCGATGGTTATAATCATAGAGAAGGAACTGGGATTAGAATCTTAATCATTTCTTCTAACAAAATTCCAACAAAATTCAAGTACAAGATTGATGATTTTTACTTGAACAATGAGGATAAATATGAGGCTTTGATATAAGAGGTGGCTTTGAATTGGTTGTCAAGCAAACTTTTCTTAGTAAACTTTTCTTTTAAAATAAAATCTACTTCACGAATGGTTCGACTAAGATCATCAGGTCTATACACAGTTTCAAATTACTTTTGGAATGCTTTTATCTCTTTGATGTGAGTATTTTTACCTTTCTTGAAACGCTCCTCTATGGAATAAAAAGCACGAGTTAGATGTTGAGAAAAGGCATCTACATCAAAGATTGCATTGTTATAATATTCCCTCCACCAAAAATCAAACTCTTGTGTGCAGAGAGTGGATGGTCGAAAGGAAATAGGGGTGAGAGTGGTGATATTAGCGTAATGAGGGAGTTGTTTTGTGCAGTCAGGTTCAGAGAGCCACATCTTATGGAGATAAAGAGCACTTTTATTTTCATAAAATGGTCTACGCATGGATTAAATAAGGCCTAACTTGCGAGAAACCAGGTTAGGTTGGTAGCTAACCAGAACAATTTGGTTATTCGAAGGTCTTAACCTGGTGGCCAATAATCTAGGGGTCAGAAAAGATTCCCAAATGGCCATGGATTCAACTTATTGATCCTTCGAAGGAGCAAGAAACTCATGTGTGAACCATTCAGGGCGACACATCCTTTGAGAGAAATGATCCATCGAAGAAGATAAATTGTAACGCTTGGAGAACATCATTACAAACTTAGTAAAGGAATCTTGTAAGATGGTCCCATCATCATTTGGAGTGAGTTGGACTAATATTTTCCCTTCAACCTCCATAGTCTTTATGTCATCATCTTCTTTGTTAATGAGGTTGTGCATCGAGATCGAAGGTTCGAATGTGGCATTAAACCACAATTGGAGTAGCTAGAATGGATCAACGAATACGATGTTCGTTCTTGGTTGGTTATTCCTTAGGATTTCGACTGACTCTCCTAAGGATTCATAGAGGGAAGCTAAGATAATTTGGCTCAAGCATAACTTATGCCCACCATGAATTTGTTTCTCCCTGATAAGATACCTCTTCGTTACTTGAAGATAACTAGACAAAAAGATGCAATGAGATAACCATAATGCCAAGAAGGAAATATTTTCTTCGTTTGAAACTTCTTTAGTGATTTTTTCCTTGTGATAAACTATATAGTTTATGAAATTTGGTTTACCTTTTGCAAAACCAATACTATCTTCGTCCATCTCAAAGGGGTCAAAGGTTTCCCCAGTAGGTCGAAGACTAGTAATGGCAGCAATATCGAATAAGGTAGGGATCACTATTCCACATGGAAAATGAAAAGTATTATGGGTAGAATCTTGATAGAGTAGTGAAGCCACCAACATACTTTGGTTGTACCCAGGACCTAATTTTGATAGTTGATTCATGTTTTAAATCTCCATATCTTTCCAAAATTGGCTTTTTTGACTCTCAACCTTAGCCAGCCAAGAAAGATATGATTCAGGGTCTTTCACTAAAGGACAGGAGAGAAACACTTTAAGAGTGTATCTCATGTAATCAGGATTGATTATGTCTTTTAGTTTTAAAGCGTCAGTCGAAGACTCGCTTGGTTATCTGCAAATTTTTGGGTTTCATGTTTTTTACTAACTTTGTCATCAGGTTTTTACTTGCTAGGTAAGGGTTTAGTACAATGGCAAACTGGAAAAAAACCTTTGAGTTTTTCTACATCTGTATCAGGGTCAAGCAAAAGACCCATGTATGCATGTGTTTCCCCAAAAATTGTTAATGGAATAAGTACTTGAGACTCGTAGATTTTGCGTTTTTCCTCAAGAAGTGAAGGTTCAGGAAAGTACTCTTGGTTCCCTCCTAGAAGTGGTGTTTCTATCTTGGTTATGGGAATGGAAGCTTATTTTTGTCATTGCTTGAGTTCTTTAAGGGTTTTAGGCGCCATTGTTGAAAATCAGATCTTGAAGATGAAAAGTTTGTGAAGATTGTAAAGAAAAAGCTCAAGAAACGTGAGTTTGAAAGTTCAGAAGATGTAAAGTGTTGAAAATAAAAGTTTAGAGTATTTATAGGAAGAGAAAATGGACGTTTCATTTTCAATTTTCGGGGGTTGAGTAAAGTTAGTGGGCACATGAAGTTGTTTGAAAGGATGCCTAAGCAGTTACCTCTATAAGTTACTTCCATACTCCTATTTTCTAGGGGTAATGTTGATTATTTATAATGCACGTCTCGATGAGACGTTTTTGAAAAGTGGTCATCATGACCATGACGTCACAACAACAATTGTTAACGCGTCGAAAACTTTCGAAAATGTCTCTTTCTCACCTTGATCGAAAAAAACATTTTAAGGGACAATTTGTTAGCTAGAAATTTGAAGCTTAAAGATTGAATGAAGACATCAAAGTTTTAAAGAAAATCAAGAATATTGAATATGTTTTCGACATTGGTCTTTTTCGATCGAGATTTGGTGATTAAAACATAAATTTGAAACTTAGAGTTTTGAAGATGTGATCGATGTGGTTTGACATAGAGATTTGAAATAAGGCTGAACATTCGAATTTTGGCGCTTATTTGTTCCTTTTTAAAAGAGACGGGTGGAAGTCTGTGAAGGGTAGAACACATGCAAGTGAAAACATGTCCTCTTTTGATGAAAATATTGTTCGTGTAGATTTAGTATAAATAGGATTCTCTAGTTTTAGATTTCTGTGTGTTTAATTATTATACAAATTACTATATCCACTCAAAGTATCAAAGTTAATCGAGAAATGAGTTTTCTGAGAATGTACATTTGAAACACCACATTTTACCATTCAATGCAACATTTACATTTTTAAAGTCGTTTACAATTTGTTTATACCTTTTAGTCGAAAACCTTTAGGTTCTTGTCATTTACATGTTTTTCCGTCTTTATTTTTCTCTTTGTCATTTACGTTCGAACATACTTTTATAGTCGAAAAGATCAATATCCATAAAAAACCTATAAAACAACTTAAACTATACAATATTGTCCTAGGATCAGTCTAGTCCATTTTGTAAGTAACTAGAATCATTAGAATTTGGAAGACTAGTAGTTGTTTACTAAATTTCACAGTAAAAAGTGACACAATTTCTTCTCTAAATAGGGAAGATGGTAGATAACTACATTCATTTTTACAGTCAAGCGTTGGATTGATCTGGGTGGTTAAAATTGTATTCGCGTAAGGAGTTATAGGGGGAAAGATTTTCCAATTATGCATTAAGTAACTCGTTGCTTCGAATTAGACCTTCGTCTTTTGGACCTCTCGGATGGTTCAATATTACTACGCCATATAAGGGAATAGACATCGCTTTTTTTCCATAGACATTGCTTTAAAGCGCTGCCTATTCATGCGCTGCTGTAAGTAAAGATAACACTTTTTGTCAATTTAAAAGTGTTGCTTAATGTAGCCTTTAGGAAGCGCTTTATTCAATAAGCTCTCTCTAAAGGCCCCTATAGATAGCGGTTTTTACATCATAAGCGCTTTCTAAAGTACCCCTTTAAACAACGCTTTCACTTTAGACAATGCTTTTATAAGCGATGTGTATTTTATATTTTTGTTCACTTTTTTACTGTTTTAGGCAGCGCTTTCTTTAAAATACTCTCTAAAGTCCCTTTTAGGCGGTGCTTTTTATTTTAGAAGCGCTTTCTTTAAAATGCTCTCTAAAGTCCCTTTTAGGCAGTGCTTTTTATTTTAGAAGCGCTTTTTAATGCACCCCTTTGGGCAGCTCTTTCTATTCCCCACTATAGGCAGCACTTTTTTGTTTAAAGTGTTGTCTAATATTCACAGATTTTTTAATATATACAGCTTATATTTTAAGCACTCTCTACAAATATTCACTTAAAATAAACGTTGTGTTTCAAATTTACACCAAATTTCATAAATTTGCAGCTTCAATTCAATAAGTATGCACCAAATTTACATATTTATATATACATATTTAATCCAATAATTTATATATACATATATTTGATACAACTTGAAAATACACACACACACACACATACACACACACAAAGATATATATATATATATATATATATATATATATATATATATATATATATATATATATATATATATATATATATATATATATATATATATATATAGTTAAATCTGTTAATTTTTGGTATATATATGCAAATGTACATATTACTATCTTCTAAAGCTGCTATCTTCTCTACAAACAACAACAATGAAGAGTCCTAAATGAACTTGTTATCTCTATATCTTCTACATATGCACCTACCTGAAACAAAACCAACAAAGGTATATCAAAACCATGTTATATAACATTTAAATCTTATAACTATTATCTATTAACACAATCCAATGTAACAAAAACAAATCAAGAATCCTTATAACCCACCATTAAAAATTTCTCAATTCATACCATGATACAAATAAAACTTTATTTGAATTTAAACCCAATACCCTCATAACTTACCTTCCATATAACAACAACAACAACAATGCAACACAATTCACCACACTAATGATGACATAGTATCTCATCATAACTCAAACTTATATATACTCAAAATTCTCATTAATGAAAGTGTCACAATATCTTATAACATTCTCATCTCAATAATGTATTGACACCAATTCTCCTTAATTTCGTCCAATTGATCCTTTGAGTTAGTAGAAGACTTGTATTCATCAAAGTACTAAATAATATGATTTAGTTAAAACTAATTAATTAGATGAAATGTGTTAAATATTAAAATAAATCATAATTTAGAAACTCATACCATGGTTGGAATCTCTATTTGATTCAAAACAATAATTTATTTCATAAACCTCAATATGAAATAACCGCAATCTATACCATAACGCTGACAAGGATACTACACATGGAAAAAAATACGAATATATATTAGGATATATAGTTTAACTTGTTTTACCAAGTAGCATCACTAATATAATCAAAATTATGAAAATATACATGTACTTTGATCTATGTAATGTTATTTTCTTTATTCTTTGGTACTTGAGTATCTGTTTGTGATCAAAAAAATTGTGTAACTCTAACAAAATATAAACAAATATTTAGAAAAATCTCACATAAATAAATAAATAAATATACAAACGAATATTTAGAACAATCTAACTTATGTATCAACCATCTTCTTCGTATATGGGTATTTTATCCAATCACCTTCTAATGAATCCATATAGTATACAATTTCTCGTATAGGATTAATCGCAACCAATAATCAGTGTCCACTGTTAGATTTATAAAGGTTATATGGAAACTTTCTACACAACATCAAAACAAGAAAAATTATAATAGATGAAGTTAGAATGAAAATCTAACTCGTTGCCAGTATTAAATGGTAAAAGAAACAACTTTTCAATATCTTCGTTGGCCATAAATGCACGTACAAACTACTCTTTGACTTCATCCAGTTTTTTTATCGATGAATCATGAGTTGATAATGTTGGGAGATAAGAAACATAATCTTTGTTCCAATTGATGCGGGCACATCAATTTGTCATACATGAACCTTAAATAAAAACATCATTAATATTAAGATTGTTCATTGAAATGAGTAAATAAATTCTTCGATTAATTAAATAAAGTTGGTCGGATTATACCTGATGTATGTATCAATAACACCAAGGACTAATTATGAATGTCAAAAAACTTGATCCATATCCTCTTTACTAATTGTTTCGCAATAGGAAAAACCAGAAATACCTTCCTCCATGGGTATATTACGAGTACCTCTGGCATCCAAATCTGATATTCCTATTAATGTCTGAAGGCACGACCTATAGCGAGAAGTAGGATTTTTTCTAGTCGCGGTCTTTGCAACATCCTTTTTTTGTATGGACATGTTGCCAATTTCAGGCTTATTACTCCTACTGACTTGTTACATCTCTTTAACGTTTTCTATGTATATATATCAATGTACCTCTTTTTTGAATGCAACTGACTCGGTTTACCGCGTAATCCCCTTATCTTTTGATTTGGATTTTGTAGAAGTCTAACATTACCATGAAAAAAATGTATGTTAAATAGTCGTAAAAAAATTGAATACCCAAAGGTTCATAATGGTTTTCAACATACCTCATCATTTATGCAAACGAGGTTTGACGGACATGCATCATACGATCCTATTGCCTCTCCCACCAATGTTGCATCTGAAATATCGTCAGGTAAAGGCAATGGTGCATCCCTCTCTAAAGAAATATCAATTGATACTTTCAAAAATCCAGCAGGGAGCGGTTTATGGTGAAGTACTTCTCCCAAAGTGTTATGCACTTTTTCCTTGCCAACCATGCGATAAGTCGATAACGATAAATATAGCTGACAAGGTGAAATACCTTAAACCATTAATAAATATGAAACTGTTAATGTGTACATATGTCAATTAAAAAAATTGTGCTAATTCATAATAATATATATTACCTCGAGAATTTTCTGTTGCAAATCACAATTGATGTTATTTTTGTCACTAGTATCCTTGAACCCTGAACCTTGCCTTTTTGGCATGTATGTTTCTTTATCCTTTTCCAACTCACGAACTTTAGATTTTAATTTATCTAAATCTTCCATCACTTCTTTATTGCTATGACCTTTCCTCTTTTGATGGTTACCCAAAGATGTTTGAGTCACCCCAAATCCCTTACCCCTCACACGACCGGTATACTCAGGAACATTTAATACTCGACTAAGTATGCTCCTGCAATCATGGTCTTCATCTTGAATTAAAGATTGAGATAAATTCTCCTGAAATTCATATGCATATCAAAATGAATTAGTGGTGATTAAAACTCATAAATTCTTTATGTTAATAAACTTTTGATTTAATTAAAGGAATACTGATATACTTACACATTGCTCATAAATTTGAAGCATATCTTCCTTAACAACTTCATCCTTACCCACACGAGCAGCCTTCCATTGAACATATTTCAGAAGAGATGTTTCTTGACTTTTCTCCTATTCTAACTACACAAATAGGACACGATTTTTGACCTTTAATGCTATATTCTGATAGATTTTTGTATGCCGGAAAATCATTAATTGTGCCAAACAACATCGCCCTCAAATTGAAACTTTCTTTTCTACATCCATCATAAACCTCCGCACCATTTTCCTATAAAATCTTTAAATCTTAAATTAAAGGTGTCAAGTATACATCTATATCATTCCCTGGTTGTTTAGGCCCTAAAATTAACATAGATAACATCATGTACTTGCGCTTCATTCATAGCCATGGAGGTAGGTTATAAATCATAATAATTACAGGCCATGTGGTATGTGAGATACTTTGAAGATCATGCGGGTTCATTCCATCAGTAGATAATGTCAAGCGAAGGTTTCTTGCTTCTCCTCCAAAATTAGGATAATCATTATCAATTTTCGACCATTGTAGTGAATTTGTCGGATATCAAAACTTCCCATCAATAATTATTTCATCTGCATGCCAAGTCAAGTGTCCTGCATCGATTACACTATGAAACATGCATCTAAATCTCAGAATTATAGGAAAATACCATAAGACTTTTGCTGGAGACATATTTTTCGTATATCGAGATAAACCATATTTAGGGCACTCATTTAACGATGCATATTCATTTCAAAACAAAATGCAATTATTTGGACAAGCGTGTACCTTATCATAGCTCATACCAATAGTGCACAACATTTTTTTGGCCCCATAGGTTATATTAGGAAGAACATTATCCTCCGGAAGCATATCTTTCATAAGGACTAATAACTCTGTGAAACTTTTATCCGACCATCCACTGCCTTCCTTTAAGTTATACAACTTTAATACCACATACAGTCTTGTGAATTTAGTGCAACTTTTATACAGTAGTTTCTCTGCATCGCTTACCAACCTCTCAAACATTTTGTGACAATCCTGAAGATCTTCTTCAAGTGCTTATGCAATCTCTTGGACTCGATCACAATCGTATGTATCTGTGCCATTATCGTCTGAAGCATATGTTGTACTATCCCCCGATTCAACATTCCCGTTACTTTTCTCGCCGTGAAATATCTAACATGTATAACTTCGATCAATTCCATTCCCAAGTAAATGTGATTCCATACCAACTGCGTCAACCCGACCCCCATAACAACAACCCAAGCAAGGATATTTCATTAGACTGGGGTTTTCGGCATGTTCAACAACAAACTTAACGAATTATAATACCACATTCTCGTACTCTTTTGACAATTGATTAGAAGACATCCATTTTTTATCCATGGTTTTACTACTAAGTAAGCTAAACAAAAACAGTATAATTAATCACGCAGCTATAACAAAAGAACAACTAATTACCTGTAGAGAAGTCAACAACTTCTGGAACCACACAGTGTAAGATTCTTAGAATGATCAGAATTTCACCCTTCACAAGAGAAATCGGAGATACAGCAGCGACGATGAAATCGGGAATCAACTTTACATAAAGAGGGAAAACAACCAATGTTACAACCAAAATTATCATTTAAAACCAAATGATATAACACAAATTCATACTTTTTGCCTCTTGGAACAAATTCATGCCTTGCCTCCTTATGAGGGTTCAACATAAGTAAATTTTTTAAAATCAAACAATAAAATAATACAAAAAGTGTAAACATACAGACAAAAAGAAAGAGTAATATAATGCATCATGCCGTAGGTTTGAAATGTCAAATGTTTCTGCTAAAATCCAGGTATCATCGTAATCTTGTGTGTAATATATGACCATAATTGGTTCAGGAAATATATGACCAAATTTGTTTACAGGATGAGTACGTTAGTGTACATTTCAAAATCAATTTAATCACACAACATAAGTAAGTTTTAAGCAGTATTGTCAATTGCGGGGAAGCAGGAAAGAAAAAGGTTTGATAAAATTCGGCTACACCAGTGTTACAACACAACTTTATCCACTATTTAACAAAACATTATACTTAGTAGTGTATCTCTAATTTGCATGCTTTCTTTCTCTTTGAACTGAGTAAAAGCTAGATCATTGTTGATATGAAGGATCAAGCAAGAAAACTAGAGGAATATATACGACCATCATAGTAACTTGACAACAACTCAAATCAAATGAAATCAAAACTTACCGAAATGTCGAAATGATCAGAACAACTGAAGATGTGATTTGTTGTCGAACTCAAACGAAGGGAGTTGTTCCGAATGACTTACGATTATTGCTTATGGAGAGGAATTTGTCAGGATAGCGACTTAGTTGAGTAGAGGTTGAAGGGAAGAGAAAACAGATGAGCTTGCTGAACATGGGAGAGCTTGATGTTGCGAACCACGACGAAGGAGAAGCTGTTAATCGTTGAAGAGCTGGAGAGGCGGAGAAGGTCGTGCAATTTGAAGCTAATCGAAGAGATGGTGAAGTAATGCGAAGGTGATAGCATTTTCCAGTAAGAGATTCGAGAGTTGTAGGGAAAGTTTTTGGCGAAGGAGAAGGTTTTGAGAGAATATGGGAAAAAATCTGAGTTTTAGGGTTTTCATATTTTTAATTTAGAAATTAAAATTAATGACCTTAGGCAGCGCTTTTTGAAGGGTTTTCTGATGTATTTCCTTTAGCAGCGTTTTTTCATATAAAAAAACGCATTCTAATGTATGGCCTATAGTAGTGCTTATATGAAGCGCTTTCTAAGCACATTTTTTAGCAGCGCTTTCTAGAAGCACTTTCTAAATTGTTGATATGTATGGCCTTAAGCAGCGCTCTTCAGAAGCGCTTTCTAATATAAGCCTTTAGCAATGCTTTTTCTCAAAAAAAATTTAAAGTTATAGCAGCGCTTTGGGAAAAAAGCGTTGTCTATAATGTGTTGCCTAAAACAAATTTTGTAGTAGAAAGTGCTGCCTAAAGTGTGACTTTAACAATGCTTTGGGCCTAAGGAAGCACTGTTTATTGTTGGACCTATAGCAGTGCTTCGAATTTAGGCAACGTTTTCTAGAATTTATTTTTATTATTTCAATTTTAATTAGTCTTAGGCAGCACTTTCAGAAAGCGTTACCTAAAGTGTGGCTTAGGCAATATTTTTTCTTAATTTTAGGCAGCGCTATTTTCTAAAGCGCTGTCTAATACATATGTATAGTTTTAAAATTTAAAATTTTATTGAGACATATAACAGCGCTTTAATACAGAAGCGATGTCTAAAATATAAGCCTAAAGTTTTATACCAAATTTCAACCGTTAATAGAAATGAATGAAATGAGTGTTTGTGTTTTTTTTAATTAAAAAGAAATATTAAGGTTTAATTTGAGATGTTTTCTATATACTTTACCATTAAATGAATAAATATCTTTTAAATATTATAGAGAATAAATTGTTTTGAATAGCTTCTCTTGATTCTTTTTTATTTTTTGTAAAAACAAATCATTATGACAAAACAATTATAAAACATCTTTTAGTATTCTTACTAATCTCTAAAAATCAATTTCTAAATTATTTAATTACAATCAGTTTCCTAAAATTCCTAGAGAATAGTTGCAACTTATTGTTAATTAAGTGATTTAATAGAGAACCTAATGATTTACATGCGGACATCAAGAAGCAAAAATGAAATTGACCGGAGCAGGCATATATATATTAATAAAAAATATTAATATTAATCAGAAAATGGAAGTTAACATCATTCTCTACATTTTGAAACTTTTTAATGGCTGCTGCGCAATTATTAAAAAGAAAAAGGGAAAAGAGCAAACACTTTCATGAAAAATATATGGACATAATGAGTTGTGGAATTCATTTGCATGTCGCTAACCACAGTTCACAACGTAGACCCGGAATCATTGTGGAAATTAAAAAATATTTATAGAAAAAAATAATGAAAAGGTGATGGATATAATAGTAAAATGAAAAGGGAAAACAAACTCTATTTCTTGTACATAAAATTTTATGAACGCGAGTAAAAAAAAAATCTGAAATCCATTCCAAGAAATATTCCATCTCTAATAATATGTAGAAATTATTTTTTAAATTCATTATATATTTAATGTATCTAATCTATATACAGACTAGATACATTAGATATTCAATAAATTTAATAAATAATTTTTATTTATAATATGAAACATAAAGAATACGTTTTAAACGCGAGTAAGCCAAAGAGATTTGGTAGTTATTAAAAAGTCGACATCAAATCATATGTTTAAACACAACTTAGTATATATTTGAATTTTGGATTGACGGTAGACAGAATTTATTCTAATAGAATTAAGTTTGATATAATTGATTTTAATAGAATTAAGTTTAGCATAATTGATATTAAATTGAATAATAAATTTTAATATAAAAATCACTTAAATCAATTCTGAAAATATAAGCTACAAATTTTAACTTTAAGTAGAATCAATTCTGAAGACAAAATCAATTCTACTTTAACATAACCAAACATGTTAAAATTATTGGAGAATAAATTCTACGCTCTAAAACTGTTTTTATCCCTTCTAGAATAAATTGGGGAATTATATAAAATTAAATTAATATATAAATAGAAGGCAAGCGGACAACAAACTATACCACCGGTCTTTTTAGATCGCAAAATCAATTATCTTAAAAACTACATCTATAAATTGGTTGGTTTGTGAAAAATGTTTTTTAACATTTTGGTATGTTTAAAATTTCAAATCAGTATACAAAATAATAATAATTTTGGTTTGGTTCCATTCTATGTAAATTGATATAGTTTTGTTTGATTTTTTTTTTGACTGAAATGTACCGAGAAAAATCCTTAACCTCCCCACACTCGACACCTCCAGTCATGCACAAGGGTCGTAGATTGATTCATGCAATCTGCTGCTGAGAAATCACATCATGTTTGTTTTGAGATATGTAACACCTCATCTCTGTTTTGATTTCTTCTGCTATAGGCGTGTTATGTCAACTATATCTTTTGGTGTAAAACTTTATCATCTTGTTGTTACACCATCCATGCATTTTTAATTAATTGAGAATTTTTTTATATATTTAGTAGTCTTGAGTTACACTTTTAAAAACGCAAAAATATCGTTTAAATATACATATTCGAGTACATTCTATTATTGTAAAAATATATATATATTTTAGATATGTATCTCTAAATAAATCAGTTATTTATGAAAAAATATATTTTCGGATATACTTATCTGAAATACTCACTGATATATTTTTTATTAATTATAAGAGAAATATTGATAAATAGTAATTTAGATCTCCCTATTTAATTTCTATATTTGTATTTTAGACACTTTTAAAAAAATATTATTAATGAAATTATTTTTGAATGAAATTGATTTCATTATTAAAACAAATCAATTTGATTGCCATTAAAAGTAAATCAAACAACTCATCACACTTTATTGTCATTATATTTTTCAATAAAAATATTACAAAATATTTTAATTTATTTAACTACATATATAAAATTCCACGGTTGACCTTGAAAATATTATGGTCATTTATTTGTCATTATCATCCACTTAAAGTATTCATTAAATGACAAAAAATAGTAATAGATATTATTTCTATTGATTATTAAATTTTTCGGATATATATATATATATATATATATATATATATATATATATATATATATATATATATATATATATATATATATATATATATATCCGAAAACACCTCCAAAACAAAATATTTAGTTATTTCGAATATGCATATTCGAAAACCTTTTAAAATGAAATATTGAGTTATTTCAGATATGCATAGCCAAAAACACTCTTGAAAACTAAAATTTGATGCGTTCGAATATGCATATCAAAATTTTGAAAATATTTTATTTCTCCAGAGAAGAGAACTGCAAGAAGACGTGTACAAAGAAATTCTCTAATTAATTTAGCAATATGTAATATGGTCATAAAACCCGATTATATAATCTTACCATATTTTCTCTAAGAGAAAAGATATCTTGACACCACAAACTTAGACCTACACCCAATATATTGTTCACAAATAGGTGAATAATTTTTTTATTGTTATTTTAATATTTTAATATATTTTTCTAGTTTTATTTAAAATTATTTTAATTAATAAAATATTAAAA
This sequence comes from Vicia faba, assembly GCA_948472305.1. NCBI lineage: Eukaryota > Viridiplantae > Streptophyta > Magnoliopsida > Fabales > Fabaceae > Vicia > Vicia faba. The sequence goes on from OX451741.1 coordinate 1,279,548,183, forward strand.
CTAGGTTAATACATTTTAAAATTTGGTTAATATATTCTGACATAAAAAAGTTAATATGTATACCATTCTGACTTGATTAATAGTTTGTATAAGGTTAGTTAATACATTTTATAACTTGATTAATGAGTTCTCAAATATTAAAAAAAATTAAATAATAAAATAAATATAATTAATAGAATATACAAATTTATTAATACTTTTATAAATTAGTGTTAGAAGATAGTTACATTATTGTAGTTGTGAAATTGATTAATAATATAAAATAAATAGAATATATATATATATATATTGATCTGACCTGATCAGAAATGGACCGTCACGGCTGGCTCCGAGCAGAAAGCTTTTTTGAACGAGGTGGGGGGTACCTGCAAGGCACTCCGATGCTGAAGTAAGTAGGAGTACGAGCAGATAATAGTAAGTTGAGGTTAGAATGATGAATACCTAACCCTCTGGAAACAGAGGGTATTTATAGCCCCCAGCGCTGGGCCAAGGTTCCTTCATTGGGCCGGGCGGATTTGGCCCAATGGAGGAACTGCCAGGTTCTACGTGGGTAGTGGGGACCCGCACGTGGTCCCCTTCCTGGATGTTCTGCGTGAAGTGCGGGCGGACGGAGACGCGGTCTTTCCGGAGTATCGTTGGGGGAACGGTGGACTGAGTCTGCCCTAGCTGGGTTGCTCGAGACCACGTCGAGCTGGACAGCAGGGTGCCGTGCTCGAGACCACGTCGAGCTGGACAGCAGGGTGTCGCGCTGGGTGTCAGGACGTGGATTTGGACAGCGGGATGTCGGGCTGGACATCAGGATGTCGGGCACGGATGTGACCCCTTTGCTCGGCGTGGTCCTCAGTAAGTCCCTTTGGATTGGGCCTTAGCAATGCTTTTGGGCCTGTCGGGCCCAGTCCAGAACAGGAGCCCCCCAAGTCGTGGTTCCTTTGCGAGGAGCCATGACTTGAACCCAAGTTATTCCATCGCTGAGGTCTCGTGCCCGGGATAGAGGTGTGGACCCTCGAGGGGCCTCCTCGTGTCGTGCTCGGAGACGTCCTCGGAGGTGGATGCGCGGAGGATCCGTACCGGGCGTGTCGGTCGAGCACACGATGTATCTTTCGGGAACTGTGCCGCCACCCTATGGGGGTAGGGCCATCATTGCGTTGGGAGCAGCGTGTCGAGGAGATGGAGTCCGTGGTTGCCCGAGGTGACGTTTGGTATTCCACGTCATCACTATAAATAGGAACCTTGGGCCCCATAATACGTTTTCTGCTCTCTGTGCTCTCTTTGCTGCTGCTCTTCCAGACTTTCTCCAGTTGCGACTTCTCGTCACAGATTCTTCCATTTCGTAGCCAGATCCCACTCTTTGATCCAAGTAAGTGATCTACCTTCTTCATTTTTCCGTTTAGAATGCATGATTTCTGGCGTTTGTAGATGTTTTAGGACCGTGCGCGTGAGATTAGCCCGGTAAACTCGTGCTTAGCCCGACACATTCACGTCTAGGACCGGCAAACGCATGTTTGTGGCCGGCACATTCATAGTTTAGGTGATAAGCTTCAGGGCTGCCCGGAGTTTTCATGATCCAGGGCGCCTGATTCATGATCGCGCCCGGTATGTTCATGGTCTTGGCCGTGGGCTTCATGGTGCGGCTCGCCATGTTCATACCCCGGGTCGACATGCTTGCAGAGTGGCCGCGCGGTTGGTTTGAGGAAGAACACCGGGTTTAGGACGTCGGGGAGACAACCATTTGGGAAAAGGACTTATGTAGTCGTGTATGGGACGACATGATTTTGTCGAGCGTAGGACTTCGTGCTCAACTGACTGGTTTCCCGTGCTCTGCAGGTAACCATGGAGGACGAGCCGAGCTCTTCCGGACGCCGCGACCGTGACAAACAGAGTGCCGACGAGTCGGTCACCCTGATAGATACCGTGACCGACCCTCTGCTGGAATGGGTGGGCGTCGAGCCGCGGGGGATAGCATCGGTATACAGCCGGGACGACCGACATCCATTCGATATCGTTGAAGAGGGTCAAGACCAGCCCGGCTTCCAGAAAAACTTTGTAGTTATGGTTCCGTCAACCCGGGCAAGGATTTGCTCGGTTTATCCGAATTACAGCCTCGCGATGTATGAGATCGCGTTCAAAGACCTAGGGCTGCGGCTGCCATTCACTGATTTTCAGGCCGGGGTCTTTATGCACTTGGAGCTGGCCCCGTCCCAGCTACACCCAAACTCTCTCGCCTTCATCCGGGCGTTTGAGTTGACGTGTCGCTACCTGAGGATCGGGGCGACCATCCCTCTTTTCTTCCGGGTATTTCACCTGCAGCGTCAGTCCCGAGGAGGGAAACATAGCTGGGTCTCCCTGAAGCAGTCGAGGAGACTCTTTAAGATGTATATGGACTCCGTGAGGGGGTTTAAAGACAAGTGGTACGTGGTACGGCAAGTTACCGACGCTGCTTTAAATTCCCTTTTCGAGGAGGAGGGGCCGGTGAGCGACGACGATGGGGAGGCGATGATGAGCGACGATGGGAGCCCTGTGTTGGGTCGTAGGGCTAAAATCCCGGTGTACTGGATGTCCCGGCATTACGAGCATGGGACGGGTTATTACCATACCGCAGCCGGGGACATGTGCTCGGAAGACGAGCAGGCGTACGACGCTCTTTGCCGGTTTGTCGACAGTTTCCATCCCGCCCGGTGGGTTACGCGGGAAGGGGATGATATCTTGGACAAAGACGGTTACCCAACGTTCGAGTCCCGTCCGATCGACACCAAGGCGCTGGTGGAGTGCCCGACATACAGGCAGGCTGCCCGCCTGTTAGGTTGTTTGTTGCTTTAAATTCTTTAAATTATTTATTTATGAAGTTTGCTCGATACTGACTTCTCCTTTATTTCGTGCAGGTACGATGGCTAGCCGACATGAGAGGCTCCTGAAATTATCCTGCGACCAGAGGCGAGGCAGGAGGGTCGTGAAGGCCCCACAGGCGACGAGAATGGGCCCACCACACAGTCCAAATGCTCCTCAGCCGGCGAGGGTGGTCTCGCCGTCGAGCTCGGGGCCCGCGTCGGACCCAGAAGTCGAGGAGATCGACCCCAGTGCCGTTTTGACGTAGAGGAAGAGGACCCGTGTGGAAGGTGGTCCGACCGTCGGCGAGGACGCCGGTGCTGTCAAATCTTTCGCCTTCCCCCCTTGCTTCGAAGAGGCGGGCTTTTTCGAGCGATTCCCTCCGACAGTCATTGCCCATGAAGCTGAGGCCATAAAAAAGATGAGTAAAGAGGAACGGAAGGCGTATCTGGCCGCCAGCGTGGACGGGCTGGTAAAAATGGCCGAAATGGCTTTGGTGTTATCTGAGGATGGGGGGGATGCTGCCCGTGTTGAAGAACTCGAGCAGGAGAAGGCGGCGCTGACCGCGAGCTCGCGGAAGTTGAAAGTCGCTCTGGAACGCTCCGAGGGGATGTTCCGAGAGCAGACCGCAATGCTCGATGCTGAGAGGGAGATGTTGACCCTGGAGAAGGAGAAATCGGGGAAGTTGATTGAGGAAGGGGAGCTTCTTCGGGCGGACAGGGATCGCCTGGCGGCCGAAGTCGAACGCTTGGGTAAACAGGTCGAGGAAATGAATGCTACCCTGCAACCTGCCGAAGATGAGCCCGAGGACATAGTAGCTTTGAAGAGTCGGGCGGAGCTGGTCGCCCACATCCGGCTCCTCGAGGTGGACTGCGTCGGTGCCCTGGAGGACGGGTTCAATTCTGCGGTCGATCAACTCTCCTTGCTAAACCCTGGCCTGGTCACTGAGGGTATCGGTCACACACACCGGATAGTGGGTGGCGTGATCGTTCCTCCGCCCGACTCTCTGAACGCCGACAATGATGATTCCGTGGAGGTCTGAAATAGGATAGCGGGCCTGTGTGCCCTTGATATTTGTATTCTTTGGGCCTGCGTGCCCGTTTATTGTACGTTGTGAACATCGCCGGCCTTCTTGGTCGGTTTATTAATGTTTTATCGCCTTTGGGCATTTATATCTGCTGTTTTATACTTTGCATGTTTTGCCCTTGTTTGAAATCATTTATTTGCATGAATTTTTAGCCTAAGTCACGGGCCCGAGGGGTGCCCGTAAGTGGCTTTGGTTTGGCGAGCTAGTCTGCCCGCCTCCGTTTGCATGCGTTCCCGGCCCTATTTCGATTGGCCAGAGTCACCTAAGTGGTGTGCTCGAGGGGAGAGGTTTTCTTTTGACCCATGTAGATGGCCCGTTATTCTTGATGGAATGTCGGGCATTTCGGAGCGAAGTTGCTCAGTCGGGCGTGGAGCCCGTTAGGGACGATTCGCCCTTGGCGTGAACTGCTCATCGCGAGCTGGGTGTTCTGCCTTATGGGTACGACGACGGTGGGGCTCGGTATAGCTGTCCACGTCGGGCACTATCGATCGTCATCGTTTACCGCGCGATGCTGTGCCATTTTGGTCGTATGTCGGGCTTGTACCTTAGCCTTATACGAAATTGGACGTTTTTCCTCGTTGACTGAGCGCGGGTGCTTCTGGTCGAGGGTCCCAGGTGTTGATAGTTTCTAACTGTAGTACTGCTTTAGCTTAGCAGCATTCTAGGGTCGTGGTAATGGCTCTCCGTCTAACTGCTCGAGGTAGTACGCCCCGATACCCGTGGCGCCGTGGACGCGGTAAGGTCCTTCCCAGTTCGCGGCCAACTTCCCTTTGCGGGAGTCTTTCTGGTTCCTGCGTAGTACCAAGCTGCCTATTTCGAACTCGTGCTTGATGACCTTGTCGTTGTGGCGTAGAGCCACTCGTTGTTTTAGGGTGGCTTCGCGCAGGGCAGCCCCCGATCGGATTTCCTCGACTAGGTCGAGTTCATCCCTTAGTGTTTCGTCATTCATTTCTTCGTCGAGGGGTTCCTCCGTTCGTCGGGATGGTTCCATGATTTCGACCGGGATGACGGCTTCGGTGCCGTAGGTCAGTCGGAATGGTGTTTCCCCAGTCGTTGAGTGGGGTGTGGTGCGGTATGCCCACAGGACGCTGTGGAGCTCCTCGACCCATCCTCTTTTGGCTTCGCCGAGTCGACGCTTGAGCCCTCGGAGGATGACTCTGTTCGCGGCTTCGGCTTGCCCGTTGGTCTGAGGGTGCTCGACCGACGTGAAATTTTGTTTGGTCCCCAGTTTGGTGACGAAGTCTCGGAACCCATGGTCAGTGAATTGGGTACCGTTGTCGGTCACCAGTGCCTGCGGAATTCCGAACCTGGCGAGCACGTTTCTTTTGTAGAAACGGAGGATGTTGTGTGAGGTGATTTTTGCGAGTGCCTCGGCCTCGATCCATTTCGTGAAGTAATCCACGGCGACGATTAGAAATTTGTTCTGGTAGGTCCCTTGCACGAAGGGCCCGAGGATGTCCATGCCCCACCAGGCGAACGGCCATGGGGACGACAATGTATTCAGCTCGTGTGGGGGGGCGAGGTGCATATCCCCGTGCTTCTGGCACTTGTCACATTTTTTCACGTGTTTCTTGGCGTCCTGTTGCATCGTCGGCCAGTAGTATCCTGCTCGAAGGGCTTTCCTTGCCAAGGATTTACCGCCCATGTGCTGGGCGTTGATACCTTCGTCATCTCCCGCAGTACGTCGGGGATGGCGGACTCGTCGATGCATTTCAGGAGGGGAATGGAGAATCCTCTTCGGTACAGTTTCTGCTCGAGAACAACATAGGAACATGCTCGTCGCTTGATTATGGCAGCTTCGGCCTGGTTCGACGGGAGTTCTCCCTTTGTTAGGAAATTATAAACTGGGGTCATCCAAGACGTGGCATCCCCGATGGCGTGGACCTCGACCGTAGTCGAGGGTGGTTCGATACTCGGACGTGCCAGAGATTCCTGGATGACGGATTTATTCCCGCCCTTCTTTCGTGTGCTCGCGAGTTTGGACAATATGTCCGCCCTCGTGTTTTGCTCGCGGGGAACATGAGAAATTTCTGCACGTACGAACTTTGCCATGTGTTTTTTGACTAAGTTCGAGTACTCAATGAGGTTGTCATTTTTGGCCTGGTAGCTTCCCTGTACTTGGGAAGCGACGAGCTGGGAGTCGGTGTAAATTTGAACTTCGCGGGCTCCTAGGTCCTCGGCTAATCTCAGTCCTGCGAGCAGGGCTTCGTATTCTGCCTGGTTATTTGACGTCGGGAAGGAGAGAACCAAGGAGTGCTCGATTACCACACCTTCTTCGTTTTCCAGGAGGATCCCTGCGCCGCTTCCGGACGAGCTGGAGGCTCCGTCGACGAAGATGGTCCACTTGTGTTCCTTCCCTGGGGAAATGTCGTTAGTGGTCATCTCCGCGACGAAGTCGGCCAAGGCTTGTGCTTTCAGGGCCTTCCTGCTCTCGTACTGAATGTCGAATTCGGAGAGTTCCAAGGACCACTTCAGCATTCTGCCAGCCATATCTGGCCGACCCAGGAGTTGCCTCACCGGCTGATCGGTTCGCACGATGATGGTGTGCGCTAGAAAGTAGTGTCTGAGCCTCCTCGCAGCGTTGACGAGGGCCAGAGAAACCTTTTCTATCTGTTGATACCTGCTCTCGGGGCCTTGTAAGGCTTTGCTCGTGAAGTAGACAGGTTTCTGCCCGTCAGGGGTCTCGCGGACAAGAGCTGCGCTGATGGCTTCGTTTGAAACTGCCAAGTATAGGTATAGTGGTTCATCGTCATCTGGTCGAGATAACACGGGCGGTTGGGACAGGCTCTGCTTCAGATGGCGGAGTGCGTGCTCGCATTCCTCGTTTCATTCGAAGGCCGCTTCCTTTCGAAGGAGCTTGAAGAAGGGCAGTGCGTGCTGAGCGGACTTCGCGACGAAGCGGGATAGTGACGTCAACATGCCGTTCATGATTTGTATCGACTTCTTCGATGTTGGCGTCGGGAGGTCGGAGAACGCCCGACACTTGTCGGGGTTGGCTTCAATCCCTCGTTCTGTTAGATAGAATCCGAGGAATTTTCCTGCCTTGACCCCGAACGTGCACTTCTCGGGGTTGAACCTCATTTTGCACTATCTTGCTTGGGCGAAGACTGTCTTGAGGTGGGCTGCGTGATCGGTGTCTGCTCGGGATTTGACGATCATATCGTCCATATATACCTCGAGCATGTTGCCAATCTGTTTGTTGAACACTTTGTTCATCATGCGTTGGTAAGTTGCACCGGCGTTCTTCAGTCCGAAGGGCATTACGTTGTAGTAATAGTTGCCCGAGCTGGTCATGAACGTTGTGCAGCGTTTGTCGCCCAGAGCCATTGGGATTTGATTGTATCCCGAGTAGGCGTCCATGAACGACAAAGTCTTGTAGCCGGCCGAATTGTCGACCAGCATGTCAATGTTAGGTAGAGGAAAAGCATCCTTCGGGCAAGCCCGGTTGAGGTCGGTATAGTCAACACACATTCTCCATTTTCCATTATTCTTTTTAACAAGTACAACATTTGACAGCCAGGTGGAGTACCGGGCTTCAGAAATAAAATTTGCCTCTAGGAGGTCTTTTACAGCTTTTTCAGCAGCCTCCGTTTTTTCTGGAGACTGCCTACGCCTACGTTGTACTACGGCCTTGGCGGCTGGATCAATGGCGAGGTGATGACAGGCGACCTCAGGGTCGAGACCGGGCATCTCTGCAGCGCTCCAGGCGAAGAGATCAGCATTCTCATGCAGACAGGCCTTGATTTGCTTCCTGGCCAAGTCGGGGAGGTCTTTGCCAATCTTCACTCCCTTGGTCGGGTCTGCTCCGAGGGGAACGAGTTCAAAATCGCCGTCCGGAATAGGTCGGAGTGGGATTTGCTCGCTGCTGGATGGCTCGTCTTGGTCGAAGCGGGTGTCGAGGGCTATGGAGTCGACCTTTGGTGGAGCCTTCTGAACTTCTACCTCGGGGGATGCTCTGTCGGGCTCTTGCTTTGTCTTCTTGGTGGGTCTGGTACTGGTACCCACGTCGACGGTATCCCGTCCCCTTGAAGCGGCGTTGAAGCACCTGCGGGCAGCGGCGAGGTCTCCCTGGATGGTGGCTACCCTTGCCCTTTTGGTATAGAACTTCATTTTTAGATGGACAGTTGAGGGCACCGGTGTCAGCTCCGCCAATGTCGGCCTCCCCAAGATGCAATTGTATAGGGACGGGCAGTCAATGATGAGGAAGCGGACCTTCACCTGTCTTGTAGACGTTCCTTCCCCGAACGTCACCAGGAGCTCGACATAACCCCAAGGTTTGGAAGTCGAGCCGTTGAAGCCTTGAAGGTCTGAACCCACATACGGAGAGAGGTGTGAGTCGTCCAGTTGCAAGGTCTGGAATAGCTGGCTGTACATCACGTCGACGGAACTCCCTTCGTCGACCAGGATGCGATGCACGTCAAAATTGGCCATCTTTGCCCTTATCAGCAAGGGGATGACTGCGTTCGGGGCTCCGCCGGGGAGCTCTTCTAGGTAGAAGGTGATGGGCTCTGATCTGCCCTTCACCCTTTCGAACGTCACAGTTTGTGGAAGAGCTGCGTCGACCAGTTCGTCCAACTTCCTCTTGGCTGAATTGATGGTGAGGTCGTTGAACCCGCCCCCGTTGATGACCATGGCGGAGGGGAAGTATTCCCACCTGCTGTGTGTCGTCAGGGGCTCCTGCAGGAGCTCGGGAATTTCGAAATCCTCGGGCCTGGTTACCGAGAAGGCGGTCTGGATTGGTACCGACTCGTCAGAAGGTCGGGCATCCTCTTCAGGCTCCTTGGCCTCATGGGCGTCACGACGGGGAGCGTCGTTTCGCCTGTACTGTGCGAGCCTCCCTCCTTTGATGAGGGTTTCAATGGCGTCCTTGAGGTGGACGCAGTCCTCTGTCAAATGGCCATGACTCCTATGGTATTGACAGTATTTATTTTTGTCTGCCCCTGGCTTGGCGGGAGCAGGTCGGGGACGCTTGACGCCACCGTCTTTGAAATCTGTGCTAGCACACTCCGCCAAAATACGCTCGCGGGAAGCCGTGAGCGGAGTGTACTCGGTGAAACGGCCCGAGGGGCCCCTTTGTTCCCGGACCTCCCGGGGTCGATCTTCCTTCCTTTTCTCCCCGGCTCGTCGGGGAGGAGGGTCTTGTCGTGAGCTGCTGCTATGATTGGGAGCGCGAGCCCTGGAGTCTCGTGCCCTGTTGGCAGCTTCTCTCTCCTCGTAGTCCATGTATGCTCGGGCTTTGTCGAGGAGAGCGTCAAATGTTGTAGGTGGCTCAATACCCACAGCTTTTCTGAATTCTGTGCCGGGGAGGATTGCCCCTCTCCAGCAAATATCTTTTCATATGGTCCGCGCAGGGGACCTGTATTGCTTCCCGGTTGAAGCGGTTGATGAATTCCCTCAAGGTTTCATCCTGTCTTTGTATGATGGCCTCGAGGGCTGCCTCGGTCTTCGGGTGGCGCCGAGAAGCTGTGAAGGAACTGATGAACTGGTTCTTCAGGTTCCGCCACGATGTAATTGAGCCCGGGGCGAGCCCTTTATACCAGTCCATGGCCGCCTTCCTGAGAGTTGTGGGGAAAAGGCGGCATTTAATGGGCCCCCCGACATTATGGTAGTGGAGCATGGCTTCGAACCCGTCAATGTGGTCGACCGGGTCCGCTACTCCATCATACTCCTTCAGATGCGGGGGTTTCTCCATCCCCGGGGGGATAGGTGCGTCCATGATGGCCTGCGACAGGGGACCGCGGGGGTCGTCCTCGTCGCTCCTCTCCGGAGAAAGAGAAGGGGTCCTGTAGTTATGTCTGGCACGATGGTCGTGCTGAGATTCCCTCGAGCGTGATGCTCGGTGGTTGAAGGTCACCCGCCCGTCTCCGGTGTGCCTCCTGTCGTGCCTTGAGGGGTCGCGACTGGGTTCTTCGGTAGGGATGACGGGCTGTCTCTCATATTGGGGCCGCCTCTGCTTTGGCCGGGGAGAGGGACTCCTGGATTTCTCCCTATAGTGTCTCCGCGGGGGAGAAGGGTGTCGAACTTCTTCGACCCGAGGAGGTGGAGAAGGTGGCCTCTGGTGCCTCCTCGGGGGTCGTCGATCATTTTCCAGTGCCCTTAGTCTTTCTCCCTGGGCGAATATGAGATAATTTGTCTGGTTGATGGCCGCGAACAGTGCCTGAGTCGTGGCATCTGCCCCGGCAGGAACTGGGACTTTATAGAACCGGGCGGCTCTACGATAAGCGAGAGCTTCCGGGTCGTCTTCGAGTGCTGGAGGGGTCGTAGAGGACGACGCAGTAACCCCGTCCCTGTGGGAGGTAGGTCCAGGGGCGGTTGTCACAGGGATGGCATTGTGGTCGGGATCACCGGGATTGTCGAGGTGTCCATTCTTGTCCGCGGGACCGTTATTGGTGTCGGCGACACGGACGTGCTGCTCTTCGCGAGCTGGATCAGCCATGACAGGTAATTGAATTGAGCTTTGGTCCTTAGAATTGTTCGTTAGACGGGGAAGCTGATTCCCACAGACGGCGTCACTGATCTGACCTGATCAGAAATGGACCGTCACGGCTGGCTCCGAGCAGAAAGCTTTTTTGAACGAGGTGGGGGGGGGGGGGGTACCTGCAAGGCACTCCGATGCTGAAGTAAGTAGGAGTACGAGCAGATAATAGTAAGTTGAGGTTAGAATGATGAATACCTGACCCTCTGGAAACAGAGGGTATTTATAGCCCCCAGCGCTGGGCCAAGGTTCCTTCATTGGGCCGGGCGGATTTGGCCCAATGGAGGAACTGCCAGGTTCTACGTGGGTAGTGGGGACCCGCACGTGGTCCCCTTCCTGGATGTTCTGCGTGAAGTGCGGGCGGACGGAGACGCGGTCTTTCCGGAGTATCGTTGGGGGAACGGTGGACTGAGTCTGCCCTAGCTGGGTTGCTCGAGACCACGTCGAGCTGGACAGCAGGGTGCCGTGCTCGAGACCACGTCGAGCTGGACAGCAGGGTGTCGCGCTGGGTGTCAGGACGTGGATTTGGACAGCGGGATGTCGGGCTGGACATCAGGATGTCGGGCACGGATGTGACCCCTTTACTCGGCGTGGTCCTCAGTAAGTCCCTTTGGATTGGGCCTTAGCAATGCTTTTGGGCCTGTCGGGCCCAGTCCAGAACATATATATATATATATATATATATATATATATATATATATATATATATATATATATATATATATATATATATATATATATATATATATATATATATATATATATATATATATATATATATATATATATATATTATAAAATAAGTTTTAAAAATAAATAAATATTTTTGAAAATTAAATATTTTTTGAAATAATATTATTTTAATAAAAATATACTGTTCATTTTATAAATATGATTAAAAGTGTATACTTACCCGACCATAATAAACCTTAACTTACTTGATAAATATTTGATGAGTAATGTTTGACAATGTTTATACTTACCCGACCTTGCCTCAGTTAGGGGTCATTCCGCTAACCTTAAAATCATTTGTCTTCAAATTTTGGCTAATATTTTATTTATTTTCGAGGTGTAACTAAATGTCACATGTGTTGCATTATGTATTAAACATGAAAAGGTGAGTTGATGTGGCGTAATTACTAATTATTATATGTGAATAGTAGTTATTATTGTATAGTAAAGTATTGTGTTGGTGCAAGGTGGTGAAACTGAGGAAGAAGAGAGAAAATGATGAATGATAAAAAACTGTTATAAATGATTGAAAAGGGGATTGAATTGATTAATGAAACCTAGTACACCTATTTATACACAAAAATAATAAATATAAGAATGTCACATAGGACCTAAGAGAGAATATAACAAATATTAAATTACCCCTTTAATAATATCCTTTAATTTAGTATCTATGAGAAACTAACAACATCAATTTCATTCCTCAAATGAAGAAATTAATATGTTTTTATTGTCTTTGTTAGAACATCTTCCAATTGTTTCTGGGTGTTACAGTGCAGAACTTCTAACACTCCTTTCTGCACTTGACTTCTCAGAAAATGATATTTCGTCTCAATATGCTTGCTTCTTCCATGCAACACTGGATTCTTGGCAAGATTGATTGCAGACTTGTTATCAATCAACAGCTTCAGAGGTTTCTCTATCTCAATCTTCAAGTCCTCCAGAAGATTCAGAAGTCAAATAGCTTGACATACAGCTACAAAACCTGCAATATACTCAGCTTCACACGTTGACAAAGCCACAACATGCTGTTTCTTGAAACTCCAAGAAATAACACCTCCCAGAAACTTGAACAAGTAACCAGAAGTACTTCTTTTGTCAACTCTATCTCCACACCAGTCAGAATCAGAATAACTCACTAATTCTGGTTCAGTCTTTCTTCCAGAAGGAAATAACACTGCATATTTCAGAGTTCCCTTGATGTATCTCAGAATCTTAACAGCAGCTTGGTAATGAGACCTGTGATGCGGTGGCAGAACCGGACTGTTTTAGGAAAATGTTGGTTTGCGTTTTGCGTTTGGTATTTGCAAAATGTTGTGGTAAGCAAGAGTCGCCACCGACTTTTATTTTATCCAACTGGAAAGGACAAAAGCACAAAAAAATTCCTTTTTCGAGATTTTGAGTACGGGGGGTAGATTATAGAAAGGGAAGGTATTAGCACCCTTTATATCCGTAGTTTTCTATGGGCTCTTAGGTACTTGCTCATCATTTTAAAAATTGCTTCTGTGTTTGTATGTTTTGAAAAGTTTTTGTTTTACTTTATTTTAACCCTTGTATCAGTCCTCAAGAGTGTTACGAAGTTTGTTTTTGAAAACTTTGTTTGAAAAGTGTTTGGTGTGAAAAAGTTTGATTTGAGCAAGTACCTACTAGCATCTACCTACTCGAAAAAAGAATGTTTTTGTTCTTGTTTCCTTTAGACAGCGTTATCCTACTTATTTGAGAAATAGGAAACACCGTCATTGGAGTTGTAAGGGTCAATTCGAAAGGGACGTACGATCACTAAAGCAATGTTAGGACGTCTTAGTAATAACCCTAGTTTCTTAAGATCATATTCGAGGCAGCATTTCTGAGGCAACCTTTTCGATGCAACTTTTCCGAACGGGACATTTTGATCTTTGTTTAGACAAGAGAGTAACCACTAAAACACCCTATACTTAATGATCGTTTACCGAAGGCAACCGAAGTGAGAGTATACCCTAGGAGTGCGCATGTGCGAGTGATTTGATTTCATTTATAATCTTTGAACATTTAGGGTTTGCTAACCATTTTAAAATTAACATACAGTCTTGTCATACAATCCTATTATCATACATCTAACAGTTAATATTTGCGAAAATTAAAAATGCGGAAAATAAAACTACGCTATTACAAGGCTTCAGGGAGGGGGATTAATTACATAGCCAAAAACCCGTAAAACGATAAATAAAAGAAAATCCTAATTAAAATATTACATACCATGAGCAGTTACATTAATATCATAAAAATAATAAATGTGTGCGATGAATCGAGAACGAGAAAAAAAATTAGGGTTTTGACCCCGTCTAAACCTAATTGAAAGAAAAATCATTTTTTTTATGTTTTTGATTATTTTTAGAAAATAAGGTTTTAATTTAATAAATACAAACCTAATTACTAATTAATTTAAGTTAATAAAAACAATTAATTTGACCTATTTTTGTATTTTCATTTAATTTGAGAAAAGAAATTAAATCAAAAAAACCCTAATTTTTTAATTTATTTTAAATTATTTAGAAAAAGGTTAGAATTACCCTAAAATTGAATTAAACTAATATTAAATTAATTTTGACAAAATAAATAAGAACCTAAATTCTAATTTTATGAAATTGATTTTATGATTTTGCAAAAAAATTAATTTAATCTTGTGTTAGAAAATAATTTTAAAAAAATAAATAAATAAAAGAAAAATAAAAAAAAAATAAAGAAATGGGCCTGGTGTTTTGAGCAAAAGAGGGGGGTGTCCATTGCTTTTTCTGAGCCCAAAACTCCTTGGCCAACGTTGACTTTCTAGATCCATGTCGCAAGCTTGACTAGGCCTATGATAGACCTCCATGTGATAGGCGTTGGATTTGGCATGCTGGAGATCTGGTTGGCTGGACACTGAGGGCGTATAGTGGTCTCCTTGTATGCACATGTACCTAATGATGTAAAAGAAAATAATATTGACAAATATAGGGACCTGGGGATCGAACCCAGGCCCTTTGGCTTTTCCAAACGCCTGATGACCATCTGAGCTAGCGTGCTTATTTGTATAAAAGACAACAAACAAACGTTATATTGGCAAAACAAAATAATATATCAAGACGCCCGAATTTTTGAATTGGCCAGTCAGCGCCTGCCATGCAACCCTTCTTCTTCCTCCATATGTTGCTAAAAGTCCTGACTTTTACCTACAATCATCTGGGCGTAGGTATAAGCCTGCGTTTCTCCAAAATCTCATACAAACAAGATAAATGCCCAACAATGGTACCAATCAACTCGTGACAACCTCACAAGCATCATGTTATCCTTGTCCATGGCCAATTGTACCTGTAACGAAAAACCCCAAAAACGATCCAAGAACCCTAACTATGGCATGTTGCTCTACATTTAATGAAAATGCAATTGAACATAACCATTAGTTTGCAAATTATTCAAGGAGCAAGAATATGCAAAGAAATCATGCTTCAAATGCCAGAATCATGATATTCTATTTCAAAAAGGTATGAATGTCTTGAGATCTTACAGCGCATTTTTGGAGGTTATGAGGCTTGTTAGTGATTGCAATATGACCCAGAGATATCCAGCAAGCGATTGAGATAGCTGGGAAGGCTTGAGATGGCCTGAAAATTGGAATTTAATTCACCACTTTTGTTGAGTTTTTGCAAGTTTGCTTTCTGTTTCTCACGCCTCTAATCTCCTTGCTTTTGGTCTGCCAATGTTCTATATGTACCCAAGAATGAATTAGGTTACACACTTGCTTTAAATCTTTCTCAATTAAGATGATTGAATCATGATTTGATTCTCATGTAAATCTTTCGAAATCAAGCCAAATCCAATCTTTTTGTGTCCAAATGAAACTTGCACGATTTGATTCTTCTTCCAGCTGTATAAGAAACCTAAACATGCACAAAATCTCAAACTTTGATTAGTTTTGATATTTTCATGATTTTATTTTGATTTTATTTGATTTAATTAAAATAAAAACCAAAATAAATGAAAAAATAAAATAAAGACAAGTGGGAAGGATCATGGGTCGTGGACCATGTTACAAACTCAATACAAGCACAAAAAGTTGGGCCCATTTGACAAATATTGCAATTTTGGCCACTTTTTACTTTTGGCAATTTTGCAAAAAAGGTCAACTTTGACAATGCATAACTCCTTCAACTTTGATCCTAGAGATGTGTCTTTAGATTTTTTAGAAAGCTTAGGATGCCCTCTAAGCAACCCTTTTGGTCTAATCTAAATTGATTCTTCCATGTTCATGTATGAAGCTTTGACAAAAAAAGTGTTTTTGTTGACTTTTCAAAATGACCTATAATGTCCAAATTTATATCTTCTTGTGAGTGCATATCTTGAACTTCGGAGATGAAGATGAATTGTAGGTAATTGCATCCTCTTAAAAATGAGCTTTGGATGGGTCATTTTTGATAAAATATGAGAAAGTTATGCTTGGTCAAAGTTGAGTTGACTTTTCCTATATAACCCTAATTTAGCAACTTTTGGGTTTTGATGAATTGTGAGAAATCCTTGAGTAATCATGATCAACCATTAAAATGATTAATAATACTTCAAAATGAGTATGTTGACCAAAAATCTTGAAGTTTGATTGTATGTGGGCCACAGTTGACTTTTGCCCTAGCATAATCGATTTTTAGGCCTTTGAGCAATTGACTGAGCAAACTTTCTCTGCAAGGCTTTGAAACTTGACATGGATGATCTTGAGAACATATTAGGAAAATGGTGAGAATTTGGGATCCTTTGGACTCAAGTACCTTGATGCAAACTGAAACCCTAATTTGAGGTAGACTGCCTTAGGAGAGAGTTTGTCTGGTCAACCCTTGAACTTTCTTGAGCAATTTGAGGATCTCTCTTGAAATGTATTGAGAAATATGGGAGGGAAAATTTTGGGGTACAACAGCTGCCCATGTTCAATCTTCTTAAACCTGAGGATGTAGATTGGCTCGTCTGCCTTTCGTGATCTGAAGGTTGAAGGTGATTGAAGGTTGAAGGTTGAAGGTCATAGCATCCACAGAATCACCATCAGAATCAGAATCCAATTTATGATTGGTTTATGATGGTGTCACAACAACTTTACAATTCTGCAGCTTAAATCTCTTTAGAAGTTCAAGTTCATACTTTAGCTGGTGTAGAATGATACCCTTCTTTGAGTACAGAATCTCCATTCCTAGAAAATATACCATATTTCCCAGATTTGTCATCTCAAATTCATTCATCAAAACTTCTTTGAACTTGATTATATCTTCTGGACAACTTCCTGTTAGCAATATGTCATCAACATATAGACACACCAGAATCATATTTCCACCAGAATACTGCACATACATGCCATATTCCATCTCACATTTCTGAAACTTCAGCCTCTTGAAAAATGAATCAATTTCCAGATTCCAAGCTTTGGGCGCTTGTTTCAGTCCATATAAGGCTTTATGTAACTTGTAAACCATCCCTTCCTGATTATTTTTCATAAATCCAAGATGTTGCGACACATATACCTCTTCTTGTAACGGACCATTCAGAAATGCAGACTTCACATCCAGATGTATCAAAGGGAAATTTCTGTTTGCAGCTAAAGCAATCACCAGTCTGATTGTTTCATGTCTAGCTACAGGTGCAAACACCTCAAAGTGATCTAGCTCAGGTTTCTGAAGGAAGCCTCTAGCCACTAGTCTCGCTTTATTTTTTCCAATTGATCCATCTGGCTTAAGCTTCACCTTGAAAACCCATCTGATGCTGATGGCTTTCTTATTTTCTGGAAGCTTTGCCAACTTCCAAGTTTTGTTTCTTTCAATAGCCTCAATTTCTTCCTTCATGTCATTCAACCATAATTTCTTCTTGAGAGCTTCTTCAATACCTACTGGTTCAGAATCTACTAACATGGCACACTGAACGACTTCTCCTTCAGAATCTACTTCACTGTCATGCAACATGCTAAAATCTGCAAACCTACTTGGTATTTGTCTGATTCTTTGTGGCCTCTGAACTTGTTCTGAAGCTTCTCCAGAACTTGGAACAGTTCTAGCTTATGGACCTTGTCCAGAACTACTTCCTTCAGAATTACCACCTTCAGAGTTACTTCTGGAAGTTTGTCCTCCAGACCCTATGCCCTCAGAGTTTTCCCTTCCAAAAATATAATCACCATCAGATTCTAGATCATCATCAGAATCTGGATCAGAATCAGATCCAATATTAGAATCTCCCTGAGACTCTGACTCATCTTCAGAGTCTTCAGAATCAGATTCGTCTTCTGACTCTGACTCGTCTTCAGAACTTTCTGAAGAATCTTCAAAAACTAACTCTGGTGTTGGCGCTATACCAGAATCTAATTGAGACTTGTTCCAATCCCATATTTCTGACTCTTTTACAATAACATCTCTTATGATTTCAACTTTGTTGGTTTCTAGACAATAAAGCTTATAGGCACTTATATTGTGATACCCCACCAGTAACAGTACTTTGCTTCTATCATCCAGTTTCCGTCTTCTAGCTTCTGGAACGTGTTTGTAACATACAAAACCAAACACCCTCAGATGGCTAACACTTTGCTTATCTCCAGTCCACTTTTCTAAAGGAACAATTTCCTTCAGCTTCTTTATTGGACACCTATTCAGAACATATGCTGATGTGGCAACAACTTCTCCCTATAACATGTGAGGTAGCTTCTTCTGTTTCAGCATACTTCTGGTCATATCAAGCAAAGTTTTGTTTCTTCTTTCAGCAAGACCATTTTGCTGAGGAGTATATGGAGCAGTAACCTCATGTACAATTCCATTCTCCTCACATAACTTTTGGAACTCTGTAGAGTTATACTCACCTCCACCATTTGTTCT
Organism: Vicia faba; assembly: GCA_948472305.1. Classification (NCBI taxonomy): domain Eukaryota; kingdom Viridiplantae; phylum Streptophyta; class Magnoliopsida; order Fabales; family Fabaceae; genus Vicia; species Vicia faba. Next base: position 1,279,566,151 of record OX451741.1, read on the forward strand.
CAGAATCTTCAACTTCTGACCACTCTACTTCTCAACCTTCACCTTGAACTTCTGAAAATCAATAAACACTTCATGCTTGAACTTGATGAGTGTTTCCCATATCATTCTTGTGAACTCATCCACAAAAGACACAAAATATTTGTTTCCTCCAAGTGAAGGTACTGGAAATGGTCCACACACATCAGAATATACTACTCCCAAAGCATGCTTCTCTTTGGGGGATACTTCTGATGCAAATGGCAATCTGGGTTTCTTTCTTTTCATGCATATCTCACATGACTTCTCAGGCTTCACAATCTTCGAAATGCCATATACAAGCTTCTTAGAACTTAGATGCCTTAAGTTTCTATAGCTCAAGTGCCCCAACCTCTTGTGCCACAGCTTACTGTCACCTTCAGCGCCTTCTGCACTAAGACACTCTGCTTCAGCTATTTCTACATTCACCTTGAATGTTTTGTTGCTTCCCTTCTCAGATTTCATAATCAACTTTTAATTGGAATCATATAACGTCAAGAGGTTATCTTTCATAATAACTAAGAACCCTTTCTCAATAAGCTGACCCACACTCATCAGTTTGCTTTTAATTCCAGGAACATACCAAACATCTTTGATCAGAATTTTTTTTCCATTCTTCACTTTGACTCTGACATTTCACATACCTTCTACATTAAGATACTTATCATCAGCACATCTGATCTTTGTTCTCCTTCTGGAGTCAAAGTCTATCAGCCATTGTTTGTTCCCAATCAAGTGGTTTGAACAGCCAGTGTCTATATACCACTAATCTTCTGAACACTTTCCATCAGAATCAGAAGCCATCAGTAGCACAGGTTCATCATCAAAATCTCCTCTGGTTATATTTGCTTCTTCTGATTTCCTTCCTCTGTTTCTACAATCTCTGGAAAAATGGCCAAACTGTTTAAAACAGTAACATTGAACCTTCTTCTTGTCATACATTTTCTTTCCATTCTGATATTTCTTTTCATCAGAAGTTGAGGTTTCTGACTTCTGGAATTTATCACCACGTCTATTTTGCTTCTGGTCCTTCTTGACAAAAGAAGCCTTCAGAGCTTGCTCAACTTCCCTCTCAGAAGTTCTTTCAGTCAGACGCAACTCTTGCGCTTCTAGACTGCTATGCAACTCTTCTATTCTCATGGTTCCCAGATTTTTAGAATGTTTAATAGAAATAACAATGTAATAAAACTAACGAGTAAGAGACCTCATAATCTTCTCTATGATTACCTGTTCAGAAAATATTTCTCCACAAGCTTTCATCTCATTAGTGATCAGAATCATTCTTGAGATGTACTCAGAAACTTTCTCACTGTTCTTCATATTTAGATTCTCATATTGCTTTCATAGGGGCTGAAGCTTCACCTTCTTCATTGACGCGTCACCACCGTAACATCTGACCAGCATATCCCATGCCTCTTTCGACGTCGTCGAATCAACAATCTTCTCAAACACACTTTCATCCACACACTGATGGATATAGAACAGAGCTTTCTGATCCCTCTTCCTCGTAGCTCTTTCTGCAGATCTTTGTTCTTCAGTAGCATCTGCTGTAATTGGAACATAACCATTGGTAACAAGATCCATAACATCCTGAGCACCGAACAATACACGCATCTGTATCATCCATCTGTTCCAGCTTTTGCCATAAAAAACTGAGACTTTAGTGTTCAAACTACTTCCTTCACTCATATTAAACCTTGCATAAATCTCAGATCTCATTCAGTGTTTCCCAAACCCATAGAATTAGTGTGATTCTATTCAGATTTTGTTGAAGATTCAACAAAAATCAAACACACAACTCACTTTCACTCGTGTTTCCCAAAATTTCAGAAGAACCAAGAGCTCTAGATACCAATTTGTTGGTGCAAGGTGATGAAATTTAGGAAGAAGAGAGAAAATGATGAATGATAAAAAGCTTCTTCAAATGATTAAAAAGGGGATTGAATTGATTAATGAAACCTAGTACACTTATTTATACACAAAAATAGTAAAGATAAGAATTTCACATAGGCCCTAAGAGAGAATATTCCAAATATAGCAAATACTAAATTACCCCTTTAATACATTGTACTAGCCATTGCAAACCATATTCTCCACCAACCTCCTATTCTTGGAGGGGAATAGGTGCGAACCTAATAATATATGAGTTTTAGGATCATCCCACCAAAGTTATTAATAGGAATTGGTGGACAGTTAGTTAATAGATAATGATAGGGCGTGACTACCTCTATAAGGGATTAACTAGGCTTCCAAATATCATTTTTGTATTTTTATTTTATTTCCTAGGTAGTTAGCTATGTGACTACCAATCTATTATATAAAAAAACAGTATGTTCTAGTTAAGACAATAATATCATTTTCTCTGATCGGTCAATTACTATATTTTTAAAGATAAAACAGTTATTAAAAATATTAACCCTATTAATTTTTTTATGGCTATTAATTGTTTCATTGGTTTTTAAGGTAAATTGTTTCATTTCCCAAATTCAAATGTAATGTATTACTTAGAACCATCGAATGATTTCAAATATCACTCCCCGAAAACGTCTTAGTTTCCCATTATATCTCTCAAGTTTTCCTTTATTTGTTTCGCCCTTCTTTTTGCAACAAAATCTCTTTTGTGTTGAAACTTTTCTCTGTTTCTGTTATATTTCAGTTGTTGATTGGGGGTTTTCTTAAGGTGTTGATTTTTTGAACTGTGTTGTTATAGGCTGAAGATGATAAACCTTATTGTATTGAAAAGATTTTCGAGTTCTTTGAACTAGGATAAAAATCACCTATTCTTTTCATTATGTTTTGAGATCCCAATTCAACCCCCCTTCTTGTGTTTTTCAATCTTCAATTAATTCTCGAAATAGGACGGTGAAATTATCCATATGACTATGCAAAAAATAACTCCCAAAACCAGACGGGGAAACTATCTTTATAACCAGGAAAATATTAACATTCGAAGTAGGACGGGGAAACTATCGGCAGGGCCAGGTGGTATGAAATCCCGAAACAGGACGTGTTTACCAACAAAATTAGATTGTAGATCAATTCCTGAAACAGGACGGGGTGACTATCTACATGACAATCATTTACTTCAGAGACTAAATCTAAAAAAACATCTCCCTCAGAGACTAAATCTGACAAGCAACTACTTAAACACCTTCCCTAGAGTTCAATCTGGAAAGCCTTCTTCAGATACAGTCAAGCGTAGACTCATTCTGATACTTCTATCAACGGTTAATTTGGATGAAATCCATAAGCTCATCTTTGACGAATCTCCGTCACCTCTCCTAATGGCATCTTTAAGCCTATTCAAGCAATATTATCAATCAACAACGTCACCTCCTGCACATGCGAGTACAAATTTCTGGGCACTTAAGTGTCCAATCATCTTCTACCTTCAAATCATGAATGGCGGACTGACCAATCTAACTCTTCAGGTTTAAGAAGATTGAACAGGGGCACCTGTTGTACCTAAAAATTTCCCCCTCATTTTATTCAATACATTCTCCTAGAGTTCCCAAATGCTAAAGGTTGCTCAATAATAGATCAGACAAATTCTCCATCTATGCAATGGATCCACAACTAGGGTTTCAATTTTAACAAGGAAGTTTGGGTTTCAAAAGCCTCAAATGGAATTCATGGTTTCTTATATGTCCCAAGGAATTCTCATACCAAGTTTCATGCCTTGCATCACAAGTTTGCTCAGTTAATTGCTCATATGACTGAAAATCAACTATATTAAGTAAAACGTCAATTGTGGTCAACATACAGTCAAACTTCAATATTTCTGGTCAACGTCAATATTTTGAAGTCACATTCATCACTTGATCAAGATTTGATCATTATTCCTCAAGGAAAACTCTCAAATCATCAAAAGTCCAAAGTTTCTAAATTAGGGTTTTCTTAGGAGAAGTCAACTGAACTTTTACCAAGCATAAATTTCACATGCTTCATCAGTTTTTCCCCAACCAAAACTCATTTTTAAGAAAATTCAATTCTCTACAACTTTTTCTCTTTAAGATCAAGTCCAAAAACACGCTTCATTTGAGAGATGTGGGTCAAAACATTATAGGTCATTTCAAAAGTCAACAAAAAGATACTTTTTGTCAAGGCAACTTACATCAAGATAAATTATTCAAATGTAAAAATGAACAACATAGATATTGTAGAGGACATCTTGAGCTTTCCAAAGAGTCAAATATTACGTTCAAAAGATGAAAATTGAGAGAGTTATGATCAGTGCAAGTTGGGAAATCTTGAGAAAATGCATGAAGTTCAAATTGAGCAAACTTGATATTTTGCACTATTATGCCATTGTTTTAAAATCCAAATGTGTATTACACTCCTCATACACCTCAAATTTTGTTCATGCATCCCTTGGTCTATTTTATTTTTAATTATTTTTATTTATTCATTAATAACTTAAAAATAAATAAGATAAAATATGAGGCTTCTTACACAAGGTCTAAGCCCATCCTATCTTTGACCTAATTCATGCTATTTAATCTCCACTCTTCATACAAGCCAACCACGAAACCCTTGCCTCAAGAAACTTGTCAAAAATCTCAAAATTTCAAAGAACCCTAAAACTTCAAACTCTACTTACAATACCTTACACCACAAACTAATCATCCCATTCGATCCCAGGAAGGTCAAAGGGTAATGTCAAATCGATTACAATGATCTAAATGGCCAGAAACGCCTTGCATGCATCATCATTCTCTTTTCATTACATACATTCATATTTTTGTTTTCTTACTGTTTTGGTAGAATCTAATGTTACTAATGTGTTCCTGAGGTTCATTAGCATAGGTTTGGACCCTTGCAGATGTCCCATGTTGATCAAATCAGAAAACACCATATTTGCGTCGATCCATGCAATTTTCACCATAGTTCAAAATCCCTTGCGATTCAGGCCCAAATAATTATCTCATTAAAATCGAAGACCCTTATTTAGGGGGGTAGGATCCCTTTGGATTACTAATTTTGGTTATTTTGCAGGTGTGATAAAAGAAGGTTACCGGAGAAGACGACCAGAGCTAGGGTTGCTGCACTTCTCCGGTTCATGAACAATTTTTATATTATATATGTATTATTTCATTATACAACCAGGTGAAATAGCCACCCAAGTGGTACAAGCGTGTGTTAAGGCATTTGTGTCAAAAGGCATGGGTTCGATCCTGCCTTTTGTCATTTGTTTTCTTCATATTTTCATGTTTCGCAGGATAAACTTACAAAATGCGTTGAAGCTATCTATTATCACCAAGGCGCGCTTGGCACAATGGTGAATGTGTTGTTTAAGTTGGCTGAGGGCGTGGGTTCAACAACCACCCCAACCCTTTTGGTTTTATTTTCTCACAAATTCTCTCTTCTTCTTACTTTTTTCCTATTTTTTACAAAACCTAACACTTTCACAAACCTTTTATTTTTTAACAAACCCTAATTAATTTATAGGCTTTTATTTAATCAATCCTAATTAATTTTTTTTATTTAATAAATTAATTTAGTTTTTTTAGGTTTCTTTACTAAACCTTGTTTTTAATCAAAATCAATTTAGGGTTTGTTTAAATTAATCAATTTATTTTTTTTAATTAAGTAAAATTAATTAGATTTTTAGATTAATCATAAACATTCCTTTTTTCATAAAAAACAACAAAAGAACATTTCCTTTCCCGTTGATTCCAATTTTTTCCTTTGATGTTGCGTTTGTGCTTTTTTTTTATCGTTATGTAACTGCTTACGGTTTGTAATAGATTATTAGGGTTTTACTTTTTTCCCCCCGCATTTTAATACTTGTGCCCACATTCCCGAAGCCTTGAAATAGCATAGGAATCTTTAATTTCTGCCTTTACTTTATGCATTTATGACTTTCCTTATAACTGTTTAGTTAATAGGATTGTATGGCAAGAATAAAACTGAACGATAGAAAACCCTAACTTCAAAGATAAACATAATTGAAAACAAATCACCTCGCACGCTTACACCTCTAGGGTAACCTCCTTTATTGCCTTTCGACAAAAACAATCATGTCCCTCGAACATGGGGATGCTTTAGCAAAGACCCTCAGTTAAAAAGAGCGTAGTCCCTCGATGACCCTTTCGAATGTTGCCTTCGATAAACAATCTAGTCCCTTAATGAAAACTGCTAAAGAGTCTCTACAAGTTGCCTTCAGTGATTGTACGATGACCCGCGCCTGTTCCTTCACATCCAACGATAGGGCTTCCTACTAACTAATGATAGAATAACACTATCTAAAAAAAGGATGAAAAGTACAATAAAGACCTTGAGTAGGTAGATAGTTCCTAATTGCTTACTCACAAACAAAACAAACAATTTTTTACACAAATACTTTCAAAAGTATTTTCAAACAAACACTTTGTACGCATTCTCAAAAATCATTACAAAAGTTGCCTTACTACTGGCATTTCAAAATATTTTTTAACATCATACAAAGCATTTTCAAAACAATGTGAGCTAGAGATTAAGAGCCCGTAGATAACTAAGGATGAAAATGGTGCTAACAATTTCCTTTTTCATAACCTATCCCCTGAACTCAAAATTCTCGAAGGTCTTTCCTATTCTTTTCACCCTTTCCTTATTGGATAAAAGAAAATCCGATGGCGACTCTTTCTATCTGCAACATTTGCAATAAAATGAAAAACCAAACAAGTCAGTTCTCCCACCGTATTACACATATCATTACATAACAGGTATTCTCAAGACAAGTTTTCTCATCTTCTTGTTGTTTATTTAAGCAGAAATGGCTCTTGAACATACCGTCAAAGATCTCTAAGCTCAGAATGCCCAATTCCAACAGATGTTCCTAAACTTAGCCAAGGGTCAGGAAGAACTGGAGGCACTCATCACCAAAGAGAAGAAGAAAAAGACAAAAAAACCATCTGACATCCTTAACATGGGAAGAAGGTTCGGGGGTCCATTCAAGCGAGTTCAGGATGTCGATACTCCATTATACGAAGACGACGAACATGATAAAGACAATAAGAGTGGTGAAACTGAAAAAAGCAGCCATGGTCCTGTTAAATAATCTGATGAAGAGGAAGAAGATTATCTGAATGAACAATATCCCCCTGCTGATGAAATATGCAAGCATCTAGAAGATCGTCTAAATTCTATGGAGAACAAGAAAGTTCCCGCGTTGGATTTTGAGGATTTGGGTTTAGTCTCAGGAGTAATCATTCCTTATAAGTTCAAAGTCCCCACTTTTGCAAAGTATGATGGTATTTATTGCCCAAAGCTTCATTTGAGGTCATACGTCTGGAAGATTCAACCACACACTACTGACAGGAAGTTATGGGTGCATTTATTTCAAGAGAGCTTGCCTGGAACACAGTTGAAATGGTTCTATCAACTAGAAGGGATCAATATCCATACCTAAGAAGCTTTGGATGCTGCTTTCTACAAGAAATACCAGGATATAATTGACTCTAAAGAGATTAAATTTGATCCTCTTGAGACTCCTAATGTGATCATTGCTCCCATGCCGAACCATGACAAGGGGTAAATGCTATAGAAGATGCTGATAGTGACAATGACCTGGAGAACTGGATCTTCCCGACTATTGACAAAGGGCTCACTAATCAGACATATGAAGACTTTGTACTAATCTCCTTTAGTCAGGAGTAAATGCCATTTTATGTTTTCTATTTCCAAGTTTTTGGTTATGTAATTTGAACAATAATTTTAGGCCTTGTGCCTTACCCGCGACATAACGGTCCATTTGTTAGGGTTACTATCTTTCATCCACATATTTTCATTTAATAAATCATTGGACATTTGCATTCAAATTTTGTGCTCTTTATCTTTCTTTTACTTTATTGCTTTCAAAATAGCCATGTGTTCTTATACACACCCATATAACAAATTACAGATCCACATCCACTCTAGATCCCATTGATAATAATTCTGCTATTGCCAATTATGACTTTAAAAATCCGATCTACCAGGCCGAGGGAGAAGCTGAGGAAGATTGTGAAGTGCCATGATAACTTACTTGACTATTAGACCAAGCAGAAAGAGCTATACATCCACATGAAGAGCTAGTCGAGGTTGTGAACTTGGGTACTGTAGAGGACAGAAAAGAACTCAAGAAACATGCTGACCTAAAAGACAATGTAAAAGAGAGGTTAATCCAGACGTTACGTGACTATATTAAGATTTTTTCTTGGTCATATGAACACACGCCAGGGCTTGATACTGATATTGTGGTTCACCGTCTATCGATGAAGGAGGGTTGTCTTCCTATAAAGAAAAAGGTTTGTCGTATGCATCCCGAGATGTCTGAAAAGATCAAGGCTGAAGTTATGAAGCAGTTCAATACAATTTTCTTAGTTGTTACATCCTACCCTCAGTGGGTTGCAAATGTAGTTCTAGTATCTAAGAAGGAAGGTAAGGTGCATATGTGCCAATCTAACTCTTCAGGTTTAAGAAGATTGAACAGGGGCAGCTGTTGTACCCCAAAATTTTCCCTCCCATTTTTGAAGAAAATTGATTCAAGACACCTCCTCATGATCATAGGGCTCTCAATTGCTCAAGAATACTCAAAGGTTTGAGCATACAAGCACCTCTCCTAAGCAATTGACCTACAATTAAGGTTTTGAATTCTCAAAGAAAATTGATCTTATAATTCCTCATGTTAGTTTCATGGTTCCTCATATGCTTTAAAGAATCTTCATATCAAGTATCAAGCCTTGCATCACAAGTTTCCTCAGTCAATTGCTTAAATGATTGACAATCAACTATATTGGATAAAAAGTCAATTGTGGTCAACATACAATCAAAACTCAAGATATTTGGTCAACTTCAATATTTTGAAGTCATATTCATCATTTGATCAAGGTTTGATCATGAATCATTAAGAAAACTCAAGATTTATAAAAAATCAAAAATTACTAATTAAGGTTTTCTTCAGGAGAAGTCAACTAAACTTTGAGCAAGCATAACTTTCACACGCTTCATCATAAATTTCTAAACCAAAGCCCATTTTTAAGGAAATTCAATTCTCTAAAACTTTGTCTCTCTAAGCTCAAGGCCGAAAATTCTTCATTTGAGAGATATGAGCCAAAATATTACGAGTCATTATGAAAGATAACAAAAAGTCATCTTTTGCCAAAGCAATTTACATCAAGATAAATACTTTAAATGAAAAAATGACCAAGATAAAAGTTGTAGGAGACATCTTGAGGTTTCCAAAAAGTCTAAGATCACCTTCATATGACAAAAATTGTGAGAGTTATGGTTGGAACAAGTTGGACAATTTTTTAGAAATGCATGAAACCTCAATTGAACAATTTTGAATTTTTGGACTAATGTTCCTAACTTTCAAGGATCAAACATGTTTATGACATGATCAATACCTCTAAGTCCGTTGGTACATGGTCATATTTTTTATCCTATTATTTAAATTTATTTAATTTTTGTAAAAGAATCAAATTAAAAATAACAAATAGTTGGATTAATATTGGACTATGATCATTTGGACATCTTCTAGAAGGCCTAAGACCTCATAAAAGCTTGCCAAAACTGTGAGAGACATGTTTGAGACAAGGATATTCAAAAATGGCAAGTTAAAAAACATGTTTCATTGATTTTTGGTAACACCATAATCACTTGATTCTTTTCTTCTTTGGTGACTTAAATCTCCTCCTCTATAAGGACACAAAATTTTTGCCTCAAGAAAAGTCTCAAAAATCATAAATTTTCAAAGAAAGTGCACCATTGAATCTCAAGTTTCAGTTTGATTTAGTCTAAACCACCACCTCAAATTACTTCCAGAATATCTCCAAGGTAAGAATAGGTAACTTTCCATGCCTATTTCTACCTAAAACATGCATACATGTTATGTCTGGTTTGCATTATTTTTTATTATTCGTATTACAAATTATACACATTGTTAACTGATTCTAACAATCCAGATCGCTTAACATGATTATTTAGAACATGTTTGAAGCTTTATATGCAAGTTTTAATATGAGGAATACGAGATGCCATTGTTAGAGCATAAAATTCCGTTTGTTTCATGGCGCAGTGGTTTTGTTCTTGCTTGGCAAAGGAGAGAGTTTGGGTTCGAGCCTGAGCACTTGCAACCATCTTTTATCTGTTTTCTAATCTTTTCCACTTTTCATTATTTTTACTTATTTTCTTATTTAACTTTCTACTAATTGTTTTAATCCATAAAAAAATAGTCTTAGGTTTTTTATTAATTAATCTAATTTTGGACATATTTTTAATTCAATTTAATTAGACTTAGTTTTTTTTATTAATTAACCTTTGTAATTAATTTAGAATTAGATAATTTTTCTAAATGCTTAAAATTAACCCAAAACACAAAAAAAATTGACATTTTAGACATTTAGGTTTTAAAAATAATAATAATTTTTAACATGTTTTTTTATTTATTTGCTATTTATTTTTAGACAAATGTATAGGTTGTATAAAAATTGAAATAGCTTAGTGTTTAATTTCTTGCGAGGTTTTATTAATTATTATAACTGCCTCGAAGCCATGTAATAGTCCTAGGGCTTTACTTTTCGCACTTATATTTTATATACCTATATACATAGCTGTTAGATGTATGTTAATAGGTTTGTATGGAAATAAAAAAGAAAACGCTACAAAACCCTAACTCGAGATAATATAACTGAACTGAATCAGCTTTGCACACTTTGCACCTCTAGGGTAACCTTTCTTCGTTGCCTTCAGAAACATGGTCATGTCCCTCGAAGGTAAGGGTACTTTAGCAAAGACCCTCAATTAAAATCATCATAGTCCCTTCGAATAAAGATCATAGTCCCGTGATGTCCCTCGAGTTTCCTACGAAAAGATGATCTAGTCCCTTTTTTCCTAAGAATAATATGATGACAATCCCTTCGAATTGCTAAAGTATCCTTACATGTTACCTTCTATGACCATACGACGACCCTACGCTTGTCCCTTCACATTCAATAGATAGGGCTACCTACCAACTAATGGTATGGATAGCACTATCTCTAAAGGAGAAGGAAAATAACAAGAACGACCTTTAATGGGTAAGACTTAACAAATTTCTTCCTCACAAACAAATCATTTTAACACATCACACTTTCAACCGAAACATTTTCAAACACTTTGTACGCATTCTTTAGGACTGATACAAGAGTCATTACAAACTCTGCCTTACATTGGAATTTTAAAATATTTTCAAATAATCACACACACAAAGAAATTTTTAAAGTAATCATGCAATTAAGAGCCCGTAGATAACTACAGATGAAAAGGATGCTAACACCTTCCCTTTTCATAACTTACCCCGGAATTCAAAATCTATCAAGGTCTTTCCTGTTCTTTTTACCCTTTTCTTATATTGAATAAAAGAAAAGTCGATGGCAACTCTTGCTAACCGCAAAATTTGCGATAAAACGCTAAAAAAGTCAGTTCTCTCAATGTATTACATCAGGTTTTATCATTTTGAATACATCAAGAATTTTGAACATAAACAACATGCAACAATAAAAGTCCTACTTTCAAAGAGAAATTTGGAACAACATTACCTCAATTCTGATGGAATTAAAGATGCACTCGCATGATGTTAAATACTTAAACAAAGGTTAGGAAAAGTGTATAAAAGTGCATGCAACAAAAGTAATTTAAGCAACATTTGAGATATCAATAATCCCCAATTCCAATATATATTGAAAAAAGGTTTGATTGTAAGAGGTTTTGTAAAAATATCGGCAAGTTGATTTTTAATATCAACGTGCTCGAATACAACACCCCTTTTTTAAATGTGGTCGTGAAGGAAGTGGTGACGTATCTCAATATGTTTAGTGCGAGAATGTAGCATCAGATTCTTGGTTAGGTTAATTGCATTAGTGTTGTCGCACATGATAGGAATACAAGAAAGTTTCATGTCAAAATCAAGTAATTACTGCTTAAGCCATAATATTTGGGCACAACAACTATCAGCTACCACGTATTCCACCTTAGTCGTTGACAAAGCTTCGGAAACTTGCTTTTTACTATGCTAATTGTAATACGGTAGGGGAACTGACTTTTGGGTTTTGCGTTTTATCGCAAATGTTGCGGATAACAAGATTCGCCACCGACTTTTCTTTTATCCAATAAAGAAAAGGGTGAAAAAAATAAGAAAGACTTTTTGAGAATTTTCTGAGAATTTATTCTCGTATCGTTGAGAATGTATACAAAATTTTTATTTTGAAAATATTATGGAAGAAAGTGTTGTTTTGTGAAAAGATGTTTTGTTTTGAAAAGTTTATGAGCAAGCGACTACGAGCACTCTACTTACTCAAAAAAGTCTTTTTTTCTTTTCCTCCTCCTTTATATAATGCTACGCTACTATTAGTTAGTAGGAAACCCTATCGATGGATGTGAGGGACAGGCGCGGGTTATCGTACAGTCATAGAAGGCAACTGTTAGGATGCTTTAGCAATTTTCATAAGGGACTAAGATCGTTTACCGAAGGCAGCATCAAAGGTTCATCAAGGGACTACGATCTTTTTAATTGAGGGTCTTTGCTAAAGCATCCCACGTTTGAGGAACATGATTGTTTTATGCGAAGGTAACAAGTGAGGGTCACCCTAGAGGTGCGTGTGTGCAAAGTGTTTTGATTTCAGTTAATTTATCTTAGATTTATGGTTATCTAACGTATTGTTTTAGATCTTGCCATACAATCCTATTAAACTAACAATTGTGGGGAATGTATCTTCATTGAAGATGAATTTGTGAAGATTACTCTGTGGGGATCATCTCATGGAAGTGGCTCTGTGGGGATTTGTGGACAGCTTGGACGTTATCCCAACTCCTAGATTCTTGAGTAAATGCTTATTCCTGTTCTGATGCATATATTTGTTAATAGTTAATCATGTTCATATCCATATGTTCATTCAATTTTAGTCATTGGACGTTTTTGCAAACAGAAAAACAAAAAGTTTGAATTTTAGGGTCTATTTGTATTGATAGTTTGCCCATAAACAGGCGATTTTATACAAAGAGACATAAATCCTAGTAAAAGAAAATTGTTATGAAATGAAAAGAGTACAAAGTGAAAACAAAACATAAAGCTATATGGAAGTGATCTCGTTAGGTTCCAAGTCCACTATTTCCCTTATGTCTTAGAACATCTCATCCCCTACTGTTGGAAGAAGTTGATTGAATTGATTTGTACCATTTGAACTTTTGACTTTGGTAATAAAGCTTGTTTTAAGTGATCCAACAGGACATAGTCATACGCTTTAATCCTTAATTTTTGTCTGGACCTCCCTTTCGGGTTTTCAGTCCACCAGGATAACCTTTTTTGTCCAAGCCACCTTTTGAGTTTTCCGACTTGTCGGGTGTACAATCTTATATATATATATATATATATATATATATATATATATATATATATATATATATATATATATATATATATCCCTAATTTTTGCTCAAACCCTTTTGGTTCGCCTGGATGCCTTTATTTTTGCCTAGGACAGTCAACCTAGCGGGTCGTTTTCATGCGTAGTATCTTTTAACTATGTCCACATTCACAGGGTGCGAGAAGTCTTCACCGTCCATGGTGGTTAGTATCATAACACCGCCCAAAAGTAGTTTCTTGACAACAAATGGCCCTTCGTAGGTGGGAGTCCATTTTCCCATGGGATCACCTTGCGGTAGAATGATGTGCTTTATTACCAAGTCACCAACATGATATTGCCGATGCTTGATTTTCTTGTTGAATGCCATGATCATATGTTTCTGATACATCTGACCGTGACAGACAACCACAAGTCTCTTTCTGTCAATCAGATTCAATTGGTCTATCCTGGTATGAACCCAATCGTCTTCATCTAAGTATGCATCCTTCATAATCCTCAGAGAAGGAATATGAACTTCAACAGTTAAGACAACTTCCATACCATATACAAGAGAGAATGGGGTTGTCCCGATTGATGTTCACGCTGAAGTGCGATACCCAAGAGAAAATGGTAACATCTCGTGCCATTCTTTGTAAGTCACAACCATCTTCTGTATGATCTTCTTAATATTATTATCGGTGGCTTCCACTGGGCTATTCATCTTTGGTGGATATGGAGAAGAGTTGTGGTGCTTGATCTTGAACTGCGTGCAAAGTTCAGTGATCATATTGTTGTTGAGGTTGATACCATTTTTCGTGATAATTCTCTCAGAGATGCCATACCAACATATAAGGTTTTATTTTATGACTTGGGCGACCACATTCTTAGTAATAGAGGTAAGCGAGACCGCTTCAACCCATTTTGTGAAGAAGTCAATGGTGACGAGAATGAAGCGATGTCTGTTAGAAGCAGTAGGCTTGATTTTTCCAATATTATCAATACCCCACATTGCAAATGTCCATGGAGTAGTCAAAACATTAAGAGGAACCAGAGGCACATGAACCTTATCAGCATAGATCTGGCACTTATAACAAGTCCTCGAGTGGTGGTGATATTCGGCTTCCATAGTCGACCAATAGTAACCCACTCTCAGAATATTTTTAGCCATAGTATGCCCATTAGAGTGAGTACCGAATATGACTTTGTGCATATATTCCATAATTTTCTCTACTTCCTTCTTGTCTACACAACGAAGAAGAGTCGAATCATGATTACGTTTGTACAAAATTCCATTGCTCAAGAAGAACTTAGCTGAGAACCTCCGTAGAAATTTCTTGTCATTGATCGATGCCCATTCAGGGTATTCTTGAGCTTCAAGGTAACTTTTCACTTCATGAAATCAGGCTTTTCCTTCTACTCCATCAGTATCAATTTTTTAGCAATGTTCAGGTTCGTCGAATCCTTCAATGGTAATTTTGGGAGCCTCATTGTCCCACCTAACCTTGAACATGGATGACATGGTAGCTAATGTGTCTGCCAACTGATTCTCTTCTCTTGGGATATGCTCAAAAGTAATCTCTTCTAAGTACGGAATCATGGTTATCACATATTCTCGTAAGGGATATGATTATGATGCTTTGTATCCCATTCTCTCTTGACCTTACTAATTACCAAGGCTGAATCCCCATATACACTCAGGAATTTGATTCTCAGGTCAATAGCAACTTTAATACCTATGATGCACGCTTCATATTCAGCCATATTATTGTTGCAGTCAAAGCAAACTTTGGAAGTGAAGGGCATATGACAACCCTGGGGAGATATAATTACAACACCGATCACGTTGTCAAGTGTGTTAGAAGCTCCATCAAAAACCATAGTCCATCTGGATCCGGGCTCAGGTCCTTCATACGGTCCAGGTTCTTCATAATTCATAACTAGCATAATGTTCTCATCCGGGAATTTGAAATTCATAAACGGATAGTCGTCAATAGCTTGATGTTCCAAATGATCTTCCGGTACACTTCCTTTGATTTCTTTTTGAGTGGTGTACTGAATGTCGTATTCTGTTAAGACCATTTGCCATCGGGCTATTCTTACGGAGAGAGATGGCATGTCGAATATGCACTTGATGGGATCCATTTTAGAGATCAATAAAGTAGTATGGGTCAAAATATATCATCTTAGTCGGCGAGTAGCCCATGCAAAAAGCGAAACAAGTTTTCTCGAGAAGTGAATATCTTGTTTCACAATCGGTAAACTTTTTGCTAAGGTAGTATATTGCATGCTCTTTTCGACCAGGCTCGTCATGCTGCCCCAGTACATACCCCATTGAATTCTCTGGCACTGTTAGGTACATGATTAAAGGTCTTCCTTCAACCGGTGGCATCAGAATCAGAGGTTCTTGTAAGTATTCCTTAATTTTATCAAAGGCTTTTTGACAATTGTCGTTCCACTTTACTACTTGGTCTTTCTTCAGCAACTTTCAGATTGGTTCACAAGTAGTTGTCAAATGGGAAATGAATCGATCAATGTAATTCAGTCATCCTAAGAAAACTCTTACTTCCTTCTCAGTGTAGAGAGCCGGCATTTCTTGAATAGTTAACTTTTGCGGGATCAACTTCAATACCTTTACCACTGATGACGAAACCTAGGAGTTTTCCAGACCTCACCCGAAGGTGCATTTGTTTGGATTCAAACTTAGTTTGTACTTCTTCAGCCTTTCAAATAACTTATGATGATTATCAAGATGTTCTTATTAGTCTATGACCTTGCTATCATGTCGTCGGTGTAAACTTATATCTCATGATGAATCATGTCTTAAAATAAGGATACCATGGCACGCTGATAAGTTGCCCCATCATTCTTCAACCCAAAAGGCATGACCTTGTAACAGAAAGTGCCCCACTGTGTGACGAAGGTAGTTTTCTCCATGTCTTCGGGTGCCATCTTGATTTAATTATACCCTGGGAAACCATCCATGAAAGAGAATACCTTATGTTGAGCGGTTTTATCGACCAAGACATTAATATGTGGTAGCGGGAAGTCGTCTTTGGGGCTCTCCCTGTTCAAGTCCCTGTAATCCACACACATACATACCTTGCCGTCTTTCTTCGGTACCAGAACAACCTTAGCAACCCATTAAGGATATGATGTCACTACTAAGAACCCTGCATTGGATTGTTTCATAACTTTGGCTTTGATCTTTTTTGACATTTCAAAACGCATGCGACAAATCTTATGTTTAATCGGAGAAAAAACTTCTTTCATTGGCAGAAGGTGAACCATAATATCAGTATCGAGCCCTGGCATGTCTTAGTATGACGAAGCAAAGATTTCAACATAGTCATGCAATATCTAAATTAACCTGTTCTTGGCACTTCCCTCTAAGTTGGCACCTATCTTGACATCTCTTCTGTCTGTCACAGAACCCAAGTTTACCACTTCGATCGATTATTCATACGGTTGGATAGCCTTTTCTTCTTGTATTAAGAGTATGGAAAGTTATCCGAGTATTTTACAATCTTCCTCACCTTAGTCCTCGGCTTGGTAGATCGAATTTTCAAAGTCATAAGAGACAATAATAGAATGGTTATCAACGAGATCCAGAGTGGATGGGGATCTGCAATGTAGTGTGTGGATGTGTGTAAGAACACATAGCTATTCGAAAGTGAAATAAAGTAAAAGAAAGACAGAGAGTTCAATTGAATGCAAAACATCCAATGTTTCGATTAAATGAAAATATGACATATGAAATGACAACCCTTAACAAATGAACCATTGTGCCACGAGCAAGACACAAGGTTTAAATTCATTATTTTAAAAGAAATTATATAACAAAACTTCTTAAAGAAATAAAATAGAAATAGTTATTACTCCTGACTAAAGGAGATGGAGATAATGTCTTCCGTCTTCCATTTGCTGAGCCTGTTGCCAATGGTAGGAAAGATCCAGCTATCGAAGTCATAATCACTGTCAGCATATTCTATAGCATTGATTCCGTTGTTACTGATATGAAATAGAGGTCTTCCAGCTCGAGCGCGACGATCAACCCTTTGACCTTCTGCAGTAAAGCCCAAACTAAACTTAGTCAGATTTGTAAGGGATATTAGGAAGTTGACCCCAAATAGTACAACCACCTTCTTCTATAGTGGCTTTGGCATATTTTAAGGAAACCATCTTTTGCGGAACCCTGGTGGTCTTTGAAATAGAAGAAACATTTCTAGCAGTAGGGGAAATCACTTCAAAGGTGTGACATGGAGTCTCGATAAATTCTCTGTTCATCTCCATGTACCAGAATGAATTCAAATGGATGACCATGTACTCCTCCTCTCCGCAGACAGTAACAACTTTCCCTTTTATAGGATATTTTAATTTCTAGTGCAAGGTGGAGGTAACAGCCCCTGCCCCATGGATCCAGGGGCGTCCCAATACACAAGAATAAGCTGACTGGATATCCATTACATAGAAGGTGGATTCAAATATCTGTGAAACCACTATGATAGAAAGATCCACTTCTCCATGTACCACTCTTTTAGACTCGTCAAAGGCTCGAACTATAATGTCACTGTGTTTTAGCATAACCCCTTCACAATCTAGTCTGTCAAGAGCTCCCTTTGCCTGAACGTTTAGAGAAGATCCAATATCAACTAACACATGAGCCAATATAGTGCCCCTGCATTCAATGAAGACATACAAGGCCCTATTATGATTTCTCCCTTTTAGAGTAAGATCAGCATTGGAGAAGCCTAATCCTTTATGAGTTGTTAAACTCGCTACGCAACTTCTAAATTGATCAACGAAAATTTATTGCGGCACATGAGCAGTCTTCATGAATTTCACTAAAGCCTGCGCATGGGCTTCAGATCACAATAGTAAAGATAGCATGGAGATTTTGGACGGGGTCTACCTCATTTGTTCAAATATTTTATAGTCGCTCTTGCGAATGATTTTCAAAACCTCTTCTAACTCTGGTCCAAAGGTGTCTTTGACTGCAACTTCTTTTGGTGCCTCTATCTTGGAAGGCTCTATCATTGGCTCTTTACCCCGAGCCTCGGCAGTTGTCTTGGTAACTATGACTTGAACAAGTGGAGAGATTTCCTAGGAGAAAATATTTCTGCTTCTAGTAATTTTGTTGGTCCCTGTAATATTGTCAATATTGAGATCAGCCTCTTCATCATCTTCGTCAGGCAACTCTTTTTTAATGTCGTGGTAATAGATGTCAGATCCATAATTCCATGGAATAGCCTTCTCTTAGGAATATGGGATAGGCCCAAGTGTTGTAATGATTAAAGGAGCAGCTTTTGGATTGACAGTAATCCTTACAGGACCCTTGGAAGTGATCCTGAAAGGAGTACTAAATATGACAGATAAATCTCGGCACAAATTCTCAGCATGCGCAACTTTTTCAATCAAAATTATAGGTTCATCCATCAGGCGCTGAACTCCTTCCTTCAGTAACCCGCAACCATTGGTTTAAACTGCATAGCAATAACATTATTTAACATAACCTGGAAATAAACCGGCTTGTAGTAAATTCTCCTTGACTGTTGAGAGAGGAGTAATCACATCACTTACGGAAGTAACATACAAAACATCTTCAACAATACTCATGCCTTTGTCATGCTTAGGCATAGGTGCAGTAATCACGTTTCGAGTCTCCAGAGGATCAAACATAATTTCCTTATTATCAATCATATCCTGAATCTTGCTTTTCAGGGCCCAACAATTATTGGTGTCGTGCCCAGGACTGTTCGAATGATAGGCACACCTCGCATTTGGATTGTACTTTAGAGAGGATGTGTTGGGATTCTGAGGAGGATCCCTCAATGAAATGAGTTCATCTTTTAACAAATGTTGTAATTCCTGAGATAAAGGCATGCTGATCTTGGTAAACTTCCTTAATGAAGCGTCTTGCCTTTGATGGTTGCCCTATTGTGATTATTGATCTGGAGTTGGATTAGAGATCAACACCACTCCCACATACTGATGGCTGTCATTTTTTCCACGGATCTTCTGGCCATAGACAACATTGGTTCTTTTTTACCATCGAACAACTTCTTCACAACATTAGAAGTTGTAGCCATGGGAATCTTCCCACGATTAATTCCACTTTCAACTCCATCTCTTGTCAGAATTAGCTCAGTAAAGCCAAATAAAGAATTCCCTATCATATGATTAAAGAATGGGCCTGTCAGAGTACCCATGAATATATCAACTAATTCCCAGTTAGACAAGGAAGGTTGGACCCTTCCAACTAAGTCTCTCCACTTCTAGGCATACTCCTTGAACCCTTCATTCGAGCCCATGGCCATATTTTGCAATTGTACACGAGTCAGTGCAAGGTCAGTATTATATTGATACTGCTTGTATAAAGCAGCAACCAAGTATTCCCATGTGTGAATGTTCGTTCCTTCGAGCTGATAGAACCATTCAAGTTAAGTGCCGACCAAACTTTCTTAAAAGAAATGGACCCACAATTTCGGAACGGAACTATGAGGTTCGATCTTTCGAACATACGACTTCAAATGGAGTTTGGGACAAGAGTTCCCATCATATTTAGCAAAGAAGGAGACCTTAAACTTATGAGGGATGACCACCCCCGGGATCAGACCTAGCTCTCCAAAATCTAATCCAGGCACTTTCTGGGTTTCCAAAGCTTTGAGACGGTCTTCTAACTGCTTGTACTTATCATGTGCAGGAGGATACGGTTCGTTGGAGTAGTCTTCATCTTCAGGAATATTCTCAGAACCCTAGTCATTTCTACCTTCACCCCTGACACTTCTACCATCCTCTTCTTGGTTGTCGTCTTCCTCAGAGGAAACATCATCCACTTGAACTGGTTGAGTAGGACCTTTGAATCTTCTCCCCATATTGAGGATAATAGTCGGCTTCTTAGTATTCTTTTTCTTGGTGAGGAGCATCATCATCTCTTGTTGCCCTTTGGCCATATTCAGAAGAGTCTCTTGAAATTCTGCATGCTGAGCCTGGAGATCCTTGACAGTTTGTTCAAGGGACATCTTATACTGAAATAAACAGTAAATAGATGAGGAAACCTATATTGGAAAACCTGTTTATGAAATGATGCATGATATGTGGATGCAATGTTCTCAAGGACCTTAGGAGATTTAAATTTTCTAACCGAGAGGAAACAAAAACAAATATTTTTATTAGTAGGTTCAAGATTACAATCGCCTCTTAGGCTTACAATGAAAACAAAAGGGTCTGAAAGAGACAATAATATGAACTTCTAAAATCTAAGACTCAAGTCTCCCACAGACGCTTCCTCTTCATGTCAATGTATGCATTAAGACTCTGCTCTTCATGAAGTTGTTTTGTGAGCTCCCACACTTTGTTCTCACTAGCATAGAACCGAGTCTCAAAAGTGTCCCTTTCTTCTTTTAGTTGAATCCAAGACTTCTGTAGCTCTTCAATGTCAGTAGGCATATCTGGATGAAGAATGGTATAAGGAACATCCCCCTCAGCAATAGACTCCACAAATACTAGTAAGACAACATGATATGGCATCATAGGGTTTTGAGCGTAAGCTCGTACCCATTTGAGGTAGGGCTCCAAAGGGATGGAATTATTTTGTCCTAAAGTCTTGCTATAAATATTGTTTACCATTGAAGCTACCGAAAAAAAACACAGAGCCGCCACCGAATTTTATTTATCCCGAAGGAAGGGGAAATATCGAGAAAACCACAAGATGATGGATAAGATGGTATTGCATCCAAGAGAAAAGGTAAGGGAGTCGATTATGCAAGGGGAAGGTATTAGCACCCCTCACATCCGTTGTACTCAACGGGATCCATTTTGTTTGTTTTCTTCTAAGGGTGTGTTTATCTATAACTATATTTGCTAAGGGGAAAGAAAATGGTTTTTTATTAGTGAGTTTTTGAGGATCTCGCAAACCTTTGCCTACATATCCTGTGAAGGAATCAGAACACCGTAGTTCCTCTAAAAAAAGTTGGTTTATTGGTGATTTTTATTGGACGATGTTAACGCATGCATTCTAGCAATAGGCACCACCTGTATCGCGGTAGAATGGAGACAACATGCCCCTTTGGGGAGTTTTGATTGGTTGAGTGTTTTGAAAATTTTAGAATGAATTTGAGTAATAATTAAATGTTTTTTGATTTATGAATGATAATTTTTAAATTACAAAAGAAGAAAAAGGTTTAAGGGGGAGACTAGGAAATACCCTAAGGTTGTCATGCATGGGTTCCAACCTAAGGTCTAATTAGTTTGCATCTTAAAGAAGAGCAAACTATCATCCAAAGGGAGCATGTTATAAGCACAAAGTAAAAGGATAAAGTGTTGGTGAAGAGTGATCATGGCAAAAGTAACGATACAATGAGTAGTATTATGAAAGGCGTGAATGGAATTCTTGGTGTATGGGAATTGAATTGGGTTATGATTAACTAAGGGGTGCGCTTGATTAATCTCGTGAGAGTAGGTGCTCCTACCCTCAACTATGAGACCCTTTAGTGCATGGAAACACTTGGTATATGGACCAAGGTGGTTGATTCGGGTTATGGTTAACCAAGGGCAAGACTTGATTAACCTCGTGAGAATGGCCATGCCCAAACTCAACTATGAGACCTTTTAAGAAAAGCTCGGTATGTGAACCAACAAAAGAGAGAAGTTGCTTCAATGTATAAGAAAAAATCAAAAGCCTATACAAGGTGGCTATATGCATGCTCCTAGAAAGTGGGACTAGTATGTTGCTATTATTGTAAACGACCAATTGGAACAATCGATCGAATAGTTGTCACCGTGGGAAAGCCCGGGACCAAGCTATGAAATGTGTGCAAGTGTGCACTTGTAAGTGGATATCTTTTCATCGATGATGAGCCCAAGAGGAAGCTATGTGTTCTAATTGGATGACATATGCATGATTAAACAACAATTAAAACATACAAAAAAATAAACCCTAAGCTATTACAATCATACGGGGATGGGGGTACGAGTTTATAAATAGGGACGGAATACAAGCCTAATTAAATTATTACAACCATATTGAATAACAATAAAAATATAAAAAGGAAAGTAGTGTACAAAGAAAGAAAAAATAAACTTTATGTATTGACACATATCCCTTATGCATCAACACATGCCATTTCCTGTTTCTGAAAAAATCAAAATCAACTCAGTATGAGTCGATACATAATGGTATGTGTCAACTCATTTCTTGTTTGAGTCGACACATTCGTGTTTTGTGTCGACTCATACACCTTTCTTTCCCCTGGAAATAAAAAATAACATAGTATGAGTCGACAAGGGTTTGTGTCGACTCATTTTCATTTTGTATCGACACATACGCGTTTTGTGTCGACTCATGACCTGTTTTGTGCCTGATATGCGTCGACTCATAGAGACATGTGTCAATTCATACTGTTGTTTTTTGTTTCTAGCACTGCTCTACTACATGTAAAAGTCAGTTCTCAACATATAATTGATAAAAATGAAAAGCAAACATGTGGTTAGCTTCAAGGGTATGATATCTACATTTATCTTCAAAACTGAATTACTAATGATGCTTGAAATGAAGAGCTCAAAGTCAAGAAGACTTACCTTGAAAACCTTTCCAGAGGTTGTGATGATCAGAATGGCTTTAGTGAACCTCCAGGAAGTTGCTCCAATACTTACTTTGTATTGAGAGCTACAAGGTTGTATAGAGGGTTGAAGTTTTTTTTTTTTGTTTTTTTTCCTTGTGGGTTGCTACTGTTTTTGGTTGCTGTTGTTTTATGGTTTAAAATAGTATCACGGTTCAACACAGTTTCATGGTTGCTGTTGTTTTTATTTTCTGGTTTTACAATGTTTTTTCTTCTCTTCCTCTCAGTGTTTTTCTCTCTCTTTTCTCTGCTGCTTTTTTTCTCTCAATGTTGCTATTATCTCTCTTTCCTTTCACAAAAAACTCTCCTCTCCCCTTATTGCTCTTATATCCTACTGTTTTATTTGGTGAATCTAGTGAGGTTTTTTTTTGAGGGGGGGGGGGGGGGGGGGGCGGAATCTGATATGTTTTGAACAATTTTGTAAGCTGATTTTTTTCTTTCTTGATACAGGTTAGGTTTAGCCCATTTGTGTGCAAAGTTTTGCAATACTTCCACTGTTCGGGACTGTTCTGGACAACAGGTTTTAGCATCTGTTTTGTGGACAATTTTATGCAAGGTTGCAACAGATTTTTGGACTGTTATGCATGGACTATTTTTGTGTAGGAACAATAGGTTTTGGACTAATATGCTTGGACTGGTTGGTGCAAACCTTAGGGTTTATACATCAGCAAATTGGACTGGATTGTTTGGACAGTTGGACTGGTTTTGGGCCTGTTATATTTGGACATTTTGGACTTGTAATGAGAAATTCCTTTGTGTGATTTCAAGTGGTCATGGAATGAATCCAAAAATAATTGCAAGATAATTAATAGTGGCTTGATTCTTGAATATAGTAACTTGTGATGTAAGGAATTGGTGACTTGTGAACTAAAGACATTGTATGAAATACCAATTTTCGTTATTTCCAATTTGCAATCCAAATCCTAGTTTTCTTTCTCTTCCAATTTCGAATCTTCGTGACAAATTCAAACCACTTTGAAAATGATAGATGCAGTCTTAGTTCAAAATTTAGTCCCTCAAAAACTCCTCAAATAACAAACTTTAACCGATATGAGAAGAATTCCTGGGTTTCACCCCTTAAAACTCTTGATAAGCAATTGACTTGTAGAAGGAGATAAAGCTCAACGTGACCTTGAAGCAAAAATCCTAATTTCCTGAAAACACTGTGAAACTTTAATATTGCACAACCATTGAACTCTTGGACCTCAGGTGTCTTTATTCAATGAAATGCATGAAAATAAAATAAACTAGTGAAGATGATGTAGATGAAATGCGAAGCCTAAGCCAGACAAAAGTAAAATAGGTAGAACAAATTTGGGTATGACAACTTCCCCTATTTAATCATCTTAAAACTGAAGGTGAGATGGGCACCAGTATTTCGAAAATTCGAGGTAGAAGATGATTAAATACTAAGACCTGAAATTTATCCTAGAGAGGTAGTGTGAGTGTTATTTGTTTGGGACGTCTACTGGGGATAAAAAAATGAGTTTTCTGGTGAACTAGTCATGATGGATCAATGTGGTTTGAACAACGATAGCTTGTGTTGGGGTAACGGTGCCAATACAAGGTTCTCGGGGAAGTGGGCGTTAAAGTGACTGAAAAGATATGGTTGATGATGTCGTGGTGAAGGAAAGTAGGATTAAAGACAACATGATAACTTAAATACAACGAGTAAACTCGAAGACAACGGATAATCCATCGTGTGGGATTAAAGACCCAAAAAGAAAGGTAAAGACGACGGGTAAATATTGACGTATGATCCATGACCCAAGAGAAAGGATAACATGAGGGTAAGATCTAGGGATGACCTACAACCCTAGAAAAGATAACGTAAGGGTAAGACCTACGAGCGACCCACGACCCTATAAAAAGATAATGTGAGGGTAAGACCTACGAGCAACCTACGACCCTAGAAAAGGTAACTTGAGGGTAATACCTACGATCGACCTACGACCCTAGAAAAGATAACATGAGGGTAAGACCTATGAGTTAACTAGGAACCTATAAAAGATAACATGAGGGTAAGACCTACGAGTGACCTACGACCCTAGAAAATATAACATGAAGGTGAGACCTATAAGTGACCTACTACCCAAGAAAAGATAACGTGAGGGTAAGACCTACGAGTGACCTACGACCCTAGAAAATATAACGTGAGGGTAAGACCTACGAGTGACCTACGACCCTATAAAAGATAGCGTGAGGGTAAGACCTACGACCCTAGAGAAGATAACATGAGGGTAAGATCTAGGGATGACCTACGACCCTATAAAAGAAGGCATGATGGTAAGACCTACGAGTGACCTACGACCCTATAAAAGATAACGTGAGGGTAAGACCTACGGGTGACCTACGACCCTATAAAAGATAACGTGAGGGTAAGACCTACGAGTGACCTACGACTATATAAAAGATAACATGAGGGTAAGACCTACGGGCGACCTATAACCCTTAGAAAAGATAACATGAGGATAAGACCTACGGTTGACCTACGGTCGACCTACGACCCTAGAAAAGATAACATGAGAGTAAGACCTACGAGTGACCTACGACCCTAGAAAAGACAACGCGAGTATTGAGAGTTGGGGAGTACAATGTACTAGAACAGGGCTTATTTTGTTTGGTAGTATAATGACAGATGTTAATTGGGAACTATGAGGATGATATTCTTTGTGGGGGTTGTTTTTTTGATTTGGGGCTTTCGTGTAAGGTGCTAAATCTATCTCATGCTTCAGATGCATTTTGAAATATGGCATGATGATGCATGGATATGTTATGCGTCCGAGGATGCAATGTAATATGCAGTGATGATTATTGTATGCATAATGCAAAGTATTAGGCTCATTGGGGTTCGTTGTCTATTGTCCAGAGGTGCCAATACGAATTGGTGCTTGAGAACTTCAAGAATTGAGTTATAGCCTTGGCGACTTCACTGGGGATTAAATATTGCTAAGGAGGAGTATCTTGATATGAATTTCCTTACATGCTGGACTTCTTGTGGATGACTAAGTAAAGACGTGGATTTCATTGAATGCCCCAAGTTTCTCGATGTTGGAGAATCGGGTGCTCACCCGTCTATAAGGAGGCGGCGAAGATGAAAGCTTGGTCGAGGTGACTATTATGAATTGCTACCTGCATAAAAAAACAAACACTTGAACACCATGGCATTCCCTTGGGATGCCTTTATATCCATGTAATGTCATGTTTCATATCTTAGTTTGTGATTATTATTGCCTTATGGTTTTCAATTCAATGCTTAACAAAGAATTTAAATCACAATTCGCATACGAAAAATAAAGTAAAAAGGACAGAACAAAGACTTTTTGGTGGAAGGGAAAATTTTATTAATGAACTTGGCCTTTGAATAGGAATTCGTACATGGAAACAACTCCTAAATGAGGAAGTTGCAAAGAAAAGACATAATATAACAAGTAAAATAGCAATAATAAAATCTTGGACTTCCATTAAAACTGATATTGTTATAGTTCCCATATCCCAAATCATCCTAGTGTTGAACTTACAAAAGATAATAGTTGAATCAATCCATCCGGTGTTAGGAGGGTGTACTTGTTATTCGTGAAGAGTTTTCAGACTACAGTCTCTCTCTTTTTGTCCTAAATTTTTTCCTGGGCCGCCCTTTCAGATTTTCAATCCACCGGGATACCTATTTTTTGCCTAAGTCTCCCTTTTAGGTTTTCAACTTAGCGGGTTATTCTTTTTTTATTTTTTTTTAGCCCTAACTTTTGCCTAAGCTGCCCTTTCGGGTATTCGACTTAGCGTGTCTTTTTATGCATAGTATTTTTTGACTGAGTCTGAATTGATTGGAAGTGGAACGTCTTCCTCATCCATGTTTGTTAGGATTATAGCACCTCCTGAGAAAGCTTTCTTCACAATGTACGGCCCCTCATAGTTTGGAGTCTACTTGCCTCTTGGATCAGAGTGAGCTGGGAGAATCTTCCTTAAGACCAGGTCACCTGTATGGAACTCTCGAGGTCGAATATTCTTGTCAAATTCTCTCTTGAGACGTTGTTGGTATAACTGACCATGACAAATGGCTACTAAGCGCTTCTCTTCGATGAGATTGAGTTGGTCGAGCCTTGTTTGAATCCATTTAGATTCATCAAGCTTAATATCCATTAGAAACCTTAATGAAGGAATTTCAACTTCGACTAGGAGTATCACATCCATACCATAGACTAGTGAAAAAGGAGTTGCCCCATTGAAAGTATGCACTGAAGTTCGATAGCCGTGCAGGGAAAAAGGCAACATCTCATGCCAATCTTTGTATCTTTAAACCATTTTCTAGACGATCTTCATTATGTTCTTGTTAGCTACTTTGACTTCCCCATTCATCTTCGCCCGATAGGGTGATGAATTATGGTGCTCAATATTGAATTCTTCACATATTTCCTTCATCATTTTGTTGTTGAGATTCGACCCGTTATCAGTGATGATCTTGTTAGGAGTCCCATAACGACACATGATTTCTTTCTTGATGAAGCGAGTGAAAACTTCCTTGGTCACATTCTTGTACGAAGCCACTACCACCCAGTTGGTGAAGTAATAAATAGCGACGAGAATGAACCTGTGTCCATTTAAAGCGCTCGGCTTGATGCGTCCAATCATATCAATTATACACATTGAAAAGGGCCAAGGTGAAGTCACCATATTCAAGGAGTCAGAGGAATATGTATCATGTCTGCGTAAACTTGACATTTATGGCACATCACCACATTCACACAACAATCACTTTCCATCATCATCCAGAAGTAACCTGCTCCTAGGACTTTCTTCTCCATGGAATATCCGCTGGAATGAGTCCCAAAAGATTCCTCGTGAATTTCTCGTATGATGGATTCTGCTTCGTGTCTATCCATGCAACTGAGAAGAACCGAATCATATTTTCTTTTGTACAGAACGTCCCCGGATAGTAAAAACTTGGATGCCAACCTTCTAAGAGTCATCTTATCACAGATTGTAGCAGCCACATGGTACTCTTGCTTCCCAAGATATCTTTTGATTTCGAAATACCACGACTTTTCCCCTGACACATCTTCAGTTGTGAGACACTGAGTAGGGAAAACGTGTGTTGGCTCCAAGTAACGAAGGACTCTTATATTGGGTGCATGATTCAGATAACTGACTTTGAACATTGTTGCTAAAGTGGCCAGAGCATCTTCCAGTTGATTTACTTCTCTAGGAATGTGCTTAATGGTGATCTCATCAAAAGTAGGCAACAACTATAATATGTAATCCCAGTATGGAACTAAATTAGGGTGTCGTGTATCCTAATCACCTCGTACTTGATATATCACTAAGGTAGAATCCCCATAAACTTTAAGAATCTTAATGTTCAAATCAATGGCTGCTTCAAGACCCATTACACAAGCTTCGTATTCTGCGACATTATTTGTACAATCAAAACATAGCCTGGCTGTGAAAGATATGTGAGTATTGCATGGAGAAGTCAGAACTTCCCCAAAACCATGGCCCATAGCATTTGATGTACCATCGAATGTGAGAGTCCATCGCTCCCCTGGTTCGGGTCCTTCTTTATCATGGAGTTTCATAACATCCTCGTCTGGAAAATAGAACTTCATTGACTGATACTCTTCCAACGGATGGTGATTGAGAAGGTCAGCAAGGATGCTTCCTTTGATAGCCTTTTGTATGTCATACTTGATGTCATACTCAGACAAAAGCATTTTCTACCGAGCCAATCTTCCTGTAAGTGTTGGTTTCTCAAAGATGTACTTTATCAGATCCATCTTAGATATTAGAAGTGTAGAATGCGTCAACATGTATTGCTGATTGGTCACCATTCTTACTTGTTTTCTATCTATTATCCGACACAAAACTGCATCATTGGTAACACCTTGCTTAGTTTTTTTCTACTATTTTTGTCATATTTTAATTTTCACATTTTATTTGTTTGCATTAGTTTAGTTTGAATTTTGGTTAAATAGGATACTTTTAAAGTCTTGGTCTGGTGGTTTTTGTATTTTTCAGGTCCGGGTGAAATTGCACAAGAATAAAGGTGAAGTTGACAAGTTCCAAAGCGTTTTCTTTGGAAGTCCAGTTGCTGACATGGGTGCATGTGTCATCTGACATGGACCGTGTCAGAAATGCTGATACATAATGTGAGAGAAGAGGATTCCAGTGGCTGACATGGGCGCCCGTGTCACATGACACGACCCGTGTTGGCAGGTGCGAGACAGAAAAATGATTTTTTGAAATCAATTTGTTTGAATTCATGGAGGGTATTTCGGGCTTTCTGCATAGTTGTGGGGTGATCTGACACTATTTAGACCTAGTTTTTGAGAGTACGAGGTAAACTTTTTGGCATCAGAAAAAAAGAGATTAGAGAAGAGGAGAAGAGCGATCAAGGGTTTGGAAAATGAAGATCAACAAGAGAGGAAGAAATTCAAGATCAGAGCAATTCCATTCTCTTATAATGTTTAACTTTGAATTTGTACTTTCTTTGAATATTATGAGAAGCTCCCCCAATGCTAGGGGGGTATCCCTGAATTGCTTTTGTGATGAACCAGATTTCTATACTTTTATGAAATCTAAGTTTTTATGTATTAAATATATTATACAATTTCTTATTTCTTGCCCTATTGGAAAATAGGGTATTGATCTATGGGTAAAGTAGGTTGGACATATTACTTTACCGCTAATTGTATAATATCATCACTAATCTCTCTTAGGAATAAGGATCTAATAGTGATGACCGTAAATTCTTGATATTATTACATGTGCTTAACATAAGTTTGAATAACTAAGGAATTAGGATTTAAAATTATATGTTAATGGTTTCTGACTAAGGAATTAGGGGAAATAACTCTTAAAGAAACAATATTGGATCACATTAACATAGATGGTATAAAATATAGGTTTAGTTTATTACGGAGCAATTCAACATCTTATTCCTAGCATGCTTCATCATTTTGTGTAAACACTCTTTACTTTTTGTTGTAAGATTCATAGTGCAGATTTTATTACCTATCTTTCAACCACACCAATGTTCCTTTGTTTAATTGAATCATTATAAACACTGATAATTCTAACGCATTCCTCGAGATCGATACACATGATTACTTCCTTTTATTACTACATTGGTAAAAATAGTACACTTTCTATTTTATCGATCAATTGCCTCAAATGTCGAGCTTCCCATGTAAGAGTGCAACAAGTCTTCTCAAGTAATGAATACCTTGATTCACAATCAATAAACTTCTTTCTTAGGTAATAGATGGCATGTTCTTTACATCCAATATCATCATGTTGTCTGAGCACACAACCCATAGATCCTTCAAGCATAATTAAATACATAATGAGAGGTCCCCATGGAACTGGAGGTATGAGTATTGGTGGTTTCTAAAGGTACTGTTTAATCTTTTTGAAGGCCTCTTGATAACTTTTATCCCAATAGACATCTTGATTCTTGTGCAACAATTTAAAGATGGGTTCACAGGTAGCCGTAAGATGAGAAATGAACTTGGCTATGTAATTCAACCTTCCAAGGAACCCACGTACTCCTTTTTCATTTTTCAGTGCCGACATATCCTTTATTGCTCTTACCTTGTCTGGATCTACTCCAATTCCTTGTTGACTTACGATAAAACTAAGTAACTTACCCGATCGAACCCCAAAGGTTCACTTGTTGGGATTTAGCCTTAACCTAAATTTTCGTAGACGATCAAACAACTTCTGTAAATGGACTAAATGTTCTTCCTCAGTTTGTGATTTTAGGATCATATCGTCTACATACACCTCGATCTCTTTATTAATCATGTCGTGAAAGAGAGTTAACATAGCATATTGATATGTCGCACCAACATTTTTGAGACCAAAAGGCATGACCCTATAGAAAAAGGTACCCCAAGGAGTCGTGAAAGTTGTTTTATCCATATCTTCAGGATCCATCTTTATCTGATTATAACCTGAGAATCCATCCATGAAAGAGAACACTGAAGACTGAGCAGTATTATCAACTAATACATCAATATGAGGCAACGGGAAATCATCCTTTGGGCTTGCTCTATTCAAGTCTCGGTATTCAACACACATATGTACCTTACCATATTTCTTAGGTATAGGCACAATGTTTGCAATCCAAGGCGGATAATTTATCACAGATAGGAAGCCTGCATCAACCTGTTTCTGAACTTCTTCTTTGATCTTCAAAGCCATGTAGGGTCTGGTCCTTCGCGGCTTCTAATTTACAGGAGGACATTCTGGCTTGAGTGGCAATATGTGCATCACTATATCAGTATCTAAACCAGGCATGTCTTCATACGACTAGGCGAATATGTCAGCATACTCTCGAAGCAACTCAATCAACCCCTTCTTTTCTTCACTTTTCAAGGCAGCACCTATCTTGATTTCTCTCTTTACCTCTTTAGTATCGAGATTGATAACTTTTGTTTCTTCTTGATACGGCTGGATGAACTTCTCTTCCTGTCTCAAGAGTCTTGCTAGTTCTTTAGGGACTTCACAATCTTCCCCACTATCTTCGTCAGCATGGTAAACTGAATTCTCAAGGATCTTAGAACCATAGCACTATCATTTTTGAAGGAGTTCGAGACGGATCTGCATGGTTTATGATTTTATGTTTTATTTTAGAAATTGCAAGAAAATGTTTAGAATATGAAATGAAAAGCATTTCCATTTTTATTTTTAAAAGTAAAAGTAAAAGAAAAGACAGGGAACAAAATGGTATTGCGAAAGTGTGATTTTTTCATTCAATTTTAAACGGAGATTGATACATAAGGGGGCCCTTCTACAAACTGTCTCTATGCCTTGGGCAAGTCATATGAATTAATTGAAACAGAAAATTACACATCAAGGAAAACAACTTCAAGGATGTCCACGGTAGTCTAATTATTGAGTTCCTGGTCCGGCGCAACCTGATAGATAAATCTGGAAACATCCTCATTGTCACCTTCATCATCTGTTGAGAGAACATGTCCTTCTTTTCTTGTACCAGCACTGATGAACACTTTAGAAATTGGGGGAACCTACTTTCCTTTGAGAGGAACCAAACTAGCTTGCACGGAGGATGACGGGTGATATCCAAGACCACAACGATCTTTCTTCTCACGTACTTCAATAAATTTTCCCCAACCACCATGGGGAAATCGAGCTTCCATGAGGGCTTTGGCATCATTCAAAGAGGCCATGGGTGCTTCAGGCTTCTTACCTTCCACGACGGGGAACTTGTCAACAGAAACAATCTCCAGAGCTTGAAAGGGCAACTCCTGCACCTCACCTTCTACTTCCATATAACGGTAGGTTGTTAGATTGTGAATTAGTACACCTTCTTCTCCAAAAATGACAATAACTTTATCATTCACGATGAACTTTAGGAATTGATGAAGAGTAGATATCACAACTCCTGCTACATGGATCCATGGGCGACTCGAAAGGCAAGTATAGGATGGACGAATGTCCATAACATAAAATGACAAATAGAAAGTGTGGGGACCAATCTTGATAGGTAAGCCCACTTCTCCCTCCACAGATCTCCTTGAACCATCAAACGCTCGAACACTCAGGGTGGAAGGCCTCATCATCACCCCATCTATATTAAGCTTAAACAGAGTAGCCTTAGGCAACACATTGAGTGAAGAACCCATATCTACCAAAACTCGAGATAAAACTGTATCGAAACACTTCATAGAAATGTGCAGCTCTTTGTTGTGGGCTCTTCCTTCAACTGGGAGCTTATCATCATAGAAACCCAGGAAATTTCCTACAACAATATTGGTTACGGTCCCTTCAAACTGGGCCACAAAGATGTCTTGAGTAACATGGGCGGGACACAAAATCTTCAGTAAACTATTGCGGTGGGTCTCTGAACACAACAGGAGAGACAATATGGAGATCTTGGACGACGTCTGGTTGAGTTGATCCACCACTTTATAATCATTTCTCTTAAGAATCCACAAAAGTTACTCTGTTTCTTGTCCTACGGAAGGTTCAGGATGATTATCAATCACTTGCTTGCCCCTAGCCTTAACCAGAGCATCATTGTTAGTTTCTTTGGGAGGCGGTGGTGGGGGAGAAAATATCCTGCCACTACGAGTCATGTTGCTGGTTCCTAAAATGTTAGTAATACTGTTGTCAGCCACTGGGGGACACTCATACTTCTCCCCAAGAATATAGACCATATTATACTCCCACGGAACTACTTTTGAGTTGTCACATATAGGAGTAATAGGAGCTTGAGTTGCGGCGGGGGTAGCGGGAGCTTGAATCATTAACGGGTAGTAAGATCTTGAATTGTCAACGGGATACCCGAGGTTACTGAGATGCTTCTCGGATAATAAGGAATTTCCAAGACATCAATCTCTTCTTCTCGAAATATCTTCTCTACCTGTATGATACCTTCATCTATTAACTGTTGGATAGCCGTCTTCAAACTAGTACACTCTTCAGGTTTAGAGGAACATGTTAAGAAAAAATCATGGAGGTCCTGCCGCACCTCGTGCTCCAGCAAATGTTCTCTAACAGTTCCTAATGATATCTTGATCTCATCAACTTGGTTACCAGATTTTGTTCACTACTTTGTTCAATAGCATTGACCGCTGCCCCTGGGTGAGGAGGCATGGGATTATTCTGAGTATTGGTTTAAATTTATGGCCTTTGCATCAAGGAGGTCTTGAAATTTACATTTAAATGCTCTACAATTCTCAATCGTGTGGCCTGTGGCTCCAGAATGAAATTCACAATGAGCATTAATGTCATACCCCCTAGGGAGAGGATTTGGTGGTGGAACAAGTTCACGCAGTTGAACCCACTGATTGGCAAGTAACTGAGGAAGAAGCTGAGCATAAGACATGAGAACAAGATCAAATCATCTTTCATGAACTCTTTTTCTTTGTGGAGCTCTCGGACCTTGAGGTTGTTGATTCTATTATTGATAATTCGGAGGTGGTGCAAATTGTTGTTGTGGAAGATATTGTGGTTGAGGAGTGAAAGGCTGTTGTTGGGCCATCCAGGGTGCTGGAGTTGTAGCAACATACACTTGAGGAATATATTGATTAGGAACTTCATAAGGTGTTGGAAAATAGGGAATTGAACTTAAGGATATGCATGAGCTTTTCCTTGATTGATGGTGACAACACTAGTTTCACCCTCTTTCTTCTTGACGAAACCAGAAAATGGCTTTCTACCAATGCCAATATTGTTGTTGGTCTTATTAGGGACACTTTGGATCATTCCAGCCTTAATACAAGTTTCAACATGTTCTCTAATAATGACCATATCGGAGAAAGAAGTAGAGGTACTACTGAGCATGTGTTGGAGATAAGGACCTCGTAGAGTACCCATAAACAAATAAATTATTTCACGATCTAAGAGAGGAGGTTGGACCCTTGCAGCCAGTTCATGCCACCTTTGAACATACTCATTGAACGACTCTTAAAATTTCTTTATCATCCCTTGAAGCTGAGTGCCACTAGGAGCCATGGAAGTATTATAATGATAATGTTTCAAAAAGGCATCAACAAGCTCTCCCCAAGTACTGACATGAGTTCTTTCTAGTTGCATATACTAGTCTAACGTTGCCCCGATCAAGATATCTTGGAGGAAGTGCATGAGTAACGATTCATTTTTAGCATAGGCTGCCATCTTGCGACAGTAGGAACGAAGATGAGTCTCTGGACAGGAGGTGCCTTTGTATTTGTCAAAATCAGGAACCTTGAACTTGGGAGGAATAACCACCCAAGGCACAAGACACATTGCAGCAGTATTAAAACCTGAAGTCTTGATACCCTCCATGTCCTTGAGACGCTCTTCAAGAGCATGGTACATTTTTGCAGTTTCAGCAACTCCAGCGGCAACATTCACGTGGGGTTCATCAAGATCAATGACGTCGTGATGATCATCAACATCATTCCGAGGAGCTCCGGTAGGATTCTCAACATTTACATTATCATTTCTCCCATTTGCAGAAGTGGAGGGGGAAACTGTGGCAAGCTTGGCGACCCTTTGATGTAGCTCTTCTTGACCCTTGATAACAACGTGAAGGGTTTCCATAAGTTGATCCATGCGAGTGCCCATGGTGTCCATATCTCGGCGGAGAGCATTCTGATTCTCTTCAAAAAGATCCATAAGTCTTTGCTGGTTGGTTCTTGTATGATATGGATGTAGAGAAGTCGTCTTTGTTGTTCACTGAAGTCTGATGGAAAAGGGACCCCAATATGTTTTTATTATGAATAATGAATGCATGATAGTATGAATGAATGTTTTATCTTCATTTCTGAGGAAATCCAAAGACTCGTCTGTCCCTTTTTAAAAATTTTATTTTCATTTTTTAAGATCTCGACCAACGAGACTTTTCTTTGGAATTCCTTAGATATGAGATATATATACATGATGGTATGATGTTATGTTATGCTATGAAATGAGATTTTAGCTCCACATATTCTAGATAGCCATTGTGTAGCCCTTTGCATAAAGTGAAAGTAACGGAATCAAAAGTTTGACGTTACAAGCATGGAGTCAAAGTAACCACTCATAAGGTATGTACTAGGGGTTCATCACTTGCCAGACAAGGTTCTAGGGAAACCTCAGAGTCTACGCTCTTCCTTTTAATATTACCAACGTCCCAGTTACTCAGTAATCAGTAATATTCGCAAGAAAAACTTGTCCAAGTGCAACATCACATGACAACTATTTCTGGATTACTCTGTTATAGTCTCTGCATTACACCTAAAAAGGCCAGGATGGGTTAATGGTTCTATGGCCCTTAGCTTCTCTGGTTCCCAGGTCGAAAGAAAGAATGTCTTCCCAATTACTTGGTAAACAATTCTACTTTCAAGGGGACCTTCACTGAGTATGGGATTTTCATGCTTCCTTCTTCGGGATTACTCCCTCAAAGTTAGCATGAGTATATCGCCCGTAATAATCCTAGGTGTAACCCATGTCCGGGTATAGGACTTATCAAATGTAATCACCCCACCCAACATCACAGCATATCCAAAATATGTGAGTAGTAACAATATAAAGAATATACACAAAAGCAAACAATAAAGCAAAGAAATAAAGTGGTAAAGCAAATAAATAAACACCCAAAGAAACAAATAAACAAAACTAGGAGAGACTCGCAAAAGAAAAGTTCCCAGCAGAGTCTCCAGCTGAAGCTACCGGCAAAAAACACAGAGTCGCCACCGAATTTTATTTATCCCGAAGGAAGGGGAAATATCGAGAAAACAACAAGAGGATGGATAAGATGGTATTTCCACCAAGAGAAAGGGTAAGGGATTCGATTATGCGAGGGGAAGGTATTAGCACCCCTCACATCCTTTGTACTCAAAGGGGCCCATTTTATTTGTTTGCTTCTAAGGGTGTGTTTATCTATAACTATATTTGCTAAGGGGAAAGAAAATGGTTTTTTATCAGTGCATTCGTGAGGGTCTCGCAACCCTTTGCCTTCGTATCCCGTGAAGGAATTAGAACACCGTAATTCCTCTTAAAAAAGTTGGTTTGTTTGCGTTTCTTAGTGGGTGATGTTAACACGCACGTTCTAGCAATAGGAACGGCCTGTATCGTGGTAGAACAGAGATAACATGCCCCTTTAGGGAGTTTTGATTGGTTGAGTGTTTTGCGAATTTTAGAATGAATTTGAGTAATAATTAAATGTTTTTAGATTTTTGATTTGTGAATGATAAGTTTTAAATTACAAAATAAGAAAAAGTTTTAAGAGGGAGACTAGGAAATACCCTAACGTTGTCATGCATGGGTTCCAACCTAAGGTCTAATTAGTTCGCATCTTAAAGAAGAGGAAACTATCATCCAAAGGGAGCATGTTATGAGCACAAAGTAAAATGAGAAAGTGTTGGTGAAGAGTGATCATGGCAAAAGTAACGACACAATGAGTAGTATTATGAAAGGCGTGAATGGAATGCTTGGTGTATGAGAATTAAATCGGGTTATGATTAACCATTGGGTGCGCTTGATTAATCTTGTGAGAGCAGGTTCTCCTACCCTCAACTATGAGACCCTTTGTGCATGGAAACACTTGGTATATGGACCATAGTGGTTGATTTGGGTTATGATTAACCAAGGGAAATACTTGATTAACCTCGCGAGAATGGCCATGCCCAAACTCAACAGACCCTTTAAAAGAGATTCGTATGTGAACCAAGGAAAGAGAGAAGTTGCTTCAATGTATAAGAAAAAATCAAAAGCCCATACATGGAGGCTATATGCATGCTCCTAGAAAGTGGCACTAGCGTGTTGCTAGTATTATAAACGACCAATTGAAACAATCGATAGAATAGTTGTCACCATAGGAAATCCCAGGACCAAGCTATGAAATGTGTGTAAGTGTGCATTTGTAAGTGGATACCTTTTCATTGATGATGGGCCCAAGAGGAAGCTATGTGTTCTAATTGGATGACATATGCATGATTAAGCAACAATTAAAACATATAAAAAAAATAAACCCTAAGCTATTACAATCATACAGGGATGGGGGGGTACGAGTTTTTAAATGTGGACGGAATACAAGCCTAATTAAATTATTACAACCATATTGAATAGCAATAAAAATATAAAAAGGAAAGTAGTGTACAAAGAAAGAAAAAACAAACTTTATGTATTGACACATATCCCTTATGCATCGACAAATGCCACTTTCTATTTCTGAAAAAATCAAAATCAACTCAGTATGAGTTGATACATAATGGTATCTGTCGACTCATTTCTTGTTTGTGTCGACACATTTGTGTTTTGTACCGACTCATACACCTTTCTTGCCCCTGTAAATCAAAAATAACAAAGTATAAGTCGACACATAAGGGTTTACATCGACTCATTTCCATTTTATATTGACGCATACACGTTTTGTGTCGACTCATTACCTGTTTTGTGCCTAATATGCGTCAACTCATAGAGACATGTGTCGACTCATACTGTTGTTTTTTCTTTCTAGCACTGCTTTGCTACATCTAAAAGTCAGATCTCAACATATAATTGATAAAAATGAAAAGCAAACATGTGGTTATCTTCAAGGGTATGATATCTACATTTATCTTCAAAAATGAATTTCTAATGATGCTTAAAATGAAGAGCTCAGAGTCAAGAAGACTTACCTTGAAACTGAAATTTGCATTTTGAGTTTGAACACCTTTCCAGAGGTTGTGATGATCAGAATGGCTTCACTGAACATCCAACAAGTTGCTCCAATCCTTGATTTGTATTGAGAGATACAAGTTGTACAGGGGGTTGAAGGGTTTTTCTATTTCTGTTTTCCTTTTGGGTTGCTACTATTTTTTGTTGCTGATGTTTTATGGTTCAAAACAGTTTCATGGTTGTTGTTGTTTTTTTTCCCTGGTTTTAAAGTGTTTTTTATTCTCTTCCTCTCACAGTTTTTTTCTCTCTCTCTTTTCTTTGCTGTTTTTTCTCTCTCTCAATATTTTTATTGTCTCTATTTCCTTTCACAAAAAACTCTCCTCTCCCCCTATTGCTCTTGTATCCTACTGTTTTATTTGGTGAATCCAATGAGGTTTTGGGGGGGGGGGGGGGGGGAATCTGATATGTTTTGAACAATTTTGTAAGCTGATTTGTATCTTTCTTGATACAGGTTAGGTTTAGCCCAGATGTGTGCAAAGTTTTATAATACTTGGATTATTCTGGACAGCAGGTTTGGGCATCAGTTTTGTGGACAGTTTTATGCAGGGTTGCAGCAGATTTTTGGATTGTTATACATGGACTATTTTTGTGTAGGAACAACAGGTTTTGGACTGATATGCTTGGGCTTGTTGGTGCAAACCTTGGGCTTTATACATCAACAAATTGGACAACATTGTTTGGACTAGTTTTGGGCCTGTTATATTTTGACAGTTTGGACTTGTAATGATAAATTCCTTTGTGTGATTTCAAGTCGTTATGGCATGAATTCAAAAATAATTGCAAGATATTCAATAGTGGCTTGATTCTTTAATATAGTAACTTGTGATGTAAGGAATTGGTAACATGTGAATCAAAGATATTGTATGAAATACCAATTTCCATTATTTCCAATTTTCAATCCAAATGCAAGTTTTCTTTCTTTTCCAATTTCGAATCTTCATGACAAATTCAAACCACTTTGATAATGATAGATTCCGTCTTAGTTCGAAATTTAATCCCTCAAAAACTCCTCAAATAACAAACTTTAACCGATATGAGAAGAATTATTGGGTTTCACCCCTTAAACCTCTTGATAAACCATTTACTTTTAGAAGGAGATAAAGCTCAATGTGACCTTGAAGCAAAAATCCTAATTTCCTGAAAACACTGTGAAACTTTAATATTGCACAACCACTGAACTCTTGGACCTCAGGTGTCTTTATTCAATGAAATGCATGATATGCAAATGAACTAGTGAAGATGATGTAGATGAAATGTGAAGCCTAAGCCATACAAAAGTAAAACAGGTAGGACAAATTTGGGGTATGACCACCATGCCCCAAGCACGTATAAACCTTTGATGATAACTTTGAAAATCGTTCTTGTAATCAAATATAATACCCTGGATAAGCATGTCATGAGGACCATCTCTTCGAGCATAACCAAATTGGCGTAAAGCTAGAGAAGGGTTGTAGGTAATATCTCTCCTAATGCCAAGGAGTAGAACATTAGGAAATTCCCCATAGCGGTCAATGATAGTAACATTTTCCAGAGATCGGAAACACCAATAGATATATGAATGAGAGAGCGACATCATCCTTTGAGACTACCTCAAACCTTGTTCATTCTTCATTAATGATCGGGGAAGGTGAGAAATAAACCACCTAGATAGCAAAGGTATGTAACACATAAGAGTCCCTCGCTTCCTCATAGTACGAGTGTGAAGAGAATGTATAATGTCTCTGAGAAAAGTAGGAACAGGATTGAGAGAAAGAAATATTTTGATTGCAATTACATCTATGAGTTGGTCTGGATGAGGGAATAGCACCAAACCAAAGATCAACAAAGCCAAAATTTCCTCAAAATCCTGAAAACTCATAGCATCCAGAAACAACCAAACCTTCTCAAATAGAAATTTAGCAAGAAAACCCTTGAATCCACTTCTTGTTTCCCAATTAGATACAATGTTGGTCCGCTTCATATGTAAGGCTGCTGCAATTTCTTCAGGTTATGGATCTTTTTCTAAACCGGTGAAATGTGTCCAATTAAGAACAAGTATTCCCAGTAGCTTAGATAATTCCTCCATTGTGGGTACCAGCTGATAATCCAGAAAGGTGAAACAGTGATGTGCGAGATCAAAGAACTGGAATAAAACACTCATCATGTCTTCTTCAAAACCTGAGGTAACCAAACTGAGTAGTCGACCATGCCTTTTTATGAATGGAGAACTTTCGAGAACCCTTGAAACTATCTTTTTTAGCTGAGGAGGAACCCTTACAAAGCTGATCCGGATAGTGTTCCTGCGAGTGGAGGCCATAGCCTACAAAACAGAACAAATATAAATCTCTTGGTCCTTGAAATGGTTAGTGAAAATGACATGGCATGATGTCATGATATCTGGATGTCATGTTCACACAAATTTAATCAAACAAAAACAAGACACCCTAGGCCTTAGGTTCAGGCTTGCATGGAGTTTATAGGTAAGTACCCTCTTGAGTTTAGTTGGTTCAACCTGTCCTAAAAGAAGTAATCAAGTTCTAGGAATCTCAAACCACTAATCTTTCTCTCAAGCATTGTTTCAGCACAAGCATCTAATTTGCGACCAAAATATTCCAAGAGTCTAATCTCAATAAGTGTATCATCGAGTATCAACCAACTTCAGCCTGCACCAAAGCCGACCATCTCACTTCTTTCTAGTGGCTAAGTTGTGTCAACTAAGATTCTAAGGTCAGTTAGTGCTTATCACACCACGCGGTAGCCCAACATTCTCCTTGACTGGCTCAAGGGACACCGATACCAACCAATGTGTCACACTAACGTAGCCATCATTTAAACCATATCAGTCTATGCCGTACAATTTTCATGATCTATTGCAAATTACCTGAAATGCCCCCAGACCTAGGTATAGGATCTATACATGAAATAAACACAAGCATATCCCTAAATATAAAGAATATAAGGAAAATAAGTAAAGAAATATCGGCGATCTAGCTCTTAAGGCAACCCCACTTTTAATTATCCTCCCCAGCAAAGTCACCAGTTCTATAATACGGTGGGAGAACCAACTTTTGGGTTTTGCATTTTATCGCAAATGTTGCGGATAGAAAGGGTGAAAAGAACAGGAAAGACCTTTTGAGAATTTTTTGAGTAAGGCGGTTATGTTATGAAAAGGGAAGGTGTTAGCACCCTTTTCATCTGTAGTTTTCTACGGGCTCTTAATCCCTAGCTCACTTTTTGAAATGCTTTGTGTTTGTGTATGTTTGAAAATATTTTGAAAATGCCTAAGTGCGACAATTTTGTAATGATTCTCGTATCATTGAGAATGTATACAAAATGTTAATTTTGAAAATATTTTGGAAGAAAGTGTTGTTTTATTTTGAAAAGTTTGTGAGAAAGCGACTACGAGCGTTCTACCTACTCAAAAAAGTCTTTTGTTCTTTTCCTCCTCCTTTAGATAATGCTACCTTACTACTAGTTAGTAGGAAACCTTATCGATGGATGTGAGGTACAAGCGCGGGTCATCGTAAAGTCATAGAAGGCAACTTGTAGGACGCTATAGAAATTTTCATAAGGGACTAAGATCGTTTACCGAAGGCAGCATCGAAGGGTCATCGTGGGACTACGATCTTTTTAATTGAGGGTCTTTTCTAAAGCATCCCACGTTTGAGGGACATGACAGTTTTATCTGAAGGAAATAAGTGAGGGTCACCCTAGAGGTGCGTGTGTGCGAATTGTTTTGATTCCAGTTAATTTATATTATATTTATGGTTATCTAGCGTTTTGTTTTAGATCTTTCCATAGAATCCTATTAAACTAACAATAATAAGGAAAGCAGTAAATTGCAGAAATTAAATGTCCTACGCTATTACAACGCTTCGGGAATGGGGAATACAAACCATACAAATAGGTGAGAAAATAAAAAAAACTCTAATTATCTATTATAGACCATTCGCAGTTACAATATTGGAAAATACTAACGCGAAAGTAAAGTGCGCGAAGGTGGTGAAAAGGGAAAGAAATTTAAAACCCTAAAAAAATTTCTAAGTATTTAGAAAATATTTTTGTTGTTTTATTTAGAAAAATATTTTATATTATAAACCCTAATTCTAATTAATTTACAAACTAATTAAAACAATAAAACAATAAAACAAAATGTGATTAAATTAAATTAATTATTTATGAAAATTTAATTAATTAATAAAAAACCTAAACCTAATTTTTTTTTATGATTTTGTGATTTTTTTCTAAATTAAGTAAAATTGGTTAAAAGAAAGGAAAATAGTTAATTAAAAACAAAAAAAAAAGAAATTCAATGGGCCTGCTGGAAATAAGTAAATTGGGGGGGATGAAAAGAAAAATGTGTTAGGCCCAAAACAAAGAGCCCATGCCTGTATTGATCCATTGTGGCTGTCCATTGAGGGTTCACCATAGACGTGTGGATCTGGGGTGTTAGATCGGAGATTGTAAAGATCTGGTGGTGATGAGGTGAGGGCACACGATGGACTTGCGTAGGCTTAGTGTGATGACTCTGCAAGAAAAATATGTGAAAAAACAAAAGGGTACCACTGGGGCTCGAACCGAGGTCCCTGAGATCATAAGCGTACATAGTTTACCACTGGGGTGGTTGTTTCATACGTTTATGAAACAACACCCAATAAATATTTTATAAAACGAATTTTGAAAATTTGA
Organism: Vicia faba; assembly: GCA_948472305.1. NCBI lineage: Eukaryota > Viridiplantae > Streptophyta > Magnoliopsida > Fabales > Fabaceae > Vicia > Vicia faba. Next base: position 1,279,608,938 of record OX451741.1, read on the forward strand.
AACGTTATCTTCTTCTTCCTCGTGCGCGCAGACAATAACAACACCGTTGTTGATCTTTAAAAACTCTCATTTCTCATCCATTTTAAAAACTTCAAACACCAAACTTGCTTGATTTTAAACAAGAAACCCAACCATGTAAGTTTTAAAAGCTATAAATCAACGGTTAGGACGAATTTTGTTTGATACGAAACTAAAACCCTAACATTTCAGAAAACTCAATTCCAAAATTCTCATCACATAGTCAATTAAAACGCAATCTAAGGACATAGTTAGCTTTGTAGAGATGATATCTACATTTTCTCTTTAGAAAGTATATGCTAATGATTCTTGTATCAAGATTTCAGAGTTTTAGAAAACTTACCTCTTGCTGAAAAATCCAATGCCCTATACACGACTTCCATAAGTTAAATGATGATTTGATGAGCTTGTTTGGCCCCTGAGGGAGCTATTTGGATACTCACTTGGTGCTGAGAACCTCTGGATACCTCTGACTAAGTCAACTTGCAAATATGAAAAGTGAAAATGGTGGATAACGAAGATGATGTTACAGTGATGAAACAGGTGTTTGGATCAATTATACATGATTTATTAATTATGATTTGTGGTTGGTTTGCAAAGATATTGCAAGAACTATGAGTTTCAAATTTTTGGACCTTGAAGCTCAAGAGTGGAGGTTTGAGGCCAATTCTGATTTTTGAGAGTATGAGAGGTTTATGAGGCTTGTAAATTCATCCTTTGGAGTGCAAGTGAGCCTCCTATTTATAGGAAAGCTCAAAGAAAATGAGATGGTCAGGTTTGCAAGTGATAGAGTTTTGATTTGGTTGAGATGAAACAACCAAGTTTGTGTGAAAATTATTGTTCCAATTTGTTGTACCCCAAAATTTACCCTCTTTATTTTCATTATTACATACACACATATCATTGGTTTTATGGTTATGGAATCAAGGTATATTTAGCAAGTTTCGTCAGGTTACAAGTGACGTTTATTTCGCCAATGGATGTTCTCAGAGTATTTTCCGTGCTGAAGATCAATTCGCTGTTTCGCAATGATTCGAGGTTCAAAGATTCACGAGTCCAACCCAGCACGTCATATTCAGGTTTTCTTTCACCAAGGTATCCCTGATAACATATTCTCAAATTCAGGTTCGGCTTGAGAGCTAATTCTTTAAAGAATGTCTCCGAATGTGCGATTTTTCTCTCGAAGAAATATGGTGAAAAAGTATGCTGAAAGTGCAGTTTTTACGCACTAAAAAATTCATAACTTGAAGGTCTTGGCTCGTTTTAAACCCGTAATAGTGGCCAAAATTCCTTCTTGATATCATCTATGTTTTCATATATCATGGCTGGAAGCCAATTTCAATCAGAAGGTCTTCAAAAATGCGGATTTATCAAGTATTTTCGTACATAAAATTTGTGACAAAAGTTTATTTGCGTCATGTTCAGAAAATCATAACTTGGTCGATTTTCATTGTATTGAGCTGGTTCCGGCGCCAAGATTTCAAAAATTGAGTTGGCTACATTCACAAGGGATATCAAGTTCGAATGGTATCCAAAAGGTCTTCGGTTTTTCCTAGAGTGTACGTGACGCGCCGAAAATCCTGAATGCTGAATATTATTTCATCTGGGTTGAAACTTCAAAAATTCATAACTTAGTCAAATTTTATCGGATCGGACTGATATTTTTACACAAGGTCACTGACTCAGAGATCTACAAATTTTCTTCCAAAGTCGAGACCAGATTCTGCTCCGATCAATACTAGGTTTTTATTGAAGAACGTGTCAGAATTGACACTGGAGCCCAAAATAAGTTTTTGTGAGGCGGAACTTCATAAATTCATAACTAATTTACCATTTATCTGATTGAGTCCATTTTAGGAAAGGAGTTAGTTCTCGATGTCGGCTACATTTTGTTTTCATATTTCAACTTCAAAAATTACACTTAAGTCCCTGCGATTTAGTCTGGAAAGTGTCCAACTCAAGTGAATAAAAATCTGCACTATTGCTTGTGGTTATTGGAGGCTCAATTGCACATGCAAAGCCCATATTTTTGCTTTAATTTCCATTATATAATCTCATTCTTTTCACACAAACACGAAAAAAACCTTTGCCTTAATCCTGTCAAAATATCAAATTCCTTCAAGAATCCTAAAAACCATAAAATCCTTGTTACATACCCCCCATCTCACTACAAATAAGTCATCCTTGTTACAAACCCCCATCTCACTACTTCTCCAGTAAGTGTAAGACTGATTTGATCTCAATGATCAAAAGAGTGTAGAAGCATTTATACATGCCATATCGGTTTTAACATTACAAAATTTGATATATTTGCTTTATTTATATTTCAAGATATAGTAATTTATTTAATGTGTTCATGATTTTCAACACTGCAGATTTAGACAGGGTCCCATGAAAGGTTATTATAAAACACTGAGGCCGAATCATAACAACCACAAATGCATGCTAAGGTAGACATCCTGAGGAGGTTAAGGGTGTGGATTCAACACCGACCCCTATTGGTTTTTGTTTTCTTCCATTCTATTTATCCTTTTACCTATTTGTATTCTTTCTGTTTAAAACTTTTTTCATAAAACCTAACATTTTTCACAAACCTTTGATTTTTCATAATAAACTCGAATAATTAATTTTAGATTTTTTTAAATTTAATTATAGGTTTTAAATTAATTTTTGGTTCAATACTCACCCCCGACATTTACATTATTTGTATTTTCTAAACCTATTTTCCATTGATGTATCTTCCCCTATCTATTTTTTGGCAAACTTAATTCTTTCTTGTTAATTATTACACATAAAAAAAAATTTTAAAACCTTTTTTTAATTAATTAGGTTTTAGGTTTTTTTAATTAACCTTTTTATTTTCAAAATAAATCTTTTTTTATTAAAATTAAATAGGTTTTTAGGTTTTTTTAATTAACTTTTTTTTCAAAATTAACCTTTTTTAATTAAAATTTATTAGGTTTTTAGGTTTTTTTTAATTAACTTTTTTTTTTCAAAGTTAACCTTTTTTGAATTAAAATTAATTAGGTTTTTAGGTTTTTAGGTTTTTTTAATTAACCTTTTTTTCAAAACTAACTTCTTTTTTTTTTAATTTGAACTAATTAGGATTTAGGTATTTAAATTAATTTTTTCAAAATTACCATTTTTTTTAATTAAAATTAATTAGGTTATTTAGGTTTATTTAATTAATCATCATAAATCATTTTTTTCATAAAAAATCACCAAAACATTTTCTTTGCTATTTTCATCTTATTTTTATTTTCCTAGATAAAGTGTATAAGACACATTCAACTGTAATAGCGTAGCTTTATTTTTTCCGCTTTTTTTCATCATTATCATGTAATTGCTTCCGGGATGTAATAGTTTTAGGATTTCTTTTCCGCACTCTTCATTATTATGTAACTGCCCTAAAGCTCTATAATAGCTTAGGTTTACATTTCCGCCTTTATCTTCTGCTACTATATTTTATGCAATGCTTAGATTAATAGGATTGTATGGAAAGATAAAAATGAACGATATAAAACCCTAATTGCAAGATAAATATAACTGAAAAAACACATTGTTGCACACTTGCACCCCTAGGGTACTCCCTACTTGGTTGCCTCGGAAAACAATGGTCATGTCCCTCTAACATAGGGATATCTTAGCAAAAGACCCTAAATCTAAAAGTCATCATAAAGATCATAGTCCCTTAGCGTCCCTCGAGTTGCCTACCAGAAATGATATTGTCCCTCGATGTTTCCTATATAATGACTATCCCTTTGAACTTCTAAGGTATCCTTATATGTTGCCTTCTATGACCATAACGATGACCCGCGCTTGTCCCTCATACATCCAATGGTAGGGCTACCTACTCACTAATATTAGGATAGCACTGTCTAAAGGATAGGGAGAAAAGAACGACATTTTCGAGTATAAGTAGATAAGTTCTTAGATGCTTGCTCAAAACAACTTTTTGCACCTACACAAAAATATTTCAAAACACTTTCAAAAACATTCTCCTTGTCAACACTCTTGAGGACTGATATAAGAGTTATCACAAAGGGAATCTCCGCACTAAGGCATTTTCAAAATAATTTTCAAAACACACAAAGCACAAGAAATTTTCAAAACATGAGCTAAGCATCTAAGAGCCCGTGGAAAACCACAGATGGAAAGGGTGATAACACCTTCCCTTTCTATAATCTACCCCCTGTACTCAGAAATCTCTAAAAAAGGTCTTTTTCTGTTCTTTTCACACTTTCCTTATTGGATAAAAGAAAAATCGGCGGCAACTCTTGCTTACTGCACATTTGCAAACAAAAAACGCAAAAACTAGTAGTAACTAAATAGTTGGTTTTGCTACCGTATTACACAATGCATAGTATAAAAGGGATCTGAAGTGGTTAGGAGCTTTATACATGTTGCTTCTTGCTTTAGTGCTTGAGTGTGATCAGAGGAAGCAATGTATGGCTTCAAGGAGTTGACATTTTGATTAAAGTTAGCTTTACAAGAGTGGAAGTGTTAACTTTGTGCCAAAAATAGAATGATGCATTGTACAAAGCTTTTAATCCTTGTGTAATGGCTCAAGATTTCGTGTAATATTATGATTATGGATATATTTAGAAGTTTAGAGGCCCTAAAAGTAAGATTGTGTTGCATGGTTATGAGATTTGGTTATGAGTTCATCATAAAAATGACATATAATTCAAGAATGAAATGCCAACTTCATCTTATCGAATCTATCAGCACAAGTATGATATTTTCTTGCTCTTAGACATTTTGGAAATCTTGAATCATGATCTTCAACTTTCATGTTAACCATTTTGGCTAATTCAAGAGGGAAATTAGTGAAAAATGGCTAACAAGTTGAGATGAAAAACTGATCAAAAATATTTCTAAGTGTTAGATAAAAAGTATCAGAACTTCATGGGTCCATATCTCTTAATCCAAGCATTTTTTGAGGATCATCCAACATTAACAAATTTCTAGAATTCATTAATCCCTACAACTTTCATGTTAAAAGTTTTCCTTGAGTCAGTTTGGATCTTAGTGAAAAATGACCATAAAGTAGTGACTTTGTTAAGAACAAAACACAGAAATTTTTCTAAGTGTTGGAAAATTTTCCAACTTTTGACTTTTGTTGACTTTTTCTTGATTTTCTTAGCTTTGCTGATTCTTGATGATCAAACTTGATAATTTTGAATGATTTGATGATTCTTGATTTTTGAATTCCAATATTGACCAAAAAGTCAAAGTTTGACTTTTGTGTGATTGTTGTCTTTTATCAATTGATTCAATTCTTCAACTATCAATCACTCGTATCTTTTGGAATGTCTTAAGCCATGTAATTATGTTAATATGTTGTATTTGAGCCCTTGAGGTCGTGTTTTAAGCCATTAGATCATGCACTAGGCCAAAATTCAATGAACAATCATCTTCAATCAAAACCCTAATTTGGTAATTTTTGACCTTTGATGATTTGAGGACTTTCCTTGAGGAATCACGATCAACCCTTGATAAAATGACGAATATCACCTAAAAATGTTGATGTTGACAAAATAAATCTGGAAGTTTGATTGTATGTTGACCATAGTTGACTTTTTACCTAATATAGTTGACTTTCAATCTTCTGAGCCATTGACTGAGCAAACATGTGATGCAAGACTTGAAGCTTGACATAAGCATTATTGAGGACCTATGATGAACCATGAAAGTCATTTGATACCCTTGCAACCCAATCTTCCTTAAGAAGCAACAAAACCATAGTTGTAGACCCTTGCTTAGGAGGTGGTTTTGACCAGTAAACTCTTGAGTAGTTTTGAGCAAATGGGGACCTCATGAGAATGTCTTGAAGAAAATGGGAGGGAAAATTTTGGGGTAAAACACTAACTAATCAAGGAATTTGAAAAGATGTGACAATTTCCACTAGTACTTTTCCTATCCGATATGCAACCAGCAAAATTGGAATCAGAGTAACCAACCAAACTACAATCCCTTCCATTGGAGTACCAAAGCCCAAACTTAGAGGTACTAATGAGGTATATAAGAATATTCTTAACCTCTTTTAAATTCGATTCTTTGGGAGGTGATTAATATCGAGCGCACATGCAAACGCTAAATATAATATTAGGTCTAGATGTTGTAAGATATAGAAGAGATCCAATCATACCTCTATACTTTTTGATGTTTACGTCTTTAATTTTTCATCTTTATCCAAGTTGCGATTTGTTTCCATGGGAGTGTTAATTTTCTTTGCATCATCCATTCCGAATCACTTTAGTAATTCAAGATAATACATTTCTTTACACACAAATGTTCCTTCCTTGAGTTGTTTTATTTGGAGTTTGAGAAAGTAATTCAACTCCCCCCCGAGACTCATTTCAAACTCTCCCTGCATAAGCTTAAAGAACTCCTTGACAATTTCCATGTTAGTCGATCCAAAAATGACGTCATCAACATAAATTTGAACAAGAAGAATATGCTTTCCTCGATGTTTAATAAAGAGAGTTGTATCTACCTTCCCTTTCGAATATCCTTGGTCAAGAAAGAACTTGCTAAGTCGCTCATACCATGCCCTTGGGGCTTGTTTGAGACCATACAAAGCTCATTTTAGCTTGAAAACATGATTAGGATACTCATGATTTTCAAAACCGGGAGGTTGTGAAACATACACCTCTACATTTATGTACCTGTTAAGGAACACAATTTTCACGTCCACTTGATATAATTTGAGGTTTTTGGAACATGCATATGCTAGTAAAAGGCGTATAACCTCCATTCGAGAAACTAAAGCATAAGTCTCCTCATAATTTATGTCTTCCTCTTGTTTATACCCTTGAGCCACTTGCCGAGCCTTATTCCTTGTTATCATATCATGTTCATTGAGTTTATTCTTGAAAACCCATCTTGTGCCTATAACTTGATGATTTTGTGGACGAGGGACAAGGTCCCAAATGTCATTTCTTTCAAATTGATTCAATTCTTCTTGCATGGCCATAAGCCAATGCTCATTGATCCGTAACTTTTACACCTTTCTTTACTGTTCATTCTAGTTAATTGTGTCATTTTTTTAAAGAGATTTATTTCCCTTTTTATGTATTTTATGCTTTGGTTGTGTCTCTTTAATGTTTTTAGGTTCAGGTAAGCATTCAAGACAAATCAGAGCAAAAACTAGGAAAACATGCAAGATTTCAAAAAATATTTCTGCACACTCCAGGAGGTCTGACACGGCCTCCCGTGTCAGGCAACACTGGCCGTCTGAGCCTGAAAACATGAATTTCCAAAATCTCAGAGGTGCAACATGGGCGCCCGTGTTGCCTAACACAGTCAGTGTCGGCTTGTGACGTTGATTTCAATATTTTCTCTTATTTTTCTCAAGTTTTGGTCTGAAAGGGTGGTTTGGGTATTTTCGACCGACCTAAGTGAATGTTTGCTATTTAGATAGATTTCCACGATGAATTAGATGACTTTTTTGCTAGTGGATAATTTTGACGATTGAAGAGAGCAACATATGAGATTATTGGAGGATAAATATTTTTCATGAGCTGACGCAATTGAAGATAAAAGTTCATCAGTTATCTCTAATGTTTAAATTTTATGTTATTGAAATTATTTTGAAGAATATGAGTAGCTAAACCCCCCAATTCTATGGGGTGTCCTTGATTTGATTTTGTAATGACTTTGAATTCCTAATTTCAGTAATACATTCTTTTATCATATGCAATTTGATTGTACAAGGTTTTTATTGCTTTCTTTATCGGACCAATAAGGATTGATTTATGATCAAAAATCAACTGGACCATGGTTGCTAAGATTTTTGTAAGATTAGACTACAGTATATATCATCTAGGACTAGGGATACCCTATAGTTACCAGTTAAGTCTTGATGACACCATTGCTTGATTTCATCACAATTCTCTAAGGACTTAGGGCTTATGATGAATGCTCAAAGGTTTTCCCAATAAGGATTAGGGGAAAATAAACTAGAGATCTGGTAATTGAATGTCATGAACTTGTTGAAGAAATCAGGATTCAAGGTTATTAAAGGGAAAATTATACACTTTACCCTAGCATGTTACTCATATCTGTGAAAAAGCCAATTTATAATTCTGCTTATTTTTAAGTGATAAATTCCAAACCAAATCCCAATTTAAGGTTTTCTTTAATTGAACCCCGAATTTTACTCGATACTTATACGCAGCCCCCGAGATCGATATTCGAGGAATTTCCCTATTATTACTTCAGAGGAAAAATAGTACACTTGCTATTTTTCCGATCACTCACCAAGTAAGGCATCTTTACCATTTTTAGGTTTATCTTGTGATACGCACGTGTGGTGATAACAAAAATTACTTATCTTAGAGCGCGTTGTTACCCCTTTTATGATGTGTCTAAGAATGTTTTCTATTGGATGATCCTTGGAGATTCTCCACTTCATTGGAAGACCATCATCTTCTTTTTGACTTTCATCATCCATCTTTTCTTGGTGGTCATCTTCCTCCTCCTCCTCAGATTTCACCGCTTTAGGTTGATCAATTTCTTGTCCGATGTCCTTGAGTATGTCTTATGTAGATGCACTTGCACCATGAAAATTAGTACCTTTCCCAACAATATTTTGGCAAGACTCATCAAAAGTAACATGAACCGACTCTTTGATAATAAGTAATCTCTTATTATAAACTCTATATGCTTTACTAGATTGGGAGTATCTAAGAAAGATTGCTTTATCGGCTTTCGCGTCAAATTTCCCAAGGTTATCCTTTCCATTATTTAAAACAAAACATTTACGTCCAAAGACATGAAGATGTGATAAATTTGGTTTTCTACCTTTTAAAATGAGTATCATATTTAAGCTTAAAAAGTCGTGCCAATAACATCGGTCTAAAAATATTTTGGTAGACCATAATTATTGAGAATTGTTCTTACCAACTCCTCTAAAACACAATTTTTGCGCTCCATAATACTATTTTGTTGTGGAGTTCTAGAAACTGAAAGGTTACGTTCAATACTATATTTAGCACAATATTCTTAAAAAAGGTGATTTTCAAATTCCCCTCCATGATCACTTCAAATGGAAACAATTTTTGAATTCATTTTATCTTTAAAGAGGTTATTTTGTTTCATCTTTGATACGTAAGAAGATAGTCCAAAAAAATCTTGAGTAATCATCTACAATCACAAAACCATAATAATTACCACATAGACTTTTAGTCCGTGAAGGACCAAATAGATCCATATGGAGAAGCTCTAGAGCTCTCGAAGTTGAAAAAATGTTTTTGGATTTAATGAGACTCTTGTTTGATTTCCCTTTTGACATGCATCACATAGGTGTTATTTTGAAAGAACACGTTGATTTTTATCCTGGTTCGTTTGAACTCAAAGTACTCCAGTCCACCCGCCAAGGTGATTTCGCCTCTCTCCAACGAGGTCTAAATCCACTAATCAATCTTGATTACAAAACTACTTTGACAACTGCCTAATTCTTCTTGAGTCCAAAACTACAACCTGATTTTCTCAAGGAAATGCCTAAACAATAATTGGATAAATGTGTACAATAGTGTTTCTGATAAAACAGTATCACTAACAGTGATGCTTTACACAATTTGAATATGAACGTTTAAGGATGAAGGATGATTGCTGCGTTACTATACTTTCACATGAATTCTTATTTTTTTGCGCAGTAGTTCATCACTTGAAATCTTCTTTTTTGCGTTCTTTTTATAGACCTTGCAACATTGACATAAGAAGATGCTTTTGGTATATTCATAACACGAGTTAATGAACTTTCCAAAACAGGAGATCCTTGTCTGTTTATAGCCGTTACTTTTGATATTGCATTGATAAATTGTAACACTTCAGAACTTCTTACATCAGAGGATGAATGTTACCGTTGAGAGTCCTTTACAGCTTGTATCAGAACTTTACAGATCAGAGTATCAGAGATCCTATTTCACAGTGCTGGTGCATTCAGAAGTTGTAACATAATTTCTTCATTTGACATGTTACAGATATTTGCTTCGAGGAATGTTGTGACTGAACAAATCTTCTTATATCAGAACTTCTAGATGATCCAGCAGATCTTCTATGCTTCTTACATAAGAACTTCCAGATGATCTAGCAGATCTTTTTGACATCAAGACTTCCCAGCATAGAAGGATACTTTATTAGCGAGCATTGTTGTTCTTTATATATGTATATTATGTGTTTGTTATCATTAAAACTCTAACTGGGATGTAGAACTAAATTATGTTCTAACAATCTCCCCCTTTTTGATGATGACAAAAACTAATATATTTTTAAGCAATATAAAGAACACAAATTAACAAACTCCCCCTGAGTGAAAAACTCAGTTAATGAGAAAAATATACTTCCCTAAAGATTTTCCAATCTAGCTTCTGATAGAATTCAAAATATTCTTCATTCTCCCCCTTTTTGTCAAGAATCAAAAAGTGGTAAAGACTCTATTTGGCTGTGTCTGACAGAAGTTGCTTGAACAAGTGTGACATCCTCTTCTGGATATAGCTGAGATTCTTTAGAGAGCTTCTGATGATGTATTCTCATTACCGTTCCTAATAGTTCCAAAGCTAATAACTTTTTATTTCCGATTGCCTCTGAAACCTACGAATCCTTTAAATTTCAGGCTTTGGAACATATGCTTTCTTCCCTCCATGTGTAGAGAGCATCCAGAATCTAGGTGTTAGGACTGGTGTTTCAACCTTGTTGTTAAATATATATATGTAACATAGATGATTTTTTCTTTTCGTACCCATATCTTTTTGGGTCCATGACTGTTAGAGTTTCCAAAATTCTGTTTGAATTTTGGTATAGCAGAAAATGCTTTACTGGTATATTTTATATCATGTGTTTGTCCAGTAGTGAAGTGAGAATAAAAAGGAGTGCGTTTAATAACCAAATCCTTGACTTTATTAGGTTGGGATACTTTACCTTTGTATCCTAACCCTTTTCTGCCATTTATGCTAACTCCATAGATCATAGAAGCCATCTTGCTTCTATGTATGTTTTTAGCGAGGAACTTCTGAAAGTTGTGATCATATTCCTTTATGATTGTATCAGGGTTACTAGGAACTTCTGAGACAGTTTCCTTCTGAGTACTTTGTAAATCATTTTCAAGTTTTAAAATTTTTCCTTTCAACTCAGAGTTTTCTAGTCTTAGATTCTTAGTTTCTTCAGAGTCAGAAACTAGATCCTTTTCAGGTTCTTGTTTATGACTCGAAGCTTCTGATACCTTTCTAGAGTTTCTGACAAACTCTCCTCTAATTGAGATCTAGAAAATTTATAAAATACCTCTTCTAACTCTGAGTCTGACTCTGATTCTGATTCTGATTATGATTATGATTCAGATTCAGAGGATTTGGAGACATCTGACAAGTTGTCTGTTTGAGCTATATTGGCTCATTCATCTTCTGATTTTGTTCCATCTTCAGAAGATTCAGAGTCATCCCATGTTGCCATAAGACTTTTCTTCTTCTCCTTAACGAACTTCTTTTTAGGATTTTTTTCTTTGATGATTTGGACTGTTGCTCTTGTAGTGCCCTTGTTCAATACATTTGTAGCAAACAATGTCTCTGCTTCTTGACTTTCTATATTCAGAAGATGACTCAGACTAATTTCCTATTCTTTTGGAATTTCTGAGCTTCCTTTCCCTGTGCTTCCACAGCTGATTGATTCTTCTGGATAGAAGGATAAGTTCATCTTCTTCTGACGAGGATTCACCATATTTTTCTACTTTTTCATTTTCCTGCAAAAATTTAGTTTCATATTTATTAGATTTCAGAGCGAGAGACTTACCTTGCTTCTGGGGCTCATCATCTTCTAACTCTATCTCACGACTTCTGAGAGAGCTGACAAGTTCTTCTAGAGAGATTTTGTTCAGATATTTGGCAAGTTTGAGAGCAGTGACCATGGATCTCCATTACTTTGGTATACTTTTGATGATCTTCTTTACATGATCAGCAGCTGAGTACCCTTTGTCCAGAACATTCAGCCTAGCAACCAAAATATGAAATGTTGAGAACATTGCTTCAATGGTTTCACCTTCTTCCATTTTGAAGGCTTCGTACTTCTGAATAAGCTCAAGGGCTTTGGTTTCTTATACTTGCGTGTTGCCTTCATGTGTAATTCTCAGAGAATCAAACATGTGCTTTGCTATCTCTTTTCTTATGATCTTCTCATACACTGAATATGAGATGGCACTCAAGAGAACAATTCTGGCTTTGTGATGATTTCTGAAGTCTCGCTTTTGATGATCTGAAATTCTTTTTCTGTCAATCTTTTGACCACTTTCATCAACAGGATGTATGTATCCATCAGTCACCATATCCCAGAGGTCATCGTCATAGGCTAGGAAGAAGCTTCTGATCATATCTTTCCAGCAGTCAAAATTTTCACCGTCAAATATTAAGGGGCTGCTTCCAATGTTCTGGCTTAGTCCCATCATAGTTTTTTTCCTCCTTGGATCTTTTTCTGACACAGTTAAGTGTTTGCACTCAGATCCAGGTGCTCTGATACCAATTAAAGAAAGGAAAAACACAAGAAGGGGGATTGAATTGGGATCTCAAAAATCAATGGAAAGAACACGTTGATTTTTATCCTGGTTCATTTAAGCTCAAACTACTCCAGTCCATCCTCCAAGGTGATTTTTCCTCTCTCCAACGAGGTCTTAATCCACTAATAAATCTTGATTACAAAGCTACTTTGACAACTTCCAAAGTCTTCTTGAGTCCAAAACCACAACCCGGTTTTCTAAAGGAAATGCCTAAACAATAATTGAATAAATGTGTACAATAGTGTTTCTAATAAAATAGTATCACTAACAGTGATTTTTTACACAGTTTGAATATGAACGTTTGAGGATGAAGGATGATTGATGCGTTATTGTACTTTCACGTGAATTCTTCTTTTTGTGCACAGTAGTTCATGACTTGAATTCTTCTTTTTTGTGTTCTTTTTATAGACCTTGTGTTTACTGTGGAAAATGATAAACAACAGTTGGTCCCCCCAGAGTCCTAAAACTGAGGGTAACTTCTAAGATCGACCAGTTGATATCAAGATGCGTGCTAAGACTTTTTGTTATACCACCTATTCCGTCGAAATATCAGTCAAGGGAAACAACTTTCTTTTGACTGGAGAAATGGGTGCAATGGTTTTCCACACTATGGTTTAATCGACTTCCTGGTAACTCGTGACCGACATAAGATATTCGTACAAAAACAAGACTCACTAAACTAAATGACAGGTGACACGTGACCCACAGATAGTGTCGAATTGTTCATGTAAAATAGAAGATAACGTATAGATCTTGCCCGACAGCAAAGAGAAAACATATAAAACACTCAAGAGATATAACTAAAAAATAAAATATTTGCATTGAAATAAAGATGGTGATTCACGTACATCAAGCACTCTTCACTCTTGATTTACTGACGCTTGGAATGAGAGAGTTTTCCAAGTGATTTGAGTGTACAAGTGAACACCCCTAAGCTACACAAAATCTGCCTATTTATAGTGTTTACAAAATAACTACCTAGATAAAATCTACGGCTAATATTAATATTTTGAGGTAACTGCTTCACTAGATGATGCCACCTCTTTGGCGCTCAAACACATCATGGATTTCCAGTAACCACTCATAATTTTGAAGTTCCACTTATTTGGCGCTTGAACACGTCTTGGGTTGTTGGTAACTGTCCACGTTTCCTCTAAGCTTCTTAAACATAAACCGCCTTTGCCTTTCTTCAACGCTTTATTTCTGGAAAAGAATAATCACGCCTTCTCTAAGCCCAAGATACCCTTCTTTGTCGACTAATACCATCTTCTACCAAGTCCTTCTCTTTTACCCTTTTGGTCGACTAAACTACTTCGATCCTCCTGACATATCTATTATTTCTTCCTAGTCGACGTGATCCAATTTTTGATAGTTTCAACATGGCTCCTTCCTAGTATTAACTCTGACTTATTAAAAAACCAACTTTTCACACATTGGCTCCTATTTCCTAAAAGAACCCTTATTTTGGAGGGTGCCTCTTAACTTATGAGAGTATTTTCATTTATCACATGCACTTGAATTCCTCAAGATTTTCCAAGGTAACGAAATGCCCCCCCGAGATGCCACTTTCAAATTTCGACTAATATGAGATCATGGCATCTCTGAAGCGTTGGTTTCACCATTCGACCAAATCGTTTCCATTTCTCAAAAAGTGAACATTACTGTTCTGTCTTTTCTGTGACGTCACACAATCATGGTAGTGTCCCATGCCTTTCAGTTTCGAGACGTGCGACATTAAATGCTTGCCATCATTGTGCTTTTAATGGGAAATGTGGCCCACTAACTTGCGCTGGTCTTGTAGCACGCGTCCCACTACCTGACGTGATTTGAACTTTGGGAAATCACAAAATATTTTCCCATTATTTCATCTTTCCTCAGGGTTTATAAATACCCTTATTCCCCATTTTTTTACATTTTCCTTCACTTCTTCAATCCTTCGCCCTCTTAGAAAACAAAAACCCAGAAACTACACACCATTGTTGTTCTTCATCTTCATCTTCCTTCAACCTTCAACAATGGAAAATGTAAAAAATCAAACTTCTTCTCCAGCCGTTGCTCTTCAACTTCTCCTTATCGACGACAAAGCCTATGTACCAGAACCTCCATTTGCTGAGGAGAAAGCAAAAATATGGCAATCTCAGGTACTTATCCCTTTCTCTCTTGAGGAGAAACCCTTAGCCTTTTTAGGACCGCTTCCAGCTGATGCACCCTCTGAAATCTGCGTAGATGATAAAGAGGCGTTTTTCCCCACTAGCACCTCTACCAGACCCATCATCTCTTCTCCAAACCCTATATCACTTAAATATGTTGACAGGAACTTTAGGACCGCACCACCTCTTCGTTGCCCTAAATTTCGTGCCTGGATGGCATGTTTAGAAACTGTCAAAGGAGACCAGTGCAAAAAGATGGGTATCTATACCCTGCTGGAACTTTCTCGCTGTGGTTAACCCTATTCTAATGGCATGCTCTTAGCTGCCATATATTTTTGGGAGGGGTCGACCAAGACTTTTCATACTAAATATGGTATGATCACTCCTAACTTGCCCGACGTCACTGCCATCACTGGGTTGAAACCATCTAGCATGTTTTTCAGCTATACATGTTGAACCTGTGCCTATAAGGTTTGATATGGGTGAAGCTGGAAATCCAACGTATAACAATTTCATCGACCATCATGCTCAAACCTCTTGTTCTGTGACTGATGAAGAGCATGTGACGTTCCTGACCTTGTGGCTATCTCGCTTCATTTTCTGTTCCAGGCCAATGCAGGTGGCCAAACAATTCTCTTATCTGGCTACCCAATTGCATATGGGTGGAAATGTTGCTTTAGGTCAGCTGATTTTGGCCTCTCTCTATGCAGCTTTGACTAATGCTGCTAACCAAATAAAGCGTTTCGACCCCAATAATTCAAAGAAAAAGAATGTCCTAGTCCATGGCCCCTTCTGGCTCTTGCAGTTATGGTTGAATGCCACTTACTCTAAGGAGATTAAGCCTTTTAGAAATAGAAAGGTGGCATGTCCTCCATCTCAAAACCATATCGTCTGGCAACACCTTTTTCCTCTGAACCCTATCGATAAAGGCTCCCCAAATCCTGAAGTTTTCAGACTGCTGTTCACCATTATGCTGACAAGAGTCGACTTCACCCCCTCAATGGCCCCTTTTTATGCTAGACAAGATGGCCCAAAATGATTTACTAGGGTTTTTCCACCCACGAGAGAAGAGGACAAGAAAAATTCTTTAATCCTTTGGAGGCGTTACTTAACTCCTCAATTTTTATCTACTGTGATTATCACTGTAAACCTAGGTTTGGTTGCTTACCAGCCTAACTTGGTGGCTCGACAATTTGGCCTTTGTCAACTTCTTCCTAAATCTTTGTTCAATTCACATGGGCTGCTGATCGACATCACAACTGACCAATCCTTCGAAATGATCAAAGATGATATAGGGAATCTATGGGCACGAAGGCCCACACTCACTCTCACTCATTTCCAAGCGTCTTTTTACTGCACCAGAGAATTTGAAACTTGGTGGCAGACGTATTTTGTTACATTCATTGGTGATTCTGATGCTAAGCTAACTGAACTAACCACAACTTTTTCGAACTTGAAAGCAAAGGCAACCAAATGTAAGATTACTCATGTTAAACAAATTCGAGCTTTCTAGAATTACTTCCGAATTGTGTATCGACCTAATGATCTTCATCGAACCATCTATGAGGCTACTGTCGAATTAAAGGAGAAGGTAACAGATAGGATCTCGACACTGAAAATTCCTGGTTATGCGAAAGATAAATATCTTTACGCTCTTCATTTTCGAAACATCAAATTTCCTCCTTTGCCATCCAGCTCTTTGGCCTTGGCCTTTGGCCCACCTATTCCTGATTGGTGTTATTGCTCTATACCAGATATGCAAAATGCCTATAAGACAAAGGCCGAAAGAGTGGTACTGACGAAGTATCACTTACCTAACTATTCTGGCCATCTTCATTATGATCTCTGATATGTTAGAGTACTTTGGACTTCACAAATTGGTAACGATTTCTGGAAAGTTTTACCCCTCTGCCTGTTTTACTTTGGTTGCTTATCTGATTGTTTTACACTTGTCTTACAACTATACCAATAGATCAAGCGGGATCCTTTTCTATCGGAAAACCAAAACCTTCAACGCGTCAGGTTTAAACTTTCAACTTTCTGTCAGCTACCATTCTTGATTTTGGCATATTTGACTCAACTTAATTTTGTAGATCATTCCTGACCACACAACTTCCGACGATGAACCCATTTCTTCTTCACCCAAGAAGGCTTCTTCGGTGGGTATATTTATATACTTCTCGTTTCCTTGTTGTTTACACCCTAAACTTGTATTAATATTTCCCTTGTTTTCCAGAGTAAAAAACGCTCAGCGGATTTGGATGCTTCCTCTAACAAATCCAAAAGGTCTAAGAAGGACAAAAAACATACTCCTGAGCGGGCTGAGGTATATTCAGTCGATTCAAAACTTCCATTATCGACTAACACCATTCCTTTGATTTACATCTTTCTTTGATATTGTAGCCATCACCCGATGTTCAGCCCTCTCCACATTCCCACACATCTAAAAGTCATAAGAGGAAAAGAGATTCCTCCACCGAAGGCGAGGCGGCGAAGAAGAGGAAAGGGTTGGCTTGAAACTTGTCGATGAAACAGAGGAGCCAGCTGACGTAAAAATTCCTCTTATTACAAGGAGGAGACGTAATGTGGTTTTGGTCGAAAATCCTGAAGCCACTTCGGATTTGGGCGCTGACACCATCGTGGTCGACACAGCTCTGGTTACCCCGACTCGTGCCCCTAGGGTTGATGAGGTTCAAAGCCCAACCAGAAATCTCACTGACGTTTCAGCTAAGGACGTGTCTGTCGATCTTGATTCGTCGACACAGGTATTAGCTGGTTGTTTTCTAGTTTCTTTCGTTTTCTGCTTGTTGAATTTGTTTTAGCTAATACATTTTCTTACTTTCTTTAGGTCAACACCTCTGATCAACAACAACGCGTACCTGACTACACCCCTTTGTCAAAAGCTTCTTCCTCTTACCATCATGAAAATCTTGACTTTGCTGATGGTGAGTTTATCGACCTGAGTATTTTGGATACTCTTAGTGACTCTGACTCAGTTACTAGTCTTGCCAAACATAAGGGCTATAGTTCGACTAGTTCTGATTCTAGACTTTCAGATTCCCTGCAGGATTTAGAAGCAAATAAAAATGCCACCACTTCCCAAATCCCCCCCTGAAAGTACGCAAGGCACGCCTATCGTCTCTTCTGGGAGAACAAAGGTCGACTCACCCATTAATCTAAAAAACATGGGAGTTAATCCTTATGGTCTAGAGGCAATTGCTATGTTTTGTCTCTTTGTGAGCTCTCGCACTCTTTCTTCTGACTCCAACCCATCTCAAGCGCATAATAACAAGATGAGTCCTAAAGAAGTTAAAGCCAAGAATCTAATGGCTAAAATTCAGACTCATGCTTTAAATCCTGATTTGCCTCATCTGTTCCATTCTGATCTAACTCCTGGGCCAGAACTCTCAGAAGTTCTTGCTCAAATGAAGGGACTCAATATGTCTGAATCAGCCAGGTTGATGATAATGGAATTTGAGAAACTTTTCATCCCTTTATGCTAAAATGTTGATTGAATTCGAGAAAATGAGGCATCGGTTGAGTCGAAGGAAGCCTTTGTGAAAGAAAAGTTGGATGTGACGGTGTAGGTTACTGAAGAAATCAATGGTTTTTTAGCAATGATTGAAGAGGAAAAACATGAACGGATTCCCAAACGAAATAGAGCTGCTGAAATCCGTAACCAAAATTTTGTTCTTAACAAGGAATTTTTGGGCTTATACTTTTTTAAGTACTTTCCATTTACCTTTAAGATCCGTCGATCTAGGGCTAACTCCTCAAGCTCATATTTATTATTTGAAAATACTTGTATCACTTTGAAAGGTCCTTTCCAATTTGGGGACTATTTCCCTAAAACCCTATCATTTTTGTCCATATTCAATATTACTTTCCATACTAGATCATGGACATCAAATATTTTATCCTTTACATTTTTGTTGTAAGCTCTGGCGACTATTTCTTTCTGTCTTATTAACGAATCAAGGGCCAACATCCTTTCCTCATCTATGTTGACAAGCTCATCTGCCATCATATTCCAGTAATCCTCACATGGTATTTCATGATGTCTTTGGATTCTAATCGATTGGACTTGTATATCCACTGGTAATATTGCATCATGCCCATATGCAATTCGAAATGGGGCAGTTCCTGTTGCTTCCTTAGGGGAAGTTCTACACGCCCATAAGGCTTGATCCAATGTTTGATTCCAATTCCTTGGCTTCTTTCCTACATGCTTCTTAATTAGACTAATTATCACTTTATTGGCAGTTTCGACTTGGCCATTTGCTTGAGCATAGTAGGGGGTAGAAGTTAACAACTTAATTCCAACTTCTTGCGCAAATTCTTGCATTTTTTGTCCAGTAAACACTGATCCTTGGTCGGTCGTAATTGTTTATGGAATTCCAAACTGAAAGATGGTGTGATTTTGTATAAAATTAATAACAACTTCTTGGTCGACGTTAGTTAAAGCTACTGCCTCGACCCATTTTGTAAAGTAATCAATACCGACTAAGATATATCTTTGTTGTTTTGATGATGCTGGTTTTATTTCCCTAATCACATCTAAAGCCCATCCTCTGAATGTCCAGGGTTTTATAACTGCATGCAATTCACTTACGGGGACATGTTGTATGCCCCCATACATCTGGAATTCTTGGCAACCTTTAGCAAATTCAATGCAATCTTTTAGAATTGAAGGCCAAAAGACGCCTGAACGCACCAAAATCCATTTCATTTTGTGTCATGCTTGATGTTCACCACATGCTCCACTATGCACACTTGACACTGCCACGTATGCCTCACTTTCTCCAAGGCATTTTAATAAAACTCCTTCAGCAGTTTTTGAAGAAGTGAAAAACACAAGAAGGGGGGGGGGGGGTTGAATTGAAAACTTGATATCAAATGCGCAAAGACACAATATTTTTATCCTGGTTCGTTTGATCTCAAACTACTCCAGTCCACCCGTCAAGGTGATTTCGCCTCTCTCCAACGAGGACTTAATTCACTAATCAAAAATTGATTACAATCACTACTTTGACAACTGTAAAATTCCTCTTGAGTACAACCACAACCCGGTCAATCTCAAGGAAATTTTTTGTGTATTGTTGTTTTTCTTTACAAAACCAGTTATCACAACTGTGTTATTTTACACAATTTTGAGCGTGAAAAGATTATGTAAGCTTGCAGCATTTAGAGATGTATTACAGTGATATTGAAAATCGTGAACGATTTGTCCTCTTATCTTGTTTATATAGGCAATGGAATCATGTCCAACATAAAGCGTGATAATGGACATTTAAGTTGTTTCCATATTGATAAGACTCTTGTCTAAATGAAGCCGTTGCATGTGATGATGTCTTGATTGAATAGTAATGCTTCATAATCTTACAATCTTGTATGCTGCAATTGCTTCAGAACATTGATGACTTAGAGTTGTGAGAATCTAATTGTATCTGAACCTTCTGTTCAGAATCAGAGTATTCTTCACTTCAGCGCAGGTTCTGATTACCTCAACGTGAAAGCTTCTATAGCTTAACTTCTGATGCTGCTTTGGTTAGAACTTTTTCATACATAGTAACACAAATTTAGAGTGAATATTTGTTCTTTGTGTTTGTTATCATCAAAACTCTAATTAAGGGTTGTAGAATCAAACTATGTTCTAACAATCTCCCCCTTTTTGATGATGACAAAAACTAGAATTTTAAATGAAAAATATAGAACAAAAAGCTTAAGAGAGACTCCCCCTGAGTTGATTACTTCCCTAAAGTTCCTTCTCGTCATAGCTTTTGATGCATCTCCTTCTGTTCTTGTCAAAATGTGTTCCTGTTCAAGCTTTTCAGAAAGTAGAGGTTAAAATATTCAGAATATTTGAGACTTTGTCCCGGTATACTGTTATTGAAAATATCTTACTTTCTCCCTCTTTTTGTCAGGTATCAAAAAGCAATATAATCAGAGTAAAAAATATGAATTATATTGAAAACAGAATGCAATGACAAGTTTCAGAAATAAGGAGGTAAAGATTAAAAAATTACAGATAAACAGTTTTAAAGAAAATCTAAGAAGGAGGGGGAAGACGTGTGAACAACGCTTCCAACAAGCTCTTGATCTGGGTGCTTGATTCTTCCTGCTTTCCAAGAATGTCTTTGATTTCTTTTGTAGTATCTTCTTGCTTATCTAGTCTGGCATGGATTAATGCATTATCTTTCTTCAACTCTTTTAGAGTTTGCATGACTAGAGACGAAGCTGGTGTATCTTCAGGGGTTGCATGTTGTTCAGAACATTCTAAAGCCTCTTTTGATTGAACTACTTCTTCTGCTGCAATCACGTTTTCTGGAGCATTAGTCAGAGAGACTATCAGAATCTGGTTCAGCAACTTCTCAAGGATGGTGCTCTTTCCAGGGAGCATTATCCAGCGGAAGAATTTCTATTTTGCACCATTGGTTCAGAACTTGATCTTGGAAGGCTTTCGGCTGATCACTAAAGTTCTGCTGAGCCCTTTCATAGCCCAATTCTTTCAGCTTTAGAGTTTCAGCATTGATCCATTTTCTAAATGTTTCCCATAGTAAATCAGAAGCAGCAGGATTAGAAATCTCTTAGCTTGCTTTCTTCAAAGAATTGATCCATTCCTGCATTTTTGTTTCAAAAATCAACAGACTCTTAACAACATCTGATTTGGTTGCGGTTGGTTTAGGTTTGGGAATGTCAATTTTGTTTGATGCTGAAGCTAGTCGGTCCAGTACTAGTGGATCAATGACAAGTCTGAGGTTGTCAGCTGGATGGTTGATGGGTGAAGGAGTGGAAGAGTCAGAAATTAGAATTGGTGTGTTAGGGGTGTTTGGTGGTGTAGATTCATATGGTGAATAGATTTCTGGAATATCATGAATAGTGAGAGGTAAGCGAACCGTAAGAGGTTTTGTTATTCCAGGGATTGGGATAGTGGTATCAGAATCTGAAGGAGAGTCTTCAGATTGGTTTGCGGTAGCGTGTTGAGTTTCTGGTTCAAGAATTTCAGAAGATGGGTTTTCAGAAGGTGGAGAGAGAGAGTTTCTATTTTCTGGTTGTGGTGAGTTGAGGTTCAGATGTTCTAGTTGAAGAAAGTGTGGTTGTAGATTTTCTGGTTGTTGTTGAGAGTTTTGATTTTTCTGGTATTGGAGAGGAAAAGTCCGAATCAAACAGTTCAATGTCAGATAGAACTTTGGCAAGTTCTGGTTGATGATGTTCTGGATTTGGATTTTGATTGGGGGAGTGAGGTTCATTCAAAAAGTTTCCAAGAGTTAACGATGGGTCAAACTCTATGTCAAAATCCTCAAATGTTTAGGGTGAAGGGTTTTCTATTGGTTGAGGGGGAATGGTTTTAGATGTTAGAACAACTATTGACTCTATAACAGAAACAGAAGATGGGTTACCTTTCTTTTTTACAGCTTTAGGTTCCTTCTTTGAGGATCATTCTCCTGCTGCTTTCCTCTTTTTGGCTTTCTTTAGCACAACCTCTGGAGCTGGCTTGTGCAGATCTTGGATGTTGATTCCTGGAATAGTCCCATCAGCCTTGCAAGCTTCAAGGTATCTGACTATGGTTTCTGGGGAGGCATCTATCTCAGAAAATAGTGGAAAATCCTTCGGAGGGATTCTCCTAGAAGTGATGGCCTCATGAGAAGCAATAGTAGGTTCCCTCTTAATGTTCTCAATAATCTTCATTTTCTTCAGATTCTTGGCGTTCAGAGGTTTCCCAGCGGTTGCTTCCAGAGTGCTTATTTCTTGAGCTTCTGTCAGATGTTCTATCAGCCTGTTTTCTGTTAGAATATCTGAAATCAATCTTCCTAGAGGAATCCAATCCCTCTTAGTTCTTTCTTCTTCTCTTGTCTCTTTCCCACTTGTTCTGAGATGGTTGAAGAGCAAGTGTGGAAGGTTTATCTTGGTCTTCTTTGCAATAAAGTAAATAAGAAACTGTTGATCAATATTGACGTAATCCAGAGAGCTTGTAGGCTTCCTATGATTGATACATCTTAGAATTAT
The DNA here is from genome assembly GCA_948472305.1 of Vicia faba. Classification (NCBI taxonomy): domain Eukaryota; kingdom Viridiplantae; phylum Streptophyta; class Magnoliopsida; order Fabales; family Fabaceae; genus Vicia; species Vicia faba. The sequence goes on from OX451741.1 coordinate 1,279,631,660, forward strand.
TCTAGCCTAGATTCTATGATGATCCTTCAAGTCTCTGATCTTGCTAGATGGCTGTCCAGAAGTAAAGATTTCCTTGGCAATAGATTTTAGGTTAGAACATCTATCAGCCATATCAATGCATCTGACTCCATCACCATTGTATCCAATGAGTTTCCCAATTAAATCTTCTGTTATCACTATCTTCTTTCTCATAACATACTATGTAAATTGGTGGTTGGATGAGATAGCATGAATCTAGAACTCTTTGACGAGAATGGGAAACATTGGACCCAACAGACGGTCAAAATATCTGTTCTAACCCTGTGCAGTTACGTCTTCGTAGAGATTAAACTCATTTTCTTATAGACTTTCAAAATCAATGATCAACTCAGAGAGAACTTCCAGGTTGTCAACAGGAGTGAGAAGCATTCTAATGGGTTCTTCATATTGTTCCGTTGAAGAGGATTCAGGAGCACTGGGATTCTTGAGACTTGATGATGATGCCATTGTTCACATGGGTTCTTTAAAGAAAATGGAAAGGGTTTTTGAAAACGAAACTTGAAACAAGAGAGAATATAGAAGAGAGTAAAAAGTGAATGAATGAAATAGTAAGTTGAGTTTATCTAGGTTTTTTGAAACCGTAAACAGTAAGCAAGAAAATAAGTGATGATTATATGCATTAATGAGACTTGAGATTAGGGGATTTATAAAGATATTGAGCAGTTACCACTAACAAGTGTCTCAATGCATCCAATCAGAGCCTTGGACCCTTCAAAATTTGAAAGCGTGTTCAGCCTCAAAAGGTAGCTTGTGAGAGGATGACAGATGTTTGATGATGTGAGCTGCACACCTCTATCCTTGAAATGAAACGTTCAGATCTTCATAGATAGGTTCTGAGGCAACTGTACTTCTAACTTCTGAAGACAAGTTGATCAGATGTTTAGAGAAAACAATAAAGTTCTGAGGGTTAAGATATGCAAATAAAACATTTTATTCTGGGCATAACTTCATGCTGAGATGTTTCAGAATGGAATTGAATCTATCTTCAGAAAAAGGTTTTGTAAATACATCAGCCCACTGAAGGTCTGTGTCAATAAATTTTAAGGTAAGAATTCCTTTCTGAATATAGTCCCTAATAAAGTGATGTTTTATTTCTATATGCTTAGCCATAGAATGCAAAATAGGATTCTTACTGAGACATATAGCTGAAGTGTTATCACAGAAGATAGGAATGTTACTCTCAAATATGTTGAAGTCTTCAAGTTGACTTTTCATCCAAAGCATTTGCGTGCTACATCCAGCAACTGCTATGTATTCAGCTTCTGCTGTTGACAATGCTATTGTGGATTGTCTCTTGCCGGTCCATAAGATCATATTGTCTCCCAGAAACTGGCAGCTTCTAGAAGTGCTTTTACGCTCTACTCTGTCTCCAGCAAAATCAGCGTCACAGTATTCTACTAAGCTGTATTCATTGGATTTTCTATAAAACAAACCCAGCTTAGTAACTTTCAGATACTTGAAAATTCGCTTAACTGCTTTTAAGTGAGATTCTCTAGGATTTGATTGGAATCTAGCACATAAGCAAACACTAAATAAAATATCAGACCTTGAAGTCGTCAGATAAAGGAGAGAGCCAATCATACCTCTATAGATTTTCCGTTCTACCTTTTTACTTACCTCTTCCTTTTCCAGAATACACGTGGGGTGCATTGGAGTCTTTGAGGGCTTACATTCTGAGAGATCAAATTTCTTCAGAAGTTCTCTGACATATTTGCTCTGATGAATGTAAGTTTCTTCTGAGGTTTGGTTTATCTAAATACCTAGAAAGAATTTGAGTTCCCCCATTAAGCTCATCTCAAACTTTGCCTGCATGAACTTAGCAAACTCTCTTCTCAGAGAAGGTTTAGTGGATCCAAAGATGATGTCATCTACATAAATCCGACACACTAAAATGTCATTCTTAAATATCTTACAAAACAAGGTTGTGTTCACTTTCCCTCTGGTGAATTCCTTTTCTAACAGGAAGTTACTTAGTCTTTCATACCAAGCTCTGGGAGCTTGTTTCAGACCATAGAGTGACTTCTTTAGTTTGAAAACATATTATGGGTGTTCGAAATTCTCAAATCCATAGGGTTGGTGCATATATACCTCTTCATCTATGTAGCCATTTAGGAATGCACTTTTTACATCCATCTGATACAGAGTGATGCTATTGTTTACAGCAAATGAGATTAAGAGTCTGATAGATTATAACCTGGCGACTGGAGCAAAGGTTTGTGTATAGTCTATCCCCTCTTGTTGACTATAACCTTGTGCCACCAGTCGTGCTTTTTTTCTGATGACTTCTCCTTGCTCGTTCAGTTTGTTTCTGAACACCCACTTTGTTTCGATGACGTTGAATCCTTTTGGTTTGGGAACCAGATCCTATACCTCATTTTTGGTGAACTGATTTAATTCCTCCTGCATTGCCAGAATCCAGTCATTGTCCAGAAGAGCTTCATCAATTGTTGTTGGTTCTATCAGAGAGACCAGTCCCTTGAGGGATTCTTCAAAGCTTCTGAATGTTGATCTTGTTCTGATTGGATCATCCTTCTTTCCCAGGATATTATCTTCTGGGTGAGCTATGCTGCTTATGGAAAACCTTTTATGGAGTTGATCAACAGAAGGTGTTGGATTGCTTGTAACATTTCTTTCTTAAGTTGTTGGAGCATCTTTGTTGAGAACTTTTGATGAGTTATCTTCAGTATCTGTGAATTCAACTTCTATATCTGCAATGAATTCATTCTGCTTTGACTTTTGAGGGTCAAGCTTATCATCAAATCTAACATTGATTGACTCTTCAACAATATGTGTTCTATATTGTATATTTTGTACCCTCTTGAGCATTCAGAGTATCCTAACATAATACACTTTTGTGCTTTAGAGTCAAACTTGTTCAAATAATTTTTAGTATTCAGAATGAAACAAGTGCATCCAAACGGATGGAAATAAGAAATGTTGGGCTTTCTGTTCTTCCACAGTTCATATGGAGTCTTTTCCAGAATAGGTCTTATAGAGATTCTATTCTGAATGTAACACGCTGTGTTAATTACTTCTTCCCAGAAGATCTTAGCAATGTTAGTCTCATTGATCATGGTTCTGGCCATTTCTTGCAGTGTTCTATTCTTTCGTTCTACAACTCCATTTTGTTGGGGAGTTCTAGGACAAGAGAAGTCATGCAAGTTTCCTTTTTCATTAAAATATTATTCAAAGTTTTTATTTTCAAACTCTCCACCTTGATCACTTCTGACTTTGACAATTCTAAGATCCTTTTCATTCTAAACTTGGTTACAGAATACAACGAACACAGAGTGTGACTCGTCCTTGTGTCTTAAGAACTTTACCCATGTCCATCTTCTATATTCATCTACGATCACTAACCCATACTTCTTGCCACTAAAAGATGCAGTTTTTACTGGTCCAAGTAAGTCTATGTGCAGAAGTTCTAATGGCTCAGAGGTGGAAACAACATTTTTAGATTTAAAAGCAGGTTTTGCAAATTTTCCTTTCTGACATGCTTCACACAGAGCATCTGAGCTGAACTTCAGATTAGGAAGTCCTCTTACCAGATTGAGTTTGTTAATCTGAGATATTCTTCTCATACTAACATGCCCCAATCTTCTGTGCCAAACCCATTGCTCGTTGTTAACAGAGAGAAGACATTTTACATTCTAACTGTTTAGTTCAGAAAGTTTTATCTTATAAATGTTGCTTTTCCTCTTTCCATTAAAAAGGATAGTTACATCTTTCTGACTAACAGCTTTTCATGAATTTTTATTAAAGATTATATCATAACCATTATCACTTAATTGGCTTATGGATAACAGGTTATGTATAAATCCATCAACTAATATCACATTATTTATAGAGGGAAGATTTCCATTACCTATTGTTCCAGATCCAATGATCTTTCCTCTTTGGTTGCCTCTAAAACCCACGTAGCCTCCAGGTTTAAGTTCCAGGATTTGGAACATATGCTTTCTTCCCGTCATGTTTTACCAAAATTCTGGTTGAATTTTGGCTTGACAGAGTAATCATTACTAGTGTATTTTAGGTCATGTGTGTGCCCATATATGAAGTGTGATTTAAGTGGTGTATGTTTTATGACTAGGTCCATGACTTTCTTAGGTGTAGATACCTTACCTTGATATCCTATCCCTTTTCTGTCATTCCTGCTAACTCCATAGATCATTGAAGCCATCTTGCTTCTATTTATGTTTTTAGCTAGAAATTTCTGAAAGCTGTGATCATACTCTTTGATGATCTCATCAGCATTACTGGGAGTCTCTAAGATTATTTCCTTCTGAGAGTTTTGCAAATCTTTTTCTAATTTTGAAACCTTTTCTTTTAACTCAGAAATCTCTAATCTGAGTCTCTCAGTCTTTTCAGAGTCAGAGACAAGATCCCTTTTTGGGTTCTTGAATTTGACTCAGATTTGCTGATACCTTTCCAAAATTTCATTTAGACTTTCTGCAATTTTAGCCTTAGTAAAATTATGAGTGAAATCAGGGAATACCTCTTTAGTGTCTAATTCCGAGTCTGAACCAGAAGCTTCACTGTCTTCTAATATATTTTCCATGAGAGCTATGTTTTCTCTTTCATCATCTGACTCTGAGTCAGCATCAAAAGTGTCTGAATCATCCCATGTTGCCATGAGGGTTTTCTTCTTCTCCTTGAAGAACTTCTTTTTGGGGTTATCCTTCTGAATCCTTGGACAGTCACTTTTTTAGTGCCCTTGCTCATTGCACTCATAGCAGATGATGTCCTTATTATTTGACTTTCTATGTCCTGAAGAACCTTCAGATCTTCTATATCCAGAGGAAGACTCAGACTTTCTGTATCTAGAGGAGGATTCATTTTGATTCTCTGATCTTCTAGGATTTCTGAATTTCCTTTGTCTCTGTTTCCATAGTTGATTCACCCTTCTTGAGAGGAGAGACAATTTATCTTCTTTTGATGAGGATCCATCAGAGGTTTCTTCCATAGCCTGCAAAACCTTAGAATCAGATTTTCTGTTAGATTTTAATGCTAGTGGCTTACCTTGCTTTTGAGGCTCATCTTCTTCTAGCTCTATCTCGTGACTTCTGAGGGAGCTGACAAGTTCCTCCAAAGATATCTTATTGAGATCTTTGGCTAGCTTAAGTGTTGTGACCATTGGCCTCCATTGCTTGGGTAGACTTCTGATGATTTTCTTTACGTGATCAGCAGTAGAATATCCTTTGTCAAGAACCTTCAGCCCAGCAACAAGGATCTGGAATCTTGAGAACATTGCTTTTATAGATTCACTGTCTTCCATCTTGAATGCTTCATACTTCTTAATGAGCGCAAGGGCCTCGATTTCTTTGACTTTTATGTTGCCTTCATGCGTCATTCTCAGAGAGTCAAACATATTTTTGGTTGTCTCTTTGTTTGAGATTTTCTCATATTCTGAGTATGAGATAGCACTGAGAAGTATTGTTCTGGCTTTATGATGATTTCTGAAATCACGTTTTTGCTGGCCAGACATCCTTTTTCTGTCTATCTTCTGACCACCTTCATCCACTGGATTTGTGTATCCATAAATTACCATGTCCCATAGATCAACATCATGGGCCAAAAAGAAACTCTCAATTCTGTCTTTCCAGTAGTCAAAATTTTCTCCATCAAAGACTAGAGGTTTGCCACTGATTCTGTCCTTGTCTTCATGATAGTCATTGCTGATGTTTTGGCTTGGTCCCACCATAGTGTTTTTCTGAAGCTTGGATCTTGTACTGACACGGTTAAGTGTATGTACTCAGAACCAGACGCTCTGATGCCAATTGAATAAGTGAAAAACACAAGAAGGGAAGGGGGTGAATTGAAAACTTGAAATAAAATGTGCAAAGACACAATATTTTTATCCTGGTTCGTTTGATCTCAAACTAGTCCAGTCCACCCGTCAAGGTGATTTCGCCTCTCTCCAACGAGGACTTAATTCACTAATCAAAAACTGATTACAATAACTACTTTGACAACTGTCAAATTCCTATTAAGTACAACCACAATCCGGTCAATCTCAAGGAAAAACTGGCTTAATATAGATAAAAGAATTATGTGTATCGTTGTTTTTCTTTACAAAAACAGTTGTCACAACTGTGATATTTTACACAATTTTGAGCGTGAAAATAGTATGTAAGCTTGCAGTGTTTAGAGATGTATTGCAGTGATTTTGAAAATCGTGAACGGTTTATCCTCTTAGCTTGTTTATATAGGCAATGGAATCCTGTCCAACATAAAGCGTGATAATGGACATTTAAGCTGTTTCCATATTGAGAAGATTCTTGTCTGAAAGAAGCCGTTGTGTGTGATGCTATCTTGATTGAATAGTAACACTTCAGAATCTTACAATCTTGTATGCTGCAATTGCTTCAGAACATTGATGACTTAGAGTTATGAGAATCTGATTGTATCTAAACCTTATGTTCAGAATCAGAGTATTCTTCACTTCAGTGCAGATTCTGATTACCTCAATGCGAAAGCTTCTATAGCTTAACTTCTGATGCTGCTTTGGTCAGAACTTCTCAGCGTGAAAGCTTCTATAGCTTAACTTTTGATGCTGCTTTGGTCAGAACTTCTTCATACATAGTAACACAAATTTAGAGTGCATATTTATTCTTTATGTTTGTTCTAACAGTTTTTTTACATAATTCATTCTCTATCAAAACATAATTGAGAGCACGATACTTGATCTTACGATCTGCCGACCCCATAAGAATGCGCAGATAGTCAGCCAATGGCTTTTGCTAATCATTCTCTTGTCCATTGTCAATGGTTAAAGTTTAAAAAATTTTGGTGTCTATACCCCCTAACTTCACGGTCGACAAATTTGAAGAGGATAATAGCGTTGCTCGAAATTTCTCTCTTACTTGGGTAAATTCTTCATTTTGATATTTCATGTATCCCGAGGCTTCCTGTGCTAAGTCATTAGCTTTTTCGTTCTCTCTTCGAGGTATGTGTCAAATGCTTACTTGCTCGAATTGTTTTAGTAATTTGATGGTAATCACAAAATACATGATTAAATTTTATTTAACACATTTGTACTCCTTTGATACTTGTTTAATCACTAATTCAGAGTCTTCCATAATTTCGACGTTCCTTGCCGCCAAATTTAGCAGCAGTTCAAGTCCTGTTATTAAGGACTCATATTTTGCTTCATTATTTGTGCACATACCATCGATTTTATACTTAAACTCTACTGGAATTTGTAACGCCCGTAATTTAATTAATTATTTAATTAAATTATTTTTGGAATATTTATGAAGATGTGTTATAATTAAATTGGATTTATTTTATTAAGTGGAGAAAGAATATTAGAGATATAATATCATGTGGTGAAATAATATTAGAAGTGTAATATTATTTAATATGGGCTTATTTTGAAGAAATAGAAATAATAAGGGGGGTGTATTGGTTTTAAGCCCATTAAGGAATAATAGAATAATAGGGTTATTTTATTATTTGTTGTTAGAATAGAAGGAAAGAGGCAGTAGAAAAAAAATAAGGATTTGGAAGAGAACGTGCAAGCTGCTAGAGAAAGTGGAATACGGGAAGAACGAGAATCCAGCCGGAATTGTAGAGCGACCTTCAACCCAAGGTAAGGGTGGGGTTCTGACTCTATAATTGGGTTTATGATGATTGATATGTGGGGTTAATTGTGATTTTTGTTTTGTTCTTGAATTGAGAATATATGATTGATGTATGATGAGGATTGATGAATTTTGATGAATATTGATGCCTTGATGTTGTTAAAATGCTGTAAGATTATAGGGTAATTATGGGTGATGAATTGTCATGAATATATTAAGTTTTAGGGCTTTAAGCGTGAATTCCATAGTGAGATGCAGGGAAGAAACGTAGGAATGTTGTAGTAATGGAAAACATTGAATATAGCAGTAATGAAAACGCATAATTATGCTTGAATGATATCAGGCGCTACTGTATTAGAACTAAGGAATTATTGTGGAGAATAGAATTTGTTAATACTGTTCTTAGTTAGATTAATATTAGGTGAGGAATTAGAACAATAGGATTAATAGAAAATAACAGTTCTGAAGTCAGACGTAAGTTGTTAGAAGATACATTGAATCATTAGAAAGTAACGGTTCTAAGGTTAGAAGTTGAACTAGTCAGAATTTGCATTAGTCAGAAGATGGAATTAGTCAGAAGATGTGATGATCAGAAGTTGTATCTGGTCAGAAGATGGAATTAGTCAGAAGATGTGATGATCAGAAGTTGTTCCTGGTCAGAAGATGGGGTTAGTCAGAACCTGTGATGATCAGAAGTTACATCTGATCAGAAGTTGTATTAGTCAGAATTTATAGTAGTCAGAAGATCGTGTCACCCAGGTGTTGCGTCATTAGAAGTTGTGTATTTAGAACTAGCATTGGTTAGAGGTTGCGTGGTCAGAAGTTGGATGGCCTTTGCGTTGATTTGTACATAGCGATGAGAGTTAGATGCTTAGAAGCTGCTATTTGTGCTATAACAGTAGGATAGTGACGGTCTTGACTTTAGAGTTTCAGAATGACAGTGTTGACTTACTGTGGAAATTAAAATATTGTTGAGTTATAAATGAGAAGTTATTAATAAATAAATGACTTTTGATGATTTATTTTGATTATTTGAGATGTTATTTTGAGATGTTATTTTGAGATGTTAATTTGAGATGTCTTTGAGATGTTATTTTGAGATGTTTTGAGATGATAATTTGAGATGTTTTGAGATGATAATTTGAGATGTTTTGAGATTATTTAAGATGTTGTTAACTTGGGTGTTATCAGTACATTCATGGTTGTGTCGCATACATTGCATTTTTTAGGATGGAGCTTATGCCCGTTGAGATGGCCTGAATTGGCAAATTTTGAGATGAAGGCTATGCCTTGTTGATGCCTCTATTAATTGGCAAATTTTTGAGATGGGAGTTCTGCTCCAATGGTACCACATGCATTTGCATAGTATAGAGTCGCATTATAGGATTTCATTAAGAAGTGTATTTTGATGTTGATGAATGTATATTATTATTGAGATTGTCGTTGATTATGAGATGAGAAGTGGTGATGTTGTTGATCTAATTTAATATATTAATTATCATGCGCTTTATTATATTGTTAGATATCTCACCCCTTCTGTTTGAATGTTACCCTTATGTTGGTAACGTGCAGGTAATCGAGAGTGAAGGCTGTGTACCTTCAATAGTTCGAGTCGGTGTCATTGCTCTGATATGTAACACTCGGGGGGATGAATGTTTGTTGATTTTGATCGTTTATTTTCAGTGGTTGAATTTTAATTGGATTATCATTAAATATGAGATGTTTCGAAGTTGCTGTTTTGTTAGAGATATATTTAGAATTCCGCTGCGTAGAGGTTGATTTATTTGATTAAAGATGTAATGTTGACGGTTCATCCGATGTTTGAAAAAGTGTTATATATCCATGATGAATGCAATGAATTGTTAGAAGAATTTGTGACGTCCTGATTCATTTGTATGGTTGAAATTTTATAACTCTGATTTATCTTGCATAATTGCTTGGGGTAGAATTGGGGTGTTACAAAGTTGGTATCAGAGCAAAAGGTTGGTCCGACATTGTCGTCGAGTCGTAGTTGTCTAACAATTCAGTTCTAATCGTTGTTTATGTTGTAGTGAGAAGTTGAGATGGATGGAAGGAATGATGTTGCTCTTGCTGCTGCTTTAGAAGCGATGGCTCATGCGATGGAAAATCAGCCGAATGCTGACGGGATTGTTGGATCATAGCTTGGCAACCTTCCAGAGAGAGAATCCACCTACGTTCAAGGGAAAGTATGACCTTGGCGGAGCATTGGAATGGTTGAAACAGATTGAGAGGATCTTCCGTGTGATGGATTTCACTCCAGCGCAGAAGGTTCGTTATGGGACTCATATGATAGCAGTCGAGGCTGATGCATGGTGGCTAGAGACTTGTCGGAAGTTAAAAGTTGCAGGTAAGAATGTCACTTGGGTTGTGTTCCGTAGGGAGTTTTTGAGAAAGTATTTTCCTGAAGATGTCCGTGGTAAGAAGGAAATTGAGTTCCTTGAGCTGAAGCAAGGAAATCTGTCAGTTGTTGATTATGCTGCCAAGTTTGCTGAGTTGGCTAAGTTTTATCCGCATTACGCTGAGGAAAATGCTGAATTTTCTAAGTGTATTAAGTTTGAGAGTGGGTTGCGCTCGGAGATTAAGAAAGCAGTTGGATATCAGAAAATCTGTGTCTTTGCTGATTTGGTAGATAGCTTTAGGATTTATAAGGAAGATAATAATGCTCATTACAAGATTATTAGTGAGAAGAGGTTTAAGCACCCATAGAATCATGGTAAGCCTTATAATGCCCCAGCTGGTAAGGGTAAACAGAGAGTTGCTCAGAGAGAGAGGACTACTTGGGGAGATGCTCCTGCTGGTGTGGTTTGTTTTAAGTGTGGGAAGTCTGGGCACAAGAGTAATGTGTGCACTACTGAAGTGAAGAGGTGTTTCTGCTGTGGCAAGAACGGACATGTTGTATCTGAGTGTGAGCACAAGAGTGTGGTTTGTTTCAACTGTATAGAAGAAGGGCACATTGGTAGCCAATGTCCGAAACCAAAGAGGGCTCAGTCAAGTGGTAAAGTGTTTGCTTTGGTTGAGGATCAGACAACTGCTGAGGACGGACTTATTAGAGGTACATGTTTCATTAATAGTACTCCTTTAATTACTATTATTGATACTGGTGCTACGCATTGTTTTATTGCTGCTGATTGTGTTGAAAGATTGGGTCTTATGTTGTCTTCTTTGAATGGAGAAATGGTCGTCGATACTCCAGCCAAGTGGTCGGTGACTACTTCTTTTGTGTGCGCTAAGTGTTCCTTGTCGATCTTCAACAGAGACTTTGTTGTTGATTTGGTTTGTTTACCGTTAAGAGGTTTGGATGTAATTTTGGGTGTGAACTGGTTAGAGCATAATTGTGTTCATATTAACTGTTATGACAAGTCTGTGAATTTTTCTACTCCTGAGGAAGAGGAAGATGCTCTGTTGTCTGCTAGACAATTGAGGAAGTTTATGCAAGAGGAAGCACAAATGTTTTCGTTGATGGAGTCGCTATTTGTAGAGACTCAAGCTATAATTGAGGAATTGCAGGTGGTGTGTGAATTTCCTGAATTTTTCCCTGACGAGATTCCAGATATACCACTAGAGAGGGAAGTTGAATTTGCTATTGATCTTGTACCTGGTACCAGACCTGTGTCTATGGCACCATACAGGATGTCTGCCTCTGAATTGTCAGAGTTGTAGAAGTAATTGGAAGAGTTACTTGAGAAGAAGTTTGTAAGACCAAGTGTATCGCCATGGGGAACTCCAGTGTTGTTGGTGAAGAAGAAAGATGGAAGTATGAAGCTTTTTGTTTGTTGTACCCCAAAATTTGCCCTCCAAAATTTCTCAATACATTTCAAGTGAGGTCCTCAAATTGCTCAAGGAAGTCCAAGGATTGACCAGACAAATTCTCTCCTAAGACGGTCTACCTCAAATTAGGGTTTCACTTTACATCAAGATATTTGAGTCCAAAGGATCCCAAAGGCTGACCATTATCCTAATATGTTCTCAAGATCATCCATGTCAAGTTTCAAGCCTTGCAGAGGAAATTTCCTCAGTCAATTGCTCAAAGGCCTGAAAATCGACTATGCTAGGGCAAAAGTCAACTATGGCCCACATACAGTCAAACTTCAATATTTTTGGTACACATTCTCATTTTGAAGTATTATTCATCATTTGATCAAGGGTTGGTCATGATTCATCAAGGATTGCTCACAATTCACCAAAACCCAAAAGTTGCTAAATTAGGGTTTTGCGGAAAAGTCAACTGAACTTTGACCAAGCATAACATTCTCATACTTTATTCAAAATGACCCATCCAAAGCTCATTTTGAATAGGATGTAATTCTATACAATTAAGTTTATTCTCCCAAGGTTCAAAATAAGCACTCACAATAAGATATCAATTTGGACATTATAGGTCATTTTGAAAAGTCAACAAAAACACCTTTTGGGTCAAAGCTTCATACATGAACATGGAAGACTCAATTGAGATGAGACCAAAAGGGTTGCTTATAGGACATCTTAGGCTTTCGAAAAAGTCAAAGAACACATCTCTAGGGTCAAAATTGAGGGAGTTATACATTGGCCAAGTTGACCCTTTTTGCAAAATTGCCAAAAGTCAAATGTGTTCCAAATTGCATTTTTTGCTAAATGGGCCCAACTTTTTATGCTTGCACTAAGTTTGTAATGTGACCCACGATCCATGTTCCCTTCCATTTGTCCTTATTTTATTTTTGTCATTTATTTTGATTTTATTTCATTTAAATCAAATAAAATCAAAATAAAATAATGAAAATATCAAAAACTAATTAAATGTTGAGATTTTGTGCATGATTAGGTCCAATACTCAGCTGGAAACAAGATCAAATTGTGCAAGGTTCAAAATGGACAGAAAAATATTGGATTTTCTTGTTTTAGAAAGATTTTGCACAAGGATCAAATCATGAATCAATAGTCATAATTGTGAGAGATTTGATACAGAATTGTAACCCTAATGCATTCTACTATACATAAGGAACAAGTGCAGACCAGAAACAAGGAGGGTTGGAGGCGTGCAAGAGAGAAAAAAAGTTTCAAAAATTTCAAGAAAAGTTGCAAACTGATTTCCAAGTTACAAATCACTTCAAGGAATTTTAGTCATCCCAATCGTTTGCTGGACATCCCTGGATCGTATTGCAACCATTCGAAAGCTTCCCCACGCTCAGAATCACATTGTAAGAGTCATACGGTTTGGGCATTTTCTTGAAATCGAAAACCTTAATTCTGGCATATTTAGCATGAATAATTGACATATTCTTAATCCTTGAGATGTTTGTAAACTAATGGTTATGATTAATTGCATTTTTATTGAATGTATACCAAGATGCCATGGCTAGGGTTCGTGCTCCATTTTTAGGGGTTTTTCATACAGGAACAATTGGCCATTAATAATGGTATCATGATGCTCGTGAGGTTGCAACGAGTTGATTGGTACCATTGGTTGTGATTTATCATACATGGACAGGATTTTGGAGTGGACAAGGGTTGTACCTACGCCCAATGTCCGTAGGTAAAAGTATCTGATCTAAAACGACGGAGGCAACGAGGAAGATGATGGCGTGGCATGCTGTGAATGGGAAGTTTGAATATGCGCGCGTTTTAAGAATTAATATTTTGGTTTTATCATATAATGTTTGTTTGTTATTATTTGTACAACTAACCGTGCCAACTCAGTTGGAAAGCGCGTAGTGTGAGAATGCCTAAGGGTCTGGGTTCGATCCCCAGGTCCCAACATTGCTTCATATTATTTTTTCTTACATAATCAGGTGCACATGTATCCAATGAGTCCGCCATGTATCATCAGCGTCCAACCATCAGATCATCAACAAGTCAGATCTAAGGTCTTCCCAATGAAGGTCCACCATGTGCATAAGTCAAGTGTAATGCATGGGATTGGAAAAGTCAAAAGGGCCAGGAGCATTGTTGGGATCAGATTTTCCAACCACACCCCCTCCTTTTGCTAATACCAGGCCCATTCTTTCTCTTTTCTTTTTTTATTTAATTTAATTTACTTAATTGTTTTTTTTAACAAAATCAATTTCTTTTTTCACAAAAAATCATAAAATCAAGTTTCACAAAATTTAGAATTAGGTTTTTTATTTTATCAAATTTAATTTAATATTAGTTTAAATTTAATTTAGGGTAATTCTAACTTTTTGTATATAATTAAAATCAATTAGAAAAATTAGGGTTAACTTTTGATTTAATATTTATTTCTTTCTCAAAACAAACAAAAAATACAAAAATAGCTTAATTTAATTATTTTTCTTAAATTTAAATTAATTAGTAATTAGTTTTTTTAATCATTCAATTAAACTCTATTTTCTCAAAAATAGCAAAAACCACAAAAAATGATTTTTCTTTTAAATTGCAATTAGGTAGTTGGGGTCAAAACCCTAAATCTCTCTTATTTGATTCATCGCGCGCATTTATTGTTTTTTGCAATATTAATGTAACTGTTCACGGTATGTAATAGCTTAATTAGGATTTTCTTTATTTATCGTTTTTACGGGTTTTTTTGGCTTGTAATTAACCCCTGCCCCGAAGCCTTGTAATAACGTAGGTTTTATTTCTCGCATTTTATTTCTAGCAAATATTAACTGTTTAGATGTATGTTAATAGGATTGTATGACAAGATTTCATGATAATTTTAAACCCGTTAGAAAACCTTAATGTGCAAAGATAATAACTGAAAACAAATCACTCACACATGCACACTCTTAGGGTATACTCTCACTTTGGTTGCCTTTGGTAAGCAGTCATTAAGTATAGAGGGTCTTAGTGGTGGCCCTCCTGTCTAAACAAAGGTCAAATGTCCCGTTCGGAAATGTTGCCTTAGAAATGTTGCCTCGGAAATGTTGCCTCGAATATGATCTTAAGACATTAGGGTTATTACTAAGATGTCCTAACATTGCTTTAGTGATCGTACGTCCCTTTCGAATTGACCCTTACCACTCCAACGATGATGCTTCCTATTTCTCAATAGTAGGATAACATTGTCTAAAGGAAACAAGAATAGAAATGATCCTTTTTCGAGTAGGTAGATGTTAGTAGGTACTTTCTTAAAACAAATCTTTTCACACTAACACCTTTTCCAAACAAAGTTTTTCAAAAACAACTTCGTAACACTCTTGAGGACTGATACAAGGGTTAAAACGAAGTAAAACAAAACTTTTCAAAACAAACACACCCAAGCAATTTTAAAAAATGAGCAAGTATCTAAGAGCCCATGGAAAACCATGGATAGAAAGGGTGTTAACACCTTCCCTTTCTATAATCTACCCCGTACTCAGAAACATCTCGAAAAAGGTTTTTTCTGTTCTTTTTCCTTTTCCTGATTGGATAAAATAAAAGTCAGCGGCGACTCTTGCTTACCGCGACATTTTGCGAACAAAAAACGTAAACCAGCATTTTCAAAAAAAATCGGTTCTGCCACCGTATCACAGTGATGATTATAGATAGTTGAATAAGGTGACGATTAAGAACAAGTATCTGCTTCCAATAATAGATGACTTAATGGACCAATTGGTGGTTGCTCGTGTGTTTATTAATATTGATCTAAGGTCGGGTTACCATCAGATTAAAGTGAAGGATGAAGATATTTAGATGACGGCTTTCAGAACGCGTTATGGACATTATGAGTATTCGGTGATGCCTTTCGGTGTTACTAATGCACCGGGAGTATTCATGGAATATATGAATCGTATCTTTCACACCTATTTGGATCGGTTCGTGGTGGTGTTCATTGATGATATTTTGATTTACTCTAAGTCAGAAGAAGAGCATGATGAACATTTAAGAGTATTATTGCAGATTTTAAAAGAGAAGAAGTTATATGCAAAGCTGTCCAAGTGTGAATTCTAGTTAAAAGAGGTTAGTTTTCTTGGTCATGTGATTTTAGGTAGTGGCATTGTTGTAGATCCATCGAAGGTTGATGCTGTGTTGCAATGGGAAACCCCAAAGTCAGCTACTGATATTAGAAGCTTCTTGGGATTAGCTGGTTATTATAGAAGGTTTATCGAAGGGTTTTCTAAGTTGTCACTTCCATTGACTAAGTTGACTTGTAAAGGTAGAGTGTTTGTGTGGGATGTTCAATGCCAAGAAAGTTTTACATAATTGAAGAAGAGGTTGATGTCGGCTCCGATTTTGACGTTGCCTAATCCATGAGAGCCTTTTGTGGTGTATTGTGATGCTTCTAAGATGGGTTTAGGAGGTGTACTTATGCATAATGGTAAGGTAGTTGCTTATGCATCGAGGCGGTTAAGAACTCATGAGAAGAATTATCCTACACATGATTTAGAGCTTGTTGTTGTTGTCTTTGTGTTGAAGTTTTATAGGCATTATCTTTATGGTTCTAGATTTGAAGTCTTTAGTGACCATAAGAGCTTAAAGTATCTATTTGATCAGAAAGAGTTGAATATGAGGCAACGGAGATGGTTGGAATTGTTAAAGGATTATGATTTTGGTTTGAATTATCATCCAGGAAAAGCTAATGTGGTAGCTGATGCATTGATTCGAAAGACTTGACATATGTCAGCAATGATGATTAAAGAGTTGGAATTGATTGAGCAGTTCAGAGATATGAGCTTAGTTTGCGAGGTTACTCCGCAGAGTGTTATGCTGGGTATGTTGAAGATTAATAATGAATTTTTAGACAGTATCAGAGAAGCTCAGAAGTTGGATGTGAAACTGGTAGATTTGATGGTTGGGATTGACCAGTCGAGAATAATGATTTTAAGCTAGATGAGCAAGGTGTGTTGGGATTTCGTAATCGGATTTGTATTCTTGATGATGCTGAGATGAAGAAAGTGATACTTGAAGAGAGTCATAGAAGTAAGTTGAGTATTCATCCAGGAGCTACAAAGATGTATCAAGATTTGAAAGGTTTGTTTTGGTGGCCTGGGATGAAAAGTGACGTGGCCCGGTTTGTGTATGCATGTTTGACTTGTCAGAAGTCGATAGTTGAACATCAGAAGCCTGCAGGATTGATGCAACCGTTGAAAGTTCCAGAATGGAAATGGGATAGCATTTTAATGGACTTTGTGACGGGGTTGCCTAATACTTTAAGAGGACATGATTCGATTTGGGTGATTGTTGATAGGCTTACGAAGTCAGCTCATTTTATTCCTATCAACATCAGTTTTCTAGTGTCGAAGTTGGCTGAGATTTATATTAGTGTGATTGTGAAGTTGCATGGTGTTCCTTTGTGCATTGTGTCAGATAGAGATCCAAGATTTACTTCTGATTTTTGGAAAAGTTTGCAAGAAGCACTGGGTTCTAAGTTGAAGTTGAGTTCAGCATATCATCCTCAGACAGATGGTCAGACTGAACGGACTATACAGTTGTTGGAAGATTTGCTGAGGGCATGTGTTCTTGAGCAGGGAGGTTCATGGGAACTTATCTTCCGTTGATAGAGTTCACTTATAATTACAGTTACCATTCTAGTATTTGGATGGCACCTTTTGAAGCATTGTATGGTCGAAGATGTAGAACTCTGTTATGTTGGCATGAATCTGGTGAAAGTGTAGTACTTGGACCTGAACTTGTCCGTGAGACTACTGAGAAGGTGAAGTTGATTCGAGAAAAGATGAAAGCTTCACAAAGTAGACATAAGAGTTATCATGACAAGAAAATGAAGGATTTAGAATTTCAAGCTGGTGATCATGTGTTTTTTAGAGTTACACATGTGACTGGTGTTGGATGAGCATTGAAGTCTAAGAAGCTCACTTCTCGTTTTATTGGACCATATCAGATTTCAGAGAGAGTGTGGAATGTTGCTTATAGAGTGGCTTTACCGCCTAATCTTTCGAATTTGCATGATGTGTTTCATGTGTCGCAACTTAGGAAGTATATTTCAGATCCATCTCATGTGATTCATATGGACGATGTGCAAGTACAGGATAATCTTACGGTGGAGACGATGCCTGTACAGATCGCGGATCGTGAAATGAAGACTCTGAGGGGAAAATAGATTGCTTTGATTAATATGGTTTGGCTAGGAGCTGTCGGTGAAAGCATGGCTTGGGAGTTGGAGAGCAAGATGCGAGACTCCTATCCTGAATTGTTTGATTGAGGTAAATTTTCGAGGACGAAAATATTCTAAGTGGGGGAGAGTTGTAACGCCCGTAATTTAATTAATTATTTAATTAAATTATTTTTGGAATATTTATGAAGATTTGTTATAATTAAATTGGATTTATTTTATTAAGTGGAGAAATAATATTAGAGATATAATATTATATGGTGAAATAATATTAGAAGTGTAATATCATTTAATGTGGGCTTATTTTTGAAGAAATAGAAATGATAAGGGGGGTGTATTGGTTTTAAGCCCATTAAGTAATAATAGAATAATAGAGTTATTTTATTATTTGTTGTTAGAATAGAAGGAAAGAGGAAGTAGAAATAAATAAGGATTTGGAAGAGAACGTGCAAGCTGCTAGAGAAAGTGGAATACGGTAAGAACGAGAATCCAACCGGATTTGTAGAGCGACCTTCAACCCAAGGTAACGGTGGGGTTCTGACTCAATAATTGGGTTTATGATTATTGATATGTGGGGTTAGTGGTGATTGTTGTTTTGTTCTTGAATTGAGAATATATGATTGATGTATGATGAGGATTGATGAATTTTGATGAATATTGATGCCTTGATGTTGTTAAAATGCTGTAAGATTATCGGGTAATTATGCCTTGATACTAATACACAAACATATTACAGTAGAGAGCACGATTGAAAGAGTCCTGAAACACTCCAAAACTACATATCACCAAAAAACTGTCCAAACTTGCAGTTTATGCATAACCTTAGCAATCCACAAATTGGCTCGTGCGTTTCAAGATTCAATCATCCAAACACTTTACCTACTTGATATCTAAGTGATCCAGATCATCATCCCTGCTGTGATACGGTGGGAGAACTGACTGTGTGTTTTTGCGTTCGTATTCGCAAATGTTTCGGTTGAGCAAGAGTCGCCACCGACTTTTTATTTTATCCTAAGGAAAGGTTTAAAAAAGCACAGCAAAAACCTTTTGAGATGTTTTCTTGGGTTCGGGGAGTAGATTATAGAAAGGGAAGGTATTAGCACCCTTTATATCCATGGTTATCCATGGGCTCTTAGTTACTTGCTTAGATCACTTGCCTTTTGTTTTTAATTGTTTGAAATGGTGCTTGTGTGTGTGGGTTTGAAAATGTTTTGAAAAGAAGCCAATGTGGTGGCAACCTTTGTAATTATCCATGTGGGGATGTATACAAAGATGTATGTCTTTTGAAAAAGTTTTCAGTTTGTTTTTGAAAGTTTGTTTTGAAAGTGTTGTGAGGTGTGTTTAGAAAATAGGCAAGTGTTTTGTTTTTGCAAGTTTGATTCAAGTAACTAAGAGGTTATCTACTCCTAAATTTCTCAAAGTTTATTGCTATGTTTTAACCTTTTTAACAAGTTTGTTCCACCATTGTATTTGGTGGACAATCTCATGTTAGGATGTGAAAGGGACGGGCGCGGGTCATCGTTTAGACCATAATTGCAATGGTGCCAAGTATCTTTGGGCATTTTCTTTAAGGGACTTGATCATTTGTTTAGGCAACATTTTGAAAGTGTTATCGAGGGACTATGATCATTTGATTTGTTTGTTTTGCCCAAAGAGACCTAACATGCAATATGGCCCAATTTTGAAAGGCAACAAGTGGAATACCCTAGGGGGTGCAATTGTGATTTGTGTGTCCATTTTCATGCTTGTTTATCTTGAAATTAGGTCAAAACTATTTTTCATTATTTTTCGCATACAAACCCTAATTCTAACATGGTATAATTAGAAAACAATAAAGTGCGAAAATAAACTTACTAAGCTATTACAAAACCATATATGGGAAGGGGGGTACAAATGTTTGAATGGGGATTTTGACAAGGAATTTAAACCTAAAACTATTACATCAATATTGAATTATTTATAAGGTGATTAATTTGCATAAATTAAATAAAATAGAACAAATGTGCAAGATGCCAAAAAATGGTTTTTGTATGTATGGAAAAAGGTATTTTTACATGTCAAAAATAAAGGAAAGGAAAATATTATTTTTGGAGTTTTTCATGTTTAGGGCAAAACCCTAATTCCATTAAATAAAATGTATTATTTATTCAATATATACAATATTTATTATTTGTGTACAAAAATAAAATAAAAATGAAGTATATTTGTAAAAAATGTATTTTTAGTATTAAATATTAATAAAACAAAAATATGTATATTTTTGGTATTTTATTCTAAGTATATTAATATATATGTATTTATTTGTATTATTTACAAATTATTTTAAATATGCACAAAAATAATAATTTTTAATTTTTGTAAAAAAAGTATTTTTCACATAAAATATTTTCAGAATATAAGATGAAATAAAATAAAAATAAAAATGTATTTACACCATTTTAACATTTTTTCAAATAAAAGTATATTTATTTACTTATTTATGTTCAAATAACTAATCCAATCAAATAAATATCTAATAAATAGGAAAATGGTATAAAAAAATATTTTTATATTTTTTGTATGATGAGGAAAAATAAATAAGTCAGGCCAAAAAAAGAAAAGTCAAAAAAAACATTAAAATGAATGAAATGGGCTTAGGGGGTGTAAAACCAAAAACATGGTGCAAATAAGAAATATGGAACAAGCCCAGCCCAATAGACCCTTCTTCAACCTCCAGCCAGAAACGTTCAAAAAACGCGCGCTTTGTTCCTCCATTCAAACATCTTGATTCCTGGCTTTTTAGTGAAAACTCATAACATAAAAAATGTTCAGCATCAAGAGACGAATTCAACCATATGCAGAACTTGTCTTAACTCTCTAAGATGAGGGAGAATTTCTTCTCCCCCAAATCCTGACCTAGATTTTCCTCCATGTTCAAGCTCAAAATTCTTGCAACACACATAATATAAATAAAATCTAATTATATGGGCATGTTCAGGCAATGATTATGACATATTCTCTTCACAAACCTAAAGCTAACAATGCCTAATAAGAGAGATACGAATTCAAAAACTTACCTGTTCAGTTGAAGTTATATTTGGCAATGGAGAAGCTTTTAATGCAAGGTGATGATTGGGATAGTTCCCTTGAGGTCCAGGGATGCTATTCCAAGCTTTACTTTGTCTTGAAAGCTTTTGAATCGAGCTAGAGCACTTCACCTGCAAATCAGAAAAGTGAAAATGGTAGAACCAGTTAGAGGGATTACAGGTCGTGTTTTAGGCTTTGGTTAGCTTGCATAGATGGTATGGAAGGTGTGTGAACTGGTTTGGGCAAGAAAGCTTGAGAGGAATGAAAGATGGCACTCAAACTGCAGGCCCTGCCCTGTTCTTGCAGTTTGAAGATGATTCTGAGAATGGGAGTGTATGAGGGATGTTAGGGTCGTGTACTAGCTCAGTTGGTATCTCTTGAATGTGTTTTACAAGTTTGCTTAAGTGTTTGTAAGCTGATATGAGAGTTGGTACAAGTTATGCTATGTTTCTTCTTTCTTAAGCAACAAAAGGCAAGTTGATGTTCTAGACTGATGCAGGCCCCCATAACATGCTGCAACCCTTTGCCTTGATCAGTGCAATGTGTCTCATAACTTGTGCCTAGAAGATTTTGACTGTACCACTTGGATTTGCAAAATGGACATAAAGTTCTACTTTTTCAAAATGGAAATAATGCTTTATCTATAAATGGATTAATCCTCTAGGCAATGCTTGAATACACAAACATGGTCTTGGCACAAAGGTTTGGCATTAAATTTATGAGTGTCAAAGGGTTTTAGGACCTATAATGTAGCACAAACTATGCTGACTTGAAAATGGCCTAAGTTATGAACATGTTCATGATCAATTCAAAAGTGAGTTTTGGCCATATTGAGAAGTTTTTGGACATTTTGGAAAGCTTGGAATGTGTACTACAATCCATCTTTGAAATGAAAATTGAAATTCCAAGTGGGAGTGTATGGAAAATGGCCTTGAAGTTAGGTAGAAAACCTTGTCAAAATGGTCAAATTTTCACTAAGTTAAGAATGGTTTGGTACCCCTATTCAAAAAACTGTAACTTGAGATACAAGCTTCATTTGGGAAAACTTTGCGAATCAAAGTTGTAGATTATGCAACAAGCTACAACTTTCATGTTTTGACTTTTGTTTGAATCCAAATGAATCTTGGTGAGAAAGTGGGGCAAAGTTGGGAAAAATTAGGGTTTTCCATAACTTAGAAAAATTCTAAGTTATGAAAAATTCCCATTTCAAACCCTAATTTGCATTTCTTGGTTTCTTGGTGAACAAGTTTCATGATTTGGCATGTTTTGATGAAAAATGAATCTTGACTCTTGATTTTGACCAAAAAGTCAAAGTTTGACTTTTCAGTATACAGTCAAAATTGATCAATTGACTGGGAAATTCAACTGTCAATCTTGTGTACTTGGGATCTTTTGAGTTTGTTGAGCATGTCAAGATAATTCCATGGGGTCCTTGAGTCCATATGTGAGCTTGGTTTGCCATTGGCTAGGTCAAACAGTCAAAAATTACCCTTGTGCAGTCAAAACCCTAAAAAATGACCATTTTGCCCTTTTGATGATCTGATCAAATTTCTTGTGGAATTATGATCCAAACTTGATCAAATGGTCTATGTGAGTTCATAATGTTGATGTGGGTCAATTTTCATGAGGTTTGACTGTCAATTGGCCACAGTTGACTTTTTCCCCAATATAGTTGATTTCTAGGTCAACTGTCCAATTGACTGGGCAAAACTTGGAATCAAGACGTGAAACTTGGTATGGATAAACTTGAGAGTCCAACATGAAGCATGAAAGTCATCTTTGGCATTTTAGGTCAAAATATCTTTGTGCAATCACAAACCCTAATTTAGGTCAACAATGCAAGGAGAAGTCTTGAGCAGAGGAAACCCTAACTGGATCTTGATCTTCAAGGGTCTTGTGATGAGAAAATGTTGAGGAAATGGGAGGGCAAATTTTGGGGTACAACAGTTGCCCCTGTTCAATCTTCTTGAACCTGAAGAGTTAGATTGGCAAGTTTTCCTTTCGTGACTCGAGGGTAAAAGGAGATTGGACACTAGAGTGCCCGAAAATTTGCACTCGCATGTTGGAGTATCAGCAATGTGATGTCGGGAATGGGCTTTTAAATGCCATTTGGAGAGATGGTGGATAGGGAGATGGGCTTATAGATGCCATCTGGAGATGCGACAGAATCTTGTCGGGAATGGGCTTATAGATGCCATTTGGAAGTGATAATCGTACAAGAGATTCCTCAGCGAGAACTTTGTGTATTTGAGAAAGGCAGATGTTTTCCTGGCTTGTTACAGGTGTTTGATCTTCAACCTCCTTATGCAGATATGCCCTGGCTAGATACAGGTATCGAATCTACAATCGGTTGTTCACAGATGTGCCCTGGCTGGATACAGGAGTCGAATCCGGAAATAGTCGTCAATAGATATGCCCTGGCTGGATACAGGAATCGAATCTGGAAATGTGGTCAACATATATGCCCTGGCTGGATACAGGAATCGAATCTGGAAATGTTGTAGTTGATAGATATGCCCTGGCTGGATACAGGAATCGAATCTTCGAACTCTTCAGACGTGCCCTGGCTAGATACAGAAATCGAGTCTGGAAACTGATCACTCTCAGATGTGCCCTGGCTAGATACAGGTATCGAATCTGGAATTGTGACAGTTGAAGGTAGTTGTCTTTGGGATTGTCTTTTTCCCTGAAAAGGCAAAAACATAAGTTGTACGCAATGTCATGATGTATGATATGCGTGAGGTCATGATGTTCAACATGAGATAGTGTTGTATGAACTTTATCATGTATGTAAGCAAGATGTATGAAAGTGTGAAATGTTTATGAATGTAACTTCGTCTTAGGAAAATAAATCCTTGACGATCGGCCGGGGAGTTGCTCTGTGGCCGAGATATTTTGCTGAAGTTTTGATGAGAGGCCTGCTGAGGACTTCAATGATGGATTCTGCTGGGGATAATGATGATAAACTCCGCTGGGGAACACCAAAGATAAACTTCGCTGGAGAATACCAAAGATAGACTCCTGCCGGGGATTGAGAGAACCTTGTCGAGGGCGATCTTCCGTGGTAATTAGCTGAGGATAACCCAGTTATAAGCCCTTGTGAGGAATAACTCTGAATAAAGCTCGGGAGAGACGTCCGTATTTTGCAGGGAACAAGCTTCCAGAATCTACTGGGGATAAGCGTTAAGACCTGCCGGGGAATGTTGTGCCTTTTCAGGATTGACGGGGAATCAACTCCGCTTGGGGAAAGTATTGCTGAATCTTGTTTTACTCTGCGGGGAGTTGAGATGATTTGGTCACATTCTTCAGTCGAATCTACCTTGGTACCTTGGAGGACAAAGCAACCAGACTGCATCAGACAACTTCACATTTGCCCCTGTTTTTGATGTCACCTGTAACTAATCTTTCGTTTCATATGCAAATATTTATGAATCAGCAATTTAATGTCAAATGCATATATCAAAAATGAACATTGGACGTTCTTCGCAAGACAAAACAGAAAAAAGGAAAAAACAATGGCAATTTTGTATGGACAAGTGAATTTGTATTGATTCGAATTTTGCCTGTGAATAGGCGTTTTTTGTACAAGAGGCTGACATCCTAGTAAGAGGACGCCGCCGAATAACATAGAATTTACAATTTAAAAAGAAAACAAAACAGCTATGTGAATAATCCCACTGGGTTCCAACTCTGCTATTGCCTTTATGTCTTCAAGCGTCTCATCACTTTGCTGCTTGGTTGAAGATGAAGCTGATTGGTCGATACCGAAATCTAAGCCAGATAGTTGATGTCGAATGCCGGATGCGAAGTGATCCAATGATACATAGTGTTACGCTTTATCCCTAACTTTTGCCTGGACCGCCCTTTCGGGTTTTCAGTCCACCGGGATACCCATTTTTGCCCAAGCCGCCTTTTCAGGTTTTCGACTTGCCGGGTGTACAGATTTTTTTTTATTTCATCCCTTATTTTTGCCCGAACCCTTTTGGTTCTCCGGGAAGCCCTTATTTTTGCCTAGGTATGTCAACCTAGCGGGTCTTTTATTCATGCGTAGTATCTTTTCACTATGTCTGCATTGGCGGGGTGAGGAAGGTCGTCACCATCCATGGTGGTTAGGATCATGGCTCCTCCTGAAAACACATGTTTAACCACAAATGGCCCTTCGTATGTAGGGGTCCATTTGCCCCGGGGATCACTTTGAGGAAGGATGATGCGTTTGATTACCAGGTCCCCAACTTGATACTCTTGTGGTCTGACTTTCTTGTTAAATGCCCTGATCATCCGTTTTTGATACGTCTGACCAAGACAGATAGCGGTGAGTCTCTTTTCATCAATCAGATTTAATTGATCAAGTCGAGTCTGGATCCAGTCATCTTCACTCAAGTCTGCATCCTTCATTATCCGGAGAGAGGGTATCTGGACTTCAATTGGAAAGATTGCCTCCATGCCATAGACCAAGGAGAAAGGAGTTGCCCCGGTTGACGTCCTTGCTGAGTTACGGTACCCATGAAGAGCGAACGGTAACATCTCGTGCCAATCTTTATAGGTCATTGTCATCTTCTGCACAATTTTCTTGATATTTTTATTAGCTGCCTCTACAGCCTCATTCATCTTCGGCCGGTAGGGAGAAGAGTTGTGGTGCTGTATCTTGAATTGTTCACAGAGTTCAGTGATCATCTTATTATTGAGATTGGTACCATTGTCCGTAATGATTCTTTCCGGGACGCCGTATCGACAGATCAGATTATGCCGGATGAAACGTGCCACGACGCTCTTGGTTACCGTTGTGCAGGAATCTGCCTCAACCCACTTCGTGAAGTAATCGATTGCCACCAAGATGAAGCGATGCCCATTGGATGCCGTCGGTCGGATCTCCCCTATCATATCTATGCCCCACATTGCAAACGGCCAAGGCGCAGTCAGAACATTCAGAGGAACCTGAGGGATATGCACCTTATCAGCATAGATCTGACATTTGTGACAAGTTCGAGAGTGTTGGTAACAATCGGCTTCCATTGTGGACCAGAAATATCCTGCCCGAAGGATCTTCTTAGCCATGGTGTGTCCACTGGAATGTGTCCCGAATGTACCTTCGTGCAGTTCTATCATGATCTTCTCTGCTTCAACCTTATCCACACAATGCAGTAGAGTTGAATCATGATTCCGTTTGTAGAGGATGCCGTTGCTGAGGAAGAATTTTTCCGCAAACCTCCTCATGAACTTCTTATCGTTGACAGATGCACCTTCAGGGTATTCCTGAGCTTCCAAGTATCTCTTCACCTCATGATACCAGGGTTTTTCAGTTGCCTTCTCGGCCTCGAGGTCGCAGCAGTATGCCGGTTCGTCCAACTTCCAGATAATGATCCGGGGAGCCTCATTGTCCCATTTAACTTTGAACATCGAAGACATCGTAGCTAGTGCATCCGCTAGCTGATTCTCCTCTCTTGGGAAGTGCTCAAAAGTTATTTCTTCAAAGTGGGGAAGCAAGGTTGATACATACTCCTTGTAAGGAATAAGATTTGGGTGTTTCGTATCCCACTCGCCTTTGATCTGATTGATCACGAGAGCGGAATCTCCGAAGACACTCAGAAATTTGATCCTTAAGTCGATTGCATCTTGTAGACCCATGATACATGCCTCATATTCTGCCATGTTGTTGGTGCAGTTGAAACACAATCGGGCGGTGAGTGGAGTATGAGTTCCTTTTTGAGATATGATTACAGCGCCGACGCTGTTACCCAAAGCATTGGAGGCTCCGTCAAAATTCATAGACCATCGGGATCCTTCCTCAGGTCCTTCATCTGGCCCAGGTACTTCACAGTCAGTTACCACCATGATGTCTTCGGCCGGAAAATCAAAGTTCAAGGATTGGTAATCGTCCACAGGTTGGTGTGCCAAATGATCTGCCAGTACACTTCCTTTGATTGCTTTCTGAGTTGTATACTGGATATCATATTCTGTTAAGATCATTTGCCATCTCGCTATTCTTCCAGACAGAGCGGGCTTTTCGAATATGTACTTGATGGGATCCATCTTTGAAATCATTAGAGTAGTGTGAGTCAGCATATACTGTCTCAGCCGGCGAGCAGCCCATACTAGAGCGCAACAAGTTTTCTCAAGCAGTGAGTAACGAGACTCACAGTCGGTAAACTTTTTGCTCAAGTAATAAATGGCGTGCTCTTTTAGGCCAGACTCGTCATGCTGTCCCAGCACACACCCCATTGAATTGTCAAGTACTGTCAAGTATAATATCAGAGGTCTCCCTTCCACTGGTGGCATAAGAATGGGCGGCTCTTGGAGATATTCCTTTATCTTCTCGAAGGCAGCTTGACATTCATCGTTCCAGCGTACTACTTGATCTTTCTTCAGTAATTTGAAGATTGGCTCACAAGTAGCAGTCAGATGTGAGATGAATCGGGCAATGTAATTCAGTCGTCCCAGGAAGCCTCTGACTTCTTTCTCTGTCTTTGGAGTTGGCATCTCTTGTATGGCTTTTACCTTGGCAGGGTCCACCTGAATACCTTTATCACTTACAATGAAACCTAGCAATTTTCCGGACCTCACCCCAAAGGTGCATTTGTTGGGATTCAACCTCAGCTTGTATAACTTGAGTCGGTCAAACAGCTTCCTCAGATGATCAAGGTGTTCTTCCTCAGTTTGAGACCTTGCTATCATGTCATCAACGTATACCTCAATCTCATGATGGATCATATCATGAAATAAAGCAACCATGGCACGTTGATAGGTTGCCCCAACATTTTTCAATCCGAATGGCATGACCTTGTAACAGAAGGTGCCCCACTGAGTCACAAAGGTGGTCTTTTCCATATCCTCCGGAGCCATCTTGATCTGATTATACCCTGAAAAACCATCCATGAAGGAGAACACCTTGTGTTGAGCAGTATTGTCGACAAGAACGTCGATGTGAGGTAGAGGAAAATCATCCTTGGGGCTGGCCCTGTTCAAATCCCTGTAGTCGACACACATCCTGACTTTACCGTCCTTCTTCGGTACTGGCACCACATTAGCCACCCACTGAGGGTAAGAAGTTACTGCTAGAAACCCAGCATCGAACTGCTTCATGACCTCAGCCTTGATCTTTTCGGACATCTCTGGGCGCATACGGCGGACCTTTTGCTTTACCGGAGGGCAGTCTTCCTTGGTTGGCAGGTGATGAACTACAATGTCGGCATCCAAACCAGGCATGTCTTCATAGGACCAAGCAAATATCTCCATGTAATCATGTAGCATCTAGATCAATCGTTGCTTTACGCTGAGCTCTAGATTAGCCCCAATCTTAACCTCTTTCCTATCTGTCTCAGTACCCAAGTTAACTGTTTCCACCGGCTCTTCATGTGGTTGAATAACCCTCTCTTCCTGGAGTAGCAGTCTTGCGAGTTCACCAGGCACTTCACAATCATCTTCACCTTCATCTTCGGCCAAGTTGATCGGATTCTCGAAGTCATAACTGGCGGTAGCAGAGTTGTTACCAGTGAGATCCATAGTGGATTGAAACCTGTATAAGTGAGTGTGTGTAAATATAGTTGTTTTGCAATATATAACACAAAAAGAAAAGAGCACAAGATTTGAAATGCAACAAATGTCCAATGTTTTGATTGATGATATATGGAAATGTCATACAAAAAGCCCTCACAAATGGAGCTACGATGCCCCGGGTAGGACACCGAGCCAATAAAGTTTTAACACATTGTTTGTTACAAATTGAAAATCAAAAGAAATAATTACTGCGTGACAAATGTGATAGGTGTAAAATCCTTTGCCGTCCAGTTGCTTGGTCCGTTGCTGGTAGTCGGGTAGATCCAACTGTCAAACTCTGCTTCCTCTACATCCTCCTCAATAGCATTCACCCTTGGGTTGGAGATAAACACTGGAGCCTTTCTGATCTTTTCCTTGCGCACAGCCCTCTGAGCCTCTGCAGTAAAGCCTAGCCCAAACTTGTCATTCTTTTGAGTGAAGTCAGGAAGCTGACCCCAATTCGCACAATTGCCTTTCTCGATTACAGCCCGGGCATCCTTCAAGGACGCCATCTTCAATGGAAAATCTTCTTCAACCACTGCCTCAGCTGATTCCAACACTGGAGGTACTTCCTCAAAATGCTGAAAGGGGGTTTTAATAAACTCCCCGTCCATCTCGATATACCGGAATGAATTCAAGTGACTAACCATGTATTCCTCCTCACCCTGCACAGTAACAATCTTCCCCTTGACAGGGTATTTGAGCTTTTGGTGTAGAGTGGAAGTTATTGCCCCAGCTTTGTGAATCCAGGGTCGACCCAACAAGCAGGAGTAAGATGGACGAATATCCATTACATAGAACGTTGAGTCGAAAACCTGGGAGCCCACACGAATAGGAATGTCTACCTCACCGTGCACCATCCTCTTAGAACCATCGAAGGCTCTAACAATGATGTTACTAGGTTTCAACTCCAAACCCTCACAATCCAAGCGATCCAATGCCTTTTTGGGCAAAACATTCAGGGAAGAGCCGGTATCCACTAACACGTGTGCGAGAGTAGTGCCCCTGCATTCTATGGAAACATGCAGGGCATCATTGTGATTTTTCCCTTTGGCGGTAAGGTCAGCATCTGAGAACCCCAAGCCATTGTCAGCTGTCAAATTAGCTACACAGTCGGTGAATTGATCCGCGGAGGTCTCTTGCGGCACATGGGCCGTTTTCAGAAATGAAATCAGGGCTTTTGCATGGGCCTCTGAGCATAGCAGCAATGATAGCATAAAGATTTTGGAGGGGGTATGCCCCAACTGTTCAACAACGTTAAAGTCACTCTTTTTGATAATTTTAAGGATTTCCTCCATTTCTTGTTGGGAGGCTTCCACAACAGTCTTCTTTGGTGCCTCCGTCCTGGCAGGCGAATCGGTAGCAACTTCTTTGCCCCGGGTATCAGAGGACTCGGCGGCAGTAGTAGACACAGAAACTTGAACTAGAACACGCACACTTGCGGGTGTGATGGTGAGAGGTTTTCGGATAACTGGAGGTGCAATGTCAGGCGAGAAGAGCCGGCCACTGCGGGTAATCTTGGCGGGACCAGTGATGTTACTGATACGGGTATTGGTGTTGAACTCCTGCTTCACCCCAAGCACATACACGTCGGCTCCATAATGCCATGGGACCGCTTTATCAGACTCATAGGGGAGAGGCCCCGGAACAGTAATACTAATGGGTGAAACAGACATAATTTGGATTGGTTTCTTTATGGGAGCTTT
Source organism: Vicia faba (assembly GCA_948472305.1). Classification (NCBI taxonomy): domain Eukaryota; kingdom Viridiplantae; phylum Streptophyta; class Magnoliopsida; order Fabales; family Fabaceae; genus Vicia; species Vicia faba. The sequence continues at coordinate 1,279,661,590 of OX451741.1, forward strand.
AGCAGGATTATAAATGGTGACAACAGATATTTCTTCAACGGAAACAAACGGAACAGCAGTTTTCTTGAACAGAATTTCCTTGCTATCCATCAGGCTTTGGATGCCTGATTTCAGCAGCGGACAGCCGGTAGGGATAACAGAACACAAGAGGCAGCCCTAGCTACAACCCGGAAATAAACCGGCTAGTAGTAAGTTCCTCTTAACAGTCAAAAGAGGGGTAACAACTTCATTCACCGAAACAGCATACAACTCTTCCTCAATGGCATTTACTCTATGCTGGGGCATAGGAGCAGTTACAACATTCGGTCTCTCAGGCGCTTCAAACTGAATTTCCTTTGCATCGATAAGATCTTGCACTTTGTTTCTCAAGGCCCAGCAATCATCAGTAGTGTGCCCGGGACTATCAGAATGATAAGCACACCGGGCATTTGGGTTATACTTAGGAGACGCAGTGTTGACGACTTTAGGAGCTTCTTTGATGGTCACCAAGTTGGTTGATAACAGTTGGGGTAAGATTTGAGATAAGGTCATACTCAGCCGGGTATACTGCCTCTTGGGCCTTTCACCTCTTTGTTGATTGTACTGCTGAGGAGCAGCAACAGGTTTTGAAATGACCAAAGCATTGACGGTTTGGCGACTTTCGGGCTTGACTTGTCTTCTAGGACCATAGACGGCACTTGCTTCTTTCTTGAAAGGCCTTTTCTCAGTACTTGTGGAGGCAGCTTTTTGTATCTTTCCTGACCTGATGCCAGCTTCAATTCTTTCTCCCGTCAGAATCAAATCCGTGAACCCAGCGGAGGAGTTACCAACCAAATGATTGAAAAATGGACCAGACAAAGTCCCTAGGGACATATCAACCAGCTCACGATCAGTCAATGGAGGCTGCACCCTGCCAGCCAAATCTCTCCATTTTTGTGCATATTCTTTGAACCCTTCGCCCGTTCCTAGAGACATACCCTGAAGTTGGGTACGCGTTGGAGCGAGATCAGAATTGTATTGATATTGTCTGTAGAATGCGGTCGCCAAATCTTCCCAGTGTCGGATGCTAGTTCCATCTAATTGGTAGAACCATTCAAGTTGTGACCCCGAAAGGCTATCTTGGAAGAAGTGAATCCAAAGGTTCTTATCTGCCGTGTAAGGTTGGATCTTCCTTACGTACGACCTTAGATGCTGCTTTGGGCAGGAGACCCCATCATACTTGGCGAAGGCAGGCGCCTTAAACTTGTGTGGAATTACTACCCCAGAAGATAACCCCAAATCTCCGAAATCCAACCCTGGCACATTCTGAATCTCCATGGCGCTCAAGCGGTCCTCCAATTGCTTGTATTTGTCAGCAGCAGGTGGGTATTGTTCGTTGTTGTAGTCCGTCTCGTTGTCAGAGACTGCAGGCCTAGGAGCTCCTCCCCCTTGGGGACTGTTTTTCTCAGCAGAAGAAGTAGTTGGTTCAGCTTCATTATGGAGTGTGTTCCCAAATCTGTGTCCAGTGTTGAACAACACAGTCCTCTCTTTCTTCTTCTTTTTCAGGAGTAGGGTCTTCAACTCTTGCTGTCCTTGGGCCAGGCTCAGGACCATTTCTTGAAACTGGGCACTTTGGGCCTGAAGGGCCTTGATTGCTTGCTCACTGGATGAGTCTGGATTCATGATGACTGTTCAAAATAAACAGCGAAGGAGATTAAGCAACCTGTGAAATAGGGTACCTGCTATGCATATGGTGCAATGGAATGCGTATGTTTTATGTTTTCAAAGACAAACAAGATTCAACTTTGTAGACAAAAAGGGAAACACACTTCATTAGATTAAAATTTTCAATTGTTCAACAACTTGCCCTTAGGCATTACAGGAATGAAAAATACTGGAAAGGAAATGAAAGCTATAAAAGGAAATATCCAAAGCCCATCAGTGCTCCCATGGCCTCCTTTTCTCAGTGCTGATGTAGTTATTCAGAACCAGCTCTTCCTCCAATTGCTTAGTCAGCCTCTGGATCTTCCGTTCCTGCTCGTTGAACTTTTCCCGATAGAAATCCCGCTCTTCCTTTAGCTGCGCCCAAGATCACTTCATTGTGTCAAAATCAGTGGGTATCTGAGGAGGGAGGACAGTTGGAGGAACCCCATCTTCATTAGGAGATTAAAAAATGAGAGGTCTAACAGCTTCGTACGGCATACCTAACCTCTGAGCACGGATGCAGACCCATTTGCAATAGGGTTCCATTGGTAGAGAAGTCTTTGGCCCCAACTCAAGTGGGTCAGCTTTGTGAATTCTGTCCCAAGCTTTAATGAATCCATGGCGTAGTTTGTCACTGTCTGTCTGGAACTCAAAATGGAAGTGAGGAACCAACATTTCATGAGGCCCAACTCCCCGGGCTCTTCCAAACTGACGGAGAGCTAAGCATGGATTATAAGAGATTCCTCCTTGGATATCAATCAACAGAACATTAGGGTATTCTCCTCAACGGTCAATAACAGCTACCTCATCCAAACCTCTGAGAGTCCAAGTGATGTCGTTATCAGTGAGAGACATTAGCCTACGAGCCCAACCCTTTCCTTCTTCATTCTTCAGCACGAACTTAGGAAGGTGCGAAATAAACCACCTCACTAGCAAAGGAGCACAACACCACGAAGTTCCTCGTTTTCGAGCAGTACGAGCATAGAGTTGTTGCAAGATATCACCCAAAAGAGTGGGTACAGGATTCCGAGACATGAAGATCCTTATGACATGGATACTGATAAAGGTGTCAGGATTGGGAAACAGTACCAGACCATAAATCAAAAGAGCCAGAATATCTTCGTACGCCTTGAAGTCCAAGTCATTCCAGAAATCATTAGCCTTGCCGACCAGAAATTTGACCAAAAAGCCCTTGACCCCACTTCTAGTTTCCCAGTTAGCTAATACCTCTTCTTTGGTCAAGGGGAGAATTGCAGCAATCTCTTCAGGCCTAGGAGTCTTTTCCAAACCAGTGAAAGGAGTTTGCTCCAAGACAGGGATCCCAAGCAAATAAGAGAATTCTTCCAGGGTAGGAACCAGTTGGAAGTCTTGAAAGGTGAAACAATGATACAGAGGGTCATAAAACTGGGTCAGAACACTTATCAGTTGTTGGTCCCATTTTGCAGTGATCAAGCCAAGGAGAGAACCATGTCTGTTGATGAAGGAATAAGTGTTTGGAATCCTACCAACCAAATCCTTGAGCAAAATTGGTGGTTGAACAAAGTTGAGCCGGATAGTATTCCTACGCACGGGCATCATGATGTCCTACAAAACAGAGCAAAGATGAAACTTTTTGTCTTTGAAATGGGTTAGTCCTTTATACATGATGCATGCAATGGTATGATGGAATGATGCTATGATGAAGCACACCACAAGTATTCACACAGGCAAACATGATAAGGCACACAAGTCACACAAGACACCCTTAGGTTTCAGGCCAGCATGAAGTTCAGGTATTACCCTCTTTTACTTTCGTTGGTTAAAACCTGTCCTATCAAAAGTAACCGGGTTCTAAAGGATCTCAAATCATTGGCTACCCTCAATCGGTCATAACTCCAGCATCGCAATCTTTTCTTCCGGCCAGAACCATCTCGAGAGTTTAGCCTCAATGAGTGTAGCATACTGCTACTGTCCTAATGGCCAAGTTTGTCAATTTAGGGTTCTAAGGTTGGTTGGTGTTTAATGACTCCTTAGAAGACCTATATTCTCCTCATTGTGAAATAAGGGATATAGGTACAGACCAAGGTGCCACACCAACGTAGCCACTGCTTCACCCATGTCGGTCTACGCCGGACAGGTCCCTCACAGATTATGCTACCTAAAAAGGGTATTTCCAAGATCCGGGTTAGGATCTATAAAACTCCGATGCAAAGCCCACAAATATAAAAGCAAACAAAGCAAACAATTGAAAACAAAGGTGATCTAAACCCTAAGGTTACTCCACTTTTAAGGTATTCCCCAGCAGAGTCGCCAGTTCTGTGATACGGTGGGAGAACTGACTGTGTGTTTTTGCGTTCGTATTCGCAAATGTTTCGGTTGAGCCAGAGTCGCCACCAACTTTTTATTTTATCCTAAGGAAAGGTTTAAAAAAGCACAGCAAAAACCTTTTGAGATGTTTTCTTGGGTTCGGGGAGTAGATTATAGAAAGGGAAGGTATTAGCACCCTTTCTATCCATGGTTATCCATGGGCTCTTAGTTACTTGCTTAGATCACTTGCCTTTTGTTTTTAATTGTTTGAAATGGTGCTTGTGTGTGTGGGTTTGAAAATGTTTTGAAAAGAAGCCAATGTGGTGGCAACCTTTGTAATGATCCATGTGGGGATGTATACAAAGATGTATGTCTTTTGAAAAAGTTTTCAGTTTGTTTTTGAAAGTTTGTTTTGAAAGTGTTGTGAGGTGTGTTTAGAAAATAGGCAAGTGTTTTGTTTTTGCAAGTTTGATTCAAGTAACTAAGAGGTTATCTACTATTAAATTTCTCAAAGTTTATTGCTATGTTTTAACCTTTTTAACAAGTTTGTTCCACCATTGTATTTGGTGGACAATCTCATGTTAGGATGTGAAAGGGACGGGCGCGGGTCATCGTTTAGACCATAATTGCAATGGTGCCAAGTATCTTTGGGCATTTTCTTTAAGGGACTTGATCATTTGTTTAGGCAACATTTTGAAAGTGTTATCGAGGGACTATGATCATTTGATTTGTTTGTTTTGCCCAAAGAGACCTAACATGCAATATGGCCCAATTTTGAAAGGCAACAAGTGGAATACCCTAGGGGGTGCAAGTGTGATTTGTGTGTCCATTTTCATGCTTGTTTATCTTGAAATTAGGTCAAAACTATTTTTCGTTATTTTTCGCATACAAACCCTAATTCTAACATGGTATAATTAGAAAACAATAAAGTGCGAAAATAAACTTACTAAGCTATTACAAAACCATATATGGGAAGGGGGGTACAAATGTTTGAATGGGTATTTTGACAAGGAATTTAAACCTAAAACTATTACATCAATATTGAATTATTTACAAGGTGATTAATTTGCATAAATTAAATAAAATAGAACAAATGTGCAAGATGCCAAAAAATGGTTTTTGTATGTATGGAAAAAGGTATTTTTACATGTCAAAAATAAAGAAAAGGAAAATATTATTTTTGGAGTTTTTCATGTTTAGGGCAAAATCCTAATTCCATTAAATAAAATGTATTATTTATTCAATATATACAATATTTATTATTTGTGTACAAAAATAAAATAAAAATGAAGTATATTTGTAAAAAATGTATTTTTAGTATTAAATATTAATAAAACAAAAATATGTATATTTTTGGTATTTCATTCTAAGTATATTAATATATATGTATTTATTTGTATAATTTACAAATTATTTTAATTATGCACAAAAATAATAATTTTTAATTTTTGTAAAAAAAGTATTTTTCACATAAAATTGTTAGAACAAAGTTTGAATCTACTACCCTATATTTAAGTTTTGATGATAACAAAGTGAAAAGATATATTATTTATAAGATTCATGTAAGAACTATCTGCTGCCTAAAATTATTATATTCTGACTTGCAGATACTCTGATTGATATAAGCAAGATCACATCTAATCAGCATCAGAATTTGGTTTTTGACACCAGCATCAGAAGTTGCCATATCAGAATGTCAGAATCAGATGATCAACTCACGTACATGCTGAAGCCTGATGAACAAGACTGCGCTCAACACTCTGATAAAGAAACACAACAGTTCATCAGCAGCTAAGCAGAGTCAGAATGAGCCAAGCCAGAACTTGCATTAAGTAAGCAACGGTACTGTGCATTGAAAGTAAATTAATACCAACGGCCTCATTCCAGACAAGATCTGCTCGATAAGGAAAGTTTGTTAATAGCATTGAATCAAGAATATTGCATCCAACGTTCAACATCTCAGTGCTATATAAACAAGAATTTGAAGATTGAATTGGCTAATGCTCTCCAAATCTCTACACGCATAAAAGCTGATCAAAATCTTCCTTCTCTCAGTTTTGCTAAACACTACACATTCTGATATTCTATCATTGTTTAGCAATCTAGTTTCTAAGCTTTAATTTGTGTATACATCACAGTTGTGATACAGTTTTGTAGAAAACATTCACACACTTAGATTTGATTTCTTTGTAAGAAAGTGTTGCCTTGACAAACCGGGTTATGGTTTGGATCAAGAAGGCTTTAGCAGTTGTTAAAGCAGTCTGTAATATTCAGTTGAATATAATGGATTAAGACCTCGTTGGAGAGAGGCGAAATTACCTTGACGGGTGGACTGGAGTAGTTTGAGATCAAACGAACATGGATAAAAATATCTTGTTCATTGCATTAGATTTCAGTTTTACAATTCAACCCCCCCCCCCCCCCCCCTTTCTTGTGTTTTCACTACTTCAATTGGTATCAGAGCGCCTGGTTCTGAGCTAAAACACTTAACCGTGTCAGTACAAGATCCAGCGTCAGAAAAACACAATGGCAGGAAACAATTCTCACATCAGCAATGACAACAATGAGGACAGAGACAGATTCGGCGGCAAACCTCCAGTCTTTGATGGAGAAAACTTTGATTACTGGAAAGACAGAATTGAAAGCTTCTTTCTGGCACATGATGCTGATCTGTGGGATATGGTGACAGATGGATACACGCACCCTGTGAATGCAAGCGGTCAGAAGATTGATAGAAAAACAATGTCTGATCAACAAAAGCGTGACTTCAAGAATCACCACAAGGCCAGAACCATCCTCCTCAGCGCCATCTCCTATACTGAGTATGAAAAGATCTCCAACAGAGACACATCAAAGAATATTTTTGACTCACTCAGAATGACGCATGAGGGCAACGTTCAGGTCAAAGAAACAAAAGCTCTGGCGCTCATTCAGAAGTATGAGGCGTTCAAAATGGAAGAATCTGAATCCATTGAAACCATGTTCTCTAGATTCCAGATTCTGGTAGTTGGTCTCAAAGTTCTGGACAAAGGATACTCTACTGCTGACCATGTCAAGAAAATCATCAGATGTTTACCCAAGCAGTGGAGACCAATGGTTACAGCTCTGAAGCTAGCTAAAGATCTCAACAAAATCACTCTGGAGGAACTTATCAGCTCCCTCAGAAGTCATGAGATAGAGCTAGAAGCTGATGAGCCTCAGAAGCAAGGTAAGCCTTTAGCATTAAAATCTAACAAAAAATTTGAGTCTAAAGTTTTGCAGGCAGTTGAAGAAACATCTGATGGATCCTCATCAGAAGAAGACGAACTCTCTCTCCTTTCCAGAAGAGTAAATCAACTGTGGAAGCAAAGACAAAGGAAGTTCAGGAATCCCAGAAGATCTGATCAGAACGAGTCTTCTTCCAGATACAGAAGGACAGATTCTTCCTCTGGATACAGAAGATCTGAAGGCTCCTCCAGTCGCAAAAAGCCAAACACCAAGGACATCATCTGCTATGAGTGCAATGAGCAAGGACACTATAAGAGTGATTGCCTAAAGCTTCAGAGGGAAAAGCCCAAAAAGAAGTTTGGAAGGGAGAAGAAGAAAAGTCTCATGGCTACATGGGATGACTCTGACTCGTCTGAAGCTGAATCAGAATCAGATGATGAGAGGGCAAACATAGCTCTCATGGCTAACATCTCAGAAGATAGTGAAGCTTCTGAATCAGACTCAGAATCAGATACTGAAGAGGTATTTCCTAACTTTGCTGTTAACTTTACAAAGGCTGAACTTGCTGAAAGCCTTAATGAGATTCTGGAACGTTATCAGCAAATTAGAGCTAAATTCAGAGACCTGAAAAGGAATCTTGAATCTGACTCTAATAAGACTGAGAGTCTCAAATTGGAAAATTCTGAGCTGAGAAATAAGATTTCAAAATTAGAAAACACTTTACAAAACTCTCAGAAGGAACCAATTTCTGAAACTCCCAGCAACGCTGATGAGATCATCAAGGAGTATGATCACAGTTTCCAGAAGTTCCTAGCTAAAAGCATAGATAGAAGCAAAATGGCTTCAATGATCTATGGAGTTAGCAGAAACGGAAGGAAAGGAATAGGATACCAAGGTAAGGTTCCTACACCAAAGAATGTCATGGACTTAACCATTAAACACACTCCTCTGAATTCACATTTTGTATATGGTCACACACATGATATTAAATACACTAGCAGTAAGCACTCTGTGAAACCAAAATTCAACCAGAGTTTTGGTAAAACTAACAAATCAGGACCCAAGAAAATCTGGGTACCTAAGGATAAAATAATACATGTTGCAGATATCTTTAGCAGCAAGTCAGAAACACCAGTCATGGTACCTGGACTCTGGCTGCTCACGACACATGACGGGAAGAAGGCATATGTTCCAAAGCCTGGAACTTAAGCCTGGAGGCCACGTTGGCTTTGGAGGCAATCAGAGGGGAAAGATAATTGGCTCTGGAACTGTAGGTAATGGAAATCTTACCTCTATTAATAATGTTCTGCTAGTAGATGGATTGATGCATAATCTGTTATCCATAAGTCAATTAAGTGATAACGGTTATGATATAATCTTTAATCAAAAATCATGTAAAGCTGTTAGTCAGAAAGATGGGACTATCCTGTTTAATGGTAAGAGGAAAAACAACATTTACAAAATCAAACTTTCTGAACTAAAAAGTCAGAATATAAAATGCCTTTTGTCTGTTAACAACGAGCAGTGGATCTGGCACAGAAGATTGGGGCATGTTAGTATGAGAAGAATATCTCAGATTAACAAACTCAATCTGGTCAGAGGACTTCCTAATTTGAAGTTCAATTCAGATGCTCTGTGTGAAGCATGTCAGAAAGGCAAGTTTGTAAAACCTTCTTTTAAATCCAAAAATGTTGTTTCTACCTCTAAGCCATTAGAACTTCTGCACATTGACTTATTTGGACCAGTTAAAACTGCTTCAGTCAGTGGTAAGAAGTATGGGTTAGTAATCGTAGATGACTATAGCAGATGGACATGGGTAAAGTTCTTAAGACACAAGGACGAGTCACACTCTGTGTTTGTTACCTTCTGTAACCAAGTTCAGAATGAAAAGGATCTTAGAATCGTTAAAGTCAGAAGTGATCATGGTGGAGAATTTGAAAACAAAGATTTTGAGTCATTCTTTAATGACAGAGGCATTCTGCATGATTTATCTTGTCCTAGAACTCCCCAACAAAATGGAGTTGTAGAACGAAAGAACAGAACATTGCAAGAAATGGCCAGAACCATGATCAATGAGACAAACGTTGCTAAGACCTTCTGGGCAGAAGCAATAAACACAGCGTGCTACATTCAGAATAGAATCTCAATAAGACCTATTCTGGAAAAGACTCCATATGAATTGTGGAAGAACAGAAAGCCCAACATTTCATATTTTCATCCATTTGGATGTACTTGCTTTATATTAAATACAAAGAATTATTTGAACAAGTTTGACTCTAAAGCACAGAAGTGTATTATGTTAGGATACTCTGAACGCTCAAGAGGGTACAGAGTATACAATACAGAAACACAGATTGTGGAAGAATCAATCAGTGTTCGTTTTGATGATAAGCTTGACTCTGAAAAGTCAAAGCAGAATGAAGTTTTTGCAGGTATAGAAATTGAATTTACAGGTTCTGAAGACAAGTCATCAGAAGCTCTCAACACAAACATTCCTTCAACGTCTGAAAGGAGCACTGCTAGCAATCCTACAACAGCTGCTGATCAACCTCAGAAGAGATTACCCAGAAGCAGCTTGGATCACCCAGAAGAGACTATCTTAGGAAGAAAGGAAGATCCAATCAGAACAAGAGCAAGCTTCAGAAACTCTGAAGAAACTCTTATGGGACTTGTGTCTCTGATTGAACCTTCTTCTATTGATGAAGCACTTCTGGATAATGACTGGATTCTGGCAATGCAAGAAGAGCTGAATCAATTCACCAGAAACGACGTGTGGGATCTCGTTCCCAGACCAAAAGGATTCAACGTCATTGGAACAAGATGGGTGTTCAGAAACAAGCTAAATGAACAAGGTGAAGTCATCAGAAACAAGGCACGACTGGTTGCACAAGGTTATAGTCAGCAAGAGGGGATAGACTATACAGAAACCTTTGCCCCAGTCTCCAGGTTAGAATCCATCAGACTTTTAATTTCATTTGCTGTTAATAGAGGCATCACTCTGTATCAGATGGATGTCAAAAGTGCATTCTTAAATGGTTATATAGAAGAATAAGTTTATGTACACCAACCCCCTGGTTTTGAAAATACAAAACATCCAGAACATGTTTTCAAACTAAAGAAGTCACTGTATGGTCTGAAACAAGCTCCCAGAGCTTGGTATGAAAGGCTAAGTAACTTTATGTTAGAAAATGAATTCACCAGAGGGAAAGTGGACACTACTCTATTCTGTAAATCAGTTAAGAATGACATCTTAGTCTGTCAAATTTATGTTGATATTATTTTTGGTTCTACTAATCCTTCTCTTGGAAGAAAATTTGCTAAGTGTATGCAGGCAGAATTTGAGATGAGCCTCATGGGGGAACTGGAATTCTTTCTAGGAATTCAGATCAATCAAACTCCAGAGGGAACTTACATTCATCAGAGCAAATACATCAGAGATCTTCTGAAGAAATTTGACCTCTCAGAATGTAAGCCATCAAAGATTCCAATGCATCCCACGTGCATTCTGGAAAGAGAAGAGGTAAGCAAAAATGTAGAACAGAAAGTCTACAGAGGTATGATTGGTTCTCTCCTCTATCTGACTGCTTCAAGACCTGACATATTATTCAGTGTTTGTATCTGTGCTAGATTCCAATCAGATACTAGAGAATCTCACTTAACAGCTGTTAAGCGAATTTTCAAGTATCTGAAAGGTACTACTAATCTGGGTTTGTTTTATAGAAAATCTAGTGATTACAGCTTAGTGGGCTACTGCGATGCTGATTTTGCTGGAGACAGAGTAGAACGAAAAAGTACTTCTGGAAGCTGCCAGTTTCTGGGAGAAAATTTGATCTCTTGGTCCAACAAAAGGCAATCAACAATTGCACTATCAACAGTAGAAGCTGAGTACATAGCAGCAGCAGGATGTAGCACACAAATGCTCTGGATGAAAAGTCAGCTTGAAGACTTCCAGATTTTTGAGAATAACATTCCTATACTCTGTGATAATACTTCTGCTATTTGCTTAAGTAAGAATCCCATTTTACATTCTAGAGCTAAGCATATAGAAATAAAACATCACTTCATTAGGGACTATATTCAGAAAGGTATTTTGAACTTAAAATTTATAGACACAGACCATCAATGGGTTGATATCTTTACTAAAACCCTTTCAGAAGATAGGTTTAATTTCATTCTGAAACATCTCAGCATGAAAGTTTGTCCAGAGTGAAAATGTTTTAATTCCATATATTTACCTTCAGAATGTAATTGTTTTACTGTGAACTTCTGATCAATCTTCTTTCAGAAAGATAGAACATGCAGATTGTATCAGATGCAAGTCTAAAGATCTGAGAGTCTAAGCTCAAAGACAGACATGCTGATCACTACATCAAACAAGTGTCATCCAATCATCAGCAAATCTCTGAAGCAGAACGCGTGCACGCTTCTGAGAAGGCAAAGCACTGATTGGGTGCATTGAGACACATGTCTGGTAACCGTTTTTAAGTATCTTTCTCAAATCCCCCAAAATCAGCAAGCATTTAATGAAAAGTAATCATGCTTTTAAAATGCAATCGTGATTTTTCTCTTTCTTAAAAACGTTTATCTTTTCAAAATATTTTGAAACTCTATTTAAACACATCAATCTCTCATTCTCATTCTTTACGTTCTCTCACTAACACTCAAGCGTTCTCTGCATATTTCTGTGTTCATCTCTTGCAAAACCCTTTTTCCTCAGTTTCCTCTCAAAACATTTTTAGTGTGAACATGGCAACCTCCAGCAGTGCTTCTGCAGGTCCTCAGAAGAAAGCATCATCTGAGAAATATCAAGTGCCACTCAGAACACTCCTCACTCCTGTGAAGAATCTTGAAGTGCTTTCTGAATTAATCATTGATTTTGGAAGCTTGAAGGAGAACGGTTTTGACCTAACAGAAGAAGTTAGGGCACAGAAGTGGGAAAGGTATTTTGACAGGTTGGTTGGACCAACATTCCCTATGCTAGTCAAGGAATTCTGGATTCACGCCAAGGCTTCAACGCATCTAGTCACCTCCTTTGTTATGGGGAAGAAGATTGTGATCACTGAGGATCACATTGCAAGGCTAATCGGTTACAGTGGCGGTGGCGTCCGTTGTGTGGACATGGCTGAAAGATGTGCTGATGTGGATGTGATAGTTGCAAGGATTTTCACTCATGGGGTGCCCAGCAGCAAGATCAAAGATCTGAAGGATCATTACAGAGTTTGGGATAAGATAATTCTGGGGTGCTTCAACCATAGGAAACCAACCTGTTCACCTGATTACATAAATGTGGATCAGCAGTTTCTGATCTACTTTATTGATCAGAAGGTAAAAATCAATCTGGCTCATTTTCTGTTCAACCACCTCAGAACAAGTGTGAAGGAAACCAGGGAAGAAGAAAGAACCAAGAGGGATTGGATACCCTTTGGAAGGTTGATATCAGATATTCTGATAGAGAATAGGCTGATAGAGCATCTGATAGAAGCTCAAGAGCTAAGCACCATTGAACCAACAGTTGGGAAACCTCTGAATGCAAAGAACTTGAAGAAGATGAAGTTGATAGAAAATATCCAGAAGGAACCCAGAGCTACTCCTATTGCTGATATCACCAGCAGAAGAGTTCCTCTGAGTGACTTTCCTTTATTTTCTGAGATAGAATCCAAACCAGAGGTGGTTCTCAGGTACTTGGATGCATGCAAGGCAGATGGTACAGATCCAAATCTGATTATCAAAGCTCTGCATCAACCTCAGCAAGAAGTGACTCTGAAGAAGACGAAGAAGAGGAAGGCACCTTCAGAAGGATCATCCCAGCAGACACCCAAGAAAAGAGGTAATTTATCTGCTGCTTCTGTTTTAAATTCTTCTACTATTCCAGCATCTATTCCTCCTCAAACCTCTCATAGAATCTCAATCCCCATCCCTACCATAGATGAAACTGTACCAGAAGAGGACCCTTCTGAGGCATTAAAACTCAGAAGACCCAGAACCAAACATCCCAAACCAACAATCTCAACAACATCAGCAATTGACAAAGTGCTGTCTGACATTGATTAACACACTTCTGATCAACCAAACTCTGAACCACAAATTGTCCCTCCTCCTGAACCAGAACAACAGCAATCTGCTGAAGAACCACTCTCATAAATTCCTGAAGAACCCCTTATCCCTGAACAACCAGAAATTCCGTCTCCCTCTCCTCAACCAGAAATTAATCCACCATCACCTCAACCTGAGTTTCATCACTCTGAAACTCCTTCTCCTCAACCATCTGAACCTCATTCACCTCAACCATCACCTTTGGCAATCCAGCTGCCAGGTGGAACAACAATCACCTTAGCACAATTGCCATCCTCATCAGAATCTACACCACCAAATACTCCCAAAACACCACCCAGTCCAATCATAATTTCTGATTCTGAAACTCCCTCTCTAAAACAAACAGCTGCCAAGAAAACCTCCGAAAACCCCAGCAGGACCTTCATAGACTTAACCAGTCTTGACCGTCTTGCTGATATGAAACATAAAATAGCCATCCCTAAACCAAAACAACCAGATGTTGGCTCTGGTATTATGAATTTTGAAATAGGTGTGCAGCAATGGATTGCTTCTTTGAAACAAGTATGTCCTGGAATGATTGACCCAGCTGCTTCTGATCAGCTCTGGTCACAATTCAGACTTTGGGTACGTGCTGAAGCCCTCAAGTTGTAGGATATCAACTATGAGCAGGCACAACAGAATTTCAGCAAGCTTCTGAATGAAGTTGGAAGTCAGCTTCTGAAAGAAGACGTGCTCCCTCTGGATAGTGAACCTTGGTCTAAGAAACAGCTAGCTTCAAAGGTGCAACCAGAAGAAGACAAGACCATTCAAGCTGAAGAAAGTCAAGCAGAAGATGTTGCTAAAAGCTCTCAGAAGCTTCCTGCTTCTGATGCTTCTCAAGCTGCCTTGGACAGGCAGACTCTGGAAGAACTAAAGCTAAATGACATGCGTCTGCAGCAGAGGATGGATGAAAATGACCAGAAGATGAAAGAAAGAATGGATGTGCAGGATAGCAAGATTGACACTGTTGTCAGCATGGTGCACAAGCAGAATGAGATTGCTGATCAGATCAAAGCCATGCTGGAGAACCTGTTCACACGCTTGCCCCCTCAACCTTAGTCTTTTTTCATTCATGTCTTTTTCATGTTTTCTTTGATTTTCTGATGTACTGTTTGAATATGTTTTGTACTATTTTCATGTTTTGATTCTGAACCTCTCAATATGATAAGTTTTTCTGATCTTAATTGTTTTAGCACATCACATACACTTTTTGATTGCTGACAAAAAGGGGGAGAACAAGAATGATATTTTAAACAATAACGGCTAACTAGACAGAAATTCTCAAACATTCTAACTCTATTACTTGAAAATGTTTTCTTTGTTTTGCTTAAGTCAACAGGTACAATGAAGCTCCTGGACACTCTGAAGACTAGAAGCTCTGATCACTATGAAACTCTGATCCGCTCTGATACTCTGATCCAAAGCAAAGCTCTGACAAGAAAAGCTCTGAAGCTCTGCTCTGACATGCTGATCTAAAGTTTCTGATAGTCAAAGACTCTGATACTCTGATGTTCAAAGAAAGGCAAAAAGATCTGATCCTGAAGAACACTTGTAAACAAAGGGAAGTAATAAACTCAGGGGGAGTATCTCTCAACTCTGATATCTTTTTACTCCTTATCTTTTTACCTCTTACTCTGATGCATCTTTCTGATACCTTTTCACGTTATTTTCATTTAAAAATATCTAGTTTTTGTCATCATCAAAAAGGGGGAGATTGTTAGAACAAAGTTTGAATCTACTACCCTATATTTAAGTTTTGATGATAACAAAGTGAAAAGATATATTATTTATAAGATTCATGTAAGAACTATCTGCTGCCTAAAATTATTATGTTCTGACTTGCAGATACTCTGATTGATATAAGCAAGATCACATCTAATCAGCATCAGAATTTGGTTTTTGACACCAGCATCAGAAGTTGCCATATCAGAATGTCAGAATCAGATGATCAACTCACGTACATGTTGAAGCCTGATGAACAAGACTGCGCTCAACACTCTGATAAAGAAACACAACAGTTCATCAGCAGCTAAGCAGAGTCAGAATGAGCCAAGCCAGAACTTGCATTAAGTAAGCAACGGTACTGTGCATTGAAAGCAAATTAATACCAACGGCCTCATTCCAGACAAGATCTGCTCGATAAGGAAAGTTTGTTAATAGCATTGAATCAAGAATATTGCATCCAACGTTCAACATCTCAGTGCTATATAAACAAGACTTTGAAGATTGAATTGGATAATGCTCTCCAAATCTCTACACGCATAAAAGCTGATCAAAATCTTCCTTCTCTCAGTTTTGCTAAACACTACACATTCTGATATTCTATCATTGTTTAGCAATCTAGTTTCTAAGCTTTAATTTGTGTATACATCACAGTTGTGATACAGTTTTGTAGAAAACATTCACACACTTAGATTTGATTTCTTTGTAAGAAAGTGTTGCCTTGACAAACCGGGTTGTGGTTTGGATCAAGAAGGCTTTAGCAGTTGTTAAAGCAGTCTGTAATATTCAGTTGAATATAGTGGATTAAGACCTCGTTGGAGAGAGGCGAAATCACCTTGACGGGTGGACTGGAGTAGTTTGAGATCAAACGAACCAGGATAAAAATATCTTGTTCATTGCATTAGATTTCAGTTTTACAATTCAACCCCCCCCCCCCCCCCCCCCTTCATGTGTTTTTCACTACTTCAAAAATATTTTCAGAATATAAGATGAAATAAAATAAAAATAAAAATGTATTTACACCATTTTAACATTTTTTCAAATAAAAGTATATTTATTTACTTATTTATGTTCAAATAACTAATCCAATCAAATAAATATCTAATAAATAGGAAAATGGTATAAAAAAATATTTTTATATTTTTTGTATGATGAGGAAAAATAAATAAGTCAGGCCAAAAAAAGAAAAGTCAAAAAAACATTAAATTGAATGAAATGGGCTTAGAGGGTGTAAAACCAAAAACATGGTGCAAATAAGAAATATGGAACAAGCCCAGCCCAATAGACCCTTCTTCAACCTCCAGCCAGAAACGTTCAAAAAACGCGCGCTTTGTTCCTCCATTCAAACATCTTGATTCCTGGCTTTTTAGTGAAAACTCATAACATAAAAAATGTTCAGCATCAAGAGACGAATTCAACCATATGCAGAACTTGTCTTAACTCTCTAAGATGAGGGGGAATTTCTTCTCCCCCAAATCCTGACCTAGATTTTCCTCCATGTTCAAGCTCAAAATTCTTGCAACACACATAATATAAATAAAATCTAATTATATGGGCATGTTCAGGGCAATGATTATGACATATTCTCTTCACAAACCTAAAGCTAACAATGCCTAATAAGAGAGATACGAATTCAAAAACTTACCTGTTCAGTTGAAGTTCTATTTGGCAATGGAGAAGCTTTTAATGCAAGGTGATGATTGGGATAGTTCCCTTGAGGTCCAGGGATGCTATTCCAAGCTTTACTTTGTCTTGAAAGCTTTTGAATCGAGCTAGAGTACTTCACCTGCAAATCAGAAAAGTGAAAATGGTAGAACCAGTTAGAGGGATTACAGGTCGTGTTTTAGGCTTTGGTTAGCTTGCATAGATGGTATGGAAGGTGTGTGAACTGGTTTGGGCAAGAAAGCTTGAGAGGAATGAAAGATGGAACTCAAACTGCAGGCCTTGCCCTGTTCTTGCAGTTTGAAGATGATTCTAAGAATGGGAGTGTATGAGGGATGTTAGGGTCGTGTACTAGCTTAGTTGGTATCTCTTGAATGTGTTTTACAAGTTTGCTTAAGTGTTTGTAAGCTGATATGAGAGTTGGTACAAGTTATGCTATGTTTCTTCTTTCTTAAGCAACAAAAGGCAAGTTGATGTTCTAGACTGATGCAGGCCCCCATAACATGCTGCAACCCTTTGCCTTGATCAGTGCAATGTGTCTCATAACTTGTGCCTAGAAGATTTTGACTGTACCACTTGGATTTGCAAAATGGACATAAAGTTCTACTTTTTCAAAATGGAAATAATGCTTTATCTATAAATGGATTAATCCTCTAGGCAATGCTTGAATACACAAAACATGGTCTTGGCACAAAGGTTTGGCATTAAATTTATGAGTGTCAAAGGGTTTTAGGACCTGTAATGTAGCACAAACTATGTGTTTACCTTGGTATTTGGTAAACAACCGCTGATCCTCCAAATGGTTACTTATTTGGTTACTCGCAGGATCGATCAGATTGATCCTAGGACATAGGTTGATTTTGAAGTTTTGGTTAAATTGGATATTGGTTAAATGACAATAAAATAAAGAGGCTTTAAGTAAATTGCATGAAGAAAGGACTTGGTAAAATAAATAAGGCTTTAAATGAAAGGGTTCGACAGGAAAGTAAAGAAGAAAGCAAATAAATTTCTGGGAAAGTAAATGACTTTGATTAATAAAGTTGGTGTTTCACACATACATTTCTCAACAATTCTTTCTCACACGCTGGGTACTCGAATCTATATGAGTGACTTTGTATAGAATTGTGAACACACGCGAGAAACTACATGACTACTACTATTTATACTAAAACATCCCAAGTAACCGTCGGGCAGTTACACTGCTTCGAGATGATTCCACTTGGCACGTTCTCAATGTTCGACGCTCCAGATCTTCGCACGTTGCACTTGGTAACTGCTGGAAACCGTTTTCCCTCCAAACGCTTGAATTTCAAACTGCTCCACTCTGAACCATCGAACACCTTCATCGAGAAACATCTTCGACGAGAAACTCCTTCGACGTCGAAGGCAACCAACTTCTCCCTTGGAAGAAATCTTTTAAGTACCTTGCCATCTTTCGATGGGCATTTCGACGGACCTAGCTAGTCGAAAACATCCTTCAGCTTTAATGGCTGACATTAATAAAACAAAGGTGTCGAATTTAAAAGCCAACAAATTGCCCCCCAAGAATGCCTTATTTCGACTCTGAAAGAAAAAGGCATTCTTTGAAACGCCATTCGACACCTGTCTTTTCACGCTTAGTCACAAATTAAATTATGCACTTTTTGTTGTCTTCTACCAAACCACTGGCAATCCCAAGAAAACCATCATTTATCCGTACCTAAGACGTCACTTCAGTACGGCGTGCAGTGCCAAACGTCATTTCAGAATTTGTCATTATGACAATTCCCAAAAACGAGGACGCCCGCTGCGTCCCTCTATTTCTGCAAAATGGCTAAAACAACAGGGGGATGCCACGTGTCCGACTATCTCCTGCAACATTAAATGGCATTTAATGTCCTCGGTTTTGGGGATTTTCCCCACTACTATAAATAGCAGTAAGTACCCCACTGTGGGACTTTTTACGCCATCTAGCCTTCAGACTTCTCTATTTTCATACAAACTTGTCATCTTTGCAAAACCCTTTCTTTCTTCACTTCGTCTTCAACCTCACCATTAACAATGGCATCTGGTTCCAATGCTCCTAGCGCTACCGTACCATCTGGAAACGTCAAACCTAAGGTTTTCGTCACCGCTCCAGTAGTAACTTCTACAGGCCAACGAAGGGTCCCTGAACCCTTGGACATCGCCGTACGTGATGCTTACTCACACCACCTTATGATCCCGGTTGGATATTCCAACCAGATCTTTGCTATGTCTGGCCCCTTGTATCCAAGTATTGCTGAGGCCATGAAGATCAAGAGTTATTTTCCGGTAGTTGAGAAACTTAAACCGGTTGCATGCGCCAAGAAAGATGCAGAGGATAATGAAGAGCCTGCTAAAGAGAAAATCGACCTTCGTTTCTTCAACAAAGGTGTTAGGGCTTTCAGGTCTGGCCCTAGCCTTACTCCTGATTACGTTGCTTGGCTGGAAAAGATGGAGAAACGCCAAGCTTCGATCTGGAAAGATATGGGGATTTTCGACCTGGTGATGTTGTCGAAGACAGGTTTGAACTATTCTCTGGAGATGTTGATAGCTTCTCTACTTTTCTGGGACTACTCCCACTTTACTTTCCATCTTCCCTGTGGGATGCTGACTCCTACACTCTTCGATGTGGCCGCTATCACTGGCCTTCGACCCACCGGGGACTACTTCGATCCGGAGGAGATGTCGGAGGATCAAATTGGATTCTCTGACACCAAACCAACCTATACCACCTTCATCAATCACTACCACGACAGGTCGACGGATGCTGTGTCGGATGTCGAACACATAACGTTTCTAGCCTTATGGCTGACTCGCTTTGTATTTTGCTCGAAGTCTTTACAAGTGACCAAGAAGATGGTCACTCTCGCCACTCAACTCCATCATGGCCAAAATATCTGTTTGGCAGAATTGATTTTGGCTAGCCTCTATGATTCGATTAGTAATGGGGCAACTCTTCTAAAAATTATCGAGAACAGGGCCAGTTTGCTACTTGCTGGGCCTTTTTGGCTGCTCCAACTGTGGCTCAATGCCACCTTCGAATCTTTCTTGCCTAAGAAGGTTCAAATAAATGAGCAGGCTCCAGAGATAGCGAACAGACGCGTCGAAGGAACCAGACTGGCTCTGTTGACGCCTATGGAAGATGGACTGGAGTTTCAGCAAACTTTCACCAACTTCGTTCTGATGTTTGCTCGAAGGAAAGAGTTTGTTTCGACTATGGCTCCGTTTGCTCGACGGAAGGTAGGCCCAGCATGGTTCACAAGGCCACATCCAAGGACGTCGAGTGGTCCTCAAGTTGACGAACATACAATAATGTGGGAGACGTTCCTCACACCAAGGATCATGCCTCTTCGATTCAGGAGCTCTAAGACTCACTTGAGTCTGATTGCATACCAACCAAACCTGGTATCTCGCAAGTTTGGTATTATTCAAACCCTACCTTCTCCAATTTTTCCAAGAGAGAAGTCTATGTTGTACTTCTGCAATGATTACACCGAAGAAGCTGCCACTAAACATATCGGAAGATATGCTGGTCGAACAGTTCTCTCGTTGTTTGACTACCAGCTCAACTTTCTTTGCTCACCATCCTTCGAGGAGTGGTGGAAAAGTTATTACGCTGAGGAGTTTTTTGACGAGAAGGACTTCGTGGATGAGCTTCAGAAATCTTTTGTCCTTGTGTTGGACAAAATAAAGAAATGTAAGTTCATCCTTTCACATTACTTTGTCTTTCTCTTTCGACTGCTAGCCTGTTAACTATTTATTTGATTTCAGTTGTTCGAAAGCCTGTAGCCAAGAAGGCTGCAGAGAGCCAACAGGGAGGAGGCCCCTCAACAAAACCTCGACCGCCGGCGAAGACTACAGCACCGGCGAAGACCACAACCAACCAACAGGGGGAAGGCCCTTCGAAGAAGCCTTCTGTATCGGTAACCAGACTTTCATTATTTTCTTCTGGCTTTCGATTTTTGACTTTCGATGCAATTGCTAAATCGAATTCCCATTGGTTTTTTAGGCACCTTCGCCCAAGAAACGGCCAGCACTGGTGGTCGAATCTGGGAGTGATGAAGAAGGTGATTCTCCCCCTACTCCTCTAAAAAGGCGAAAGCTAACGAAGGACGCTCCTGCTCCTGCTCCTGAGGGTCGAACAATTAGAATAAAGGTTGCTGGGAGAAAGCCCAGGCCACCTCCAATGATCATTGAGGAGCCAACGGAGGAGGAACTAAACGTTCTTCTCAATAAGCCTGTCGAAAGCGACAATTCCAGCCCTGGGGATGAAGCTAATTTACAGGTAATCTCTTAGATCCTTTTTGTAACTTAGGTGTAGATACCTACATTCGACTATGTCTCTTTCGATTTCTGAAGATTCTTCTTCTTTCCTTTCTCAGGACACCACTGAAAGCTCACCGCCAAGGACCTCTGAAACACTGGAGTCTGCTGAACTCAGCAGGCCACAAGAAAAAGGCTTGGAAAATGACGAAGCCCATACTGAAATAAATGAGGCCAATGTTGAGACGGTATAAAAACCAGCAGAGGATCCTCAAACGGAAGAACAACAGCCAAAAGAGGTTCAGGTGGTGGATCTGTCGGAAGAGAATCGTGACGAAGGGGACCATGGCAATGCTGGCGAAGAAAACCAAGGTGCCGCTGGCGAAGAGAACCAAGGTGACACTGGCGAAGGGCACCAAGGTAACGCTGGCGAAGGGCACCAAGATAACGCTGGTACTGCCCCAGTCCGAGTCGAAGGGAAACAAGTCGAGACACCTAACACTCAACAGCCTCAAACCCAAGACAATGCTGTTGCAAGGGTTGTTACCTCAACGAAGCACAGGTCGAAAGAGGACTTAGAACTCTTGAAAAAAACTGACCCTGTTAGCTATCTCAACGCAATCATCGAGAGCAAGAGTTCGTCCGATGCTAGTCAGGAGGTTCCTACCCTGTCGGGGAAGTCCACTGAAACCTCTCCTCTTGATGAAGCTTTAGCGAAGGTTAAGGCCCAGTTTTTCAAGAAGGACTTGATTAAGGCTTTAGAGGGGGACCCCACTGCTCCATCATACTTGAGGGATGTTTTGAATGCTGTCGACTTGTTAGCTGTAGCTCCAGAAGTTTCAGGCTTGATCATGGAGTTACACTCCATGATTGATCAAGTCTCAGCAGATTATAGGCGCCAAAGGGGCTTTAATAGTCAGCTTGAGGTGTTGTATGGCAAAAGTTCCTCTGCATGGACTGCTGTTTCGGAGACGACTTCTCGAATTGCGGAGTTGTCGAAGCAAAAAACATCTACGCAGGAAGAAGTCGATGCCATCGATCGAGAGAATGCTTCCTTCAGGGCACAAATCGAAGAAATAGAGGCTAAGATAAATGCCAACACTAAACGCAAGGAGGAACTTCTTTCGACCGTCCTAGACACCAAAAGTCAAACTGAAATCAAACAAGGCCTGGAATTTGCTGAGAAGGCCCAAGGCTTCGATGCTCAGATTGCCAAGCTTGTGCAGGAGAACGCCTGGTGCAAGAAAAGATTGGAGCTGCAGCAAGTCAAATACCTTCGACTCAAAGACTCTGTTCCCTTCTGATTGATTCAGCTTTTGTAACCATATTTTGTAATCTATATTCGACAACATTGCCATCTTGGCTAAAATTATAAAAAATTTCCATTTTGGCTTTTTATGGTTAATTTAGTCTTGTTATTTTATTATTTTATTTTTATCTCTTGGAGTGTAGGTTTGTATTTTTTCAAATATTTACCATTTACTCTCAAGAGCCTTTTATCCTCACCTAACTCTTCGACTTCATAGGCTCCACCAGAAAAAGTTTGGATAACTCTGAATGGTCCTTCCCATTTGGGTGACCATTTCCCCATGCTTCGATCCCTTCGATCCATGGGAAGAATTACCTTCCAAACTAGTTCTTCAGGCAAAAATACCTTAGGTTTTACCTTTTTATTATAAGAGTCTTCTACTCTTTTCTTCTGAAGCCTGAGTAGGTCAAGAGCGCGCAATCTCTCTTCGTCTAAATCCACCAGTTCGTCTAACATCATGTTCCAATAAACTTCAGTGGGAATATCATAATGCCTCTGAACCCTTGCAGATTGAAGACAAATTTCTGCTGGCAACACTACATCATGGCCAAAAGTTAGCCTATATGGTGTTGTACCAGTGGCTTCTTTTGGGGACGTTCGACAAGCCCACAGAATCTGGTCTAACGTCTTATGCCAATTCTTTGGTTTCTTCCCAACATGCTTTTTTATCAAGCCAATCACTACTTTGTTTGCTGCTTCGACTTGACCATTTGCCTGTGCATAATAAGGCGTTGATGTTAGGAGTTTGAAACCTGTTTCCTGAGCAAATTCCTGCATCTTTCGACCAGTGAAAACTGATCCTTGATCAGTTGTTATCGTCTCAGGGATTCCATACCTAAAGATAATGTTCTTTTGAATAAATTCAATGACATTTTCTTGGTCTACATTGACTAAAGGGATAGCTTCGATCCACTTAGTAAAGTAATCAATGCCTACCAGTATGTATTTCTGACTCTTTGATGATGCTGGTCGAATCTCTCCAATGAGGTCCAACGCCCATCCTCTAAAGGGCCAAGGCTTCACTATCGAGTGAAGTTCGCTTGCTGGTACATGTTGGATGCCTGTATGGACTTGACACTCTTGACAACCTTTGGCGAACTCAACACAATCTTTCAGCATAGTGGGCCAATATAGTCCTTGTCGAAACAACAACCATTTCATCTTATGGCCTGCTTGGTGAGCCCCACATGCTCCAGCGTGCGTAGTCGAAAGGGCTATGTATACCTCAGTTTCACTTAAGCATTTTAGCAATACCCCTTCAGGCGTTTTTTTGAATAACTCATTACCCATGAGTACATAACTCAACGCCCTGTACTTTGTTTTTCGTTCTGTCAAAGCTCCTGGATTTTGAAGATAGTCCACAATGGGTTTCCTCCAATCTTGCTCTGATAAATTATCTATGAACGAAATTTCGAAGTTACTTTGATCAGCATATCCTAGTCTCGTCGATTCCAAGTCTGTTGGTGATAGACAAGTTGCTTTTATCTTTTCTCGAACTTCGATTGCTCTTTGCAATCTCGTTTTTGAAATCTTATACCCAGATGCAATCTGTGCCAATTCGTTGGCTATTTAATTTTCGACTCTGGGTATGTGTCGAATATTGATCGTTTCAAATTTTTTCAATAAACGATTTGCTATCACAAAGTACATAATGAGATTCTCTCTTATGCATTTATATTCCTTTGTGACTTGCTTAATGACTAACTCTGAGTCTCCCATTATTTCGACTCGAGTTGCCCCCAATTCCAACAATATCTCAAGGCCAGTAATTAGAGCTTCATACTCAGCCTCATTGTTCGAACAAGAACCTGATATTTTGTACTTGAATGTTGTTGGAATTTTATCTGGAGAAATAATCAAGACTCCTACCCCTGTTCCATCTTTATGGCTGGAACCATCGAAGTAGAATTTCCAAGGCTCTATCTCCACATAATTAATATCCTCAACTTGAATTGAGTGGTCGACTATGAAGTCTGCAACCACTTGTCCTTTTACTGCCTTAAGAGGCATAAAGGTGAAGGAGTATTCAGTTAATGCTAATGCCCACTTGCCAATTCGACTGTGCAAGATAGGTTTCGACAACATATACTTGAAAACATCAAAATGAGACGAAACATACACATCAACTGGTTTTATATATTGCTTGAGTTTTGTACAAGAGAAATACATACATAGACACAATTTTTCAACTTCACTATATCTAGTTTCTGCATCGTTCAAAACTCTACTGAGATAGTAAATGGGTCTTTCGACTCCATTCTCATCCTCTTGGGCTAACATGCTTCCCAAAGTTTTGTCGGATGCAGCTATGTACAATCTCATACTCCTATTGCTACAAGGAGGCACCAAAATAGGTGGCTTAGTGAGGTACCCTTTGATTTTGTCGAAGGCTTCTTGTTGCTCTTGCCCCCATTCGAACCCTTCTTTATTCAGTCGAAGTAAGGGTGAAAAGGCCTGAGCTTTCCCACTTAGATTAGATATGAATCTCCTTAAGAAATTTATCTTGCCTAACAGAGATTGCAGTTCCTTTTTATTCGATGGCGCTTTCGCTTCCAGAATTGCCTTCGTCTTGTTCTGGTTGATTTCGATTCCTTTCTTGTGGACAACGAAGCCCAAGAAATCTCCAGCTTTCACACAGAACGCACACTTCAAAGGGTTCATCTTCAGACCATGTTCTCTCATTCTTTCGAATGATCTTCGAAGGTGGTCAATATGATTCTTCCTGGAAACAGATTTTATAACAATGTCATCAATATATACTTGCATAAAAGTGTTAATAAAATCATGGAAGATAGTGTTCATTGCTCGCTGGTACGTTGCCCCAGCGTTCTTTAGGCCAAAAGGCATCACTACCCATTCGTAAGTGCCTAAGGCCCCAGGGCATCGAAAAGCTTTTTTCGACACATCCTCTTCAGCAATGAATATTTGATTATATCCTGAATAACCATCGAGCATACTCAGGTATTCATAGCCAGCGGCAGAATCGACTAGCATTTCCGCCACAGGCATAGGATATTCATCTTTGGGTGTAGCAGCATTCAAATCTCTGAAATCTATGCACACCCTTAACGTACCATTTTTCTTAATTACTGGCACAATGTTTGCAATCCATTCGACATACCTTGTAACACGTATGAATTTGCATTTCAGCAGTCTTTCGACTTCCATCTTGATCTTCGACAGTATTTATGGAGCGAAGCGCCTTGGATTTTGCTTGATTGGCAACTGAAGTTCTACCAATCCTCTGTCGAGACCAGGCATTTCGTCATAATCCCATGCAAAACAGTCTTTGAACTCTTTCAGCAATTGGATTACTTCCAACCTAAGTTCTGGATCAATTTTGGCGCTGATGTAAGTTGGCCTTTTCTCTGACCCTTCGCCTAAGTTGATTTCTTCTAAAGGATCTTGCGCTAACATTTTAATGTTGTTCGCCAAGGGGTCCTTTTCGAAGCCCAAAGGCTCATCGTCATAGATGGCGTCGAGCCTCTGTTCCTGCATTTCTTCTGGCATGATATCAGGGGGTCTTGGATCGAAATCCTTTCCTGGACCTGCAGCAGATAACTGTTGATCATTGGCCTGTGTGGCCATGTACTTCACTTCGGCTTCGAGAGCCGTTATCATCTTAGTTTCGGCTACATAAGACAAAATTCGCTTCAAAGATTGTGACTCAGTCATTATCACTGAATTCACTTCCCCAACCAGTTGGTTGGATATCAGTTAACCCATTGAAGTCTATGTGGGACAAGTCTTCTCTGTCCCATTGGAAACCATGCTCAGGATGCAGGTATAGGGAACAAAAAGTGTTTGGCGCTGGCGCCATGTCGAAGTCAGGTGTTGGACATGGCCCTATGTGAGCCAAGTTCTTGTCGAAATCTGCCAAACCCAGGTGATTCACTTCGCCCAGGTAGTAGCTTTGATCTGCCTCTATGTTTTCGACCATCCCATCTGGACGCCATAGGAGCAGCCTCTGGTGCATTGATGATGGCACAGCTCCAACACCATGAATCCATTCACGGCCCAACAAAAGATTGTAGTTAGGTTTGGCCGATATGACCATAAACATCGTTGGTCGAAGGATAGATCCTACTTTGATATCTAGCTGGATCACTCCCATAGTGGTCCCTATGCCGCCCTCATAGTTCGACAGGACCATGTTGTGAGGCTTAATGTCCTCATCCCTTTTGCCAATTTTCCTTAGCATAGAGTGAGGAATAATGTTGATGGTCGCCCCGCAATCCACCAAAATTTTATTCACAGTAGTTTCTTCGAGTTTAGCCCTTATAAATAAAGGCTTGAGGTGATTTTTCATCGCCTCTGTAGGTGGCTCGAAGAACCCATTTTGTTCCTCAGTGGTGCCATTGTCCATGACGAAATAGCACACTGGCCTGTGTTTGGCCATTTCTTGTTCCACTTCCCAGTCACTTACTTCGACCTCCACCTGTCGGTTGAATTCTCTGGGCAGCACTGAGACTATATTCACCATTATGTCCAAAGTATCATCAGACTCAGAATCGTCTTCGTCTTCGACTTCACTTTAGTTAGGCCAAACTAGCCTGTTGGTTACTGGCTCTCTTTCTAGAGGTTTCCGTTGCCTCCTTTGAGGAACATTCGAACTGGTTTCTGCCTTTGGTTCGTTGGCAGCCTCCCTTTCAGCTTTTCGTCTCCTTTGGTATCTCCTCCATTGAGATCGAGACATGGGATTTTTACCTTTGTAGTTGCTTGACACTTGTGCAACTTTAGGTGCAGCAACCTGAGGCTCTTTCTTTTGAGTCAAAGAGGAACCCCTTGGCACGTCGAAAGAGTGCCATTTCTCCTCACTTGGCCTTTTTCGACCAGAGGTTTTGTACCAAGTATCTACAGGCACATTTGTGGGAGGCCTAAAAGTCAATGGCCTCTTTTCTTGGTTTGAACCTCTTTGGGAGGCACTTCTGGGATCATGTCGAAGATCAACATTTTCCCTTCTCTTATTCGCTGCTCTTACGCCTTGAATGTGCTCAGCAGCTTTTTTGTCAAAGATCGAACTGCATCTTGGACACAGCATCACCTCTGATTTCTTTTTCTGGCATCTTTGTAGAAAATCTGCCAAATTTTCATTTTCCCGAGGGAAAGCAGTCTTATTAGCTTGTTCTTGCCTCATGGCCTCTTCTGATGCTTTTGGGTCAGAAAGTTCGACCATGTTGATATTCATTGTATCTTTGTTAGCAAGAGTTAACTGCTTCATTTGTATCTCCGGATTCTCCGTCTGGCCTTGAACTGTGGCCAAGTGGGAACTGGGTTTTGGTCCAGTTTTTTGTGCTTCAGCGGGCTCCAACTTCGGGCTTTCGACCGCTTTCTGAACTGCTTCAATTGTCTTCCTGGATAAATTTCCAGAAAAACTGCCAAAGATTGGCATGTTGATGTGGTCCTTTGAGACATCGACCATTGTGATTCCTGGCTTCTTCGACTGGCTCCTGGTTGCCTCTATCACGTTCACCTCAGAGGGCTCAGCATAGTGGGCTTCAGCCTGCAATGGATTTGAGTCGACAGCCATGGGGGTTTTGTCAGCAAACTTCAACCTCCCTTCTTCGATAGCGTCTTGCACAAGATTCCTGAAAAGAAAACATTGAGAAGTTTTATGGCCCAAAAAATTATGATATTTGCAAAAACCTCTCTTCTTTCTTTGATCAAGAGGAGGCACTTTTACCCCTGGGGGTACTATCATTTGGCCATCTTTAACAAGCAAGTCAAATATTTCATCACATTTTGTGATGTCAAAACTATAAGTCTTTTTTAGGAACCTATCGCTGGTCCTTTCTGGACCAATGGGATTTTTCCCACTTGAGGGGACTAACAGTTTACAAGAGTATGGTGGCCCTTGTTTCAATTCCGCTAAATCGACTTCTCCTTCTTCGACAGCTAAAGTATCGTCGAAGGATTCCGGATCTTCGTCATCCATCTTAACGTACGCTATCCTCTCTCTCTTGTGAGTTTTCGTTGCCTTTGCTTTTTCAGCTTTGAGGCGTTCTACCTGTCGAACTCTATCGGCCAGTTGGGCCATGTCTCTCAGGTATTGGGTGTCTAGCTTCTTCCTAATGGAATAATCTAAACCGCCTGCGGCTATTTCGACTAACTCATGTTCTGGCACTTGTGTAAAACATCTCGCCTTGAGCAACCTAAACCTATTTAGATATTCGTCTATAGGTTCAGTGAAACGTCTCTTCACACTGGCCAATTCTTTCAGGCTTATCTTGGTTTGCCCCATGTAGAATTGTTCATGGAACAATCTTTCCAACTGGGTCCAATGATGGATCGAATTGGGGGGGAGAGTTGTAAACCAAGTAAAAGCGTTCTTTGTTAAAGAACTTGGGAAGTACTTGATCCTTAGGTTTTCGTTATTCGAAATGTCACCTGCTTCGATCAAGTATCTCGCCACATGCTCGACAGTAGATTTTGTCGTGTCCCCGGAGAACTTGGTAAATTTGGGGACTTTGCATCTAGGAGGCAAGTCTGTTTGTAACACGTATTCTGACAATGGGGATGTGAAGTTGGGCCTTCGAAAGCCCATGTTCATCCCATTTTGAGTCATGATCCTTTCGATCATGGTTGCCAGATTATTTTCCAAACCCGTATTTTGGTATTGGATATGCTGGACTACTTCGTCAGCATTTTGGTTTCTGTTAATTAACCTTACCTCTGGGGTTATTACCCTAGGTTCCTCGACGGGTTGTTCCAATCGTGCCCTAAGGTTTTCTTCGACAGACTGTTGAGCCTGGTTGATGGTGGTTTCTTCCTCTAAGAATATCCCCTGGTTACCCCTTATTTGCGCCCTTTGGGGCTGTCGAATAGGTTGGGGCACTCCAAAGAAATCAGCCAAACGCGTCATTTGCACTGTCACTTGCTGATTCAATTGAGTAGTGTTTTGTATTAGAGGGTTTAGCACTGTACTCAAAGTTTGTGCCAACATTTTCACCATATCATGGTTGCTTTCGTCCATTTGTTGCCTCAAGACTGCTGTCGAGGCATTTGTAAGGCCATGGGCTACTTGGGACGTTCCTCCTAAGAGTTGGGTCCTATTTCTATTCGCCATGCCTACTCCAGAACCTTGGAGTGGCGAAGAGGCACTCACTAAAGGGTCTGAAAAAATGGACGCAGCATTCGTCAGGCTAGCCACTTCAGAAGTTGGCATACCATAGAGTGGCATAAATCCTGGTGGCGCAAAAGGCCTTGTGCCTAAGTTTCCCCTTGGTGGGGGAGTTCCCAAAGGCATCCTGGGGCCCGTGAACGAAAGTAATGGCCCCGTTGCTGTGACCGTTACTGCTGGTGTCGAACCAACAGTTGTCGCTTCACTTACGGTCGTACTAACCGTTGCTCCCACATTCGTTTGTGGGATTTCGTTATTGTTTGGCGGATTCGCCATCTCTTCCCTTCTTCTGGCAGTATTGTTACCGTTAGTGTATATTCTACCACTTCTCAATAACATACAACACTCCTCGAAAAGATGAGATTATTTTCAACACTCAACACACAGTCCCACCAGGTGTGCCAATTTGTTTACCTTGGTATTTGGTAAACAACCGCTGATCCTCCAAATGGTTACTTATTTGGTTACTCGCAGGATCGATCAGATTGATCCTAGGACATAGGTTGATTTTGAAGTTTTGATTAAATTGGATATTGGTTAAATGACAATAAAATAAAGAGGCTTTAAGTAAATTGCATGAAGAAAGGACTTGGTAAAATAAATAAGGCTTTAAATGAAAGGGTTCGACAGGAAAGTAAAGAAGAAAGCAAATAAATTTCTGGGAAAGTAAATGACTTTGATTAATAAAGTTGGTGTTTCACACATACATTTCTCAACAATTCTTTCTCACACGCTGGGTACTCGAATCTATATGAGTGACTTTGTATAGAATTGTGAACACACGCGAGAAACTACATGACTACTACTATTTATACTAAAACATCCCAAGTAACCGTCGGGCAGTTACACTGCTTCGAGATGATTCCACTTGGCACGTTCTCAACGTTCGACGCTCCAGATCTTCGCACGTTGCACTTGGTAACCGCTGGAAACCGTTTTCCCTCCAAACGCTTGAATTTCAAACTGCTCCACTCTGAACCATCGAACACCTTCGTCGAGAAACATCTTCGACGAGAAACTCCTTCGACGTCGAAGGCAACCAACTTCTCCCTTGGAAGAAATCTTTTAAGTACCTTGCCATCTTTCGATGGGCATTTCGACGGACCTAGCTAGTCGAAAACATCCTTCAGCTTTAATGGCTGACATTAATAAAACAAAGGTGTCGAATTTAAAAGCCAACACTATGCTGACTTGAAAATGGCCTAAGTTATGAACATGTTCATGATCAATTCAAAAGTGAGTTTTGGCCATATTGAGAAGTTTTTGGACATTTTGGAAAGCTTGGAATGTGTACTACAATCCATCTTTGAAATGAAAATTGAAATTCCAAGTGGGAGTGTATGGAAAATGGCCTTGAAGTTAGGTAGAAAACCTTGTCAAAATGGTCAAATTTTCACTAAGTTAAGAATGGTTTGGTACCCCTATTCAAAAAACTGTAACTTGAGATACAAGCTTCATTTGGGAAAACTTTGCGAATCAAAGTTGTAGATTATGCAACAAGCTACAACTTTCATGTTTTGACTTTTGTTTGAATCCAAATGAATCTTGGTGAGAAAGTGGGGCAAAGTTGGGAAAAATTAGGGTTTTCCATAACTTAGAAAAATTCTAAGTTATGAAAAATTCCCATTTCAAACCCTAATTTGCATTTCTTGGTTTCTTGGTGAACAAGTTTCATGATTTGGCATGTTTTGATGAAAAATGAATCTTGACTCTTGATTTTGACCAAAAAGTCAAAGTTTGACTTTTCAGTATACAGTCAAAATTGATCAATTGACTGGGAAATTCAACTGTCAATCTTGTGTACTTGGGATCTTTTGAGTTTGTTGAGCATGTCAAGATAATTCCATGGGGTCCTTGAGTCCATATGTGAGCTTGGTTTGCCATTGGCTAGGTCAAACAGTCAAAAATTACCCTTGTGCAGTCAAAACCCTAAAAAATGACCATTTTGCCCTTTTGATGATCTGATCAAATTTCTTGTGGAATTGTGATCCAAACTTGATCAAATGGTCTATGTGAGTTCATAATGTTGATGTGGGTCAATTTTCATGAGGTTTGACTGTCAATTGGCCACAGTTGACTTTTTCCCCAATATAGTTGATTTCTAGGTCAACTGTCCAATTGACTGGGCAAAACTTGGAATCAAGACTTGAAACTTGGTATGGATAAACTTGGGAGTCCAACATGAAGCATGAAAGTCATCTTAGGCATTTTAGGTCAAAATATCTTTGTGCAATCACAAACCCTAATTTAGGTCAACAGTGCAAGGAGAAGTCTTGAGCAGAGGAAACCCTAACTGGATCTTGATCTTCAAGGGTCTTGTGATGAGAAAATGTTGAGGAAATGGGAGGGCAAATTTTGGGGTACAACACCTGCACTGTAACTCCTTCTCCTTTATCTTTCATTTTTGTTTTCCAAGCTTGCAAGTTGACTTGGATAGAGAGTTTCAGACACTTACAAAGCAAGTTAAGGATTGGAACACACCCAGGGAGGTTCAAGCAAGCTAAAGCAACCTTCAGGCCTTCCTAAATCTCACTCAAACTCTATTCACGATCTCATCTAAAAGAGGTAAGAACCTCAACTTCTATCTCTTCATACAGGCACCCATTGGCCACGATTTGTGAAAGAAAAATGTAGATATCATAGTGCTGAAGTTAACCATGTGCATAGGTTTCATTTCTGATCATTATGTATAGAGAATTTTGAAGTTCAAATCCCTGTAAAAATTAGTTTTAAAATTAGGGCTTTCAAAATTCATTTTAATCTTTGATTGTTAGTTTCCATAAGTTACATGGTTGAGATCGTGGGAATGAGTACTATCATTTTCATGTTGGAAGTTTCCATTTTCATGGAAAGATGAGAAAGATACAGAGCTTCTGGATGGCTAGAGGAAGAAGACGAAGTACAGGGCCATGAAAGCGTTTTACATTATGTTTTTATTGTTTCATATAAACTAACGGATGTACAGCCACCCCAGTGGTAAGGCATCGTGCAAAAATGCTTAAGGTCGCGGGTTTGAGCCTTGGCGTTGCCTTTTTGCATTTTTCACATTTTCCTCATTTTTTTGACTTATTTGAAGCGTGGGCTCAACACCTATGGGCCTCAGTTTTTTTGCTAATATCCATCTCCTTTTCTCCTAACAGCAGCCCTGGCCCAATCTTTTATTTATTTGTTTTATTTCTTTTTTTGTTTTTATTAAATATTTTCTTAAATACATAAAATCATAAAAAAAATATAAAATATGACATTTTTTTGCATTTTTGTTTATTTTATTTTATTTTCACATTAAAAAATATTTTTATTAAACTATATATTAATTATTTTTTCTTAAATAAACTTGTAAATACAATATAATAAAATTAGGTTAATTATTTTTATTTCGTTTTCATTCCATACTTGCGAATATTTATTTTAGCATATAAAAACTAAATATTTCCATAAAATATTATTCATTATTTTTAATACAAAAAATACATGAAAATAATACATAAGAACTTTATTTTCTTTCAAACTAGAAATTAGGGTTAACCTTTTATTTAAAGATATAATTTCCTTTTTTTATATATTTTTAGGATTAGGTTAAAATTCCTTTTCACATAAAAAATAAAACAAAAATCTTTTCTTGCATATACATAATATTGCATATTTAAGTGTTGTATTTATTTATTCCAACATTTGTACAAATTTGATTTGACTGTAATAGTTTAATTAGATTTATATTATTGCAAATCCCCATTCACAATTTGTATTCCCCCCTCCCATGAAAATGTTGTAATAACGTAGGGCATTTAAATTTTGCAATTTACCGCTTTATATACCATGCTAGTAATTAGGGTTTGTATGGCAAGATCAAAACAAAACAAAGAGAAAACCCTAATACAAGACAAAATAAAGGCATGAAAATAACACACTTGTACACAAGAATCTTTAGGGTTTCTCCACTTGGTTGCCTTATACAAAAATGGCCATATTACGCATGCGAAGTATCTTGGAAAAACAAACAAATATGAGATCATAGTCCCTCGATGAAGCTATTCAAATTTGCCTTACAAAATGATCTTGGTCCCTCAAAATTGCTAAGATACTTTGCAACATTGCTAATCATGGTTATACGATGACCCACGCCCGTCCCGTTTACATCCAAAGATAGGGTTGCTTACCAAATCAATGGTCAGACAACGATGTCAAAGGAATATAAAATGAACAAGAAAGACATTTAAGTAGGTAGATTACTTCTAGTTACTTTCTCTATTTCCAAGCAACTATCCTTGCTATTTTCAAAACAAACATACACATTTCGAAACATTTTACAAACATTGAAAACATTTTCAAAAAGACAAACATCTTTGTATACATTCTTACGAATGAGAATCATTACAAAGATTGCCTAAACGAATGACCTCTTTTACAAAATACTTTCAAAACCACACCAAACACATTTTTAAACAACAAAAGCAAGTGATCTAGCAAGTAACTAAGAGCCCATGGGAAACCATGGATGAAAAGGGTGCTAACACCTTCCCTTTTCATAATCTACCCCCCGAACTCAAGAAACAATCTCAAAGGTCTTTCCTGTGCTTTTTCATCTTTCCTTTTGGATAAAAGAAAAGTCGGTGGCGAATCTTGCTAAACCGTAACATTTGCGATAAAACGCAAAACCCTCAAGTCAGTTCTCCCACCGTATCACAGAACTGGCGACTCTGCTGGGGAATTAATAAAAGTGGGGTTAACTTAGGGCTAGATCACATTTATTTGCTTACATTGTTTGACTTGTTTGCTTTATATTATGGTTCTTTGTTTAGGTTTGAATCCTCCACCCGGATTTGAGAAACATTATAGGTAAATAGCAATACATTGTGGAAACTGTGCGGGGTATACCGACATGGTCTAAGCAATAGATATGTTAGTGTGACATATTTATGGGTATCGGTAGCCTTTGAGTCAATCAAAGAGAATACGGGGCCGCTGAGTGATGTCATGAAGCACTAATGAACTTCTAAAACCCTTTACTTGACCAACTTGGCCTTTAGGATGTAGTGAGATGACCGGCTTTGGTGCAGTCCGAAGTTGGTAGATACTCAATACTACACTCATTGATGGTTGGTTTCTTGGGATATTTCGGTCGCCATTAAAGAGGCTTGAGCTGAAACAATGACCAAGGAAACAATCCAGTGATATTGAGCTTCTTAGAACCCGGTTACTATTTCTAGGACAGGTTTAAGCCAACTAAACTTCAAGAGAGTACTTACCTATAAAACCCCATGCAAGCCTAAACTAAGAACTTGTTTGCTTTGCTTGTATATGCATACTTGTACATAACATCATGGAAATCATGAACATCATATACATCTACTAACCATTTCAAGTATTTTGGAGATTCATCTTTGTTCTTGTTTTGTAGGATATGGATTCACTTCGCAGGAAAACTATCCAAGTCAACCTTGTAAGAATTCCTCCACAACTCAAGGAGCTAGCTTCAAGGATCCCTGAGAACTCTCCATTCACCGAGAGGCATGGTCGTCTACTTAACTTGGTCACCTCCAACACAGATGAGGATATGATGAAGGTTCTCTTCCAGTTCTTTGATCCTTTGCACCATTACTACACATTTCCAGACTATCAGCTTTTGCCCACTATGGAAGAATTCTCTCAACTCTTGAGGATTCCTATTCTCAATCAACTACCTTTCAATGGTACGGAAAGAGACCCAAAGCCAGAAGAGATTTCTCAAGCTCTGCACTTGCACTCATCTGATGTCACAACTCATTGGGAAACTAGGAGTGGTGTCAAAGGCTTCTTAGCAAAGTTTCTGTTTGAGAAAGCCTAAAGCTGTTAGAACTCTTTAGACTTGCAAGATTTTGAGGAAATTGTGGCTCTCCTCATCTATGGGATGGTTTTGTTCCCCAATCCTGACCAACTCATAGATGTGAGCACAGTCAAAATCTTCATGTCACGCAATCCGGTGCCTACATTGCTAGGGGATATCCTACACTCTTTTCACACTCACACAATAAGGAAAAGAGGTGTCCTTATGTGTTGCACTCCTCTCCTGGCAAGATGGTTTATTTATCATCTTCCCCAATCAGTATTAAACAATGAGCAAGGATTAAGGTGGTCACAAAGGTTAATGATGCTCAAATATTCAGATATTCATTGGGGCTCCCGATCCAAAGAGAATGTTATCATTGTTGACCGTTGTGGGGAATTCCCTAATGTCCCTCTACTTGGCATTAGGGGAGGCATCACCTACAACCCATGCTTAGCTCTAAGACAGTTTTGTTATGCCCGAAGGGATGGCCCGCATGAGATGCTGATTCAAGGCTTGGTATTCGACTACGATAAAGACGATCAAGGTCTTCGCTAGAGATTCATCCGAGCTTGGAGGATGATAAACATGGTGGATAGCAACACTTTGGGACACAAGAATTCCATCCCTCTTGAGCCTTACCTCAAGTGGGTACGAACCCGCGCTTAAAGTCTTATGGTGCCTTATCCTTCCATTCTCCCGGTGATCATTGAGCCTGTTAAGGAGGGAGAAGTTCCATACACTATCCTACATCCTGACATGCCCACATCTCTTAAAGACCTTCAAAGGGATTGGATACAGCTCAAAAGAGAGCGAGATACTTTCGAAGCCCAATTCTACGCATGCGAGAAGAAGGTTTTGGAACTCACTAGGCTACTTCATGAGGAGCAGACTCTAAATGCCTACATTGCACCAAAGAGGATGTGCACTAATTTTTTATCTTAGAGTTCTGTATTATTTTTCCCAAGGGGCATTGATGTACTCAAACTCTATCTTATTAATATAACGTTTGTTTCTTTTTGTCTAAAACGAACTTGAATCTTTAAAAAGCCTTGAAAATATTACATATGCACATATCATTCATCATAACATAAACATGTCTTTTGCAACGAGTTTCCTCATCTCTCTACTGTTTATTTCAGTAAGATGGATCTCGAACAGATAGTCAAAGATCTTCAAGTTCAAAACACACAGTTTCAATATTTACTCACAGCCCTGGCCAAAGGACAAGAGGAGTTGAGGACTCTGTTGGCCAAAGAGAAGAAGAAGAAAGAGAAGAAAACAACCGGTGTTGTAATCATGGGGAGAAGGTTTCAAGGACAAACTAGAAGAACCTTGAATTTCACAACAACATCTGATGAAGGAGAAGGAAAAGGAAAGGAAACAGTGGTTCTGTCAGAATCTGAAGAGGAGGAAGAAGAGGAAGACTACTCTGAGGAATAGTATCCTCCAGCTGATGATAAGTACAGACATCTTGAAGAGTGTTCGAACGCTATGGAAAAACAAAGGGTACCAGGTCTAGACTTTGAAGAATTGAGACTAGTGTCGGGAATTATGATCCCACCGAAGTTCAAAGTGCCGTTGTTTGCAAAATATAATGGGGTGTCATGTCCTAAGATGCAACTCCGATCATATGTGACAAAGATCCAACCGCACTCCGCCGATAAAGACCTATGGGTGCATTTTTTCCCAAGATAGCCTATCTGAAACACAACTTGATTGGTTTTATCAATTGGAAAGAGCCTACGTCCACAACTGGGAAGATCTTGCCGCAACTTTCTATAAGCCATACCAGTATAATATAGATTTGACGCCTACCCGTACTCAACTTCAGAGTATGGCTATGGCTTCAAATGAGGGTTTCAAAGATTACACGCAGAAATGGAGAGATCTATCTAGGAGAGTACAACCCCCTCTGTCTGAAAGGGAGTTGGTGGACATGTTCTTAGGCACTCTATCAGACCCTTTCTTCAACTATCTGATTGGAAGCTCATCTGCAGGATTTACTGAGTTAATACTAACCGGAGAGAGGGTGGAAGCTGGCATAAAAAGTGGAAAGATTCAGAAGGATTCATCTTCCTCTACAGCTGTGAGAAAGCCTTTCATTGGGAAGAAGGAGGTATTTGTTGTTTGTCCATAAAGGAAGCAAGGGAAAGTTGAATGCCGACCAATGGTATGAGTTGTTATGATCCCAAAGCCCACGTCTGATCAACCAAGAAGTAATCAACTGAGAGTGGAAAGGCCAGTCCGGCAATTCACCGGAATTAATATGACTATATCCCAGGTTTTAACGCACCTTCTGAAATCCAATTTGGTAACTTTAAAAGAAGCTCCAAAGAACCCTAACACGGCGTCCCCTCATTATCACCCAAATGCCAGATGCGCATATCATTCCGAAAGTCCGGGTCATGACACTAACAACTGTTGGGCCCTGAAAAACAAAATTCAAGACCTTATAGATGCAAAAGAGATTGAGTTTGATGCACCCGAGAAGCCAAACGTCATTTTGGCTCCTATGCCTAGGCATGGTCACAACACCAATGCTGTTGAAGAAGATTTATTTGTTACCACAATTGATGAACTCTTGACTCCACTCCCAATCATTAAGATAAACTTGTTGAAAGCCGGTGTATTCTCGGGTTGTAATGAAGACTGCCATCTCTGCTTATCCTTACCAATTGTTTGCCCTTTGTTGAAAACAGGCATTCAATACTTGATAGACAACAAAGAGATTCTGTTTGAAAGTACTCCTGTTGAAGACATTTCAATCATCACCATCTCCGCCAATTCTTCCAGGGTCCCCAAAAGACCTGTTAGGATTACATTGGTTCCAAAAACTACTCCTCTTATAATCACAATGCCTAGGCCAGTCCCGTATGAATCAGACAAAACTGTGTCGTGGAATTACGGTGGGGACATTTATTACCATGGCATCAAACAAGATGGGTTGGCCGCCGAAGAGATGAGCTCTGAAGAAGAAGACTCCGACATTAGCAATATTTCCGGAACCAGTAAGATTACCCGAAGCAGTAGAATATTCTCTCCAGAAATTGCCCCCACAAAGGCAGTTTTTAGACCCGTGGCTGCTCCAAAGGTTACCCCCGTACCAATAATCATATCTGCAAGTACTCCTATTAACGAAAATGACACAAACCCTGCTGTTATCCCTACCAACACTCCTACTGCTGAAACTCGAGGGAAAAGTATTCAAGAAGAACCTGTCCGGACAAAGGCTCAACCACTGACTATCCCCGAAACCTCCAAGAAGGAAATGGAGGAGATCTTGAGAATAATAAATAAGAGCGACTACGACGTAGTTGAACAGTTGGGGCAAACTCCATCCAAAATCTCCATCCTGGCATTGTTACTGTGCTCCAAGGCACATCCGAAAGCCCTGGTGAAGTTTCTGAAGATAGCCCATGTGCCTCAAGGGACATCGGCTGACCAATTTCAAGGTTGTGTGGCCAGCTTGATGGCGGATAACGGCCTTGGCTTCTCGGATGCTGATCTGACACCAAGGGGAATAAAGCACAACGAGGCATTGCATGTCTCTGTGGAATGTATTGGAACAACTTTGGCCCATGTCTTGGTGGACACTGGCTCATCTTTGAATGTTTTACCGAAGAGAGCTCTCGACAGACTAGACTGCGAAGGATTAATATTGAAACCCAGTAACATAGTTGTAAGAGCATTTGATGGCTCAAAGAGGATGGTCCACGGGGAGGTGGATATCCCCATAAAGGTTGGGACTCAAACTTTCAACTCAACTTTCTATGTAATGGACATCCTCCCCTCTTATTCATGTCTACTAGGACGGTCGTGGATCCAAAATGTCGGTGATGTCACCTCTACACTGCACTAGATGCTGAAATATCCGGTCCATGGAAAGATTATCATTGTCCACAGAGAGGAAGAATATATGATTATCCACCTCAATTCCTTCAGGTATGTGGAATTAGATGACGAGTTCATTGAAACTCCTTTTCAACATTTCGAAGAGGTCCCCCAAGAGGTAGCAGTAACCAAGACTGTATCCCAGATTCCCAAGATTATAAGACCTCCACTCTAGATGTCATCCCTGAAGGACGCCAAAGCAGTAGTAGAGGAGGGTGGATGCACCATCTGGGGGAAACTTCCGGATATTCCGTATAAATCTGACAAGTTTGGTATGGGGTTCACTTCAAATGCTCAGAGGGCTGTGCGCCATGCCCATGTGGGAGGGCCACCCTTGAAGATTAGCAATCGAGAGGTCAATGCGGTGGAAGATGGTGAAGAGGATTGCAGCTTGGAGGATTGGATCGTTCATACTATCAACAGAGGACTTCGCAATTGGGAAGCCAGAGACTTTGTCCCAATAACTTTCATCCCTCAGTAATTTATCTTTTATATTTCTGTTGGACTTGTAATATTCACAAACAATTCACACATTTTAAACCTTGTGTCTTTCCCGAGGCACAATGGTCCATTTGTAGGTTTTTATTTCATCTTCATATGACATTCAATGAATCATGGGCTTTTTTCACATACAAACTTTTTGTGCTCATTGTTTTTTTTACATTTTATTTTTAAGGATGGCTATACACTTACACACACCCATACTCACAAATGTAGGTACCCCTCCATTCCGGATCCCATGGGTAACGATATTGCTATGGCCTTTTATGACTATGAGGATCTAATCTACCAAGCCGAAGATGAAGGTGAGGAAGATTGTGAAGTACCAGGGGAACTGGCCAGACTACTACAACAAGAGGAAAGAGTTATTCAGCCTCATGAGGAACCGGTGGATACAATCAATCTGGGTACCGAGGAGGATAAAAAAGAAATCAAGTTGGGTGCTAATCTAGATGCCAGTGTCAAGGAGCGTCTGATTCAGCTGTTGCATGATTATGTTGATATCTTTGCCTGGTCATATGAAGACATGTCGGGACTTGATACAGACATCGTGGTACATCGTCTGCCAACAAGAGAAGACTGTCCACCAGTAAAACAAAAAGTCCGCCGCATGAGACCTGATATGTCAGAGAAGATCAAAGCGGAAGTCATGAAACAATTCAATGTTGGATTCTTGGCTGTCACTTCCTATCCCCAATGGGTTGCCAACATTGTTCCCGTGCCTAAAAAGGATGGCAAAGTACGGATGTGCATGGACTATAGAGATTTGAATAGGGCCGGCCCTAAAGATGATTTTCCACTCCCCCACATAGATATCCTGGTTGACAATACGGCCCAGCACAAAGTGTTTTCCTTCATGGACGGATTCTTAGGTTATAATCAAATCAAAATGACACCTGAGGACATGGAGAAAACTACATTTTTCACACAGTGGGGCACATTCTGCTACAAAGTGATGTCATTTGGACTGAAGAATGTTGGGGCCACCTATCAGCGCGCCATGGTAGCTTTGTTTCATGATATGATACATCATGAAATAGAGGTTTACGTAGACGATATGATAGCCCGATCACAAACTGAAAAAGAGCACCTCGATCACTTGCAAAAGTTGTTTGAGAGATTGAAGGAGTACAAGTTAAGGTTGAATCCAAACAAGTGCACATTCGGAGTACGGTCTGATAAACATTTAGATTTTGTCGTCAGCAACAAAGGTATCGAGGTTGATCCTGCCAAGGTTAAAGCAATACAAGAAATGCCTTCTCCTCGTACTGAGAAGGAAGTCAGAGGATTCTTGGGGTGCCTGAACTATATTGCCAAATTCATTTCTCATCTAACAGCTACTTGTGATCCAATCTTCAAACAATTAAAGAAAGATCAAGTAGTTAGATGGATCGATGAATGCCAGGTTGCTTTTGACAAAATCAAATAGTACTTACAAGAGCCTCCTGTTTTGATGCCACCATTCGAGGGAAGACCAGTGATCATGTATCTGACCGTTTTAGAGAACTTAATGGGGTGTGTATTAGGGAAGCATGATGAGTTTGGCCGAAAAGAGCATGCTATTTACTACCTGAGCAAAAAGTTTACCGACTGTGAAACCATATATTCAGTGCTCGAGAAAACTTGCTGCGCTCTGGCATGGGCTGCTCACCGGCTAAGACAATATATGCTGACTCATACTACCTTGCTGATATCTAAGATGGATCCGATAAAATACATCTTCGAAAAGCCTGCTCTGTCTGGGAGGATAGCTAGATGGCAGATGATCCTAACAAAATATGACATACAATATACTACCAAGAAAGCTATAAAGGGCAATATATTGGCTGATCACCTTGCTCACCAAGCTGTAGAAGATTATCAACCCATGAAGTTTGAATTCCCGGATGAAGACATCATGGCATTAGACAACTGTGAAGAAATCAGACCATATGACGGACCTGAACAAGGATCCCGATGGAATCTGTTCTTTGATGGGGCATCTAATGCACTTGGTAATGGTATCGGCGCGGTACTCATATCTCTAGAAGGGTGTCATACTCCTTTTACTTCCATACTTTACTTCAATTGTACAAACAACATGGCATAATACGAAGCGTGGATCTTTGGTCTCAGAGCTGCCATAGACTTGGGAATCAAATCCTTAGACGTGTTTGGAGATTCAGCTTTGGTCATCAGTCAGATAAAAGGAGAATGGGACACTAAGCACCCAAATATTATCCCTTACAAAGAACATGTTTTGACATTGCTACCATATTTTGAGAAGATTACCTTCGAGCATTTCCTGCGAGAAGAAAATCAGCTAGCAGACTCTCTAGCTACAATGTCATCTATGTTTAAACATAATTGGGATAACGAAGCTCCCCAGATCACCATCGAACGAATGGACGAACCAACACATTGTCACGAGATTAATACTGAAGAGGTAGTGGACCAACCTTGGTTTCATGAAGTCAAGAGGCATCTCGAGGCTCAAGAATACCCAGAAGGAGCTTCAATCAATGATAAGAAGTTCTTAAGGAGATTCTATGCTAAGTTCTTCCTGAGTAATGGCGTCCTGTACAAGTGTAATCATGACTTCATTCTGCTCTGGTGTGTGGATAAGATTGAGGCTGAAAAGATCGTGGCTGAATTACATGAAGGTACTTTTGGCACTCACTCCGGTGGGCATATGATTGCTAAGAAAATCCTACGGGCAGTCTATTATTGGTCTACCATGGAAGCAGATTTCTATCAACACTCTTGGACCTGTCATAAGTGTCAAATTTATGCTGACAAGGTGCATGTACCTCCAGTTCCTCTGAATGTCTTGACGGCTCCTTGGCCCTTTGCTATGTGGGGAATTGATATGATTGGGGAGATCAAGCCAACATCCTCCAATGGACACTGTTTCATCCTAGTGGCCATTGATTACTTTACAAAGTGGGTCGAAGCAGCTTCCTTCACTTCCGTTACTAAGAATGTTGTAGCCCGCTTCATCAAGCAAAATCTCATTTGCCGGTACGGTATCCCAGAAAGGATCATCACTGACAATGGTACAAATCTTAACAACACTATGATCACCGCCTTGTGCGAGCAATTCAAAATCCATCATCACAATTCTTCTCCCTACCGGCCAAAGATGAATGGTGTTGTTGAAGCTGCAAATAAAAACATTAAAAAGATCATACAAAAGATGGCAGTCACATACAAAGACTGGCAGGAGTTGCTACTATTCGCTCTCCACGGGTATCGTACCACGACTCGCACATCAACTGGGGAAACACCCTATTCTTTGGTATATGGCATGGAAGTTGTTTTACCTATTAAGGTTCAGATCCCCTCTCTGAGAATTATGAAGGATGAAGGTTTGAATGAAGGCGATTGGATCCAAACTCGACTTGAACAACTGAACTTAATTGATGAAAAGAGACTTGCTGCTGTTTTCCATGGTCAAATGTATCAAAAACGGATGATCAAGGATTTCAACAAAAAAGTCAGACGTCAAGTATATCAAGTTGGGGATCTAGTGATCAAACATATCATTTTGCCACAAAGTGATCCCAGGGGAAAATGGACTCCTACCTATGAAGGACCATTTGTAATAAAAAGCATATTCTCCGGTGGGGAAATGATCTTGACCACCATGGACGGTGATGACCTGCCACACCCATGCGAACGCGGACATAGTCAAAAGATACTACGCATAAGAGACCCGCTAGGTTGACACAGCTAGGCAAAACAAGGGCATCCCGGCGAACCAAAAAGGTTCGGGAAAAAATTAGGGATAAAATATAAAAAATCTGTACACCCGGCAAGTTGAAAACCCGAAGGGCGACTTGGGAAAAAAAGGGTTTCCCAGTGGATTGAAAACCCGAAAGGGCGGTCTAGGCAAAAGTTAGGGAATTAAAGCATATAACTATGTCCCGTCAGATCACTTCACGGATAACCTTTGACTTCCACTGACAAACTCAGAGTTTCTGATCAATTCAATCATCTTCGGACGAAGCAAAAAATAGACAAGATACTCGGAGAATGCAAAGGCTATAGCAGAATGGGAACCCCATGGTATTATTACACATAGCTATCCTTCTTTGTATAAATTTTTCTTGTTTTCGACAGCATTCTCTTACTAGAATGTTTATCCCCTTTGTACAAAAATACTTACTCAAAGTCAATACAAAGATATCCCTTTGAAAGTGCAAAAACTATTTGTCATTTTCTTTACTCTTGTGTTTTGTTTGCAAAAACGTCCAATGATTCATTGATGAACATATGCATTTGAACATA
The DNA here is from genome assembly GCA_948472305.1 of Vicia faba. Taxonomy (NCBI): domain Eukaryota; kingdom Viridiplantae; phylum Streptophyta; class Magnoliopsida; order Fabales; family Fabaceae; genus Vicia; species Vicia faba. The sequence goes on from OX451741.1 coordinate 1,279,705,384, forward strand.
ATTACTATTTACAAATAAACAAAATGAGAAAGACAATTATTGATAGGTTGAAAGGAAAGGAAAAAGTTTGTAGGCTATTCCATAAGTAATCCCCACGGTGCGTCATTTGAATCCCCAACGGAACCGAAACTTCAAATTATTAATCCCCAGTAGAAATCGTCAAATTTCTCAAGATTCCCCGAGCAGATCTTACAAGTAGTACATAGGCATTACCCTCACAATGGAATTTACTTCTCTCTACAAGAGTTCGTCAGTACTTCAACTTCAAGACATGAAAAATCAACATATCCTCAGCAGCATTCAAGGATTTATTTTCCTCAATCAAACAGCAATACAGCAAATCAACTTACATGCGCATACATTACATCCATATATCATAAACATTGATAAAACAACTACGTTACATCATACATTTCATGCAATATAGTTTTGTGTTTCAGCTAACATTTTACCCTTTTCAGGATAAGATTAATAGCTACCATTAACAACAATACGAATTCAGATACAGTTCAGATACGCTCCAGACACGGATGCCATTCTGATACTCATTCAGATTCAGACTTCAGATACAGTTCAGATACGCTCCAGATATGGATGCCATTCTGATACTCATTCAGATTTCAACTTTCAGATACAGTTCAGATACGCTCCAGATACGGATGCCATCCTGATACTCATTCAGAGTTCAAATACAAATACAGTTCAGATACGCTCTAGACACGGATGTCATTCTGATACCCATTCAAACTCACTACGAATATGCTCCAAACATGGATGCCATTCTGATACTCATTCAGATTTCAAGTTCAGATACAGTTCAGATACGCTCCAGACACGGATGTCATTTTGATACTCATTCAGATTTCAAGGTCAGACACAGTTCAGATACGCTCTAGACACGGGTTCCATTTTGATGCTCAGTCAGATTTAGACTTCATGATATATTTCGGATACGCTCTAGACGCGGATGCCATTCAGATACTCATTCAAAGTTCAAATCCAGATGCAGTTCAGATACGCTCTAGACACAGACGCCATTCTGATACTCATTCTTTCAGCTTACAGCTTATAATTCAACAAACATTCTTGGCTGGCATCTACAAACCCATCTCCAACAAAATTATATCACTTCTCCAAATGGCATCTTTAAGCCCATTCCCTCAACTACATATCATCGAGTGCAAATTTTTGGGCACTCTAGTGTCCAATCATTCTTTCACCTTCAAGTCACAAACGGCGAAACTCGCCAATCTAACTCTTCAGGTTTAAGAAGATTGAACAGGGGCAGTTGTTGTACCCCAAAATTTTCCCTCTCATTTATCAAGATTATTCTCACAAGATCTCTTAAACTCAAGACAGGATTAGGGTTTGACCAACTCAAGACCTCTCATCATGCACTGATCACCTAAAATTAGGGTTTGAGATTGCACAAGGATTTTTGGACTATAAATACTTCATATGACTTTCAAACATCATTATGAACCCCTAAGATTACTCATGACAAGTTTCAAGCCTTGAACCACATTCTGGATTAGTCAATTGGACAGTTGACCTAAAAATCAGTTGTATTGGGGAAAAAGTTAACCATGGCCAATTTACAGTCAAACTTCATAATTTTTTATCAACATCAACATTTTATACTCATATGTATCATTTGATCAAGTTTGGATTACAATTCCTCAAGAAATTTGATCAAATCATCAAAAGGGCAAAATGGTCAAAATTAGGGTTTTTACTAAGGAAAGGCAATTTCTGATTTTTGACCTAGCAAATGACCAATTGATTTGAAGCACAATTTCAAGGATTCAATTGAATTATCTTTACCTAATTACATGGTTCAAAATATTGCAAGTCCATTGGATAGACAGATGAAATTTGCAGTCAACTGATCAAAAGTCAACTGTATACTAAAAAGTCAAACTTTGACTTTTTGGTCAAAATCAAGTGCCAAGGGTCACAATTCATCAAAACATGTCAAAATATGAAACTTTTTCATCAAAACATCAAGGATTGAAGATTAGTTTTTAAAATTGGAAATTTTCTTAACTTAGAAATTTTCCTAAGTATAGAAAATTTCTCATTTTTTCTCAACTTTAAGCCATTTTTTCACCATGATACAAGATGATTCAAGGAAAGTTCCCAACATGAAAGTTGTATACCTCCATGAAATATACAACTTTTCTTCACACACTTTTCCCTAAAGATTCTTGGATCTCAAGATATAATTTTATGAATACATGCTCATGAACTAAAATAACTTAGTGAAATTTTGCCCTAATTTAGGCAGGTTTTGGACCCAACTTCATGGCAATTTTTCACCTAGTTCCAAGAGGAGTATTGAAATGCATTTCAAATATGAGTTATAGATCACATTGCAAGCTTTCCAAAATGTCAAAGAACTCCTCAAGATCATCTTTGAGTAGGGAGCATCTAAGAGATGAAGTTGGCAATTTCTCAGTTTGAATTCAAGCCATTTCATGAAGAACAAATTTCAAATCAGTACCTATGCTGCCTAATCCATGCTTTACAAGCCCAAAACTTGTTTATAACTTCATAATTTAATGCTTACTCAGTTTACAAAGCTTTAATCTAAGCCCTACAGTCTTTATCCAAGTTGTAATTCCATAAATGGCACAAAGTTGCCATTGCCATTTTGGAAAAGGTTCACTTTTGCAACTTTCTAATTCTTGAGCATTGAACCTGTCTTCTCTGAACACACAAGTACTACAGACCTAAGGCAACTTGTATAGAACTCATACCAACTCCAAGCAAGCCAGTACAAGCAGGTAGAGACTTGTCCCTTCACTTTGCTTCAAAAGCAAGAAAGTTTGCAAAAAGGCTAGAATTGGAAAATTTGTTGAAGAGCTGACTTGAAACCTTTTTCATACTACTACACAAACATATTACAGTATAGAGCATCATTGAAAGAGTCCTAAAACACTCCAAAACTCCATATCACCAAAAAACTGTCCAAACTTGCAGTTTGTGCATAAGCTTAGCAATCCACAAATTGGCTCGTGCGTTTCAAGTTTCAACCATCTAAATACTTTACCTACTTAATATCTAAGTGATCCAGACCATCATCCCTGCACTGTAACTCCTTCTCTTTCATCTACAATTTTTGTTTTCTAAGCTTGCAGGTTGACTTGGATAGAGAGTTTCAGACACTTACAAAGCAAGTTAAGGATTGGAACACACTCAGGGAGGTTCAAGAAAGCTAAACAACCTTCAAGCCTTCCTAAATCTCACTCAAACTCCATTCACGATCGCAGCTGAAAGAGGTAAGAATCTCAACTTCTATCTCTTCATACAGGCATCCATTGGCCACGATTTGTGAAAGAAAAATGTAGATATCATAGTGCTGAAGCTAACCATGTGCATAGATTTCATTTTTGATCATTATGTATAGAGAATTTTGAAGTTCAAATTCCTGTAAAAATTAGGTTTAAAATTGGGGCTTTCAAAATTCATTTTAATCTTTGATTGTTAGTTTCCATAATTTACATGGTTGAGATCGTGGGCATGAGTACTATCATTTTCATGTTGGAAGTTTCCATTTTCATAGAAAGATGAGAAAGATACAGAGCTTCTGGATGGCTAGAGGAAGAAGACGAAGTACAGGGCCATGGAAGCGTTTTACATTATGTTTTTATTGTTTCATATAAACTAACGGATGTACAGCCACCCCAGTGGTAAGGCAGCATGCAAAAATGCTTAAGGTCACAGGTTCGAGCCTTGGCGCTGCCTTTTAGCATTTTTCACATTTTCCTCATTTTTTTATACTTGTTTGCAGCGTGGGCTCAACACCTATGGGCCTCATTTTTTTGCTAATATCCACCTCCTCTTCTCCTAACAGCACCCCTGGCCCAATCTTTTATTTATTTCTTTTTTTTTTATTAAATATTTTTCTTAAATACATAAAATCATAAAAAATAAAAAATATGACATTTTTTGCATTTTTGTTTATTTTATTTTATTTTCACATTAAAAAATATTTTTATTAAACTACATATTAATTATTTTTTCTTAAATAAACTTGTAAATACAATATAAAAAAATTAGGTTAATTATTTTTATTTCTTTTTCATTCCATACTTGTTAATATTTATTTTAGCATATAAAAACTAAATATTTTCATAAAATATTATTCATTATTTTTAATATAAAAAATACATAAAAATAATACATAAGAACTTTATTTTCTTTCAAACTAGAAATTAGGGTTAACCTTTTTTTTTCAAGATATATTTTCCTTTTTTTATATATTTTTAGGATTAGGTTAACATTCCTTTTCCCATAAAAAATAAAACAAAAATCTTTTCTTGCATATACATAATATTGCACATTTAAATGTTGTATTTATTTATTCCAACATTTGTACAAATTCAATTTGGTTATAATAGTTTAATAAGATTTATATTATTGCAAATCCCCATTCACAATTTGTATTTCCCCCTCCCATGAAAATGTTGTAATAGCGTAGGACATTTAAATTTCACAATTTACCATTTTATATACCATGCTAGTAATTAGGGTTTGTATGGCAAGATCAAAACAAAACAAAAAGAAAACCCTAATACAAGACAAAATCAAGGCATGAAAATAACACACTTGCACACAAGCATCTTAAGGGTTTCTCCACTTGGTTGCCTTATACGAAAATGGCCATATTACGCATGCAAAGTATATTGGCAAAACAAACAAATATGAGATCATAGTCCCTCGATGACGCTATTCAATGTTTCCTTACAAAATGATCTTGGTCCCTCAAAAATGCTAAGATACTTTGCAACATTTCTAATCATGGTTATACGATGACCCACGCCCGTCCCGTTTACATCCAAAGATAGGATTGCTTACCAAATCAATGGTAAGACAATGATGTCAAAGGAACAGAAAATGAACAAGAAAGAAATTTAAGTAGGTAGATTACTTCTAGTTACTTGATCTATTTCCAAGCAAATATCCTTGCTATTTTCAAAACAAACACACACATTTCCAAACATTTTACAAACATTGAAAACATTTTCAAAAAGACAAACATCTTTGTATGCATTATTACGAACGAGAATCATTACAAAGATTGCCTAAATGAACGGCCTCTTTTACAAAATACTTTCAAAGCCACATCAAACACATTTTAAAAAACCAAAAGCAAGTGATCTAGGAAGTAACTAAGAGCCCATGGAAAACCATGTATGAAAAGGGTGCTAACATCTTCCCTTTTCATAATCTACCCCCCGAACTCAAGAAACAGTCTCAAAGGTCTTTCCTGTGCTTTTTCACCTTTCCTTTTGGATAAAAGAAAAGTCGGTGGTGACTCTTGCTAAACCGCAACATTTGCGATAAAACACAAAACCCTCAAGTCAGTTCTCCCACCGTATCACACTTTTAAAGACCTAAATATGTTTAGATAATCATCAATGGTTTCAGCAAACCTTCTTTTGATGTTTGATAATTCAACCAAACTAATTTTCGAATGACCCTCATAAAATTGTTCGTGGAAAAGTTTTTCCAACTTCGTCCATGAGTCAATCGAATTTGGGGGTAAAGTGGTAAACCACGTAAAAGCCTCTTTAGTAAGGGAAGAAGGAAAGTGCTTCACCCTTAAGTTTTCATTATTCTACATATCCCCAGATTCAGTTAGGTATCTAGAAATATATTTCACCGTCAACTCTCCAGATCCTCCCCCGAATTTCGTATACTTAGGGATTTTCCATCCTCTGGGGTTTTCAGTCTGTAAAATATATTCAGACAAAGGGTAGGAATATGTTGGCCTTTGAAGTGCGGTATTCATTCCATTTCTAGCCATAATTATTTCGACAATGATGGTTAAATTATTTTCAACGGCTAAGTTTTCTTGTTGTATTTGTTCTACAATTTGGTCAGCCTCTTGATGTCGATCTACTAATAACCTGGGTGGATCGACCATCAAATTCCTTGGAGGCACTACCATTTGTCCCTGATGGACAGTTTCATCCTGTATTTCCCCCATGTCTATTTGACCAGGGGAATCTAGTCGAACAGGTGGTGCCTATCGCATATGCGCTGAGGGAGCACCTACAAAGTTACACAAACGTCTTAATTGGGAAATTACCAGTCTATTTGTTTTAGCGGACTGCCTATTAGTCTCAGTGGATTCTTATACTATGGGATTAAACACATTACCCATATGGTTAGTTAACATATTAACCAACTCTTGATTACTATCATCCATTTGTTGCCTTAACACTGCTACTGAAGTATTAGTAAGAGGCGGTACTAAGGGTTGAGAAGGTGCTACCATATTTTGGTTACCTCTATTATTTCCTCCTAGTGCATATCCTTGTAAAGAAGAGTTCATATTTTGAACATTATCTGATGCCACTGTTGTATTCGATGTTGACTGATATCCTGGCATCATGGAATACGGTATTCCATAAGCAAGATATACATTACCAAAACGAGGCACATTAGGTATGGTAGTCGTAGTCATTACTAGTCCTGGGCTTCCCGGTGGAGTCTGAGACATTTGTACGGAAAACGCAACAGTCGACCCTATTGGAGGAACAAGTGAAGCTATTGGATTGGTAGTGGCTAAAGTTCGGGACGGTATTTTGTCTATGTTTGGATTATCAGGACTAGTCATTCTTGATATTTGCTTCCTAGATAATGGTTTGTTGTACTCTTTGGTTAACTTCCCATTTCTAAGTTGCATTCACTTGTAAATACTCAAGACCAATTCTTAGCACTGAGTCCCACCAGGTGTGCCAATTTATTTACTGTGGAAAATGGTAAACAACCGCTAGTCCTCCCAAAGTCCTAAAACTGAGGGTAACTTGCGAGATCAACCAGTTGATCTCAAGATGTTGCTAAGAGTTTTTTGTTATCACACTTATTCCATCGAAATATCTGTCAAGGGAAATGAATTTTTTTTTACTGGAGAAACGGGTGCAATGGTTTTCCACACTATGGTTTAATCGACTTCCTGGTAACTCATGACTGACAGAAGATATTCGTACGAAAACAAGACTCACTAAACTAACTGACAGGTGACTCGTGACCCATAGATAGTGTCAAATTTTTCATGCAAAATAGAAGATAATGTATAGATCTTGCCCGACAGTAAAGATAAAACATATAAAACACTCAAGAGATATAACTGAAAAATAAAACATTTGCATTTAAATAAAGATGGTGATTCACGTACAACAAGCACTCTTCACTCTTGATTTCCTGACGCTTGGAATGAGAGAGTTTTCCAAGTGATTTGAGAGTACAAGTGAACACCCCTAAGCTACACAAAATCTGCTTATTTATAGTGTTTAAAAAATAACTACCTAGATAAAATCTACGGCTAATATTACCATTTTGAGGTAACTGCTTCACTAGATGATGCCACCTCTTTGGTGCTCAAACACATCATGGATTTCCAGTAACCGCTCATAATTTTGAAGTTCCACTTATTTGGCGCTTGAACACGTCGTGGGTTGTTGGTAACTGCCCATGTTTCCTCTAATCTTCTTAAACATAAACCCCCTTTGCCTTGCTTCGACGCTTTCTTTCTAGCAAAGAATAATCACGCTTTCTCTAAGTCCAAGATACCCTTCTTTGTCGACTAATACCATCTTCGACCAAGTCCTTCTCTTTTACCCTTTTGGTCGACTAAACCAATTCAATCCTCCTGACATATCTATTATTTCTTCCTAGTCGACGTGATCCAATTTTCGACAGTTTCAATATGGCTCCTTCCTAGTATTAACTCAGACTTATTAAAAAACCAACTTTTCACACATTGGCTCCTGTTTCCCAAAAAAACCCTTATTTTGGAGGGTGCCTCTTAACTTATGAGAGTATTTTCATTTATCACATGCACTTGAATTCCTCAAGATTTTCCAAGGTAACACCTTGCAACAGTGACATAAGAAGATGCTTTTGGTATCTTCATAACATGAGTTAATGAACTTTCTAAACCAGGAGATCCTTGTCTGTTTGTAGCCGTTACTTTTGATATTACGTTGATAAATTGTAATGCTTCAGAACTTCTTACATCAGAGGATGAATGTTACTTTTGAGAGTCCTTTACAACTTGTATAAGAACTTTACAGATCAGAGTATTAGAGATCTTGTTTAACAGCACTAGTGTATTCAGAAGTTGTAACAGAACTTCTTCGTTCGTCGTGTTACACAGATTTGCTTCGAGAAATGTTGTGCCTGAATAGATCTTCTTATATCATAACTTCTAGATGATCCAGTATATTTTCTATGCTTCTTACATCAGAACTTCCATATGATGTAGCAGATCTTTTTCACATCAAGACTTCCCTGCATATAAGGATACTTTTTATTAGCGAGTATTTTTGTTCTTTATATATGTATATCATGTGTTTGTTATCATCAAAACTCTAACTGGGATGTAGAACTAAATTATGTTCTAACAATAGTGGCCCGGGTTCCCACATTCATAGCATATACTTTTTGATATACCGTTTTTGTTGTTTTCCTCCTTAGAGGATGCAGTATGCCTTATAAATTTGACAAGATTTTTTTCGGAGTGCTTGACTTCATTCTTTTGAATGTACCGATTGTATCCCTACATAAACAATCTTATTTGTTCATCATCCAAATCATCATCGCCACTAGAATCACTATCATTAATGTTCTCACATTTTGAGGACCTTGAACAAGAAGCCCTAATAGATTTATACTTAGTTACTTCCTCATTATCCATTCCTTTCTCCTTTTTTCTTTTTCTTCTTGACTTTCTTCTCATGTTTGTCCAAGAAAGCGAGTTCTTGCTCATGTTCTTCTATCTTTCCAAACAAATTAGTGATATCAAGTGTTGTAAGATCATTAGCTTTCTTGATCGCAGTGATCTTTGGTTGTCAATTCCTAGTAAGACATCTCAAAACTATGTTAGTAGCAATCGCATTAGAAATAGGATTACCTAGTGCATTCAAACGATTAATAAGATGAGAGAACCTCTTTTATATTTGAGCAATGGTTTCACCATCCTCCATGCGAAAGAGTTCAAACTCTTGATTAAGTGTATTAATTATAGCTTGTTTGACCTCATTGGTTCCCTCACGGGTAACTTGCAATGTGTCCCACATAGCCTTAGTGGTTTCACAATGGGAAATGCGATAAAAATCATCAACACTGAGGGCAGATATGAGAATATTTTGCGCTTTCCAATCATATCTCCACTTCTTCCTATCATCATCATTCATAGTGCTTCCGACTTGGTTGTGACAACATCATTTTCATCGGTTTGAGTAATTGGTGTCGGAACATATAAAATAGTGTTCCACACACCCTTGTCATATGAATTAATATGAATGTATATACAAGATTTGCAATAGCTATAGTTTTCTCTTGTAAAAATTATCGCTATATTATACGCCCCTTTAGGTTCGTTAGTCATTTTCTAATAAGAGGTTCGAAGCACAAAATTAACCATAGCTCGTGATACCACTTGTTAGACGATGGCGACTTATCTAGAAGGGGGTGAATAGATACCCAAGTAAAAATTACCTTTAAAAATAGGTAATTAAAATTTATTTTGAAAGACAATGTGGAGCGGGTGATTTTTAGCCTAGATCGAAAAAGTCGTCTAAACAAACCTAGTTATTAGAAATGAAGATATGCACAATTCGTTTGGAATTAAAATAATGATAAAAACACTCAACAAAGTTATATCTCAATTAAATGTATATTAAATCACAATGATTACCTATTTCCAATGGAATTATGTATAAAACAAACTTTGCAATTTATCTAACACTTGGCGCGCGGTCAATTTTTTCAGATTTTTGTTTGAGCTTTGTTGATGTAAGAAATAACTTACAATTAAAGTGATTATAATTTAATCAACAAAGAAAAATTCTATACGAATCGATTGATCAAAAAACAAGTTTAACAAATTACATATAGTAAGTAAATATGAGTAGGAGAGAGAGAGAGAATGACACACATATTTGTTTAGAAAGTTCGCGAATATGTCCTTGCTATGGCTACGTCTTCCCCTAATTTCAATCAGAATTGAGATATCAATCTTACTTTGCAAAAATTTGATTACAAGAGAAGTGATCCAAGAGCAACCCTAACTATTTTTTATTGATTCAACCCATTCTCTTCTTTTGATCTTGAGTAAGACCAAAACAAAATAGAACAGTAAATGTATTGGCCTCTTTTGGATGCTTTTCCTGATGTCAAAACTAGGATTGATTTAGATTTTCTGTATATTGAATGGTATCTCTGAGTATTTGTTTGTAGCCTTGCATTATAAGTCATTAGGAATCACATAAAGCATCCAAAACAAGTTTGGAATAGTTGTCATTTGGTCTCATGCCCTAAAAATTTGTTTATGCATATAAATCAGGTCTATGTGTTGACACCTGATGGCTATATGTTGAAACATGCAGCCTATGTGTCGACACATTCATGTTTCGTGTTGACACATTTGTTGTTGTTTTAAAGACTGGAAGTTTATGTTTCTTCGTGTCGACTCATACATCATTTTGTGTCAACATATGCTGCAGAAAATATCTATGTATTGCACATATGTGTTTCGTGTCGACTGATGTGCTGTTGTTTTAAAGCCTGAAATTTTTTGTTTTTAGGTGTCGACTCATCCATCATTTCGTATCGACACATGACTTACATGTGTCGACACAAACTGAACCAAATCTCAAAAATCAGTTTTTTTTCATGTTTCTAGGTTTTCTTTTTGCCTAAGAGTCTCACACCTAATATATACTTCATACATGCATCATTTTCATCTTGGTGAAACTATAAACTCATACTTGATTGCTCTTCATCTTCAACCTTGACCCTATGCATACAAACAAACAAAGTACTCATAATTATTCATTTTATGGGTTCCATATAGACTTGGTTGATAACGTTTAATTTAGGTTGGTTGTAACCTAATATTGGGTTGAGAATCAGGGGGTTTCATCCAAAAAATTTGAGTGTTTGTCCTCCAAGATCATTGTGGATTTGGGGGTTATTTCAATAAGAAAACTGAGTTGGGGTTTTCCTTCAGTATCATGGTGATTTGAAGGTTTTGGATAAGGCTACGTAATTTGGATTTGATCGAGTGAATACCATGAAGAACAGGTGGTTCTTGCAAGCCTAGTAGCGTGAGACGATAAATTAAATTCGTAGATCTCGGGTTACAATAATTCATAATTCGGATTCAGTTGATTAAACATTGAAGACAAATTTCCTTTTACTTAGTAGTGCGAGACTATGGATCAGATTGGTTTATTGGGGTGTAATAGTTGTAATTGATTGTGTACGAAATCTTTAGAGGTAAATTACATAAAGGAGTAGTAAGACTCGATAAATCAATTAGTAATCTATTGTGTTCTAGGTCTCGGTGAAGATCAAAGGAATGGAATTTTGTTGGATCATCAACCATAGGGGTTGTAAGGGTGCATTGCAACATTTCTCTTTTAAAGAATACTTTTACAATAAGTAATAAATTATCTCAATTCCAAAATAGAATTGGGGGGAGATTATCCATATCAAGGACGATTGGTGAACTTCCTAAACAAATCCTCGTGTTATTCTCTCCCTCTCTCCCTCTATCTCTCTCTCTCTCTCTCTCTCTCTCTCTCTCTCTCTCTCTCTTCATCTCTCTTTATCTTTTTACAATTTCATTAGTAATTTATTAAACATTTGATTGTGCAAATTGATTAGAATAGAAAGATCTTTTGATTGTTTAAATCACCTTGTTGATGATCTTACAATCTCTTTGATTGTAAGAGGTTTTAATTATAACAAAGTTCAAAGGAAAATCTTTAAAATCAAAGTGCACACTAAGTGTTCGATAAATTAACTTAATAAGCTTCACCATTAACTTCATTGAAAATTAAGCAATTTATTAAACTCTTTGATTGTGAATTTAATTTGTATAGAAACATCCTTTATTATTTAACCACTTTTTTGATTACATTGCAATCACTTTTGATTGTGAGAAGTAAATCAAATCAACAAAGTTCAAAGGAAAATCTGAAAAATTAAGTGCACACGAAGTGTTCGATAAATTGTTTCAATTGACTTTATCAAATATTTCATTGGATATTGAGTTGCTTGGTTGTTTTTGTGAATAAATTAATTGAGAATTATAGTATTAATCATTTATCATCATTTTCCACATCATTGATATAATTCGCATATCCAAGCCTCTAATAACCGATTTGGTTTGGATGACTCGCGTTCTTGGATAAGTCTTTCGCTTGCCATAGTTTTTGCACATTTTTCAAAACAATTTTTAAACTATATTTTGTAGCATGTGTCTATTTACCCCCTCTAGATATGTTGTCATTGTCTAACAAGTGGTATCAGAGCCTGATATCTTGCGTTTGAACCATTTTTCAATATTCGAAGGGAATTAGGGATACTTGATATCTCTAATGATGCCTAAAATACATTTATTTCATGCACTCTTAATACACTTGATCAAATATTTCTTTGAAAGTTTTATACTATGCGAGTGCATTCTCCGTACCAATTGTCATTGAGGTAATTTCATTCCACTTTTCTCCTTGAAAGTAAGCCTTGACTATTGCAATGGTATGTGTGTTCTAAATGTTTGATATACTCAATGTGTATTATGTCTTTCGTGAATGTTCACTTCCAAAAATTTCCAATTGAATACTATTGTGTGTTTTTCAATTTATATGCTTATAGTGACTTCATGACAATTTTTTTTCCTTTGAAGTATGTTCTTGATGTGAATGCATATTTTAGCTCTTATTGCTTGCATCTCTTGTAAGGTGTTTATCTATTCTTTGACATATGAAATAAACACGAGTTTGTTATTTTGCCATTGCGTTTCTTAATCATGTCATATCACATGTTATATATGCTTTATTGTTTTTGGTTTAGTGATGATGTTTGTTTCGCCAAGCTAGGCACATGCGTGTGCAACATCGGGAGCACCATTGTGATATTTTGCATGCAAATAACATGTTGAAGCGACTTGAGAAAGTTGCACTTGCTTTACGTTTATCATAATTTTATGTCTTTTATGTATTGTATGAAGAGTGAAAAAAACACAAGAAATGGGGGGGGGGGGGGGGGTGAATTGGGATCTTAAAACTTAAAGAAAAGAATATGTTGGTTATCCTGGTTCGTTTGAACTCAAACTACTTCAATCCACCTGACAAGGTAATTTTTCCTCTCTCAAGTGAGGTCTTAATCCACTAATCAAACTTGATTACACAATCACAACGACAACTGTCAATGTCTTCTTGAGTCTAAAACCACAGCCCGGTTTTCTCAAGGAAATTCACTAAACAATATTTAATAAAAGTGTACAAGAATTTTTTCTAAACAAAACACTATCACAACAGTGATGTATTACACAATTTAAGATAATTAGGTAGAACTGGATAAATGTGCTTTTCTTTTTCGCACGCAGTAGTTCATCACTTGATTTCTTTTATATGTCTTCTTTATATAGGCCATGCAAGAGTGACATAATAAGATGCTTTTGGAATGTTCATAACATGAATTAATGATCTTTACACACTAGGAGATTCTTGTCTCCTTATAGCCGTTACATTTGATTTTCCATTAATAAACTGTAGCCCTTCAGAACTTTCTCAAATCATAAGATGAATGTTACCACTGAGAGTCCCTTACTGCTTGTATCAGAACTTTATAGATCAAAGTATCAAAAATCTTGTTACACAGCGCTTGTGCATTCAGAAGTTGTAACAAATAACTTCTTTATTTAAGCATGTCACACATATTTTCTTCTAAGAATGATGTGTCTGATCATATCATAATACTCTCATCTTCTATGCTCGCATAATCAGAACTTCTAACAGATCTTCTCTCATCAGAACTTCCCTGTATATTAAGATATTTTATTAGAGAGCATATATATATATATATATATATATATATAAGAACTTCTAACAGATCTTCTCTCATCAGAACTTCCCTGTATATTAAGATATTTTATTAGAAGCATATATATATATATATATAAATATATATAATATATATATATATATATATATATATATATATATATATACGTGTGTGTGTGTGTGTGTGTGTGTGTGTGTGTGTGTGTATCATGTTTTTGTTATCATCGAAACTCTTACAGGGATGTAGAACCCAACTATGTTCTAACAATCTCCCCCTTTTTGATGATGACAAAAACTTGTATATTTTGATGGAATATAAAAGAAAAATTAAAAGGCTCCCCCTGAGCAGAATACTCAGATAGCGAGAAAATAAAATACTTCCCTGAAGATCTTTTGATCTGGCTTCTGATAGGAGTTAAAATATCTCTCTTTCTCCCCCTTTTTGTCAAGAATCAAAAAGTACTAAAGACTCTACTTGACTTGTTTTGACAGAAGTTGCTTGAAAAGGTGTGGCATCCTCTTCTGGATTCAGCTGAGATTCTTTAGAGAGCTTATGATACTGTATTCTCATTACCGTCCCCAATAAGTCCAGAGCTAATAACCTTTTCTTTATGATTGCCTCTGAAACCTGTGAATCCTCCAGATTTAAGTTCTAGGCTTTGGAATATATGCTTTCTTCCCGTCATGTGTAGAGAGCATCCAAAGTCCAGGTGTTAAAACTAGTGTTCCAACCTTGCTGTTAAAAATATCTTCAACATAGATGATTTTATCCTTTGGTACCCATATCTTTTTGGGTCCATGATTGTTAGTGTTTCCAAAATTCAGTTTGAATTTTGTTTTAGCAAAAAATGCCTTACGAGTATATTTTATATCATGTGTTTGCTCAGAAGTGAAGTGAGAATAAAGGGGTGTGCATCTTATAACCATATCCTTGAACTTTTAAGGTTGAGATATTTTACACTTGTATCCTATTCCTTTTCTTCCATTTCTGATAACTCCATAGATCATTGAAGCCATCTTGATTCTATCTATGTTTTTAGCAAGAAATTTTTGAAAGTTATGATCATATTCTTTTATGGTTCTATTAGAGTTACTAGAAATTTCTGAAGCATTTTCTTTCTGAGCTTTTTGTAATTTGTTTTTGAGATTAGAAATGTTTTCTTTAAGGTCAGAGTTTTCTGTTTTTAGTTTCCTAGTATCTTCAGAGTTAGAAACTAGATCCTTTTTAAGGTTCTTGTTTATGGCTCGAAGTTCCTGATATCTTTCAATAATTTCTGACAAACTCTCTTCTAATTGAGATCTAGAAAAGTTAGAGAATACTTCTTCTGACTCTGAGTCTGATTCTGATTTTAATTCAGAAGATTCATAGACATCTGATAAGTTGACCGTTTGAGCTATATTGGCTCGTTCATCTTTTGATTCTGTTCCATCTTCAAAAGATTTAGAGTCATCCTACGTTTCCATAAGACTTTTCTTTTTTTTCCTTAGAGAGCTTCTTTTTAGGTTTCTCTATTTGAAGATTTGGACAATAGCTTCTGTAATGACCTTGTTCATTGCATTCATAGCAGGTAATGTTTCTGTTACTGGATTTTTTGTATCCAGAAGATTGTTTAGAGCGATTCTCTGTTCTTCTGGAATTTGTGAATTTCCTTTGCCTGTGCTTTCATAGCTGATTGATTCTTGTTGGATATAAGGAACAATTTTCTTCTTCTGACGAGGATCCCCCATAGTTTTCTGCTTCTTCTTTTGCCTGCAAAAATTTGGGTTCATATTTATTAGATTTCAGAACGAGAGACTTACCTTTGCTTCTGGAGCTCATCTTCTTCTAACTCTATCTCATGACTCCTGAGAGAGCTTACAAGTTCTTAGAGGGAGATTTTGTTTAGATATTTGGCCAGTTTAATAGCTGTGACCATGGGTCTCCATTTATTGGGTAAACTTATGATGATCTTCTTTACATGGTCAGTAGTTGAGTACCCTTTATCCAGAACTTTTAACCTAGCCACCAGAATTTGAAATCTTGAGAACATTGTTTCAATGGTTTCATCTTCTTCCATTCTGAAGGCTTCATACTTCTGAATGGGCACAAAATCTTTGGTTTCTTTGACTTGCATGTTGCCTTCATGCGTCATTCTCAAGGAATCAAACATGTGTTTTGCTGACTCTCTGTTTGTGATCTTCTCATACTCTGTGTATGAGATAACACTCAAGAGAATAGTTCTAGCCATGTGATGATTTCTGAAATCTCTCTTTTGATGATCTGTCATTCTTTTTCTGTCAGTCTTCTGACCACTTTCATCAACAGGATGTATGTACCCATCAGTCACGATATCCCAGAGATCAGCGTCATAAGCTAGAAATAAACTTCTTATTATGTCTTTCCAATATTCAAACTTATCACCGTCAAATATTGGAGGGCAGCTGCTGATTCTGTCTTTCTCATCATGATAATCATTGCTGATGTTCTGACTTTGTCCCACCATAGTGTTATTCCACCTTGGATCTTTTTCTAACACGGTTAAGTGTTTGCACCCAGATCCAGGTGCTCTGATACCAATTGAAGAATGGAAAAAACACAAGAAGGGGGGTTGAATTAGGATCTTAAAACTTAAAGAAAAGAACATGTTGGTTATCCTGGTTCGTTTGAACTCAAACTACTCCAGTACACCGGCCAAGGTGATTTCGCCTCTCTCAAGCGAGGTCTTAATCCACTAATCAAACTTGATTACACAATCACAGTGACAATTGTCAATGTCTTCTTGAGTCTAAAACCATAACCCGATTTTCTCAAGGAAACTCACTAAAAAATGTTGAATAAAAGTGTACAAGAATGTTTTCTAAATAAAACACTATCACAATAGTGATGTATTACATAATTTAAGATAATTAGGTAAAACTAGATAAATGTGCTTTTCTTTTTCGTGGGCAGTAGTTCGTCACTTGATTTCTTCTATACGTCTTCTTTATATAGACTATGCAAGAGTGACATAAGAAGATGCTTTTGGAATGTTCATAACACGAATTAATGATCTTTCTAAACCAAAATATTCTTGTCTCCTTATAGCTGTTACATTTGATTTGCCATTAATAAACTATAGCGCTTCAGAACTTTCTCACATCAGAAGATGAATGTTATCGTTGGGAGTCCCTTACTGCTTATATCAGAACTTTATAGATTGGAGTATTAGAAATCATGTTACACGGTGTTGGTGCATTCATAAGTTGTAACAAAGAACTTCTTTATTTAAGCGTGTCACGCAGATTTGCTTCTATGAAGGATGTGTCTAATCATATCATAATACTCTCATCTTCTATGATCGCATAATCAGAACTTCTAACAGATCTTCTCTCATCAGAACTTCCCTGCATATTAAGATATTTTATTAGCGAGTATTTATGTTCTATATATATATATATATATATATATATATATATATATATATATATATATATATATATATATATATATATATATATATATATATATATATATATATATATATATATATATATATATATATATCATGTTTTTGTTATTATTAAAACTCTTACAGGGATGTATAATCCAACTATGTTCTAACAATCTATTGTGGTAATAATTTTTGTGCCATGTTTTTATGTTTATTAGCTTTGCGTAAATCCATGTGTATGGAAACATGTGTAAATAATAATACTTATCTTTGTGTGCTTTGTCTCTTTTTGATGTTATCAAAGAGGGAGAAGTATAAGGGAAGATGGATTCACATATTCAGGGGGAGCTTTCATGAAGACAAGAAAAGAATCATCTAAACACTTGAGTTTTTCCATCATCAAAACGGATGAGTATGTAAATGTATTGGCCTCTTTTAGATGTTTTGTATGATGTCAAAACTAGGATTGATTTATCTTTTTTGTACCCTTCCATTAGAAGTCATTAGGAATTCTAGAAAGCATCTAGAACAAGTTTGGAATAGTTTTCATTTGGTATAATGCACTAAAGATCAGTTTCTGCACATAAATAGGGTCTATGTGTTGACACATACTGGCTATATGTTTACACATGCAGTCTATGTATCGACACATCCATGTTTCGTGTCAACACATGTGCTATTATTTTAAAGCCATAAATTTTCTGTTTCTTTGTGTCGACTCATACATCATTTCGTGTCAACACATGATGCAAAAAATCTCTATGTGTCGAAACATGTGCTGTTGTTTTAAAGACTGAAAGGTTTTATTTTTACGTGTCGACTCATCCATGATTTTGTGTGACACATGACTTACATGTGTCGAGACATACTAAACCAATTCTCAAAAATGAAATTTCTTTTCATGTTTCTAGATTTTATTTTTTCCTAATAGTCTCACACCTATATATACTTCATACATGCATCATTTTCAACTGGTGAAACTTTAAACACATACTTGATTGCTCTTCATCTTAAACCTTGACCCTATGCATACACACAAACAAAGTACACATAATCATTCATTGTTTGGGTGCCATATAGACTCGGTTGATAATGTTTAATTTAGGTTAATTGTAACCTAAGATTAAGTTGCGAATCAAGGGGGTTTCATCCAGAAAAACCAAATGATTTTCCTGCAAGATCATCGTGGATTTGGGGGTTATTTCAATAAAAAAACCGAGTTGAGGTTTTACTTCAAGATCATGGTGATTTGAAGGTTTTGGAAAATGCTACGCAATTTGGATTTGATCGAGTGAAGACCTTGAAGAACATGTGTTCTTGCAAGCCTGGTAGCGTGAGACAGTGAATCAAATTGATATATTCGGATTCGAACGAGTGAACATTGAAGATGAATTTCCTTCAACTTAGTAACGCGAGATGGTGGACCGGATTGGTTACTTGAGGTGAAATAGTTGCAATTGATCATGCACGAAAGGTTTAGAGATAAAGTATGCAAATGAGTAGCAAGATTCGGTAAATCAATTGGAAATCTATTATGTTCTTGGTCTCGGTGAAGATCAAAGCAAGGGAATTTTGTTGTATCATCATCAACCATAGGGGTTGTAGGGATGAATTGCAACATTTCTATTATAAAGAATACTTTTGCAATAATAAGAAATTATCATCATTCTAAAATGGAATTGAGGAGAGATTAGTCATAGCGAGGACGATTGGTGAACTTCCTAAACAAATCCTCGTGTTGTTTTTTCTCTCTCTCTCTCTCTCTATCTATCTATCTATCTATCTCTCTCTATTTATCTCTCTCTTTTATATTTTTACAATTTCATTAGCAATTTATTAAACGTTTGATTGTGCAAATTGATTAGAATTGAAAGATCCTTTTAGTGTTTAAATCACTTTGATTATGATCTTACAATCTCTTTGATTGTAAGAGGTTTAATACCAACAAAGTTCAAAGGAAATTATGAAAAATCAAACAGCATTCTAAGTGTTCGATAAATTGTCTAAATAAGCTTCACCATTAACTTCATTTAAAATTAAGCAATTTGTTAAATTCTTTGATTGTGTATTTAATTCGTATGGAATCATCATTTGATTATTTAACAACTTTATTGATCACATTGCAATCACTTTTGATTGTGAGAAGTAAATCATATCACCAAAGTTCAAAGGAAAATCTGAAAAATTAAGTGCACACCAAGTGTTCGATAAATTGTTTTAATGCGGATGTGTTGACATATAGACTTATAAAATCCAGCATGTGCCAACTTGAAAATCGTATGTACCGACACATAGAGTTAAGAACAGTATGTGCCAACTTGAAATGAGTTATGTTCCGACACATGCAAAATAGAAGCTACAATCTTTAATGTTGAAGTACATGTGTCAGAGTGAAAATCGTATGTGCCGACATATGAGACTGATTTTGTGCAGAAACTGATTTTTCATGATTTTGGCCAATTTCAAACTTGTTTTGAATGCTTCCTAAGACCTCTAATGCAAGGGTGGACCAAATGACACATATATATTGTCCAATATACATAAATGCTAAATTTTCCTAATTTTGACATCATGCAAAACATCTAATGACGAAGTTGCACTCACATGTGTTTATTTTAGGTACTTAGCAGTTGGAGGCTTCCACGCGATAAAACAGTGAGAAATGAGAAAAATGGGAAAATGTAAGAATTATACTATCATGATTGTCACTTTTATGTCATAACGGTCGCCAGCCCCCCCAAGGGAGTCAACCCTTCATCAAAAGTCAATAAAATAAAAAAGAAATGCCTGAGCAAGCTGCCAGTCTTCCCGTCAACAAGAAGACGGTCATCATGACGTTGTAGTCCAGTTTTTTTCCCTCTACGTAGGATTCAATTTTTCTAACTCCTCCACTTTCTCAATCACTTTTACACGACTCTAATAACTTCATGTACGAGTATTAGTCTATAAATAGGTGTTTAGAGGTCGTTTTTAGGCATCCAAGCTTATTTGGAAGTAGAAATTTTATATTGTAAAAGTGATAATTGCTCACATTGACTGGTTATTGCAACATTAGAATTACATTTTGCAACGACAATTGTTTTGTAATTTTTTGTTTCTGCTACATTAATCCTGCAAACATTATTTTCCAGTTCTTTATTTCCAACTTTTATACCAGATTAAAGTCTCCATTTGGAGCACTCTTTAGTATATTCAAGTCTACTTTTTATGCTATTTTCAGGTTCTTTCTATTTGCATTATTTACTTGTTGTTATGAATATGTATGCAGTGAATAAATTTTGTCTGCTCATTATTTTAACCATGTGAGCTTAAATCAGCTGAGTCAAAAGGCGAGTACCATCGTATCGATGGTACTCTAATAAGTCATAAAATTATGTTTATAATGAGAGTTGCTTTTATATCTGAAAAATTCTGGGTTTTATGATTAAAGTTTGTTGCAAAATAAAAAACATAGTGATACCGGTTTCAAATCAAAAGAGTGAAACCTGTATCTGACTGTAGGAATTTCATAAATTAATTTTAAATTACAACGAAATTTCTTTTTAATTAATTTGGGAAAATCTGATTTTCAAAAAGGTGATTTTTACTAATAAACGAACACGCAAAAGCAGACATTTATAAGTCTAAAAATCTTGTACCGAATACGTGAAAGCAAAAAATATCTTTAAATTATTCTTTTAAAGTAAAAGAAACTTTTTAAGTAAACAAAAGTGAATATTTTCCAAACGGGATTTTGAAGTTGTAACGTGTACACGCGAAAGCGGACAATTAGATTACAAAGTCAAAATCGGGTGTCGTACACATGAAAGCGGGTGACACCTCCAATTTAATGCTTGTCCACAAGAAAATAATTTCTTGTTATAATTATAAGATACGACTTTGTGAGTACTAATGGTTGAAGAGAGCTGCATTCCATTCTCTCGTTATAATTAATTTCAAAAAACTAGTTTATTTTCCGATTATGCAAACAAACCCATCCGCGTTGCCTTAGATAAACATCGTCATAGTAGATAATGATACTTGTCAGTTGGTATCTGTGAGATTCAATACCTTTTATACTAAAACCGATAAATCCACGCACTTGAGGGCATATCAATAACATCAGGTATCTAGGAGAATATGTTATATATCAACCTTATAGAATCACCATCGATCAACATAAACCAATAACACCAGAAATAAACAAAGGTAAAGACTTTTGTACTGCTATTGGCCAAGAAAAAGAATAGGGTTACCAAACCAATTAGAGAAAGCACAAGGGATAGTCACATGCCTAACCTGGAACAAATTTCAAGCAAGGAAGATTCTCTTATCTTCCATCTCATCCACAGATGTATACTTACTTGTAAATACCATATCATTCTGGGATTTCCAAAGCGACTGAACTATTATGTGCCATACTAATAAGAAACCCCATTTTTTCCTACGAACATCACACAATGAAACAAACAACTCAAAAAGAGAATCAACATCCTTTGGAAGGAATAAACACCACCATAACCATCTAAATTTTGTATCCCATACAGAGGTTGTTAACTCAAAGTTAACAAACAAATGGGAACAAAACTCACCCCTCACACATATGACACCACACACTCTTGACATCCACAATAACCTATGGTATAAAGAATAACCCTAGTAGAGATCTTATTCTATAAGAGTTTTTAAGAAAATACCACCACTTTAGAAAGATCCCAACTATCCCAAATTAGTGATAAAAGTAAACCCACTATCGAGGAAGGGTAGCTAGATAAGGGGTGCTTGTTAACAAGAGAAGAATAAGACGAAGAACTAAAAACACTACATCTTTGACATGAATACACCGCCACAGGTCAGGATCTTGAGATTGAATCACTTCTTGAAAAAATGAAAAGATTATTGACCATTTCCTGCTCGTACTAAAAAATAGACCTCCTCCATTTGAGGTACCAATGAAGCATCTCATTCACCGGATTTCAATATCAAAAATAAACTTACCAATTTGACTGAAAACACTATAAAACCTCGGAAACCTAGCCCTAAGAGGAGTATACCCCGCCCAAGAGTCATATGAAATGAACATTTGAAGAACATTACCTACTCTCCTACGAAAGTCCTCCACAAATCCATCAAAATGATCATCTACTTTAGAAAAAAGAATAGGGATGGCAATAAAACCAACCAACTTAAAAATAGTTTGGAACTCGGTTCGATAAATAAATCGTCGAACTAGGTTCCTGAATCAAATGAACTGAATATGAACGAAAATTAAGTTCGTTAACTAAATAAGTTGAACTTGAACTATACATAGTTCGACTCGTTAGGTTCATGAGTCAACTCTATTATATATGAGAAAAATTATATTATCTTTACGAGTATGTTTAAAGATTTATTCCAAATCTTAGCCCTATATTTTCTTTTAATCTAACTATTTTAATTGATAATTTATATTCTCAAGTGAGCAAAATATTTCTAAAAGTAATTACACAAATAAAATCAACATCATATAAATTATGTAATTTTTGAATTAGGAGATTTTTGAGATAGTTAAATTTCAATATGATAATTTTTATTTTATTTCAATATTTTCTTTTAAAAATATTAATTTAAAATGTCAAATATATAAAAATATATATATACTTAAAAAATTGGTTTTTAAGTCAGTGAAATAAGTGAGCTAAAATTAAAGAGATGAACCTAACGAGTCAGACTGAGTTATTTGTGACTTATAATGAGTCATGTTTGAGCTTAAAAAAATAGTTCGTGTCGAACTCAAACCGAGATTTAAGCTGAACGAATTCTTAACAAGTCGAGCCGAACTAACACGAGTTCGACCTAACTCGACTCCTTTTCAATCCTAATAAAGACACATATATCCACCAAATAGAAAATGATCGAGAATAAAAGACTCAACTTGAAATCGAGTGTTATCCTTCCCACGTAGCACCTAAATCCTATACCACAATATTGCACCACTTCACATATAAATTTCTATCATTATTTCAACTTGTTTTTAAGTAGAAAAGACTAAACTCAAAAATTATGACTAACTTACAAATATATTTATAATTAGTGCCAAACACCATCAATTAAGATTAAATATAAGAAATTGGTGTAAATGATGCCAAAATTGATATTGATGCAACAACCGCAACATTCTTAAGGTAAAAAAATACCATATATAAGAGTTAGAGAAGTCATATGAGCACCCTTACCCTTTAAAATATGCATGAATAAATAAAATGGGTAATACAAGTGTATTTGCACACAGTATGAGTTGTAATCCTTTAAACCATTTAGTGGGTGACACATCAGAAAGAACCATGGTGGCCCCAACTAGTATTTTGTGTATGTATACTAGTAATAGCAATAGTTACTTCGTAGGACGGGGTGTATATGTTGAAATGGTTTAAACCAAATAAGGTAAAAGATTGCAATAGGGTAATAAAAGTATATGGATAGTGTGTTAAAAGTGAGTAACGTTAGAGATCATGAATGAACAACTAGTGTATATACTTTAATTGCTCTAAAATTAAAGGCACATTTCACATTTTCTTTTGCAACTTGACCTAGCTCAACTAATATAAACTTTATAGCACTATAAATACACCATATTATATGCATATCGACTCGTGCAATTTAGAGAGAGAAACAAAGAGCTACCTTCAACTAAGGGTTTTCACTTTGAGAAAGAAAGAGAGTGACAATTATTTTTTAATATTCCAAACTATTCAATAGTTTTTTACTTAGATTCAAGAAATGGCCATGCATCGTGAAACTTGGGCTTTTGTCTTTGGCCTTCTAGGTATATACTATAGATATACTGTGGATATATCTATAGCCCTAATCCATGCATATTCATTATAATTTTATTTTTCTCATTCTTCATTAATAATATTAATTATGCTTGTTGGAACTATGCATAGCAAAATTGATATACTATTATTTTTTAGGGTATAAATTTTTATTAACTATATATATTTATATAGGTAACATGCAGATTGCATGGTGATATAGCAAATGTTTCATTTCAGCCTAAATATTAATTTTTTTTGTCTTTTTATTGTCGTTTTTATAGGCAACATCATTTCCTTTGCAGTGTTTCTTTCACCAGTGTAAGTAATCATTCTTTTTTGTTTTTGTTTTTTTGTATATTAATTAGTCAAAGGTTTGAAGTAACAATTTCTTAAACATTCTTTTTTGTGCAGACCAACTTTTTACATAATCTTCAAGAAGAAATCTGCTGAAGGATTTCAGTCACTTCCTTATGTTGTTGCACTTTTCAGTGCAATGCTTTGGATATACTATGCATTTGTCAAAAGAGAAGCTGCTCTTCTTCTCATCACCATTAACACTTTTGGAATTATTGTTGAATCAGCTTATCTCATAATTTTCCTGATTTATGCCTCAAAGAAATCTAGGGTATATTTATTTTTTTATTTAACCTCATAAGTATTATATAAAAAAAATTTAAATTGTTATAATTGTTTTTTATTTTCTTATAGCTTTCTACCATAAAACTACTTCTCTTGCTGAATGTGTTTGGATTTGGAGCCATGCTTCTATCAACTCTTTACCTTGCCAAGGGAGCGAAACGTCTCGCTATTATCGGCTGGATTTGTCTTGTGTTCAACATCAGTGTCTTCGCTGCACCTCTCTTCGTCATCGTAAGAATTCGAAGATATGAAATTATTTTCGCGTACAATAAATAAAATTTTAGGGTATCGATTAAATTTTGACGATCTTTTCGTGCAGAGCAAAGTCATAAGGACGAGGAGCGTCGAATACATGCCATTTTTCTTGTCCTTCTTTTTAACCATCAATGCTGTTATGTGGTTCTTCTATGGCCTTCTCCTCAAGGACTACTATGTTGCTGTAAGTTCATTGTTTTTTTATTTCACTTTTCCAATTTTGATTTTATTTTTTTGAAAAAACATCACTTTAACTTTATATTTGATAATGTTGAAATATACTTTTAGAAAAATATACTAAATATTTTTGTGCTCCATTAATATGGAGTTTCCATGAAAAGAAATTTTGAGTGCTATCTGGACCCCCCCTCCAACCCCAATAATTTAATTACAAAACTTTACATATAGGAAAAGCTAAGTTATAAATTAATTGATTCTTTTCTTCTTTTGGATATCTAAACAAAAGTATTTGATTTTATTTTATTTGATTAAATAATTTATTATAAGTATTTAATTAATGTTTGTATTTGGATGATGCAGCTACCAAATACACTTGGATTTGTGTTTGGAATAATTCAGATGGTGATATATTTGATATATAGAAATGCAACACCAGTGCTACAGGCACCATTGAAGGGTCAAGAACTGAGTGGTGGCCATATCATTGATGTTGTGAAGACTGGATCTGAACACAATCCTGGAGGTGGAGGAGGTGCTGTTAGCAAATTCTGATTAAGGGATCCATGATCAAGAAAAATAAACAATTGAAGAAAAAAAATACTTAACCTAAACTTTCAATTTCATATAATATTGTAAAATGCAAGAAGGGTGTCTAGTTTCTTGTATAAGTGTTTAGTTTTCATTATTATTATTAATTAATGTAAAGGTGTGGTTTTAATTTGGTGTAATTGGTTATGGCCATGAAAGCAATTATATAACAATATTCCTAAGCTTTGGCCATATATTATAACTCTAATAAATAATTTCAAGTTCACTTTTCCTTGTATGATCAATGTTCCAATATTAATGAAAATGAATTGTTTTAGTATTTTTTTTTTGTATAGTACTATACAAAGATATAATTGGTTGCTACACTTTCACAATTTGATTTTTATAATTTAGTTATTGATATATTCATGGCAAATTATAACTACTACAATTAGTTTATGGATTTTTAAAATAAGAGACTTGTTGAATTGTCCAACTTACTCAAATACCTAAAATGAATTTTATTGAGAAAATTACAAAATATAAAATCAAAGATGTTCTAAATAAAATTTTAAAGAAATTTAAAATGCAATTTATAGACAGTTAGATATATTTTTATGAATAATGCTAATGTTAAGAAATCTATAATTGGAAAACTTAGGTAAAATATAAAAAGTTTGTGTTTTAAAATTGTGCATTGATTTAATTGAAATTTTATAATAAATTTCTTTATTTATTTTTTCAACACAAATATTTTATTTATGATTTTTTAATATATACGTTATAGGACACAAATTAAGTTCTGAATATGAAAAAATCGAAAATTGATTTAAAAAAAAAATTCTTTGAAATTCTAAAAAAAAAAAACTCATTAACTAATTATAATTAAGTGCTTAAGTTTTTCTATTCTCACCGAAAAATTAAATGTCAATTATGGTAGAATGATTAAATCATGTATAGTTTAATGTATAGGAAAAGCAAATCCATGATATGAATTATGTGAAGGGATGGGTTCACTTTGCTTTTTAAATGTGTCATATACAAGGGGACAGATAAGCCCTCCCTAAAAGTGCTTCATTATAAAATCAATTAATGTTCATTTTGATAACGGCATCGTTCTAATTACAAGACAAAAATACCGGACACTAAACATGATTAAAGGATACTAATCTAATCTAGTCAAATTCCATTCCATCACAAAAGGGAAAGTGTTAAGATAATGCATGCAATACCAATAATTAGAAATTAATTAATATATACAACATTTGGATTAGAACGTAATTATATTATGAACAAGATATTGACTCTTAATATAAATTTATTTACGAAAATTTTCTCAAAATATCAACCATATGTGACATATAAACCAAAGTCAAAACAGAATAAAAGTGCTGAAACGTGAAAATTAATTGCTAAATGCCAAGGAACCTACATGTCTATTTGTCTTTTCTACTTTCTATTGCAATTTTTTTATTATATTTAAAAGCACTTTTTCTTCATTTTCACTAGTGTCTCAACTACCAGGTACAATAGTTTGTTCTAACTGAAATAGTAACTGTTTCCGGATAGTGATTTGAGCAATTTTTTTTTTAATGACAGGTTGAGTAATTATTAATTGTACATGTTTTATATATTAACTAGGTGCATGTGCAAGAAAGTTACATATATTATTTGTTTTAGGTATGATATAGGAATATAGGTTTCATAAATTTGGAAAACATTGTTTTTTTTTTTTTTACTTTTAAATTGTGTTTGATAATTATATAAATACTATTTAAAATAAATAATTGTGTTTTCTAAGGTGGTTTTGATTTTTCGGTTTTATTTTTCTGTATTTTTAGTGGTCAATTGTTTTCTATGATCCTGTGTACTCTTAAGTATTCTTGAAGCTATCTATAATATTTTTCCGAATTTGTTAATAATATTTTCGACTAAAAACAATTTTAGGAAATTTTTAATATGGTAAAATTGTTTTTTGTTTTTGTTTTAATTTATAAATAATCATTTTCAATCACTATTTTATTTCCTCTTTATCACAATGATTTATTCAACTTTTAAAATTCGTTTTTTCTTTTGGTTTCTATTTTACTAGGTTTTTTTCCTGCATTTTAAGTGGTCAATTGTTTTCTTTGATCCTGTGTACTCTTGGTATTCTTGAAGCTATCTGTACTGTTTTTCCAAATTTGTTAATAATATTTTGCTACTAAAAAACAAATTTATGAAATTTTTAATATGGTAAAATTTCTGGAAAAAATTGTTTCTGTTTTTTTTTTTATATAATAATTTTCAATTAGTATTTTATTTACTCTTTATCACAATCATTCATTTATGAAAAAAAATCTCATGCTTTTTCATTAGTAAGATAAAACAAATACATTTAAATTTTTTTTTCCATAAAATAAAGGAAACTTTATTATTGTACATATTTTAAATCAATATAATAAAATTGAATAATTATTCAGGTAGATAGATATTTTGTTTCAAATGAAATGAAACCCCACCACTTGAACAATTAAAATAAAACCCACCAGTTAGTGTTTTGTGGTAACCAAAATTGCATGGTAGACACAACGTACGTCTCAAAATAAAAGGTTATTAGTATATAGAAAGAGCAAAAAGACGACAAAAGTTAGCTAAGATTTGCGTATTATTTTATTATATATAGTTTTACTTTTTTTTCTATCAACTCTTCCATAGAGAGAAAAAGCTTAATGAACCTTTTATGTATGTGTTGTTAATTCATTTTGTGGCTTTTTAATCAAATTATTTATGAATGATTTGTTCTAAATGGTTCATAATATTTTGGAAGATAATAATAAAAATAAATGGAATTAATACAAGGGAAAGGGTAGGCAAGAGGAAAATGCACTAACTAAAAAACGTGATATTACGAAATAATGGGCCAACGCATTATTAAGATTGATGAGTATGAGTGTGAAGATAAGCATTTGAAGGCTTTACGCAAATAAGTGAGCCAAATTGTTGTTCTAAAAGTTGGCTATGCATGATTGTGCTGAAAGATAACAACATGTTGCCATGCATGCACAATACTTGGTTGGCTTGTTTCCATCTTAATTCAATCCTATAACGGATGTGCCACCATGCATATAGCTAGGTAGATAAGGGATGATGCAATACACCACTTCTTATAGGGTGTTGTACTTTAAAAAAATTCTCTATGTCAGGTTAATTATTTAGTACATTAATTAATTGAAGAATTTGGATATTATTGATTTGGATTGTACTATGATATGGATGACTATTCTTTAGGGGATTCTGGATAGGGGTGTAATACGGATGAATTGAATGCATATGGGTTGCATTCTCAATGAATGAATCAATAATTTAGAGTTAAATACGTTTTTAATCGCTATAAGTATGTCATCTGGAATTTTCGTCTCTTTAATTTTTTTATTTTAAATAATGATCATCACAGATTCTTTCATTCACAATTTTAGTCACTGTCATCTATTTTTATTAACGGAAGCTGATGTGGCATGCCACATCTGAAAAATATTTGAAATTGCGAGAGTTTTAAACCTCCTCTAAACTAAATAAAAATAAATAAAAAATTAGTTCTGAATTTTTCTCAAACACCTTGCAAACCATCAACAACAATATTAACTTCATTCTCTTTCTCTCTTTCTACTTCATAATCATCATCAATAATCATGTTCAGTCTCTCTTATTTTTCACCCCGTCTCTTTCTTTTCAGGTTCTACAAACATAAACAAAACACACTGAACAAATATTGATTACTGTGATACGGTGGGAGAACTAACTTGATGTTTTGCGTTTCGATCGCACTTGTGCGGTTAGCAAGAGTCGCCACCGACTTTTATTTTATCCAAAAAGAAAGGTCAAAAAGCACAGGAAAGACCTTTCGAGATGATTCTCGGGTTCGGGGGGTAGATTATGAAAAGGGAAGATATTAGCACCCTTTTCATCCATGGTTTTCCATGGGCTCTTAGTTACTCGTTTAGATCACTTGCTTTCATTTGATTGTGTGCTTGTGGTGTGGGCTTTGAAAGTATTTTGAAAAATCTCTTTGTAATGGTTCTCGTCTCTATAAGAACGTATACAAAGTTTTGTTTCGAAAAATGGTTCAAAGATGTGTTTGTGAATCGTGTTTCAGAAAGTGTTTTGAAAAGATATTTTGCAATGGTTCTCGTCTCTATAAGAACGTATACAAAATGTTTTGTCTTTTTGAAAATGTTTTGAGATGAGGGTGTAGGTGTAAAAAGTTTTTGTCGTGAGCAAGCGAGTAACTAAGAGCGAATTTATCTACTCGAAAGGTCTTAAGTTGTTCTTTCTTCCTCCTTTTAATGGTGCTATCTAACCATTGATTTGGTAAGAAGCCCCATCGTTGGATGAGGAGGGACAGACGCGGGTCAATTTTACAATCATTGAAGGCAACTTTGTGAGACGCTTTAGCAATTTTCGTAAGGGACGAGATCGTTTTAATCGAAGGCAACATCGAGAGTTATCGAGGGACTACGATCTTTTTTATCGAAGGGTCATTGCTAGAGCGTCACATATTCGAGGGACATGATTGTATTTCCGAGGCAACGAGCGAGGTTACCCTAGAGGTGCGCGTGTGAGAAAGTGTGTTGGTTTCAAATTATTTTATTCTTTTATTAGGTCATCTAGCGATTGATTTTGAATCTTATCATACACGCCTAGTTACCATACAGTATATGAAAAACAGTAAATTGCGGGAATTGAAATTCTACACTATTACAAAGTATTCGGGAATGGGGGTACAATTGTTACAAATGGGGATGAATTAAATGAAAATAGCAATGTCCAAATATCAAATAATACAACCAAATCTAATTTTGTACGATTTAATAAAGCTATGACAATTCATGAAATAAAATCAACAAAGTATGAAATGAAATGTATTTACTTGAAAAGAGAAAAATAAAACTTATTCTAAAAAATTGATTAAATTGAAATCTCTATTTTTGTATTTTTATTAATTATGTAAAATCTAAAGAAAATAAATAAACTAAATTATTATTTTTGGTATTTTATCATAGCAACTAAATCTAAAACAAAATTTAATAAAACAAAATGATAAAAATTAATTTACAAAACTTAAATCAATTTAATAAAATATTTTGAATTATATTAGTAATTTTGTTAACAAATAAAATATGAGAAGAAGAACAAATTAAAAAAGGAAAGAAATAATATGGGCTTAAGAGATTGATTTTGGGTGAGGCCCAAACTAAAGTGTTATTTTGCTGTGACCAAAGAAAGCCAGAGGGGGGGGGGGGGGGGGGGTGGATTAGAAATAACACATGGGCTTATGGGTTAACAGAACAAAACAAAGCCCAGATCCTTAAATCTGTTTAATTGTCTGATTAAGGGTGAAAACAAAATTAGGGTTCTTGGAACCCCTTTGTTCACAGCGCCGCCGCTCATCTTCTTCATTCACTCATCCCTTCCATTTTTTTATTCATCTCTGAATAACTTCACTATATGTCCCCGTTTTACGAGAGAAATCGCTCTTTTACCTCTTTGTTTCACTATGATTTGGCGTTTTGGAAACCCTAAGTGTGGAATTCGATTAAGCCTAAAGGGTCTAAATTTGTCCATCTGATCTTCCCCCCCAACTTTTTGTTGCCGGAGCGCCCCTTAATCTCGCCTCCCTAAACGATTTCTAGCGACTTTTCTTGAAAAGGTACGGTTTTGTTCTTGTTAAAACGATTTCAATGGTTTTTTTCATTTTGTTCATGTTTTCTGCTAATTAAACTCATGATTTTAGATGCAGTGAAATGTGATTAGGAGAAAGGTGAGAAATCCATACCTGTTGGGAT
Organism: Vicia faba; assembly: GCA_948472305.1. Classification (NCBI taxonomy): domain Eukaryota; kingdom Viridiplantae; phylum Streptophyta; class Magnoliopsida; order Fabales; family Fabaceae; genus Vicia; species Vicia faba. Next base: position 1,279,736,865 of record OX451741.1, read on the forward strand.
TCTTTCTGTGAAATGGAAAGGGACGGAGAGATGGTGACCGTGTTCCGTGGTGGCGGGATTTGCGAGGGGGAAGAGATGATGATGAAAGCCTTGCTTTTCTGGCTTGGGTTACTTTTGATAGGTAACCGTTTTTGTTGTTTTGATGATGATTTTGATTTGATGAATTTTGGGATTTTTGTGATTGTTGGATGTTGTTTTATCAGTTTGAAGCTTTGTTGGTTTTTTGATGATGTTGATGTCTCCTCAGTTTGAGACTTGTTGTTGTTTTTTGGTTGTTTTTGTGGCTTACTGTTTTGGTTTGGAAGCTGATGGTTGTTGGGATGTTGTTCACAGTTATTGTGTTTTTGGTTTTGACAGTTTGGCTTTGAATGTTTTGAGGTGGTTGCTGGTTTGTGTTGATGGTTAACAGTTTTTGAGATTGGTTTTTGATGATGTTACTATGTGTTTGGCTTTGTAACAGTTTTTGAGATTGATGATGTTTCTGATTCTTTGGCTTGAGATCAGGTTTGGTTGATGGCAGTTTGAGACTTTTTCTGGTTTTTTGAGTTTGAAATGTTTGACAGGTTTGATGAGTTTTGGCTTGACAGTTTGAAACTTTTGAGGTTTTGGAGTTTTTTTTGAAGTTTTTGACAGTTTGTTTGCCTTTTGGTTTTGGAGGTTTGGTGATTTTCTGTATTTTGATATTTGGCTTTGTATCTTTTTGTTAACAGGTTGCAGGTTGTTGATAGTTTGGGGTTTTTTTTCTGGGTTTTGGTTACAGTGTTTGGTATAGTTATAGGTTTTGTTGGTTTAGGATCTTGCTACTGTATGCTGATGAACAGGTTACAAGTTTGGTTGGTTTTTTGAACTTGCTACTGTATGCTATTTTTTTATAAGCTTGAAGCTTGGTTCTTGCTATTTGAGGATGGCTTGGGATACTTGGCTTAGTATGTTTGTTAACAAGTTTTGGACTTTTTGGTTTTGAAGTTTTTGACAGGCTTTTGAAAAGTGGAGACTTGTTTCAAGTTTTTGAGTTTGATAATTTTTTCTCTATCGATCTCGCTTGAGAGTTGTGTCTACTGTTATATTGGTGTTGCTTCTGTTGAACTCCTATTCAAAATGGTGGGAAACCCAACCATTGAATATTTTCAGTATATTGTTCAAATGGTCTTTTTGTTGCAGTTTTGTTTTCTAGCAACTTCTATGCAATTTGTGACAGTCAAGGCAGCAGGGCTGTGCATCCCAATAACATAGGTGACTTCTTTCCTCTCTTCTCTCTCAATGACACTAGGAAAGAAAATTGCTTTTTGCCCCTTTTTCCAATTCTGAAAAGTTTGCAATGAAAAATGTAAAATGATGAATTAGCTTCTTGAACAAGCTTTTGCTTGTTTTGACTTAGCTTATTATATTACCATACTTCTGCCTTTGTTGATGTTGTTTGTTGTTTGCTAGCTTGCTTCCTCGTTTTTGTTGTTTTTTGCGCTGCTGTTTGGACAAGTTTGTACCATTCTGTTTGGATAGTTTTGCTAATGTTGTTGTTTGTTGCCTAGCTTGCGCAACTTGCTTGCATTCAGTTTGTAGTATTCAGTTTGTTTGGATAAATTTGCTGCATTTGTTTTGTCCAGCTTTGCTGTTTGTTTGGATAAGTTTGCTGCATTTGTTTTGTTTGGACAGCTTGCTTGCATTTCTTCTTTTTGTGAACCAAGAAGAATAATCTTCTTGTGATTTGCAAAAATAGAGGAAATAAATTGTGATGAATTAAAATGGCCTTCTGATTCCAATTTGCAAACTTTAATGATGAATGGCACTTTTTTCTTTTGAAAATTCTTGCTCATGCCCAACTAATTTGTACTAACTATTTTTCTTTCTTTTGTTTTCATGTGAGCGCAATTGGATGTGACAAAGCATGGGAGGCAAGAACTCTATGGCAAGCATGGAGGTATTTGGAGATAGCAAAAGAACTTCAGTCAAACTTAGGCATAAATTAGCTCTCCTAGGCCAAACATTTATTTGGATTTCCTTGTAATTTAGAAAAACATTCTTGTATTGTATCCAACAATTGTACTAATTTATCTTTTAAATACAATAAGTTGTAAAATATAGAGTATTTAAAAGAACAAATTATTTTGTAACAATGTATGAAATTGGAGAAGATCTTATGAAATGTTCTGGTGTTACTTGAAATCTTTAATCAACAATAACTTGTAATTTTCTCTTCGCATCCTATTTGATTTTTGAATTCCCAATCAAGACAATTGAAACAAAACGCTCCAATCTGATAACTTAAATTCCAATAATCCTGTAATCTTGCAACTGTATTCCAAACAAACACGCACAGTGTATTCCATTTCCTAAACAAGCAAATGTTTTAAAAGACGCAAATCATCTGGTTAACATGGATCAAAATTGTGGCCGTCCCAAATGACAGTCTTAATCTCTTGTCCCAAACAAACCATGCTCTGAGAACAAACACTGTCTTTTCAGTAAACTTGAGAAAGCATGAAGACTTGTGAAAGCCAATTGGATCTTTGAGAATTCATTTCTTTTGAGAATTGCAAGAAAAAACCTAATTATTGGTTTACTGTCACAGAAGAAAATTTGTCTCATCGATTCCTGAGCCAACTTGAATATCTGAGAAACCCTAGGGTTGTGTTTTCTATGAAAAATGGGAGGGAAAATTTTGGGGTACAACAATTACGTTTATAAAATTTAAACTGGGTAAGTTCATTTCCATGTCAATTTCATATTCAATTTCATGTTCTAGGCTATCAACATTTTATTGCTTTTATTTTATGTATTCTGTAAAAAGTGTTTTATTCAGTATGACAATACTACTGCATACCACCATGTTGCTGCTTCTTGACCTAAATTTTAGCTATACCTGTTTTTCTTTCCATTGTTTTTCAAACTTGAATACTATTTGAGCTGACTATTGAACAAGAAAAAAATTGTTTTGCATGTAGTTGATCGAACAATACTTCTTTTTTGCTGAATGAGGCAGTGATGATGGAGGGTTGTGTTGCGAGGCATTTTTGGCGCAACCACCACTTTTCTCTCTTTATTCTTCCTTTTGAATATAACGAGGCAGTGATGATTTGTGGATAATCAGATCAGATATTTTCAGTGATGAACAAAAGAGAATTTTATAGCGAGGCGACTCCATTTTGCAGTCGCAATCATGCTTTTATCTCTGAAAATACAAATCTACTTCTATTCGAGCCTCTTTTTTTCTTCAATGCCCCCACACTCTCATTTCTCCCATTTCTTGTTGAGAGTATCTACCGTTAACTGTTCCCCTTCATCTTTCGGTGTTCGTGTTTGTTTGTTAAGAAATGTTTAATGTTAGCTTTGATTGTTTTTTGTTGTTGTGGGATTTGGCTTTGACTTGCAGAACATTGGTTATTTATGTTGTGATGATGACGAAATTAAGAGCCAGTTAGAAATATTTGATGATGAGAAGACTCACTTAGAATTGAGATATCATGTTGTTATGGTGAAGATGAACTGGGTGAATCTCAAATCTGTTCTCTATCTCCACCTTATGTACAATAAGTGGATAAAGAAGATAGCAGACAAGTATTTTCTTTGCACATGGAAGTAATTGCTTGCAAGATGTTTGAGAAAAGTTCAAAACCAATTTTTTTGTTTTTTTTCTGGGTTAGTTTAGAGGAAGTTTAAAACCCTCGAAATTTCAGACGTTTTCATATCTGACATGCCACGTCAGCTTCCGTTAATGAAAGTTGACGATAGAGACCAAAATTGTGCATGGAAAAGTTTGCGAGGATCATTATTCGGAAAAAAAATTTAGAGAGACCAAAATTGCAGGTTCTCATATTTATAGAGAACTCAGACATATTTAACCCAAAAACATATTAAAAAAACCAGTTTAATTTATCTATTAAGGATAAAATTCATCCAATTTATGCATTAAGAACTTTTTAATGGTAAAAATTGCGAGCAAAATGACTTGTTCTTAAAGATGATTAGGTATGAAATTCTGGCACACTAGATGGATGTTAAGACTGATGTCACAACACCAAAATACAATATCAAGATAGATTATAGGACATTATCTTACTGGCAGAGCAATTTACAAAAAGCACCAAATCATGCAGAAAGTAAATTACTGAAGATAAATAACACAGTCAAATATTAACCCAGTTCGGTGCAACTTCACCTACTCTGGAAGCATCCAAGCTAGAAAGGAATCCATTATAATAGTATTAGTTCAAAGCTTAAACAACCAACTTTACAACTTATCACCTAATCACTACCCATGCAATTTCTACATAGAAACCTCCTAGATATGAGAACCCCATCTCATTTTCTGCAATCACCTCAGTGATAATAACAATGACCAAAATAGAAGAACACACTTCCAATTAAATATATTACACTTTTTCCTCAAAAGCTCATGAGTAAATCACAATGAACAATGAACAATCAGTCAAACTCAATGCATCAAACAAGATACATTAGTGATATACAAAAACAAAGAACAATAGAAAAACTCTCAAAATCCTAAAGACTCTGGAATAACAAAGCTTCTCCTTATTTTCACTAGTTACATTATGTTTAGGTTATTTTTCCTTTTAAAATCTTCATTTATCCACGGGCTTCAGATTCTCCACTCAATTTGTTGTAGATTCAGAAACTGATGGCTGAACAAATGTATAATAATATCCTATGTTACTTTAATTTGGTTCTCATGCCCAATGAGAGGAGAGAAATGGGTTCAGGATTCTCATCTGTTGGGGGAATTTAGTGACTTTAGGTTTCTTATAGAGGAAATGGGGTTTATGGATTTGCCTCTGTGGGGAATAAAATTATAATGATAACAAGAGACACAACCAGATAATGGGCATATGTTTCAATGAATGAGAGACAAGGAAACTTTTTGGGGTAACATCATGTGTTGCTTGTTCTTAAAGAGCTCTCATACTGCCTCTTGTGGGCCGTTTATGAATATACCAGCACATAGTTCCTCTAGCACAAGGGATTGTAAATGGGGAAGTGAATTAGTCTTTCACTTCCTCTAAGGGCAACACGAATATTCCAGTGGAAAACCATAATTTATATGAACTTGGAAATATGTTTACTTTAGGTAAATATTGTAATATTTAGTTTTAAGAGAATTCATCCATCAGTTGGCTAAGTGTCTTTCGCCTTATTCAAAACACATATTAGAAAAACAACTAATTGTAATAATATCTTAGGTTAATAATGTTCCATGTTTTTTGGATGAGTCTTTCGTTCGACTCTCTGGTCTTGTAGGCTCCGTAGGAGTAGTTTATAACATATGTGATATGGACCCTCCAAGTTAGGGTGTATTTTCTTCTGTTGGACTGACACGACAACTTGTCTGAATACGACATTTACCTCCTACAGTTCTCTCGGGACCATGTTTGAGTTGTATATTATGGTCGCCCTCTACTCGACAGCGAATTCCTCGATATGGGGGACATCACGAGTCTCATCAATAAAATCAGTTGTACACCTAAGTCATGCCTTATTCTCTTCTTCATTAAATTGAGAACGCATCCATGTGTGTGTGTCGATTTTGACAAGCAACATGTCATCGGTGTTGTATAATATTGTAAATGAAGTCTCTTTAATGGATGAATGATGGGTGGTATGATATGACAATAATACTTTGGCGTGCTATTCATCCCAAATCCCTTTGGTTTCATCCAAATTCTTCTTTATTCCGCCTAAGTGACTTTGTTTATTGTCCCAGTCTTCCCATTTTCCTGTAGATGGACAACAAAAATAAAATTTGTTTGTACTCCAAGGTCATGACAGAAATCTACCTCAATGGAGATTGAGATTTGAGTACCATTGTCTGAAATGATAACTCACGAAAAATCTAACTTGCACATGATCTGATTCCAATATAAGCCACAAACTCATTATATCATGATCATAGAGACAACTCTAGCTTCTACCCAATTTGTGAAATATTCTACTCCAATGATTAAGAACTTCAATTGACCAGGTGTCAGTGGGAAATGGCCTAAGATGTTCATGCCCTATTGGTAGAGTGGCCAAGGCGATGTGATGGAATTGAGGAGCTTAGTTAGTGCATGATGTATATTTTTGTGCTTCAAAATGGGACAATAATAACTCTCCCTTAGCATTTATGGGCCAGTGCACGCCGACAATGTGGCTGCCAGAAGTCCCCTAATGTACCTCTATAAGGACTAGGGATATTGTGTGTTCTTATAGACATATAAGCACGTGGGATGGCTTTCCTATCTTGTCAAGCTTCCATGACATCGTAATGTATTTTTTGCATGCTTTTCAATCTTTTTTCGCTTCTAACTTATTTTTGTGGTAGTTCGTCTAGGTGTAGGTCGCGTATTATGGGTACCATTCATCTGGTGGTATGGGCGACTTCAAAAGTCTTGGTTTCCTTCAGCACGATGTTGGGGACATAAAATGTCACTTGAATTTCAATGTGATTGCCTCTTGTTCTTTTTGTAATGGCGATCTTGGGAATAAGATCATCCCATAAATTTGTGTTCCCTGTGCACATATGTTATTTCAAAAGCTTTGAAACATTCACATAAGTCACATACATTTTTAGACATTTGAAAAGTTTGGGCTCCTTTGCATTATATTCCCTGGTGACCTGATTCAACACTAGTTATGATTCGCTCCTGGATTTCAAACTTGAAGAGTATATCTGAAGGATGAGAATCATGTCGATGGTGAAGGATTTGTACTCTAATTAGTTGTTTATGGAATTGAATTCAAAATTTTTCTGTTGTTTGAGAAAAAGGTCGTATGGGCCCTCCAATACCATTATGACGCCACTTCCTTTCAAGTTTGAGGTTCCATCAACAGACAATATCCATGTGTTGACGGTTTCCCTGCCTACTGGATAACTAATGGTTTCCAAGAAATCAGCTATGATACTCCCTCTAGGATATATTAGACGTTGTATACAGATAACTCAACTACCCAAGATACCATCCTTTCAACGAGATTTGGTTTCTTTAAAACTTTTCTAATGGGGTAATTGGTTCTAACCATTACCTGGTGCCTTTTAAAGTAGGATATGAGTTTCCTTTTAGCTTTCACATTTTCTAAAGATAACGTATCAATCTTCTGGTACCTGGCATCATCACTCTTAAACATAATGCTCACAAAATAAACAAGTGGCTCAACTTTGTCTGTCTCCTACACAAGCACATAACTCACCGTCTGGTTAATAAATAATATATAAAAGTGGTGGGGTGAACCTTCTATAAGGAACTTTAATATAGATGGCAATGCCTAGAATTCCTTTAAGTTAGAGAACGCTTTCTCAAAATCTCTTCTCCACTCAAATTCTCTTTTTTCTTCAAATTTGAAAAGAAATAGATAACCTTGTCACCTACAAAAGAAAGGAAACAAGCTAGGGAGGCTAAGTGTCATGTTAATTCCTGAACTTATTTAATGTTGGATAGGCTTCTCATGTTGATGATGTCCTGACACTTATCTGGATTTGCCTCTATCCCTCTCATGGTTAGCATAAATCTCAAGAACCTAAATGAATTCACACTAAAAGAGAACTTGGTGGGATTTAAGAACATGTTGTACCTTCTGACTGATTCTAGAATGTCCTTCAGATCAACAATGTGGCTTTTCCCTTCTGACATCTTTACGATCATATTATGAATGTAGACTTCCAAGTTCTGCTCTATCTGCTTTGAGAATACAACATCCATGTGTAACTATAGAGTGGCAACCTAAGAGGGGGGGGGGGATGAATTAGGTTTTCTGGATTTTACTTGTTTTAAGCAATGATTCTTCCCGTTTTATTTTTTCGAAAATTAAGTGGATGAACTTTAAATGAAGGTGTGGAAAAAATAAAGTGTAAGAAAGTATAAGACACGAGATTTATCCTAGTACCCCTTATAACTTAAGGGTAAATCTAGTCCCTTCACACCTTGAAGGAATTTCCATTATACTAGATCTTTGTACAATCCTCACACCAAAACCTCTCTTACAATCTTATAACTTAAACACAATTTATGGTAGACTTTGAATCAACCAATTTTAAAGGACCTTTTCACAAATACCAACAGTATGGTGGACTTTGAATCTCCCTGAATCAAAGAACATTTTTCAACATAAATAGAAAATATACCACTTTTTATTTGCAAACACTTTTGGAAAGTACACACATATTTTTTACAAATTAAGTCACCGCATACTTGGTGATCAATAACAACAATATACTAAAAAAATACTTTGAGTAACAATGATTTTGGATACAAATTCTTAAATTTGATCTTCCCTTTCTAATAAACAATTCACAAATATATAGAATTTAGGTTCTCAAAGGTTTGATGAAACTTTTCTATAATATATGAAAATTATGCAAAAAAATTTTCATAAAGTTTCTGATTGAATACTTGAAATGTGATTGAATTGTTTAAAAATTTGAATAAAAGAAGTTAATTGGAAATTTGATATATTATGATTTAAATACATCATAAGATACCTCTTAGATTAGTATTAATGTTTGGAAAAAAATTCATGATGGATTACAATGATTTGGAATAGTAATGTTTCAGATTTTCCAAACATTTCCAGGGTACAATCGATTGCACAAATGAAGCAAAAAATTGGCACACCTTTAAAATTTTCAATTTGCTAGGCAGAACCATCATGCAATCGATAGTTTGAAATGTGAAATCAATTACACTGTTAAAAAACTTAAATTTTGGTTTTTAAAATTTTTTGGCTTGAATATCAATTATACATGATGTGATACCCTAAATTTTTCCAATCTATTTCTCAAGAGCCCAATCACCTAGTTTCTAAAAGTCAAAGGGGCTAATTTGACTCTTTTAGAAAATTAAGATTTCTTCTAGATAAAGCTATTATTTTAAAATAATAGATTTATTTATTTATTGTTTTTTGTTTTATTTTTTGTTTGCTACTAACCTAGTTATTTTTCTAGTATTTATTTAGTTTGTGTGTATTTGTTAACATTTTTGAAATAAAATAAAATACATTGTATTACATATGTATTTAGTGTTAATTCATATAACCGACCAATTAATCATTTTTAAAAACACATTTAGTGTCTAATTTTATTTGTTACTTATTTTTAATCATTTTTATTTTTGACCTATAGTCCTATTCATTTATTGTATTATTATTATTATTATATTGACTAAGTCAACAATCATCTTTTCCATTTTTATTATTATACAATTTCTTATTTGTTGACTAAGGTCAACACCAATCTAATTTCGTTTTTTATTTTTCTTATTTATTCATTTTAAGAATTTTTATTTATTATTATTATTATTATTATTATTATTATTATTATTATTATTATTATTATTAGGGTGAAGTTGACCAAAGTTAACTAGGGTTGAAACCCTAATCTACAAGTGACGCACACCTAATCCAGATCAAACAGAGATCCAAAGTCCAGAAAATCTTGAATCAAATATTTCTAACAATTGAATCTTATTGCAAATATGTGAACATTCATGCATCATTCGTGCCAGATATATTAGATTCTATAACCCCCTAAAAACTAAATATCACAAAAAATAAAATATGAATCAAATCAAATCAATCTAATCTAATTACATAAACTAATTCCTAATCTATCTAATCCTAAGGCCTATAAAACTAAACCCTACACTAATTTGAAGGGACGAATCCTTGATCCTTGAACTTGCGGTAACCCTAAAAATCACCAAAGCTCAAAATCTGCGAACATTTGAGGTTTCACATTGAAACTTTAAGGATTTCGAGCTAAGCCTCAATACATACTGTTTACCGTAAAAAATGGTAAACAACCGCTGATCTTCCAAAAGGTAACTTATTTGGTGACTCGCAGGATCGATCAGATTGATCCTAAGACATGGCTGATTTTTATCGTTTAAATGCTTTAAAATAGAGAGTTTCGACTAATCCTAATGGTGATTAACGCAAGTAAGGTAGAGACACTTTAAGTAAATTGCATGGAGAAAAGCTTGATAAAGTAAATAAAAGTATTAAAGACTTGTTAAATAAATGTCTTCGACTGAGATAAATAAGTGAAAGCGATAAATTTCTTGAATGTAAAAGATTTCGATTAAGGTAAATGGTGTTTCACACATACATTCTCAATGATTCTTTCTCTCACGCTGGGTACTTGAATCTAAATGAGTGACTTGTATACAATGATGAACACCCTTAATAACTACGTGAACACTTAGTATTTATACTAAAAATCCTAAGTAACTGCTGGGCAGTTACATCGCTTCGTGGTGATACCACATGGCACGTTCACAACCCTCGACGCCTACTTCCACGCCACATTGCGCTTGGTAACTGCTGGGAACCGTTTTCCCTCCAACAATTCGAAATTCAAACCATTCGATCTTGGGCATCAGGGACCTTGGTCGAAAGGTTGCTCCTTCGACGTTGAAAACAACATGATTCCAACTTAGAGAAATTTCTCTAAGTATCTTGTCATTCTTTGATAAGCCTTCGATGTGATCAGCTGATCGAAGCCTTCTTGTGTAGGAAACTCTTCTAACTCATAATTAATGATCTTTATGATAATAGAACGTGGGTGTCGAATTTAGGAGCCAACAAATTGCCCCCCAAGAATGTCTTATTTCGACGCTTAGAAGAAAAAGGCATTCTTTGATATTCCATTCGACACCTGTCCTTCACTCTCAGCCACAAATTAGTTTGTGCGCTTTTCGTCTCCTACCAACCATCTGACAATCTCAAAAAATCATCATTTCAACTTTTCCCAAGATGTCACTTCAGTAAGGCACTTCGCACGCACGATGGCCTTTCATACGCTGTCATCATGACCATTCTCTGAAATCGAGGAAGCATGCTGCAACGTTTCCGTTTTTCAAAACGGTTACAACACCAATGTGTGCCACGTGCCCCACTCCCATTCCATCTTTATGGCTGGAACCATCGAAGTAAAATTTCCAAGGTTCTATCTCCAAGTAATTTATATTTTGTACCTGAATTGAGTGGTCGACTATAAAGTCTGCTACCACTTGTCCTTTTACTGCCTTGAGAGGCATAAAGGTTAACAAATACTCAGTTAATGCTAGCGCCCACTTGCCAATTCGACTGTGCAAGATAGGTTTCGACAACATGTATTTGAAAACATCAAAATGGGACGAAACATACACATCAACTGGTTTTATATATTGTTTGAGCTTTGTACAAGAGAAATAAAGACATAGACATAATTTTTCAACTTCGCTATATCTAGTTTCTGCATCGTTCAAAACTCTGCTAAGGTAGTAAATGGGTCTTTCGACTCTATTTTCATCCTCTTGGACTAACATGCTTCCTAAAGTCTTGTCGGATGCAGCTATGTACAATATCATACTCCTATTTCTACAAGGAGGCACCAAAATAGGTGGCTTGGTGAGGTACCCTTTGATCTTGTCGAAGGCTTCTTGTTGCTCTTGCCCCCACTCGAACCCTTCCTTATTCAATCGAAGTAAGGGTGAGAAGGCTTGCGCTTTTCCACTTAGGTTAGACATAAATCTCCTTAAGAAGTTTATCTTGCCCAACAGAGATGTCAGTTACTTCTTGTTAGTTGGAGCTTTCGCTTCCAAGATTGCCTTCGTCTTGTTCTGGTTGATTTCGATTCCTTTCTTGTGGACGACGAAGCCCAAGAAATCTCCAGCTTTCACACAGAACGCACACTTCAAAGGGTTCATCTTCAGACCATGCTTTCTCATTCTTTTGAATGATTGTCGAAGGTGGTCTATATGGTTCTTCCTGGAAACAGATTTTACAACAATATCGTCAATATATACTTGCATGAAAGTGTTAATAAAATCATGGAAGATAGAGTTCATTGCTCGCTGATATGTTGCCCCAGCGTTTTTTAGGCCAAAAGGCATTACTACCCATTCGTAAGTGCCTAAGGCCCCAGGGCATCAAAAAGCTATTTTCGACACATCTTCTTCAGCAATGAAAATTTGATTGTATCTTGAGTAACCGTCGAGCATGCTCAGGTACTCGTGGCCAGCGGTAGAGTCGACAAGCATTTCCGCCACAGGCATAGGATATTCATCTTTGGGTGTTGCAGCATTCAGATCTCTGAAATCTATGCACACCCTCAATGTACCATTTTTCTTAATAACTGGCACAATGTTTGCAATCCATTCGACGTACCTCGTAGTTCGTATGAATTTGCACTTCAGCAGTCTTTCGACTTCCGTTTTTATCTTCGATATTATTTCTGGAGCGAAGCGTCTTGGAGTTTGTTTGACAGGCTTTTTCCCAGGTTTGATTGGCAACTGAAGTTCTACCAATCTTCTGTCAAGACCAGGAATCTCGTCGTAATCCCATGCAAAGTAGTCCTTGAACTCCTTCAGTAATTGGATCACTTTGACCCTGAGCTCTGGGTATATTTTAGCACTGATGTAAGTGGGTCTTTTATCTAACCCTTCGCCCAAGTCGATTTCTTCTAAAGGATCATGATGCAGGTACAAGGAACAAAAAGAATTTGGCGCTGGCGCCATGTCGAAGTCAGGTGTTGGACATGGCCCAATGTGAGCCAAATTTTTGTTGAAGTCAGCTCTTCCTAGGTGATTAACTTCGCCTAAGTTGTAGCTCTGATCTGCTTCTATATTCTCGACAATCCCATCGGGATGCCATAATATCACCCTTTGGTGCATCGACGATGGTACTGCTCTGACACCATGTATCCATTCTCGGCCTAACAGTAGGTTGTAATTTGGTTTAGCCGATATGACCATGAACATGGTTGGTCGAAGGATGGATCCCACTTTGAGGTCTAGTTGAATCACACCCATGGTGGTCCCTGTTCCGCCTTTGTAGTTCGATAGGACCATATTATGAGGCTTAATGTCTTCATCATTCTTGCCTACTTTTCTTAGCATGAAGTGGGGAATTATGTTGATAGTTGCCCCACAGTCCACCAAGATTTTGTTTACAGTGGCCTCTCCGAGCTTTGCCCTTATGAATAAATGCTTGAGGTGACTTTTCATCGCCTCAGTTGGTGGTTCGAAGAAACCATTTTGCTCTTCAGTGCAGCCACTACCCATGACAAAGTAGCATACTGGCCTATGCTTGGCCAACTCTTGTTCGACTTCCCAGTCATTTGCTTCGACTTCCATTTGGCGGTCGAATTCTCTTGGCAAGACCGAAACTATATTTATCATGATGTCTAATGTGTCGTCGGACTCGGAGCTATCTTCGTCACCAGCTTCGTCTTGATCAGGCCATACCAATCTATTGGCCACTGGTTCCCTCTCCAAAGGCTTTCTTTGCTTTCACTGGGGGACATTTGAGATCGACTCTGGTTTTGGTTCGTTGGCAGCCTCTCTCTCAGCCTTGTGCCGCCTTTGGTACCTTCTCCACTGGGATTGAGACATTGGGTTCTTTCCCTTGTAGTTACTCGATACTTGAGCAACTTTGGTGGCACCTACATGAGGTTCTTTCTTGAGTGTCAAAGATGAACCTCTTGGCACTTCAAAGGAATGCCACCTTTCTCCGTTGGGTCTCTTTTGACTCGATGTTTTGAGCCATGTATCGACTGGCACATTGGTTGGAGGCCTGAAAGTTAGTGGCCTCTTTTCCTGACTTGAACCCTTTTGATAGGTTCTTCTAGGATCGTGTCGAACATCAGAGCCTGCACTCATTTGGGCATTTCTGCTCCATTTTTTGTTTGTTGCTCTCACACCTTTGATGTGTTCAGCAGCTTTCTTGTCAAAAATAGAGCTGCATCGAGGATACAACACTACTTCTAATTTTTTCTTCTGGCATCGTTGCAAGAATTCTGCCAGATTTTTGTTCTCTCGGGGGAACGTTGTTCTGTTTGCTTGCTCTTTCCTGATGGCTTCCTCTGAAACTTTTGATTCAGAGATTTCGACCATGTTGACATTCATGTTGTCTTTAGTAGCAAGAGTCATTTGCTTCATTTGAGCCTCCAGGTCTTTTGTTTGGCCTTGCACCGCAGCCAAGTAGGAAGTGGGTTTAGTTCCACATTTTGAGACTCCACCTGTTTCCAATTTTGGGCCCTCAGCGGCCTTTTGGACTGCTTCGATTGTTTTTCTAGAAAGGTTCCTAGAAAAACTGCCAAATATTGGCATATTGATATGATCTTTGGTGACTTCGACCATAGTTATCCCTGGCCTTTTCACCTGACTCCTGGAAGCTTCGATCACATTTACCCCTGAGGGTTCAGCATAGTGGGCTTCCGCCTGCAAAGGGCTCGAATCCACATTCACGGGGGCCTTGTCAGCGAACTTCAGCCTCCCTTCTTTGATAGCATTTTGCACGAGATCCCTGAAAAGAAAACATTGAGATGTTTTATGGCCCAGAAAGTTATGATATTTACAATAGCCTCTTTTCTTTCTTTGATCAAGAGGAGGCACTTTTACCCCTGGGGGTATTATCATTTGGCCATCTTTTACAAGTAAATCAAAAATTTCATCACATTTCGTAATATCGAAACTGTAAGTCTTTTTAGGGAACCTATCATTGGCCTTTTCAGACTCAGTGGGGTTTTTTCCACTTGAGGGGACTAGTAATTTGCAAGAGTATGGTGGCCCTCGTTTTAACTCAGCTAAATCGACCTCACTCTCCTCGAAGGCTATAAGTTCGTCGAATGTTTCTGGATCTTCATCGTCCATTTCGACATATGCTATCTTTTCTCTTTTATGAGTTTTCGTCGCCCTAGCTTTTTCAGCTTTAAGGCGTTCTACCTGTCGAACCCTATCGGCCAATTGGCCCATGTCCCTCAGGTATTGAGTGTCTAATTTCTTCCTAATGGAGTAATCTAGATCTCTAGCAGCTATTTCGACTAACTCGTGCTCTGGCACTTGCGTAAAGCATCTTGCCTTGAGCAATATAAACCTATTTAGGTATTCGTCTATAGGCTCAGTGAATCTCCTCTTTACACTAGCCAACTCTTTCAAGCTTATCTTGGTTTATCCCATGTAGAATTGCTCATGGAACAATCTCTCCAACTGGGTCCAATGGTGGATCAAATTGGGGGGGGGGGGGAGTTGTGAACCAAGTAAACGCATTCTTTGTTAGGGAACTTGGGAAATACTTAATCCTTAGGTTCTCATTGTTTGAGTTTCTCCCGCTTCGATTAAATATCTTGCCACATGTTCGACAGTGGATTCTGTCGTGTCCCTTGAAAACTTAGTGAACTTAGGGACTTTGCATCTAGGAGGCAAGTCCGTTTGTAACACATATTCCGACAGCGGGGATGTGAAGTTGGGCCTACGGAAGCCCGTATTCATCCCGTTTTGCATCATGATTCTTTCAATCATGGCTATCAAGTTATTCTCCAAACCAACATTCTGGTATTGGATTTGCTGAACTACTTCGTCAGCGTTTTGGTTTCTATTAACCATCCTTATTTCCGAGGCTACGACTCTCGGCTCTTCGACCCCAGGTTGTTCCATTTGTACCCTAAGGTTATCTTCGACAGGCTGCTGGACTTGGTTAATAGTGGTTTCTTCCTCTAGAAGTATGCCTTGGTTTCCCCTTATCTGTGCCCTTTGGGGCTGTCGAATGAGTTGGGGTACCCCAAAAAAGTCAGCCAGACGCGACATTTGCGCTGTCATTTGCTAATTCGATTGGGTGGTATTCTGTATTAGAGGATTTAGCACTGTACTTAAAGTTTGCGCCAACATTTGAACCATGTCGTGGTTGCTTTCGTCCATTTACTGCCTCAAGACTGCTGTCGAGGCATTCGTAAGGCCAGGAATTACGTGGGACGTTCCTCCTAACAGTTGGTTCCTACCCATGTTTGCCATACCAACTCCAGAGCCTTGGAGTGGCGAAGAGGCGCTCACTAAAGGTTCTGAAAAGGTGGACGTAGCGTTCGTCAGGCTAGTCAATTCAGAAGTTGGCATGCCGTAGGGTGGTTCTCGATTTAACCAGACTGTTGAAAAACCTGGGGGAACATATGGTCTGGTTCCTTGGTTTCCCCTTGGTGGGGGAGTTCCCAAAGGCATTCTGGGGCCTGTAAATGAAGGTATTGGCCCCGTTTGTGTAACCGTTACTGCTGGCGTTGAACCAGCGGTTACCACTTCGCTTATGGTTGGGATAATCGTCGCTCCCACGTTTGTTTGTGGATTTTCTCCATTGTTTGGCGAATTCTCCATTTCTCTACTTCTTCTCCTAGTATTGGTTTCGTTGGTGTATATTCTACCACTTCTCAATAACATGCAATACTCTCGAAAAAGGAGTATATTTTATAAAAAACGATTAAACTCGTAAAATCAACCCAAGGTCCCACCGGGTGTGCCAATTTGTTTACCGTGAAAAATGGTAAACAACCACTGATCTTCCAAAAGGTAACTTATTTGGTGACTCGCAGGATCGATCAGATTGATCCTAAGACATGGCTGATTTTTATCGTTTAAATGCTTTAAAATAGAGAGTTTCGACTAATCCTAATGGTGATTAACGCAAGTAAGGTAGAGACACTTTAAGTAAATTGCATGGAGAAAATCTTGATAAAGTAAATAAAAGCATTAAAGGCTTGTTAAATAAATGTCTTCGACTGAGATAAATAAGTGAAAGCGATAAATTGCTTGAATGTAAAAGATTTCGATTAAGGTAAATGGTGTTTCACACATACATTCTCAATGATTCTTTCTCTCACGCTGGATACTTGAATCTAAATGAGTGACTTGTATACAATGATGAACACCCTTAATAACTACGTGAACACTTAGTATTTATACTAAAAATCCTAAGTAACTGCTGGGCAGTTACATCGCTTCGTGGTGACACCACATGGCACGTTCACAACCCTCGACGCCTACTTCCACCCCACATTACGCTTGGTAACTGCTGGGAACCGTTTTCCCTCCAACAATTCGAAATTCAAACCGTTCGATCTTGGGCATCAGGGACCTTGGTCGAAAGGTTGCTCCTTCGACGTTGAAAACAACATGATTCCAACTTAGAGAAATTTCTCTAAGTATCTTGTCATTCTTTGATAAGCCTTCGATGTGATCAGCTGATCGAAGCCTTCTTGTGTAGGAAACTCTTCTAACTCATAATTAATGATCTATATGATAATAGAACGTGGGTGTCGAATTTAGGAGCCAACACATACCTGCAAGACAAGAGAGAGAAAGAGATTAGAAGAGGAGAACATAACCAAAGGAATTAAAATACGAAAAGTGTCACATAAAGTAAGGTAAGGACTTAGCTTCTGATTTGTTGCATGATCGTTATTTGTTGTTGTAAATTTAGTGAATCTGGTGGATTCTGGGTAAATTTGGAAATTAAGTTAGGGTTTGTTAAATTTTTTGATGAAGAATCATCGGAAAATTGGAAACTACGGCGACCCTAGCGGCGGTCTACGATCAAGGTTTTGGGTTCCTAGGATTAGGATTCATCCTCTTTAGGGTTCACGGGGTTAAGGTTCTTGTGTAGTTAGGGTTCCTAGAGTTCTATGGTTTTTGGGTTTGAATTATGAAGATTTCGATTTCCATTCAACCAGAATTTGGAAAACACCTGTGGTGCTAGAGTGGTTTTGTATATATATATATATATATATATATATAGAGAGAGAGAGAGAGAGAGAGAGAGAGAGAGAGAGAGAGAGAGAGAGAGAGAGGGAGATAGAGAGAGTGAGTATTATTTTAGAGAGAGAACACGGAAGAGAGAATAAGAAGAGGAAGAGACAAATAAAGTGAAAGAATGAGCTCCTCTAAAGGAGCTTTTCATTTATACCTTTCACATGCACACATCGATGAAGGACGCGTGCCCCCTCTGCTGGCCATACAATCCTCTGAACTTGACTTAATACAATACCCTCACCCCCTTGTTTCTTCTAGTCAATCCCTCAATCATGGCCCTCCATTCATCATACTTCTGATCAATGCCCCATGACCAACTCCCGCGCGGCCAAGTGATCCAAATCACACGTATGAGGTTTGATGATACACTAAACTCACCCTGGATGACCCCTACATTGTCTAACAGGAATGAACTCCTAATTTGACCTAACCTAATGCTATCTACACCCCTCAAAATTGCTAGCCCAACATAGTTTGCACTACCTGATCTTTTTAACTATTTTCTTCCTTTTTAGCCTAGTTTCTTTTTAGATTTTTTTCTTTTTAAATTAACTTTCTTCTATTTTTAAGATGTAGTTTATATGGAAATAATGTTGATAAAATACCTAGAACTAATTTCTTTATTTTTAGGACAATTTTGATTAATGTGTTGTTTAGATAATTCCTGATTTTTAAATGTTCAATAGTTCTAACCCTATATTATTTGATTTCTAAATTCATTTGATTCTATATAAAGGTACTTTTTGCATATAATCAACTTCTGACTAAATTCTTTTTTTTTTTTGCATAAAATTTAATATTTTTTACATATTTATCGTCAATATTCTATTAAGTATTGCACTAAAATAGCTAACCAACATGAAAACATTTTTCAACAACTTAATCAAACTCAAGATCTTTTCAAAAAGGATACGATCTGGTCCCTCAAACGTGAACTAGAAGCAAGCTATAAGTCTCCATCGTGTGAGCACGCATATGTTTATCGCTCAAATGTGACCTAACATCAATCCATAAAAAATACAAACCAAACAATCCCGAAGTACGAAGGACTATGATTTCTCTTATCTCTTGATGAAGATACGTAGACACATCGTTGTGAAACCAAGGCGAGTCCGCTAACCACTAACTCAAGTCTCGCAAGTCCCTTTTGTATATACATTAAAAAGAAATAAGAAGGATCTCATTGAGTACAATTTAGGTAAGGGGTGTCTAACACCTTCCTCTTACTTAAACAAATCGCGAACTAGTTATCCTCTATGTCTTTAGGGTTTTTTCCATTCTTTCCCATCCTTTGGGACAAATAAATAGCCGTGACAACTCTGTGTTTTTTTTGTCGCGACAGCTGGAGACTCTACCGAGGACATTTAGGATAGATTTATTCCTACCCTTAGTACTAGGATTGTATGGTGTTATTTGTTTTCTTGATAATTGTTATTTATTTCAATTATTTTTTTACTTCTTTATTCACATCATTATATCTATATATGTATGTTGTGGGACTCAAAAGTATATGCGACGCTCTATGCCCGAGCTCCTAAGGAAAACCTTAGAAATAAGGGGCATCTAGTATTGTCCAAAGGGGTTTAATATCCCTACGAATGTTTTACAAGAACCCCGCTAAGAGTCGGCCAATTCAAGGTACTTGTCTTAATAGGGCTAGCCTCTCTTTAAGATAAGACTTTAGGCTTGATCGATGATTCTGAGGACCTTACCCTAAATAAATCCTCATGGTGATATTTTCTATGACCTACCAGATGAAAGTCTTATTAGGTCTATATAGAGGCTCCATCTATGGGAGACCCTTGAGATTATTCACCTTGATTTGGGCCAGCCTTAATGTTAGGATGTAGTCTCATTTGCGGTCAAAGATATTATGTGTTATTCATGATGCCTCTAGGAGACACCCTTGTAAGGGAATGGGTAGAGCATCCTTATAACTTTTATAGGAGCCCACATATTGGGGTACCCCACTATTACATACCCTTTGCATAAACATATCATGTATCTCATTAAAAACATCTATTTTAGCACATATATGTGTCTTATTTTCATGGAATTTTGAAAAATAATAAACAAGAAAAAGGTTTTTAGTGAGCACCCAGAAAGGAATCCAAACAAGGAGCCAACTCTCTGCATCAGTGCATAGAGGCCTGAATTAAAGAAGCTAAAGTTTCTCCAAGGAAAGTTACCTAGCCATGCTATGAAAAACTTTATTCGCCGATACAGCAACATCCTTGACCTCCTAAAGGTACTCGTGAAAGTGGATGCCATCACGACCCACACTCAATTCTACGATCCTCTGCTAAGGTGTTTTACTTTCCAAGATTTCCAGTTGGTACCTATCCTAGAAGAATTTGAACGAATTTTGAGTTTCTCCACTATAACAAATAATGCTTTTCATGACGAAGCTTTCATGTCATCTAAAAAAATCGAGTTTTTATTCCAAGATGCACCATATTTTATTTTTTAAAACCAAACAAAACATGTTCCATCGGTTATTTTAAAAACCGAGGTGATATATCATTCAGGACATGCTTCGAATCCCATCTACTGCACTGTATGCTTTTACTCGTTTACAAGTGTAAAATAAATGGTCTAACCCTTTAGTTTCTTTAAAAACCCGAGGGATAAAATAATCAGATTTTACTATAAAAACACTGGTTGAAGAGATTTCACCCTAATGCTATCTTATTTCTAGCCTCCTCACAGTCGAATGCATCATTTTTTTGGGATGGATTGTAAAACTGATAAAAAAAGTTCTTCTACCTTGAACAAAACATTTTTTCAGCTTTTGCAATCCATCTCAAACAATGGTATTGATGTTGTTGAAGGTTTTGAACAACTATGATTTATTCATAAAAGTATTTACTGATTGATTGCAAGTGTAGAAAAAATATTTTCCAATTTTTGGAACAAACACCTTATTAGAAGTTGGATGCATTCAAAGCATGAACATTGTATATACTACTGAAGGTAGTGATAATGATAACATCAACAATCAATCTTGGATGCAAAGTTCTAACATTCAAGCATCAACACCTATATGATGGATTACAAGTGCAGAAAAACCATTGAAGAGGTTTGTTGTAAACAATTTATTTTAATATTATGTGTAGACAATATAATATTAAAAAAATTTAATAATAACTATCGCTCAGTTTATAACCTTAATCGATGTGATAGTTAAAAAAATAACAATAACTATCACCTCAATTTTATAACCTTAATCGAGTTGATAGTGAAAAAATATTAAATAATAATAAAATTACCTTGTTTTTATAAATAAACTGAGGGGTATAGTAGACAGGTTTTATTATAAAAGAAATCATTAGATTTTACCCTGATCCGTACTAATATGAATCCTCCCCTAACTCGCATCATTATTTAAGATATATTGCAAGATAGAAAAAAATATTCAATGCTCTTCTATTTGAAACAAAACATTTTTTGTCCTTGTAATCTATCTCACAAAATGGTGTTGTATTTTTTTTTGGAGAAATTTTGTTGTTGTACTTTTGCTCATTTGATAGATTGCAAGTGCAAAAAATCATTCTTTCTTCATTTTAAACAAAGAAGGGAGCTCAACCTTTGAAAGATTAAATAAATAAGGGAGCTTAACTTTATAGAAGATGGGTATCAGCGAAGAATAAAAATTATTATGGGGAAATAGATCTCTAGCATCTTGTATGGGTCCTGAACGTGTTGTATTTTTAATATTCTGGGTAAACAATCTTGATATTCTGTGAAGATTTGTTGCATATAATGTATTTTTAATATTATAGGTAAACAATGTAACCATTTTTGTAAAAAAAAAAATTAATCTAACCCCTCAATTTTATTCCAAAACCGGGAGGACAGTTAAGTGTTATTTTTCACTATTTCCAAATGCCTTAAACAAATCTTTGCCATTAATTCAAAGGTTATCAACGCTCAAGAATCTTCCATTAGTGATTCATGTTAAACCTAAGGGACATACATTATATAAGTCCTCTTACGATATTGGAAATCTAATCTAAATGAAACATATGAAGCGATTGAAACATAAAGATGTTTGGAAAAGTTCTCTACGATGGATTGCAAGAGCATAAAATCATTTGGGCTCAAGGTTTGTTTTATTAAATTTTTATTTGTACTGAAAGTAATTTTTATTATTGATATTAATCATCTTACTTTTTTTTACCAGAAACAAATGCATGCAAGATCCGTAGAGATTATTGTTACACCAAACATTTGATCTTCATCTAGATTCAATAATTCGAAGATCTAAAGTCTACATCTTTAGAGAATTATGTTTTTATCTAGATCCCTAGGGAATTTAATTTTATCTAGATCCCTAGGGAATTTGATATTTATTTTAATTTTAATATTCTAGGTAAACAATGTAATAATCTGGGTAAACAACGTAACAATTAAAAAAAAAATCATACCCCTCGATTATTTTGATAAACCGTGATAAAATATATGCTAGTTTTGAAAATAATAAAATTTGTGGTTGCTGGGGTTCGAACCCATGCGCTAATAAAATCACAACTCAGTGTTTTAAACATCAAGGTGATAAGTCTTCAATTTTCATGACGATCTTATTTACCTCACTTATTTTTCCGAGGTAAAACGCATTTCACGTCTTAGGTTAGAAATGTTATTTGTAGTAGTGCTCAAGATAAAGAAAGGACCTTACACGAGAATTTGACATGTTATCTCGATAACCTCTACTCGATCCCACCAGCGTTCAGCTAGCATACTAATGGTATAAGTCTAGTTTTATCTGTCCTTTATCGATCGAGACCAGTTTATTTCTGGTATACTCGTTCGGATCCAAAATCTATTTGTATCTTTTGAGTCTAGTATTATCTAGTTTTCCTGGGTTGAGTTTTATTTCATTATTGCAATCTGTGTTCCATTTTTGTCCTGGAACATCCTTCTAGAGTCTAGTATTATCTAGTCTTCTTAGGTTGAGTTTTATCTCATTTTTATGGTATGTGGTCCAATTTTACCTGGCACATCCTTCTAGAGTCTAGCATCCACTTGTTCTCTTGGTGTAAGTCCAATCTCTACTTGGCTTACTTTTTAAGTCCAATCTCTACTTGTCTTACTTTTTGAGTCCAGTCTCTTTTGGCTCGTTGATCAAATCCAATTTCCACTTGGTGTATATCTTTTGAGTCTAGTATTATCTGACACTCTTTTGTAAGATTTAGTATTCACCAGTGTTTCCCTCTTCCACCCAGTTTGCTTGGTGTCATCCTTATGAAAATAAAGTTATCGTTGTTGCTTTACTCTCATGTTCAAGAGTGTAAATGTTCGGGTTCTTTTAGTATTTAATCCTCTTCGACCTTGAACGTTCGAAAGTTTTTTCTCTTTATCACTTATCAAGTTTAAGATGATTGAATAGGGGAAGCTGTTGCACCCCAAAATTTACCCTCTTGTTTTTAGAATTTTAAAGGCTTATGTTTTATCATATAGATTCATGCATTATGACAGGATCAAGGCATTTTGTTTCCTAAGTTCTTTTACAAGCTAAGAAAGATGGATTGTATTGTCAACTAGTGCAAAGATGGGTCTCATGCCCTCACTCTTTGAGTCATTTAAACTATAACGGTTTCTCATACCTCAAGACATCTCAATTGTCTTATTGACTTATCATAAGTTTGAGTTTTGCAAGAGTATTAAAGTGAATAATTTTTCTCCTATTCATATCTTGAGATTAGGGTTTTGGACAGATGAAGTGTTTGATGCTTGTATGAACCAATTCCTTGAAGTATTACCCTCTCATTATCATGTGAGACATTTTTGTTCAAGAATTTCTGCATCATGTTCCTTGAAATTAGGGTTTTGAAGCTTGATCATCATCTCCTTACACAAAAGAGCAAATTAGGGATTTGAATTTAATCAAGATTTCTGAGTTTTTGAGCTACACTTTGTTCCATGTTTCTATACATGTTTCTAAGCACCTATGGTTGAAGAATTGAGCATCAATTTAGATTAGAAAAGATTTAATTGATCAATTGGTGGTAAAACAGTCAATTAGGGGTAAAAAAGTTAACCAAAATCAAAGTTGACCAAGTGGACTTTTGGTCAACACTCAATTCAATTCCCATATTTTCATGTTCTATGATCAATTATGGAAGAAAATCAAGAAAAATGATGAATTTAGATGTATCTTGTCAAACAAGTTATCTTGATAACTTTAAAAATTTCCAAGTTTTTTGTAAGTGTTATAAGCTGAACCTAGAAATACCACAAATTTATCATCCTTGATTAAATGTGTGCAAACTTTATATTCATGGAAAGAGGAGAAAAAGTTCTTCAACTTTGTCATTGTGACCCCATGTCCAAAAAATGATTATCAAAATTTGAGAGTTATGGTGCATAGAGAGTTTTAACACTTAGTATTTTTTGAAGTTATGTGCTAAAAATCTCGATTCTTCAGGGACATTTTAAGGGATCCGTTTGAACTCAAGTCAAGAAATGATCAACATGAGAATTAAAGTTCAAAGCCTCATCTTCAACTTTAATTCAAAGATTGTAGCAATTGATGAACCATAGAGAGAGATATAATGATTAGGTTTTGAAGCTCCAAATGGTCAAATTGCTAGCATAGGAAGCACATGCACACACGCCAGGCCTGAACTTTTATCAAACAATTGCAAGGCATAGGTTCATGATGAATTTTCTCCATGATTAAGGCCATGTTTGGATTTATGATGAACATCAAAGTTAGAGAGTACGCTATCACCTTCAATATTGCTTCAGATAGTATATCCTTTTGATTAGTACAATTCAAGATATTGTGAGATGAAATCATGATCACAAAATTGTCAAGGTCTTGACACTCGCATGACCCATGCATCAGCACATATGCAGTCTTTTAAGGTTAACTTCATGGTAAGACTTAAATGACTTTAAGACCATATTTCAACTTTCCATCAACATGGAAGTTATTGATTATGTTACTAGATTTCTAAAGAGCTAAATCGTAGTTCAATTTTCCAATAGATGGAAGAAATATTAAGAGGAGAAGTGGGCCGATCGTTGTTATTTGGTATGCAGTCACACTATATTATTTTATGCACAACTCCTGCCATTATGCTTGTAGCACTCTGGCCCACCAAAACCACACACATTTGTATTCTTTTGTGTTGTAGCCCAAAATTTTCCCTCCCATTTCTCAAAGGATCAACCTGGACCCTCAGGTTTACTTCCATCCAACTTCAAACCTTGAATTACAAATTTTCCAAGAAAGTCATCTAGAAGGGCAAAATGGTCATTTGCACACCAAAGGAGTCAAACTATGAATTTTGAATTAAAAAATAAAGTTCCAAGAATAATATTTCATAAAGGCATGAAATTGGTTCATCAAAAATCAGAAGTCAGAAGTTACTTTAAAAATCAAATTTTCTAAACATTTAGAAAATTTTCTAAGTGTCTAGAGAATATGATACTTCAGAACTTCTGAGCCAACCTCTATGCAAGTGCAGTCAGAAGTTGTAAACACGGTTCAGAACATGACGCTTCAATCAAAACAGGCAGAAGCGATGCTCTTTGGTCAGAACATGATGCTTCAGTCAGAACATGATTCTTCAGCGTATGAAGGCCATGTTCAACGCTCCGGTCAGAACATGCCCCTTCAACATTTGGAGGTTACGTTTCTGATCTTCTGCAATCAGAACATCACCAAATCCCAAGACCTCGTTTAAACAACCTGCTACACTGCTACAGTACAATACTCTAACCAGCAGTTAATCCAGTCCACGCCTGCATTTTCCCAAATCTTGTATTTGCACCAAATACAAAAAGCTGTGATAAAAAAGAAATGGAACAGTGTGCCAAAAGTTCAAAACCCATCTGTTTTTCCACTCTAAAACCACAAAACATTCATCTATAAATAAGTTGATCCATCACACTTGCAAGGGGTTGGTTTTAGAGAGATAATCGTCAAAAAATAGAAAAAAGAAAGATGTGATACCTCCATAAAAAAATCCAGAATTCCTAAACAGAAAACCAAAACCTTTGTTCTTCCCTTGAAGTAAAAGAACTTGATATTTTTTCTTTCGTTATTCTTTCTGACTCTAGAATATCTGAATACAGCAGCTCAAGTCCCAAACCACGCTCCAGGTTCAAGGTAAGTCTCCCTGACTCTGCATTCTCTTATTCAGAACATCATTAAACATGTGAATATCGTAGTATTGATGTTGTTCATATCACTGCGTAAGTAGAAAAACTGTGGATCAGAACTTCCTGATTAAGGCTAGACTCAGGACCAGGATCAAAACTTCCATAAACTGTTGTGTTTTTTATCCTTCTGATTTGTTGTTTGCTGAAAACTGAATAAGTTATTATTGTGCTGATTGATATAAGGAAAGAGTTGAAATGTAACACAGAACTTCTGTTTTTCACTCACCATTCTAACACATATAATTTCCATGATTCACTCATTGTTCTAACACAACACAAAACTTATGAGTTCTCCCTACATGTCAAACATACTGAACTTCTGATGTTTCCACTCGCTGTTTTCTTACACACTCAGAGTTTATGATTTTTACATGTTGATAATACACTGAATTTCTGGGGTTTACTCACTGTTTTAATGTAATACAGAACTTATGACTTGCGGTCCACTGTCTGAATACCACCCAGAACTTTGTGTTTCCCCTCTAATGTTCCTCGCAGGACCTCATAGTTTACCAACTCAGAACTTCTGATACCCACTGACGTCTCCTGCTGTGTCACCACGCTCTTAGCTTCAGAACTTCGGATTTTGTTTGTTTTGCTTGTAGCAGCTCGCTGGTCTTATATCTCATTTATTTTCCTTTTTATCACTTTTAACGTTAAAACTCTTTTCATCAATATAAAAAGGCATACAAATATTTTCTTTTTTTACTAAACTAATTCATTCTTTTTTTTTATATTCATCAACACAAAAAAACCCTTTTTTAAACAAGATTCCCTGTTATTTCTTGCATTATTATCTCAATTTGGTTGTAATAAATAATTAGGATTTATTTTCTTGCAAACCCCCATTCGTAAATTTGTACACGCCATCCCCCTAACGATTGTAATAGCGTAGAATCCTTACTTTCTGCACTTTTATCGCTTTCATATATTGTTAGTAACTAGGGCGTGTATGGAAAGATATGAAATCATCAAATAGACAACCTAAAAAGCAAGACTAAATGCATGCAATCAAACATACATTGCACACATGCACCCTTAGGGTAATCTCACTTGTTGCCTATAAAAAAAATAGTCATGTCCCTCGAACACGGGAGTTTTAGCAAAGACCCTCGATAAAAGATCGTAGTCCCTCGATGACCCTCGATATTACCTTCGATAGACGTTCTAGTCCCTAAACGACATTGCTAAAACGTCCCATAGGTTGCCTTCTATGACTATACAAACGTCCCAACGCCCATCCCTTCACATCCAACGATGGGGCTTCTTACCAAAACGATGGTAAGATAGCAACGTCTAAAGGAGGAGGAAAAGAACAATTAAGACCTTTTGAGTAGGTAGATTTGCTCTTAGTTGCTCGCTTGGTCACAACAAAAACATTTTCCCACCAACACTTTCATTTGAAATATTTTCAAAAGATAACACTTTTTACGCGTTCTTATAGAGACGAGAACCGTTACAAAGACACCCTTTTCAAAATCACTTTCAAAAAACTCATTCCACAAACATCTCTTTAAACTATTTTTCGAAACAAACACTTTGTACGCATTCTTTTAGAGACGAGAATCATTACAAAGTCACATTTTCAAAATACTTTCAAAACCCACATCACAAGCACACATTCAAATGAAAAGTAAGTGATCTAGCAAGTAACTAAGAGCCCATGGAAAACCATGGATGAAAAGGGTGCTAATACCTCCCCTTTTCATAATCTACCCCCCGAACTCAAGAAAACATCTCTAAAGGTCTTTCCTGTGCTTTTTCACCTTTCCTTATTGGATAAAAGAAAAGTCGGTGGCGACTCTTACTAAACCGCAATATTTGCGAACACAAACGCAAAACATTCAAGTCAGTTCTCCCACTGTATCACAGAACTGGAGACTCTGCTGGGGACATACTTAAAAGTGGGCTTAACTTAGGGTTGAATCACATTTAATTGCCTTCATTTGTTTGAATTGCTTGTTTTACATTATTGGTTCCTTGTTTGGGTTTGTTTTGATCCTCTACCCGGATCTAGGGCACCTTTTTAGGTAAGTAGCAATAGATTGTGGAAACTGTACAGCGTAGACCGATATGGTTGAAACAATGGATATGTTAGTGTGACACATTTGTAGGTACCGGTATCCCTCGTGGTGAATCGAGGAGAATACGAGGCCGCTGAGTGGCGTCATGAAGCACTAACTGACTTTAGAACCCTAATTGAACAACTTGTCCATTAGGACGTAGTGAGATAACCGGTTTCGGTGTAGAGCTGAAAATTGGTTGATACTCGATACTACACTCATTGAGGCTGGACTTTTGGGTTATCTCGACCGCAAAAAAAGATTTATTGTGCTGAGATAATGCCCAAGAGAAAGGTCGGTGATATTGAGATCCTTTAGAACCCGATCACTATTACTAGGACAAGTTGAGCCAACTAAACATCAAGAGGGTACTTACCTATAAAACCTCATGCAATCCTAAAACATAGGGACTTGTCTTCTTTGTGTGTATATATATCTACTTGTACATAACATCATAAACATCATAAGCATCATACGCATGCTCACTAACCATTTCAAGGATTTAGAAATTTATCTTTGTTTTTGTTTTGTAGGTCATGGATTCTGTCCGAAGAAATACCATCCGAATCAGCTTTGTAAAAGCACACCCTCAGCTTCAAGAGTTAGCCTTAAGAGTGCCCGGGGATTCTCCTTTTACCAAGAAATATGGTTGACTCCTCAGTTTGGCTACATCCAGTTTTCAAGAAGAAATGATGTGTGCACTGTTCCAATTCTTTGATCCCGTACATTATTGTTTCACCTTCCCAGACTATCAGTTGGTACCTACACTGGAAGAGTTCTCTCTACTCTTAGGGGTGCCCGTGCTTGATCAGATACCATTCGCCGGTCTAGAAGGGATTCCAAAACCTGAAGTCCTCGCCGAAGCGTTGC
The DNA here is from genome assembly GCA_948472305.1 of Vicia faba. Lineage (NCBI taxonomy): Eukaryota > Viridiplantae > Streptophyta > Magnoliopsida > Fabales > Fabaceae > Vicia > Vicia faba. The sequence goes on from OX451741.1 coordinate 1,279,765,510, forward strand.
ATATGAAGAGAGCCGACGTTATAGCCAATTGGGAGACAAGAAGCGGGGTTATAGGTTTCCTAGCCAAGTTTCTATTGGAGAAGGCTCGTTCATTCTGGGACGACATGGATTTCCAAGCTTTTGAAGACATCCTGGATCTTCTCATTTATGGTTTGGTTTTGTTCCCCAACTCAGACCAATTCATAGATATTAACGCCATCAAAGTCTTTCTCTCTCGCAATCCTGTACCTACCTTACTGGGAGACATCTTGCATTGCCTTCATACCCGCACCATGAAGAAAAGAGGTACTCTTTTATGTTGTATTCCCCTAATCGCTAAGTGGTTCACTTCACACCTACCTCAATCAGTATTGAAGAATGAGCAAAGACTGACATGGTCTCAAAGGATGATGTCCCTCACCCATTCTGACATCCATTGGTGTTCGAGATCCTTGGAAGATGTCTCTATCATTGACCGCTGCAGAGAATTCCCTAACGTCCCTCTGCTTGGTATTAGGGGAGGCATCGCCTACAATCCCTGCTTAGCTCTTTGATAGTTTGGGTATGCCCGAAGAGACGGCCCTCATGAGATGCTCATTCAAGGTCTGGTGTTTGACTACGACAAGGAAGACCAAGGTTATCGCTAGAGGTTTACACGGACTTGGAGAATGGTGAACAAGGTGGACAGTAGGATTTTGGGACACAAAAACTCTATCCCACTTGAGCCTTACCTTAGGTGGGTACGGGCTCATGCTCAAAGTCTCTTAATGCCTTACCCTTCTATCCGCCCTGTTATCATAGAGCTTGTTGTTGAAGGAGACGTCCCATACACTGTCCTTCATCCTGACATGCCTACCTCCCTCGAAGACTTGCAAAAAGCTTGGGTTCAGTTGAAGAAAGAGCGGGACACCTTTGAAGCCCAATTTTACGCCAATGAGAAGAAAGTTCTGGAACTCACCAAGCAGCTTCATGAAGAATGGAATCTGAACGCCTACATTACGCCAAAGAGGACGCATTCAACCTTTTTGTCTTAGGAGTTTTGTTGTATGTTTGTTTCTCTCATTGTAAGCCCAAAGAGGCATAATGTACTCAAACTTGGATTTATTAATATGACGTGTGTTCCTTTTTTGGTCTGAACAAATTTAAATCTCTAAATTCCTTGAAATCATTGCATACGCATACCATCCATGACATTGCATAAACAAGTTTTGTTACAAGTTTCTCATCTCCCCTGCTGTTTATTTCAAGAAGATATGTCTTTTGAACAAAGCATCAAAGATCTTCAGGCACAAAATTCCCAATTTCAGCAGATGTTCGTAACTCTGGCAAAAGGGCAAGAGGATCTGAAGGCCCTCATCCTAATAGAGGAGGAGAAGAAGAAGAAGAAGAAGCGCGACAGTGCCCTCAATATGGGAAAAAGATTCGGGGGGGGCACTAAAGCAATCAGTTGGTGTGACTTCCTCATCCAAAGAGGGGGAAAATCAGGAGGGGCAGACAAGGGAAGAGGACCCTAGTCCTGAGGTCTTTGATAATGATACCGACTATAATTATGAGCGGTATCCTCCCACTGAGGGTAGGTACAAGCAGTTAGAGGATCGGTTAAATGCTATGGAGATCCAGAGAATACCAGGGCTGGATTTTGAAGAACTAGGGTTGGTGTCTGGAGTAGTCATCCCACAAAAATTTAAATCTTCAGTTTTCGCAAAGTACGATGGGGTGTCTTGCCCAAAGCTCCATCTATATTCCTATGTGAGGAAGATCCAGCCCCACATCGTTGATAGAAACTTGTGGGTTCATTTCTTTCAAGACAGTCTGTCGGGGACTCAACTTGAATGGTTCTACCAATTGGAGGGAATCAATGTCCGAAACTGGGAGGATCTAGCTGCCGCTTTTTACAAGCAGTATCAATACAATGCCGACCTGGCCCCTACTCGCACTTAACTCTAGAGTATGTCCATGGGTGCAGGTGAAGGTTTTATGGACTACGCACAGAAGTGGAGAGATTTGGCTGGGAGAGTTCAACCCCCATTATCTGACAGGGAGTTGGTTGACATGTTTCTTGGGATGCTATCTGGTCCGTTCTTCAACCATTTAATCGGTAGCTCATCGGCTGGTTTTACTGAGCTGATATTAACCGGAGAAAGGGTAGAAGTTGGGATTCGAAGCGGTAAAATACAGAAAGATACCTCGTCAAGGTCAGCAAAGAAACCTTTCACTGGTAAGAAGGAGGCCAATGCCATTTATAGCCCGAGAGATCAGAGCAGAGCGGAATACCGTCCAACGGTAAGTGCTGTAATAATACCAAGGCCCGCGGAAGCCCCACAATGCAACAATCAACAAAGGATAGAAAGACCAAAAAGGTAGTTCACTCGGATTAACATGACATTTATAGAGGTTCTACCCCACCTACTGAGATCCAATTTGGCAACTTTGAAAGAGGCTCCCAAGAATCCTAATACCTCCTCTCCTCAGTACAATCCCAACGCTCGGTGTGCCTACCATTCTCAGAGTCCTGATCACGATACAAATGACTGTTGGGCTCTAAGAAATAAATTACAAGATCTGATTGAAGCCAAGGAGATTGAGTTCGATACTCCGGAGAAGCCCAATGTCATAACTGCTTCCATGCCTATGCACAAGCATGGAGTTAACACCGTTGATACCGATCTGTTCGTAACCTCAGTTGATGAAGTTTCTACTCCTCTTATAACTGTTAAGAAGAATTTGTTGTTGGCTAGTTTATTTCTAGGTTGTGATGAAGATTGTCACATATGTTCATCCCTGCCTTCTGGTTGCTATTTGCTGAAGACAGGTGTCCAACGCCTGATGGACAGTAGAGAAATTTTGTTCGAAAAGACATTGATTCCAACTGTTCCGTGTGAAGATATTGCTATTATAACCATTTCCACCAGTCCTTCCAAGGTTTCCTCAAGAAAACCTGTCAGGATTACACCCACTACAAGAGTCGCTCCGTTGATAATCACATGTCCTGGTCATGTCCCGTACACCTCAGACAAAGCTGTCCCTTGGAATTATGGCGCCGATGTTTACTATCATAGCGTTAAACAAAACTTGAAGACCGAAGAAGCTGATCCTGATGTCGGTAACATTGTTGGGACCAGCAAGATTACTAGAAGTGGAAGAGTTTTCTCTCTTGATATCTCCCCAAAGACTGTCACTAAGCCTATCGTTATTTCATCTTCTGCTCCCGCTAGTACTTCAGTTACTACTCCAGTTGTTACCCCTGCCGATAAGTCATCTGGGATGCGAGGCAAAGAAGCTGTAGGTGAGCCTGCTCGGATGGAGGCACCTAGAAAAATTGTTGTGGAAACCTCTAAGCAGGAGATAGAGGAAATATTGAAAATAATTAAAAAGAGTGACTACAATGTGGTCGAACAGCTGGGGCAGACCCCCTCAAAGATATCCATGTTATCCCTGTTGTTGTGCTCTGAGGCCCATGCGAAGGCTTTGATTGCATTCCTCAAAACTGCGCATGTGCCGCAAGAGACTTCAACTGATCAATTTAAAGATTGCATGGCTAGCCTGAGTACTGACAATGGGCTGGGTTTTCAGATGCAGACTTGACACCGAAGGGAAGGAAACACAATGATGCTCTGCATGTCTCGATCGAATGCAGTGGCACTACCATGGCTCATGTGCTGGTAGATACTGGATCTTTGCTGAATGTTCTGCCCAAGAAGGCGTTGGACCGTTTCGATTGTGAGGGTTTGACTTTAAAGCCTAGTAACATTGTGGTAAGGGTGTTTGATAGGTCGAAAAGAATGGTGCATGGGGAAGTGGACCTCCCTGTAAAGATAGGCTCTCAGACTTTCAAGTCCACTTTCTATGTGATGGATATCAGGCCGTCGTATTCTTGTTTGCTGGGTTGTCCTTGGATCCATGAGGCCGGGGCAGTTACTTCCATGCTCCACCAAATGCTGAAGTATCAGGTGAAATGGAAGATTGTCACTCTATGGGGTGAAGAGGAGTATATGGTGAGCCATCTCAATTCCTTCCGCTACATAGAGATGGACGGAGAATTTATTGAAACTCCTTGTCAGAATTTTGAAGAGGTCCCTCATATCTTGGCATCAACTGAAACTTATAGCAACAAGCCTCCTTTGAAGATGGCTTCTCTCAAAGACGCCAGGGCTGTGGTTGAAGAAGGTGGGTGTGCCAATTGGGGTCAACTCCCTGATTTCACTCACAAAACTGACAAATTTGGTTTGGGCTTTACTTCATGGGCTCAAAGGGCTGTTCGACACGCTCGGGATGAAGGACCTCCCCTACGCATCAGTAATCGTGAGGTCAACACTATTGAAGACAGTGAGGAAGACCCTGACATCGACAACTGGATCTACCCGACTACCAATGGTGGACCTAATAATTGGACGGCTAGAGATTTTGTTCCAGTTTCTTTTATTCTGCAGTAATTGTCTTACTTGTTTTTTGAGTTTGTAATGAACAATTTAAACTTTTTGGCCCTGTGTCTTACCCGAGGCACAATAGTTCTATCTGCGAGGATTATTATATGTCATCTCAAATTTCATCAATGAAGCATTGGACGTTCTTTGCATACAAATTTTGCACTCTCTGTTTTTTCTTTTCTGCCTTTACTTTATCAAATATAGCTATTCTCTTACACACACTCACGTATCACACTGCATATCCATATCCACTATGGATCCCATTGATAACAGCTCTGCTATTTCCAGTTATGACTTCGAAAATCCGATTAACCAAGTCGAGGACGAAGGTGAGGACGATTGTGAGGTGCCTGGAGAACTGGCTAGACTACTACAACAGGAAGAAAAGGTCATACAGCCTCATGAAGAGCCGATTGAGACAGTGAATTTGGGTACTGGGGAGGACAGAAAAGAGGTTAAAATAGGTGCAAATCTAGAGCTCAGCGTCAAACAGAGGTTGATACAGATACTGCACGACTATGTTGAAATCTTTGCCTTGTCCTATGAAGACATGCCTGGTCTGGATACTGATATTGTGGTACATCGCCTGCCAACTAAAGAAGATTGTCCTCCGGTTAAACAAAAGGTCTGTCGTATGCGTCCCAAAATGTCAGAGAAGATCAAGGCAGAGGTCATGAAGCAATTCGACGCAGGATTCTTAGCTGTCACTTCATACCCGCAGTGGGTTGCTAACATTGTTACGGTACCTAAGAAGGACGGCAAGGTACAGATGTGTGTGGATTACAGAGATCTGAACAGGGCAAGCCCCAAGGATGACTTCTTGCTTCCTCACATTGATGTTCTGGTCAAAAACACCACACAGCATAAAATCTTCTCCTTCATGTATGGTTTCTCTGGCTACAACCAGATCAAGATGGCTCCTGAAGACATGGAAAAGACGACCTTCGTTACATAATGGGGCACCTTCTGTTACAAGGTGATGCCTTTTGGGTTAAAGAATGCTGGGGCAACTTATCAGCGCACCATGGTCGCTTTGTTCTACGATATGATTCACCACGAGATCGAAGTTTATGTTGATGACATGATAGCCAGGTCTCAAACCAAAGAGGAACATATCGATCATCTATAAAAGTTGTTCGGCAGGTTGAAGATATACAAGCTAAGGTTGAATCCGAACAAGTGCACCTTCGGGGTAAGGTCTGGTAAGCTTCTGGGTTTCATCATCAGTGACAAAGGTATCAGGTAGACCCTGCGAAGGTAAAGACTATACGAGAAATGCCAACTCCCTGTACAGAGAAGGAAGTTAGAGGTTTCTTGGGACGTTTGAATTATATTTCCCGATTCATTTCACATTTGACTGCTACTTGTGAGCCAATCTTCAAGCTTCTGAAGAAAGATCAAGTGGTAAAGTGGAATGATGAATACCAGGCTGCTTTTGAAAGAATCAAGGAATACCTTCAAGAACCTCCAATTTTGATGCCTCCAGTTGAAGGAAGATATTTGATATTATACTTGACAGTGCTAGACAATTCAATGGGGTGTGTGTTGGGGCAGCATGATGAGTCTGGCCGAAAAGAGCACGCAATATACTACCTTAGCAAAAAGTTTACCGACTGTGAGACAAGATACTCACTGCTCGAGAAAACTTGCTACGCTTTGGCATGGGCTGCTCGCCGACTTAGATAGTATATGCTGACTCACACTACCTTGTTGATATCAAAGATGGATCCGATCAAGTACATTTTCAAGAAACCCACTCTCTCCGGAAGGATAGCAAGGTGGAAATTGGTCTTAACTGAATACGACATACAATATACAACCCAAAAGGCAATAAAGGGGAGTGTATTGGCCGATCATTTGGCTCATCAGGCCGTGGACGACTACCAGTCCATGAATTTTGAGTTCCCGGATGAGAATATCATATTAGTAACCGACTATGAAGAACCTGGACCAGATGAAGGACCTGAGGAGGGATCCCAATGGTCTATGTATTTTGATGGAGCCTCAAATGCACTGGGTAACGGCATTGGCGCTGTAATCATATCTCCCGAGGGTTGTCATACTCCATTAACTGCCTGATTATGTTTCAACTGCACCAACAATATGGCGGAGTATGAAGCATGTATCATGGGTCTTCGAGCTGCTATTGACTTGAGGATTAAGTTCTTAAGTGTATTATGGGATTCAGCTCTGGTGATCAGTTATATCAAAGGAGAGTGGGATACGAAACATCCAAATCTCATCCCATACAAAGAGCATGTACTGACATTGCTCCCACACTTTGAGGAGGTAACTTTTGAACATTTCCCATGAGAGGAGAACCAGTTAGCGGACGTGCTAGCTACCATGTCTTCTATGTTCAAAGTTAGGTGGGACAATGAAGCTCCCCTGATTACCATTGACAGATTGGATGAGCCAGCACACTGCTGCGAGATCGATATCGAAGAAGTGGCAGACAAACCCTGGTTTCACAAAGTTAAAAGGTACATCGAGGCTCAGGAGTATCCCAAAGGGGCATCTATCAATGATAAGAAGTTTCTGAGAAGGTTCGCCGCAAAGTTCTTCCTCAGTAATGGAATCCTCTATAAGCGCAATCATAACTCTACCTTACTGTGGTGCATAGACAAGAGCGAAGCAGAGAGGATCATGATAGATCTACATGAAGGCACCTTCAGAACTCATTCTAGTGGACATACCATGGAAGCCTATTGATAAAACTATGGAAGTCGATTGTTATCAGCACTCTCGAACTTGTCATAATGTTTTGACAGCTCCGTTGCCCTTTGCAATATGGGGCATTGACATGATCGGCGAAATCAGGTCCACCGCTTCCAATGGACATCGCTTCATCTTAGTGGCCATTGATTATTTCACAAAGTGGATTGAGGCAGCTTCTTTTGCTACAGTAACCAAGAATGTCGTGGCGCGGTTTATCCGACACAATCTGATTTGTCGATATGGTATACCAGAGAGGATTATTACCGACAATGGTACAAATCTCAACAACACAATGATCACCGAGCTCTGTAAACAGTTCAAGATACAACATCATAACTCTTCTCCCTACCGGCTGAAGATGAATGGCGCTGTTGAAGCAGCTAACAAGAACATCAAGAAGATTGTACAGAAGATGACTGTGACATATAAAGACTGGCATGAGATGTTACCGTTCGCTCTTCATGGGTATCGTACCTCAGCACGGACGTCTACAGGGGCAACACCCTACTCTCTGGTATATGGCATGGAGGAAGTCCTACCCATTGAGGTCCAGATCCCTTCTCTGCGAATCATGAAGGATGCGGGTTTGAACGAAGACGACTGGATCCAAACCCGACTTGATCAATTTAATCTAATCGATGAAAAGAGACTCACTGCTATCTGCCATGGTCAGACGTATCAAAAGTGAATGATCAAGGGTTTTAATAAGAAAGTCAGGCGTCAAGATTATCAAGTCGAGGATCTAGTAATCAAACGCATCATACTGCCGCAAGGTGATCCCAGGGGTAAATGGACCCCCACGTACGAAGGGCCATTTGTGGTTAAGAACATTTTCTCGGGAGGAGATATGATTCTAACCGCCATGGATGATGACGACCTTTCTCACCCTGTCAATGAAGACATACTGAAAAGATACTACGCCTAAAAAAACCCGCTAGGTTTACTGGCCTAGGCAAAAAATAAGGACTTCCCGGCGAACCAAAAGGTTCGGGCAAAAGTAAGGGATGAAAATGAAAAAATCTATACACCCGACAAGTTGAAAACCAGAAAAGGAGGCTTGGGCAAAAAGGGGTAACCCGATGGATTGAAAACTGGAAAGGGAAATCCAGGAAAAAGTTAGGGATCGAAGCGTATCACTATGTCTCATTGGATCATCTTGCAACCAGACTTCGGTATCGACTATCAAGCTCAGACGACACCAATCAATATGATCAACTTTCAGCCAAGTAGAAAAGTGATGAGACGCTTGAAGATATAAAGGCAATAGCATAGTTGGAACCCAATGGGGTTGTTTCACATAGAAGTTTTTCTTTCTTTTACACAAATTGTATAAATTCTATCTTTCGGAGGTGTTCTCCTACTAGCACACCAGCCTCTTTGTACAAAACGACTATTATAGGCCAACTTCCAAAATCAATACAAGTCATTTTCACAAGAAACTTCGATTTTTTTTTCTATTTTATTTTTCAAGAATGTCCAATGATTTATTCTTGACATATGTATTTGAATATGATTACTGTTCACAAACATTTGCATAGGAAAAAGAAAGACAATTGCTTATAACTTAAGAAACAGGGACAAAAACTAAAATGCTAAAGCTCTGCAGTTACGCTATCCAACAGGTACCGGGATAGAGCCAACTTGGAAACATGATTGTTGGTACATACACTCCCCACAGAGTAAGAGTATCCGAAGGCATTAATGTCATCTTTCCCGAAACAGGGTATAACTATCCCCAGTCGAGGTTCATAATTGCATGCAAGTCAATAATTTTCATCTCCCCAAGCAGGGTCTATTCCTCTGAGTACGAAAGCTCCGTCCCCAACAGAGCCTAACATCTCCAGCAACGGAATTTCATCCCCATCTGAGTTTATTCCTCCAGGATAGTAGGTCTACAAACGGAGTATCTCTTCCTCTAAATTGGCCCCCACAGAGTTATCCTCCACCATCTCGTCTCGACAAAATATTTATTCTCCAGCAGCAGTCAGGGATTTATTTTCCCAGACTCAAATGTGTCACAACTAGCATCTCGTGTTCATACATCATGAAATGCACACATATATTACATACATCATAATCTCATTTATTTTGAGAAGATCATCTCACAATGCATCTCATGCATTGCATGTGATTAACCCTGTTGTCTTTTCAGGAAAGACAACTATTACCAACAATTCCAGTAATTATACATGTTATACCTGCAGACATCTAATGAAAAATCCGTTCCCGAAACTAAACGGGTCAACTAATCTACATGATCAAGCGGAGTAAGCCATGTTATCCAGGATTTAATCTCGAAGTAACCTTTCTACCCAGGTTCATTCACCAAGCCCTACTATCCAGGCTTTCATCTCGAAGTAACCTTACTACCCAGGTTCCTTCACCAAGCCCTACTATCCAGGCTTTCATAACAAAGTAACCTTACTACCCAGGTTCCTTCACCAAGCCCTACTATCCAGGCTTTCATCTCGAAGTAACCCTACTACCCAGGTTCCTTCACCAAGCCCTACTATCCAGGCTTTCATAACAAAGTAACCCTACTACCCAGGTTCCTTCACCAAGCCCTACTATCCAAGCTTTCATAACAAAGTAACCCTACTACCCAGGTTCCTTCACCAAGCCCTACTATCCAGGCTTTCATCTCGAAGTAACCTTACTACCCAAGTTCCTTCACCAAGCCCTACTATCTAGGATTTCATAAGAAAGTAACCCTACTACCCAGGTTCCTTCACCAAGCCCTACTATCCAGGCTTTCATAACAAAGTAACCCTACTACCCAGGTTCCTTCACCAAGCCCTACTATCCAGGCTTTCGTCTCGAAGTAACCTTACTACCCAGGTTCCTTCAGCAAGCCCTACTATCCAGACTTTCATAACAAAGTAACCCTACTACCCAGGTGCCTTCACCAAGCCCTACTATCCAGGCTTTCATCTCGAAGTAACCTTACTACCCAGGTTCCTTCACCAAGCCCTACTATCCAGGCTTTCATGTCGAAGTAGCCCTACTACCCAGGTTCCTTCACCAAGCCCTACTATCCAAGCTTTCATAACAAAGTAACCCTACTACCCAGGTTCCTTCTCCCTTACCTCCAGGCAACCGTTCGTAGCACTGTGAGGCCCCAACCCGACCAGATACGTTCAGTTTCACATCTCCCCAGTAAGTCGCTGCACAACCTGGACCCTGACCAGGCACAAGAATTATCGCCAAGGAATCTCTTATGCAACTTATATTTTTGGGATGGTATATTTAAGCCCATCTCCGATGATTCTCCTTCGCCTTCCAAATGGCATCTGTAAGCCCATTCCCGACATCACCAATCAGTAATCCTGCATGCGAGTGCAAATTTTTGGGCACTCTAGTGTTCAATCATCTTCCACCTTCAAATCACGAAAGGCAGAACAACCAATCTACATCCTCAGGTTTAAGAAGATTGAACAGGGGCAGCTGTTGTACCCCAAAATTTGCCCTCCCATTTCTCAAAGGATCAACCTGGACCCTCAATTTTACTTCCATCCAACTACAATCCTTGAATTACAAATTTTCCAAGAAAGTCATCCACAAGGGCAAAATGGTCATTTGCACACCGAAGGAGTCAAACTATGACTTTTGAATCAAAAATCAAGTTCCAAGAATCATATTTCATAAAGGCATGAAATTGGTTCATCAAAAATCAGAAGTCATAAGTTGCTTTAAAAATCAAATTTTCTAAACATTTAGAAAATTTTCTAAGTGTCTAGAGAATATGATACTTCAGAACTTCTGAGCCAGCCTCTATGCAAGTGCAGTCAGAAGTTGTAAACACGGTTCAGAACATGACGCTTCAATCAGAACATGCAAAAGCGATGCTCTTTGGTCAGAACATGATGCTTCAGTCAGAACATGATTCTTCAGCATATGAAGGCCATGTTCAACGCTCCGGTCAGAACATGCCCCTTCAACATTTGGAGGTTACATTTCTGATCTTCTGCAATCATAACATCACCAAATACCAAGACCTCGTTTAAACAACCTGCTGCACTATTACAGTACAATACTCTAACCAACAGTTAATCCAGTCTACGCCTGCATTTTCCCAAATCTTGTATTTGCACCAAATACAAAAAGCTGTGATTAAAAAGCAATGGAACAGTGTGCCAAAAGTTCAAATTCCATCTATTTTCTTTCCCCCCAAAACCACAAAAAATTCATCTATAAATAAGTTTCTCCATCACACTTGCAAGGGGTTGGTTTTTAGAGAGAGAATCGTCAAAAAAGAGAAAAAAGAAAGTTGTGATACCTCCATAAAAAAATCCAGAATTCCAAAACAAAAAACCAAAACCTTTGTTCTTCCCTTGAAGTAAAAGAACTTGGTATTTTCTCTTTCGTTGCTCTTGCTGACTCCAGAATATCTGAAGGCAGCAACTCAAGTCCCAAACCACGCTCCAGGTTCAAGGTAAGTCTCCCTGACTCTGCATTCTCTCATTCAGAACATCATTAAACATGTAAATATCATAGTATTGATGTTGTCCATATTACTGCGTAAGTAGAAAAAATGTGGATCAAAACTTCCTGATTGAGGCTAGACTCAGGACCAGGATCATAACTTCCATAAACTGTTGTGTTTTTTATCCTTCTGATTTGCTGTTTGCTGAAAACTGAACAAGTTATCATTGTGTTGATTGATATAAGGAAAGAGTTGAAATGTAACACAAAACTTATGTTTTTCACTCACCATTCTAACACATAGAATATCCATGATTCACTCACTGTTCTAACACAGCACAAAACTTCTGAGTTCTCACTACATGTCAAACATACTGAACTTCTGATGTCTCCACTCGCTGTTTTCTTATACACTCAGAGTTTATGATTTTTACTTGTTGACAATACACTGAATTTCTGGGGTTTACTCACTGTTTTACTGTAATACAAAACTTATGACTTGTGGTCCACTATCTGAATACCACCCAGAAATTTTTTGTTTTCAATCTAATGTTCCTTGCAGGACCTCAGAGTTTACCAACTCAGAACTTCTGATACCCACTGACGTCTCCTACTGAGTCACAACACTCTTGGCTTCAAAACTTCTGATTCCGTTTGTTGTGCTTGTAGCAGCTAGCTGGTCTTATATCTCATTTATTTTCCTTTTTATCACTTTTAACGTTAAAACTCTTTTCATCAATATAAAAAGGCATAAAAATATTTTCTTTTTATACTAAACTAATTCATTTTTTTTTATATTCATCAACACAAAAAAACCCTTTTTAAAACAAGATCCCCTTTCTTTCTTGCATTATTATTTCAATATGGTTGTAATAAATAATTAGGATTTATTTTCTTGCAAACCCCCATTCGAAATTTGTACACCCATCCTCCTAACGATTGTAATAGTGTAGAATCCTTACTTTCTGCACTTTTATTGCTTTCATATATTGTTAGTAACTAGGACGTGTATGGCAAGATATGAAATCAACAAATAGACAACTTAAAAAGCAAGACTAAATGCATGCAATCAAACATACTTTGCACACATGCACCCTTAGGGTAATCTCACTTTTTTCCTATAAAAAAAATAGTCATGTCCCTCGAACATGGGAGTTTTAGCAAAGACCCTCGATAAAAGATCGTAGTCCCTCGATGACCCTCGATGTTGCCTTTGATAAACGATCTAGTCCCTAAACGACATTGCTAAAACGTCCCATAGGTTACCTTCTATGACTATACAAACGTCCCAACGCCCGTCCCTTCACATCCAACGATGGGGCTTCTTACCAAAACGATGGTAAGATAGCAACGTCTAAAGGAGGAGGAAAAGAACAATTAAGACCTTTTGAGTAGGTAGATTTTCTCTTAGTTGCTCGCTTGCCCACAACAAAAACATTTTCCCACCCACACTTTCATTTGAAATATTTTCAAAAGATAACACTTTGTACGCGTTCTTATAGAGACGATAACCGTTACAAAGACACCCTTTTCAAAATCACTTTCAGAAAACACATTCCAAAAACATCTCTTTGAACTGTTTTTCGAAACAAACACTTTGTACGCATTCTTATAGAGACGAGAATCATTACAAAGTCACATTTTCAAAATACTTTCAAAACCCACATCACAAGCACACATTCAAACGAAAATCAAGTGATCTAGCAAGTAACTAAGAGCCCATGGAAAATCATGGATGAAAAGGGTGCTAATACCTTCCCTTTTCATAATCTACCCCCCGAACTCAAGAAAACATCTCTAAAGGTCTTTCTTGTGCTTTTTCACCTTTCCTTATTGGATAAAAGAAAAGTCGGTGGCGACTCTTGCTAAACCGCAACATTTGCAAACAGAAACGCAAAACACCCAAGTCAGTTCTCCCACCGTATCACATTTTGCTTGCCTTATTTATTTTCCAAAACAAGCCAAACAAAATGAAAATCCATGCATGCACATGTTGTGCCTGTGTCTTACCAAAAATGGAAATTCTCCATCCACTCAATTTTTACCCCATGCGCTGATGTTGCCAGCTCACCTCACGCACTTTGCACTCAGTTTCCACTCTCTTTTTTCTCCAAAACACAAGTAACATCACAACAATACAACAAAAATGCAAGCGTCCATGTATTCATGTTTTTGATCAAGCTTTCTCAACAGACCTTGATTAACCACTAGTAGCTCTTAACCTTACTCCAACGGTTATAATAAGGGCCTCTGTCTCATTCATTAGAGGATCATTGATACAAGAAAGTGAAGCTAAAGTTCTCTCTCTCCTTCTCTCAAATTCTCTCAAAACTCCATCAAGAAGCTCTTTCGGTTTCATAATTTCTTCCAAAGATCTTGTTATTTTGTTACTTATTCTTCAGTTTCAAGCTTTCATAAGTGATTCTCTGGGTTTCTATCGTCCTCTTGCACGATCTGAAGAAGTTAGTGGAACTACTCCACTAGGTAATCCTTCAAAACTCTATAGATATGTTCATGAGCTTGCATATGCGTTTGTAATTACTTTTAATTGTTGAATTCGAGTTTATTATGTTGTTAGTTGGCCAAACATTAGGTTTGAAGTATAAAGCTGCTTGAATCCAAGTTTGCTTTGTGTTTTGAGTTTTGCGTAAAAAAGTGATAAATCAGTGAATCTTTGATCCAAATTCTCTGGGATTTCGTAATTGTTTGATGTAGTTCTTGATATCACGTTGTAGATCTCCATGAGATATACAACTTTGCTTCAGATCTTGTGTGTTTTCATGGAGAAACAAACTTGTAAGGATGATTTGAAGTTCACGGTTCATACACATTTTTACGGTTTAATAGAATTGTTTCATTGAAATAGACGAACTGTGATTGGCTGGTTTGAATTCCTCTGGGTCCCATGCATGCGCCAGATTTTATTTTATATTATTTCGAATTTTTTTCATCATTTTTTCTCCTTCATTTCAATTGTTTTCTTTATTTTTATTTTTATAGTTTTAATGATAAAAAATTATGAAAAAAATGTCCAGATAGATCTTTGAGTCTATTTTATGAAAATAATTTTTGTTTTATTTACAAAGTTTCTTGACACTTTAATTAAATCAATTTATTAATAGTGTCAACTTTTCTTTCAATTTTGTTACATTTTGTTTTAATTTCTGTTTTAATTTTTTCTTTCATGATAAGATTCTATAAAAATATTTTTAATTATCCTTAAACATTAAAATATTTTTTCATAATTTTTAATTTGTTTTACAATTAATTTTGCTTGATTCCAAAAATTGTTGGAGTTTGTTGTTGTTTTTGGTTCTTTTTCTTGCATAGTCTTAAAACTTGAATTAAATCTCTCATCTCCTTCACTTCTAAAAATAAAATCAAATTTTTTTATGGTTTTTGGATGAGTTAATATCATGAAAATGATTTTTGTTGAATTTTAAACCTTGATCTTATATTTTTCACAAATTATTTTTCAAAACATGTCTAGTTTAAGCACTTTGGTAACTAGTCTTGGTGTTTTAATTTCAAAACCATACTTCTTCTTTAATACAAGAACCATAACCCTTTCTCCCGACTTTGAGAAGTCCTTAGGAAGTTATGTTTAATTTTGTTTGAATTTACAAGTTCTCTTTCTATTTTTAATATAATGTTTGAATAAATGTGTCCATTGTGAGTTGTTTGAACTTCTTGCTCTTAATTTGGTACTTTGTGAAACTTTTTGGGGATGATTTTTTTGATCATGGTAGTCCCTGGATACTATTATCATCTCATTATCTTGGAAAAATTTAATTGATTCCTTTTATCTATTTGATGATCACTTTGTATTTAGCTCCTAAATTGTGCCAGTTTTGAATCCTAGTTTGTGACTTTTGGTAAATCCTTTTAGCCAGTCCTTGCCATGATTGTGATTCATTAAGTTTTAGAGATATTCTAAAGTCAAGGATGGCCTTATAAAATATCGAGAGGCATTTGATCTCCATTTGATCATTTCTCACTTCATTTTAATATTGATTCTTGTTTATGTTTCTTTGTTGATCATGTGGGATATAAGGTATGCACTTGTGCAAACTATAAGTAAACAAGTTCTTTATTCATAGAATGTTTAGGTATTTGAGTTCATGTTTATTAACCATTCAAGTTCTCTAACATCTTGCCTTTGTTTAGAGGTCATTTACTTGTCTTTTGTGATCATGGTTTACGAGAATGTGTTTGTACATTTCCAATTGAGTGCCCTTAACCCAAAAAGGTTGAAGTTCTTTTATTTATACTTCTAAACTCATAACTTATGACCTATAAATCAATTATCCTTTTATTCTTTGATTGACATTCCATTTTCAACTCATCATGATGACAAGTTATGAGCTACATTCTCTAGTTTTGACCTAATTTTTGTTTGATGATTGTTTTGAATCCTTTAAAAGAGACCAAGGTACAACATCTTTTGTTTAATCTTTGATATTAATCTCTATTATCATCTCATTTCTCATTATTCTTTGATCCTTGGTTAAGCACTCACTTGCTAACCAACATGGTCATACATAAGAATCCATGTTCTCTTTTCTACTTATGTTTTGAGCATCATTATCTAATGATTACCTCATGAGCTTTTGTGCCACGTACCATGAATGTATCTTGATGTTGGCTACTTCCCATAACATCTAAGAACATTGACTTTGATTTATTTAGATCATATTTCTTTAATGCATCAAGGGACTATACTTTGACTATATATCATGACACTTGAGTATGTTATCTTGTTAACATTTCTTGAGTCGTTAAGTTCATGATTGATATCTTGTGAGGGTTTCATTATTACCATAGGATATATAAGTTGTCATTTCCTTTTTACTTGATATTTATCAATCTTATTTGATTTAAGACAAGTATTATCCATCCTTATATGATGTTGTTCATCAACTAGGTGACTTTTCTTGTGTAAGAAGTTTCATCTTCTTACTTGGTTGCTCTTGAACATCATATTGAGTTAACTTATTATACAAGTCACACATTGTATAATTCTTCAATTGTGTTGTATTATTTTAATATTTACTTGTTAATTTGAGCATGCTTACTGGCTTTATTTGGCTAATTAATTTGTGTGCTATGTATGCATTCTTTTCCTCATACTTGTTATGTTTGAATATTTGATCTTAGAGATCATTTTTACTTAATTTTTAGCTTTGACACCCTCTAGACATGTTCCTTCTTTATCTATCCCTTTCTTGTGCTTCACTCACCTTTAGGAACATGTTAGGGTTTGGTTTTGACTTAGTCTTCCCTCATCTTTTGGATGTTCTTAAGTAGTAATACCTTAGTGGTATTATAGGTCATTAATATGTGTTATCTCTAAGTTTTTGCTTCTTACTTAAATATTACTTGACATGACTTGCCATGTCCACTTGATCACACACTTGTTCACACCTCATATTACAACTTTGTTTGAAACTAGTTTGTGTACTTTGGTTTTGGTACCATGTTTTAATGACTACTTGAACATATTCTTGACCATGAGGTTTGTGATAAGTGTATAAAATGTCTATCTTTTCCCCTTCTTCTTCACATTACTTCTTATTTTCTAATTTGTTTGCTTGTTAGCAATGCATGACGGCTTATGTCCACTTAAGGTTGATTTTGATCCTTTCTTTGTTTGATTATGTTGTGAATATTTCTCATGTGTGTTTATGTGATGATGATGAGTCCTTATGTGTTTACTTATTACTTATACACTTCTCCATCTATCTCACTTCATTTCACCTTCTTATACCATGCTTGGTTAGACACTTGACACATGAATGCTCCTATGCTAGTATGCTTGCCTTTTTGACTTTTCTTGTGATCTTCAGATCTCTACCTCCTGTGCATGACCCTTAGGGAATTGTTTTCACATATCTAATTGTTATCTTTGATGTCATATTGCTGCCCTTTTTTGGTTTTCCACTTGCTTGTTTCCCAAATCTTATCTTGTTACTTGTTTGACTTTTATCTCTTTTCATCATGTGAACTTGTCTTGATTAGGTAATGTTTGTTAACATGTGATCCATTATTGATAGTTTATGATGTCTTAATACATGTTTAGACTTATGTATCTAACTCTTGACTCATCCTTTCTTGCATGTGTTATCATGATGTGAAGTTTTGTCTTCTAATTGCACACTTGCACTTGTACTTGCCTAGTTAGGTAATAGTTATTTCTTCTTGACCTTTGTTGCTATGCCTAGGATAGTCTAAGGTGTTTAACATGTTAGGGTCATAACCTATAGGATACATTGAAGTTCTTTTATGTCATGCCTTTTGGTTTCTTATCATTGCTTTCATGCTTTCTTCTTCACTTCTTCAAGTTTGTTTGTGAGATCCTCATCTCTTATGTATTTTATCACCATGACTTGTGTGTTTAATGATATTTTATCATCCTTATTTTCTTTGAAACTTAATGTCTTGTCATCTTAATGCATGTATGCTTGATGTTTTATCATCTTTATGTGATGTTTTATCATCTCTTCTCTTGTGTGTTTTATCACATTGTTTTATGTGATTGATGTTTTATTATCTTTCTTATTGATGTTATATCATATTTATATGATATTTTATCATCTCTTCTCTTATGTGTTTTATCACATTGTTTTGTGTGCTTGATGTGTAGCGGTAGAAATGTTGAGACTAAGCCATTGGATTGACTTGACTCGCACATATCAAAATAAAAATCGCCACCGGGCTTTATTATTTCCAAAGAAATGGGAAAAGAGAGAATAACCCAAAACGAGGGGGAGAGAATCTAAGTTCGGGGGTTGGTTATGCAAAGGGGAGGTATTAGCACCCTAAACATCTATGTGTAAAATCAAGCTTCTCAAATGAACTTTTGTTTTGATGAAGACAAACCATGATTGACAAAGAAGACAAATATTTATGATCAAACTCAAAGCATCTAAGGACAAAATCTTCAGTTCAAAGCTCTCAAGGTATAATGATATTATTTACTTTGATCTTAAGATATAGATGCTCAATGATGAATAAGAAATGTTTAAAAAATCATTACTCAAGTTTTTCAAAGTTAAAATTCATTTTTCACTTGAGTGCAATCGATTTGCATATTAGTGCAATCGATTGCATGCTTCAATTTTTCAGATCTTTTGCTTCTATTTCTCTGTGAAATCGATTTACATTGCTTGTGCAATCGATTGCATACTTAAAATTTTCAAAACGTTTGCTTCTGTTTCTCAGTGCAATCGATTTACATCGCTTATGCAATCGATTACACTCACTTACTTTTTTCTACTTACTTCACATGTAATCGATTTACATTGCTAGTGCAATCGATTGCACTCTTAAAACTTTTGAAAATATAGCTGTTGAAACCATGTGCAATCGATTTACACAAAGGGTGCAATCGATTGCATGCTGCACGATTTTGAAAAACAACAGCTTTTCACATGCCTGTTCATAGTACCTTTTCATTGAAACCTTTCACTCAATCTTGGCATTTGTTCATGATTCATTTTCAGAACTTTATGATGTTTCAAAAGGGTTTTATGAACATATAAATATTCATTTTCAAAATCATTTTCAATACCTCTTCCAAATATATTTTCTGAATTTTCAAAATACAAACTCAAGCATTCCTTCACTTTCATGCATAAGTTTTCTGCACATTTTCATACATTGTTAAACAGAAAACTTTGAGCAATTATATCTTGAGTCATTGTACAATAATATTATTGGAAGAGAAGACCATTCATTGTTAAATCACTCTAAGTGATTAATACTACTCAACTCAGTCAAACTCAAATATTGATAGTTACTTACTTATTTTTCCAGGATTGTTGGAAATAAGTTTAAGTGTTTTTAAATCTTATCTTTCCAGGATTGTTGGATACAAGTGTAGTCACTTTGATAGGATTGTTCTCATTAGTTGACATAGTGAAAATCCAAGAGGATTGTTCTTGGTACAAGAGGATTGTTCTTGGCTTTTTGGTAGTTCTTGTTTAAGTTTGCCACAATAAGGAAATCACTTTCATGTTGAAAGGGGACTGGAGTACTCTCGGACTGTGAGGGGAACCAGGATATATCGTCCGTGTCTCTTTATTTTTCTGCACTTTAAGCTTTCCTAAACTCACCATTAAACCAGAAAAATAATATCCGTCATCACTAAAACCAAAATTTTATAAAGTACCTAATTCGCCCCCCCCCCCCCCTCTTAGGCGCACTTCGTACTTACACTATGGTACTCCGCAGGAACCTCTTTGAAAATATATGTATCATGGATTTGGAATCAACCTAATATCTGAAAAAATGAGCAAGATATGGTCCTTGGTAGTCAACCAACCCTTACTTAGAGAGTACTAAAATGACTTCTAACCCCTTTCACCTTCTGATGACTTTCGTTGCACAATTAGATCTTGTCATATGAATAGAAGTTGTCGTAGATGATGATAAGAACCCATAGCAAAAATAACCAACTCAAGATATTGAAAATTGAGAGAGTTATGCACTTGTGATCACTGAATCAAGTACTTGCTCAATTAAGTCAAACTTGTTGAATCAACCTTGAATCTTTTTAACTTTCTTTGTAAAATAGAGCATAAGGGATCACATTATACCTTGAAATGATGTTATCTTGAAGAACACTCAAATGTGGAGCTTAAGTCTCAATGAAACTTGTTGAAGAAGGCATGCAAATAAACACATGAACCTATGAATCTTCTTGATGAACGTTATTCTATTTGAAGCAAGCTTCACCTTTAATGAAATTGAGAGAGTTCTCTAAACCAAAGAACTATAATGTCATCAACATAGCTTTGAAGCTAAAACTCTTGGACTTCATTGAACAACCATTTGACTGGGGACTATCTCTTAAAACCCTAGGTTAGATGGTGATATGGGTGCAATTGTGTCATCACCTACAATATAAACATCCAAAGAAATATATATATATATATATATATATATATATATATATATATATATATATATATATATATATATATATATATATATATATATATATATATATATACATATTTTGATGTTAATCAAGGGTTAATCAAAATAAGATACACATGTACAAGATACACAATTTAAGGTACTTGGTGATCCCTCAAGAGAAAACTTAAAGATAGGAGGAAGTAAAAGAGAGAACCAAACCTAATGTGTGATCTTGATGTATTGATGTTATGAGACGATGAGGGGATCTTAGGGTCAAAAATTGGGGTATAACTGACAGGTGTTTCATACTGTCGAGTTATTTCATTTTGTGAAATGTATGCAAATGCTTTATATAATAGATTAATTAGAAATGTCCTATTTTAATGATGATATGTTGTTGTTATTTAATTAACCATGAGTATTTTGGTGTTGATGTGATGTGATATTTTCTATCTTATGATGATTATTTTGGTGAAGGTTTATGCCTTGTTTGTTAATGTTGTATGAAGTGTGATGCATATTGATGCGATTGAGTAAGGTGATGTTTTATGAATAATTCGATTATTTTGCATGATGTATTGTATGATAATGTTGATCATGATGGCTTGTATCGGCGTGGCATTGATGAGTAATAATAATCAATGTGAATTGCGTTGTTGCATGTCAGTGTCGTATGCATTCATGAATGATTGCCTGTATTGGAGAATGATGACCTTTATTAGCGAACGACGGGTTGTACTGGCAAATGATGGCCTGTATTGGTGAATGATGGCCTATATTAGTGAATGATGGTCTGTATTGGAGTTATGATGTTGTTGCCTTACGTTGGCATTATCATGATGAGGGTTCTATTGGTACCACACACATCTTGCATTAGTGTCAGTTGCATTGCATTTGATTGGATTTTTTATATAACGATGAAGTTGAGTTGCATAGTTGGTATGTGTTGTATGATGGATGATGCTAAATATGTATGTAGTTATATAATCATTATGAATTATGATTGATGATTGTTGAGCTTGGAATCTTGCATGATATATTTGTCGCATACCTATGATTATATAACTTATTATATTGTTATGATATCTCACCATTCTGTTTGAATGTTTCCGCTACGTGGGTAACATACAGATGATCTGAAGTACCTCGAGGTAGAGGCTCGTTGAGAAGTGCCTCATTTTGCATAGATTGAGTCGGTGTCATCTCTAATACGTAACACTAGGGGGTTTTGCATTTGTCTAAAACAACTTTTGGAAATACATTCAATGAAGAACCTGTTTCCACTAACACATGAGATAAGGTAGTGCCCCTATACTCAATAGAGACATGCAGGGCATTATTATAGTTTCTTCCTGCAAGAGTTAAATCAACGTCAGAGAAGTCTAGCCCATTATCAGTTGTCAAGCTAGCAACACAATTTTCGAACTGATCGACAGAGATTTCCTGTGGTACATGAGCATACTTCAAAAAATTTACCAAAGGCTGAGCATGGGCTTCAGAGTATAACAACAGAGATATCATAGATATTTTGGGAAGGTCTTCCCCAACTGTTCAACAATCTTATAGTCACTCTTTCCAATAATCTTCAGTACTTCCTCCATATCTTGCTTGGAGGTATCTCCAACAGTAATCTCTTTTGGTGCCTCAGTCTGGGAAGGCTCAGACATTTTTTCTTTGCCTTGAGTCTCAGTAGCAGTGATACAGACCGGTGTAGTAACAACCTTTGGAGAGATCTCTGGAGAGAAAACTCTTCCACTTATGGTAACCTTACTAGTCCCAACAATGTTGTCGAGATTGGGATTAGTAACTTCAATATTTTCATCTTTAGCAGTCGATGGTTCTTGCTTGACACCATGGTAGTAGACCTCAGCTC
Source organism: Vicia faba (assembly GCA_948472305.1). Classification (NCBI taxonomy): domain Eukaryota; kingdom Viridiplantae; phylum Streptophyta; class Magnoliopsida; order Fabales; family Fabaceae; genus Vicia; species Vicia faba. The sequence goes on from OX451741.1 coordinate 1,279,787,851, forward strand.
CATAATTCCAAGGGATAACCTTGTCAGAGAAATATGGAATTGGCCCCAGTGCAATAATGATCATAGGAGCAACCCTAGGCTCGAAAGCAATCTTCACAAGACCCTTAGAAGTGATCCTTACAGGAGTACCAGAAATTGTAATCACAGACACGCCTTCAAGCTTCAGGCCTTGAGACATACTTTTACATAAGCTCTCCTCAGAAAGGGGTCTTCTTAAATAGAACTACATGGTTATCCGTCAAACTCTGAATACCTTTTTTTAGCAGTACACAACCATTGGATTGGGAAACACAATAGTGGCAGTTTTTAATGCAACCCGGAAATAAACTGGATTGTAACAACTTCTTCTTAACGATCATCAGAGGAGTAGTCAAGTCACTCACAACAGAAACATAAGAAACATCACCAATAACATTAACGCCTTTATCATGATTAGGAATAGGTGCAATGATCACATTAGGACTCTCAGGAGGATCAAATTCAATCTCCTTAGATTCAATCATATCTTGAATCTTATTTTTCAGAGTCGAACAATTGTTAGTGTCATGTTCAGGACTGTTGGAGTGATACACACACCCTGCATTGGGATTGTAATTGGGAGAGGAAGTATTGGGATTCTGAGGAGGATCCTTTAATAAAATTAGCTCTGCCTTCAACATGTGTTGCAATGCTTGAGACAATGGCATGTTTATTTTTGTGAACTATCTCCTGGGTGCATCCTGCCTATGCTTATTATTCTATTGTCATTGTTGTTGTACTGGCGCAGGTTTAGAGATCAGAACCGCCCCCACAGATTATTGGAAGTCACCTTTACTGCAACTCTTCTGGTTGTACACAACATTGGATTCTTTTTCTTACCATTGTATGACTTATTTGCAATATTCGAAGATGTAGCCACCTGTCAATATCAGTTCAATGAAACCGGCTGAAGAACTTCCAAGTAGGTGATTATAGAAAGGACCTGTTAGTGTACTCATGAACATGTCAACTAATTCCCTACCAGCCAAAGGAGGTTAAACTATGCCTGTAAGATCTCTCCATTTCTATGCATACTCTTTAAAGCTTTCCTCAGAACCCATGGACATACTATGTAGTTGCATGCGGGTTGGTTCCAAATCATAATTATACTGATATTGCCTATAGAAAGCTGCAACCAAATCTTCCCAGGTATGGATATTGGCACCTTCGAGTTGATAATACCATTCAAACTATGTTCTAGATAGACTTTCTTGAAAGAAATGCAACCATAATTTCTTGTCAGCAATGTGTGGTTGAATTTTCTGAACATATGATATCAAATGTAGCTTCGGGCAAGAAACGCATGATACATAGAAAATGTAAGAGTTTTCAGTTTAGGAGGAATGACGACTCCCGAGACTAAACCCAATTCTTCAAAGTTTAAGCCTGGCACTTTCTGGATCTCCATAGCTTTCAGACGCTCTTCTAGCAACTTATACTTCTTACCAACAAGGGGATATTATTCATCCAAATAATCCTCTTCCTCTTCAACAGAATATTTGTCAGAACCATGATTTCTTTTTTCAATTTTGACACTCTTACCGTCTTCCTCCCATTCGTCATCTTGGTCTAATGGGATATCAAGATCTTGAGCTTGCTTGATTGGACCTCTGAACCTTTTCCCCATGTTAAGGATTCCGATTGGTTTCTTTGTCTTCTTCTTATTCTTGTTGATGAGCGCCTTCGGTTCTTCTTTCCCATTGGCTAAATTTAGGAACATCTCCTGGAACTAAGCATTCTGAGCTTGGAGTTCTTTGATTGTTTGTTCGAGAGCCATTTTTGCTGAAATAAACAACAAGAAGATGAGAAACCTGTCTTTGAAACTTGTTATGAAATGATATGTATGGCATGTAGATGCACATGCAATGTTTTCAAGGACCTCGTGGGATTTAAAATTGTTAATCAAAAGGGAACTGAAACAAATATTCTTATTAATGAGTTCAAATTATAATTTCCTTTTAGGCTTACAATGAAGAAAAAAGGTTACAACAAAACAATTTATGACTCATGTCTCCCATGGATGCTTCCTCTTTGTGTTGACATATGCATTAAGGCTCTCCTCTTCATGAAGTCGTTTTTTTAGTTCCAACACTTTATTTTCACTAGCATAGAACTACGTCTCAAAGGCGTCCCTTTCTTATTTCAAATGAATCTATGACTTTTGTAGCTCTTCAAGGTTACTAGGCATATTCAGATGAAAAATGGTATGAGGAATATCTTCTTCAATAATAGGCTCCATAATTATTGGTAGGATAACATGATATGGTATTATAAGATTCTGAGCACGGGATCGCACCCATCTGAGGTAGGGCTCCAAAGGGATGGATTTTTTGTGTCCCAAAGTCTTACTATCTATCTTATTCACCATACCTCAAACACGTATAAACTTTATACGGTAACCTGGAGGATCGTTCTCGTAATTGAATATAATACCCTGGATAAGCATATCATAAGGATCGTATCTTAGAGCATAACTAAATTGACCTAGAGCCAGAGAAGGGTTGTAAGTAATACCTCCCCTTATGCCAAAGAGTGGCACATTAGGGAACTCTCCACGACAGTCAATAATAGTGACGTCCTCCTGAGATCGGGAACACCAATAGATATCTGAATAAGAGAGTGACATCATCCTTGGATACCACCTCAAACCTTGCTCATTCTTCATCACTGATTGGGGAAGGTGAGAAATAAACCACCCGGATAATAAAGGTATGCAACACATGAGAATACATCGCTTCCTCATAGTAAGAGTGTGAAGAGAGTGCAAAACATCTCCAAGAAAAGTAGGCATATTGTGATCGGTGGAAATAAAACTGACTGTTTTGGAATGCTGGTTCGCAAAATGTCGCGGTAAGCAAGAGTCGCCACCGTCTTTTATTTTCTCCAACAAGGAAAGGACAAAAGCACAGCAAAATTCCTTTTCGAGATGTTTCTCGGTTCGGGAGGTTGATTATAGAAAGGGAAGGTGTTAGCACCCTTTCTATCCGTGGTTATCCACGGGCTCTTAGGTACTTGCTCACTATGTTTTCAAAATGTTTTGCTTTTCTTGTGTTTGTGGGTTTTGAAAAAGTTTGTTTGAAAATTTCGATTTAACTCTTGTATCTGTCCTCAAGAGTATATGAAGGGTTGTTTGAAAACTTTTGTCAGAAAAGTGTAGGTGCGAAAAGTATTTTTGTTTTTTTGAAAGAGCAAGCATCTAAGAACCTCTACCTACTCAAAAGGGAATTAAGCTGTGTAAATGTCCTTTAGACAATACTATCCCACTATTGAGAAGTAGGTAGCACCGTCGTTGGAGTTTTCGGGTCAATTCGATTATAGGGACATGTGGTCACCAAAGTAATGGTAGGACGCCTTAGCGGTAACCCTAATGTCCTAGATCCTTTTTATCCGAGTCAACCGTTTCGAGGCAACTTGGATCTTTAGACAGGAGGGCGACCTCTAAAACACCCTATACTCAATGACCACGTCGAGGCAACCAAGTGAGGCGTACCCTAGGAGTGGCATATGCACGTGTGTCAAGTTTCAGTTTATGTTATCTTTGCACATGTTATGGTGAGCTACAGGTTGATTTTAATTTGAGAATAAGTCTTGTCATGCATAGCCTAGTTAACATACATCTAACAGTTAATAGTTGTGGAAAATAAATCTACGCTATTACAAGGCGTCGGGTATTTACATCGCCAAAAACAACCCTTTGAAAAGTAAATTGCGGGAAAATAAATAAAGCGATAAAAAATCCCTAATTAAAGCTATTACATCCTCGGAGCAATTACATAAATATGGATCAAAAATTAATAAAACAAACATTCGCGCGAGAAAAAATTGGATCAGAGAAGTTCTAGGGTTTTGACCCTTTTTTGAGAAAGAAAGAGTTTTTTTGTTATTTGGCATTTAATTAAATTAATCCTATACTAATTAATTAAAAGAAATATTTTTTTAGTTTTTTATGTTGTAAGGAAAATAAAATAAAAAGAAATTAAAATTGTCAAGAAAACCCTAATTCTACATTAAATTTATTTATTGCAAAAATTTAAAGTTAACCTAATTAAAACTAAGTTAGTTAATTATATTTATTTACAAAATAACTAATTAAATTTAATAAATAAAATATATTATCTTTTTTATGTTTTTCTGAATTTATTATGAAAATAATTAATTATTTTTGTTAGTGAAAATAATAATAATTAATAATAGTGAAAACAATTAAATATAAAATATAAAAGAAGAAAAAAAAAGGAAATAAAACCCAGGGGGTGCTGGGCCCAGGAGGAGGTGATTCTGGAAATTCTCAGGCCCAATAAACTGCAAGCCTCTTTTGCTTTTGAGGATCATCCATGGCGCGTGTTGACTGGGAGTACAATGGTCTTTCAATCATGGCCTTCAGATTTGGCCAGGAGCCACTTGGCATGCTGAGATTTTAAACATATGGTGGGTCTCTTTTGGAAAGCTGCACAAGAATATGTTAAGAAAAAATAGAATAAGCGTTTTGGGGGGACCTGAGATTCGAACCCAGGTCCCAATGTTCAATGCTTGCTCGCCCTAGCCACTGAGCCATTCGCTTCAATTGACATTATGATAATAAGGGATTAATATATTAGTAAACCAACAAATATGCCTGAAAAAAAAATAAACGCGCGATTTTTAAAAAGGGCGAATGGGAGAGAGATGTGTCAGCGTCTTCTTCATTGATCACTGGTTTTTTACCTACGGATTTTTATCCGCAGGAAGCTTCGTAGGTTCTTCCTAAAATCGTCCCTAGGCTGCAAAAATTCCATCCAAGCCCATGGTTATGATCGTCCATGTCCCCTGAGTCCATCCATGCTCATGATTTGTTCTAATTTTACATGGAAACAAAATACCTAAAACGCAAGAACATGAACCCTAGAATCGGGCATCACGATTCAGGGCATAAAAACAAAATTGGCTATTGCAGTTATGTTAGAAATCAAACAATGAACATGAATATACCAACGTTTTGAAGAAAAAATGCAAGAATTGAGAGTTTCGGTTTCGTGTTCAGGGGCCAGTTCGCGAGGACTTACAATGCTGTTCAGGGGGTCTTTGGACGTGGTATTGATCGCTTTAGCTTCAGTGGATAGCAAGGAAGAAGGCTACGTGCTCCTTTTGGTCTGAAAACGCCTGCAATACCGTTCTTGATCTCACACTTTTTTCAAGAATTTTGCAATTTGCTTTGGTCGTTTTTAGCAATCCTTTTGTCGTCCTTTGTTGGTGCTGCTTGCTTATGTATATGAGAACAAATTTAGGTCAAAAGTTGGGCCTTAATCCATGTATATGGGAGAATTAGGTTTACACTTTCCCACCATTAACAAACTTTCCAAATTTGAATCAAATCTAAGATTTTGTGCCCAAAAAGCCAATACACAAATTTAATTAGATGGTATGTGATATATGAAAGCTGTACAAACCACCAAGATATTATTCCATTGATTTTTAGATTTTATTTGAATTATTATAGATTTAAAATGAATTAAATCAATAAAAATTAAATAAAATAGAAAAATAAATGTTTGATCCTTAAATTAAGCATGGGACACGTGTGTGGCATGACAAGGCTGAATCAAGTGGAAGAAAGTGGGCCCTTTTGTCAAAAATTGAAGTTTTAAGGATAGTTGACTTTTGCAAATTCATAAAAATTTCCCAACTTCTCCAATGCACAACTTGCTCAATTTTGATCCTATGACCATGTTCATGGACATTTTGGAAAGATCTTGAAGTCCTCTAACCAATTCCTTTAGTCCCATGTCATTTGGATTTACCAATCTCAAGTTATGGCCTTTGACTTAAAGTACACTTTTGTTGACTTTTGAAATTGACCTATAATGTTGAAATTGATAACTTTTTGTGAGAGCATTTCTTGAACTTGGAGTGTGAAGATGGATTGTAGGAGATGTCATCCTCTTCAAAATGAGCATTGGATGGAATTTTTCTGATGAACCATGAAAAAGTTATGCCCTAGCCAAGATACAATTGACTTTTCTACTGTCCAAAAATAGTAACTTTTGCATCTTGATGATTTTTGAGCTATCCTTGTGGAATCATGATCAAGACTTGATCAAATGATGATTATGAGCTCAAAATAAGATGTTGACCAAAAATTCTGACTTTTGACTGCAAAATGACCATTTTGCCCTTGTAGTTGACTGTAGGTCAAATGGAGCTTTTGACTGTGCAAATTGGCCCTGTGAGTCTTGAAACTTGACATGTAGGTGCTTGAGAATGCATATAGGCCTATGAGACTTGATTGAACCATTAAAAACCTCAAATTCCTTGAGAGAACCAAAACCCTAATTTCAGTTGGCTTAGGAGATGGTTTGACTGTGCACTTCTTGAGCCATCTTGAGTAATTTGAAGATTATTCTTGACAAATCTTTGAGGAATATGGGAGGGAAAATTTTGGGGTACAACAGTTGCCCCTGTTCAATCTTCTTAAACCTGAGGATGTAGATTGGCTTGCGTGCCTTTCGTGATCCGAAGGTGGAAGATGATTGAACACTAGAGTGCCCAGAAATTTGCACTCGCATGGTGTAGGATCAGCAACGTGATGTCGGGAATGGGCTTACAGATGCCATTTGGAGATATGATGGATAGGGGGATGGGCTTATAGATGCCATCTGGAGGTTGTTGGTAGGTAGTTTTGTCTTTGTTGACCGGTTGTCTTCATTGACGGGTTTGAGAGAGTGACAGAATGACATCCGAATCTGGATCGTATGTGAACTATGCTTGAAATTGAGATCTGTATGAGTAGCAGAATGACTTCCGTGTCTGGAACGTATCTGTGCTATAACTGGGATCTGGATAAGTGACAGAATGACTTCCGTGTCTGGAGTGTATCTGCACTTGAAGTTGATAGTTAAATCTGAATGAGAAATAGAATGGCTTCCGTGTTTGGAGCATATCTAGTCTGTATCTAATTGCTGACGTCTAAATGGGTGGTAGAATGACCGCCGTATCCGGGGTGTATCCATATTGTATCTGATTGAGTGATAGAATGACATCCGAATCTGGATCGTATCTGGACTGTCTCTTGAATGAATCTGGAATAAGTATCAGAATGTCGCCATGCTTGGGTCACATCTGAACTGTCTCTGGAAGGAATCTGGAATAAGAAATAGAATAGCATCCGGGTCTGGAGCATCTCTAAGCTGTCTCTGAAAGGAAATCTGAATAAGCAATAGAATAGCATCCGTGTCTGGAGCATCTCTAAGCTATCTCTGAAAGCAAATCTGAATAAGTATCGGAATGTCGCCATGTCTGGGTCACATCCGAACCGTCTCTAGAAGGAATCTGGAATAAGTATCAGAATGTCTCCATATCTGGGTCACATCTGAACCATCTCTAGAAGGAATCTGGAATAAGTATCGGAATGTCGCCAAATATGCGTCACATCTGAACTATCTCTAGAAGGAGTCTGGAATAAGTATCATAATGTCACCATGCCTGGGTCACATCTGAACTATCTCTAGAAGGAGTCTGGAATAAGTATCAGAATGTCACCATGCCTGGGTCACATCTGAACTATCTCTAGAAGGAGTCTGGAATAAGTATCAGAATGTCGCCATATCTGGGTCACATCTGAACTATCTCTAGAAGGAGTCTGGAATAAGTATCGGAATGTCTCCAAAACTGGGTCACATCTGAACTATCTCTAGAAGGAGTCTGGAATAAGTATCAGAATGTCGCGATATCTGGGTCACATCTGAACTATCTCTTGCTTAATGGAGTAAACTGCTGAGGTTATAGAACTGGTCCGTACTATGACGGAGGAAATCATCAAGATCTAGGAACTGACTCGTGCTCAATGGGGTATATTGTTGAGGTTATAGTACTTGTCCACCCTATGATGTAGAGAAACTGTCGAGATTGAGAACCTTATCTGAACTTCAACCGAGGATAATCCGATTGAGATTTAAGAACTGGTCAGATCTTCGACTAAGCTGAGAACTTAACTGCATCTTTCCTGAAAGATAAAGGTCAGTCATATGCAATGCATGAGATGGATTAAGCAATGATGTTCTCAACATAAATGAGATTTTACTCGTATGATGCGTATATGCATGTATCATGATGTATGAAAATGTGATGTTTTAGCTGGGAAAATAAATCCCGGATAGCTGTTGGAGAATGATGTTGAATTCTTCGTTTCCGCTGGGGATGGTGAACGAAGATGATTGCGAGAATAAACCTGCAGGAGAAAAGGACTCCGTTGGGGAATAAACTTAATGAAAGAGATTACTCCGAGGGGAAATACTCTGTGGGGGAGAGATGTTCTGCTGAGAGTTTTAATGATAACTCCGCTGGGGATTCCGTTGATAAGCTCTGTTGGGGATTTTGATGATGAACCCCGCTGGGGATGGAAAGAACTTCGTTGGGGATGATCTTTCCGTTGCAACTTGCTGAGAATAACCCAGTTAGACTCTGGTGGGGATAATCTTCTGAATATGGCTGGGGAGATACATTTGTACTCTGCAGGGGACAAACTTCCAGAATCTACTGGGGAAGATGATTCAACTCTGGCGGGGAAGCTTTTTAGACTACGCTGGGAAATGGCCCCACTGGGGGTATTTTGTATTCCGCCGGGGAACACTCTTATATTCCATCGAGGAATATTAAGACTGTCGGGGATGCTTGCTGAGGAATATTTGTATACTCCGTTGGGGAATATTAAGACCTTCTGGGGAAACCCAACCTTTTTAGGGCTGATGGGAGACTAACTCCGCTCGGGGGAGTGTATCGCTGATTCCTTTGTAGTTGCAGGTCTCAGTGGGGAGAGCTTCCATTACTGTCTTACTCTGCGGGGAGTGAAGGTATCTCGGTCATATTCTTCAACTGAATCCACCTTGTACCTGGAGGACAACGCAGCTTGTACAGTTCGGACAATTCTTATTGCCCCAGCTTCTGTGGGAGAAGGTACCTGTGGAGGTGCTTGATAACTGCCGATTGACAAATCTTCTTCTGGTAGGCAAGTGACGAGATGACGGGACATAGTTGTACGCTTCCGATCCCTAACTTTTTCCTGGACCGCCCTTTCGGGTTTTCAGTCCATCGGGATACCCCTTTTTGCCCAAGCCTCCTTTTCAGGTTTTCGACTTGCCGGGTGTACAATTTTTTTTTCATCCCTTATTTTTGCCCGAACCATTTTGGTTCGCCGGGAAGCCCTTATTTTTGCCTAGGCCAGTCGACCTAGCGGGTCTTTGATTATGTGTAGTATTTTTTTGACTATGTCCACGTGCTCAGAGCGCAGGGAGTTGTCACTGTCAGTAGTGTTGTATCGCCATACTACCAGAAGATGTCTGATCATGCAAGATTCGTTGCTGGAATTCATGTCCAATGCCCCAAGTGACTCAGGCGGAGATTTGCCCCTGGCTATTTGGCATCTTGAGAGATTCCTTGAATCTTGACTTGACTGCCCCAGATGATGGACAATGCTCATGTCGTGCCCCTGGATTGGAAGTGTTTTTTCACTGGATGTGATCCTTTTTGTTGAGAAGGTTTTTGTTCACTAGATATTCGTCGTGCGAATTTCTCTGATATTCGAACGAATAGCCATATGTAAACAATGTTATATTAAAAATGCAAAGCTTATGTCTGTCTTGAAGTTTTTGAAAATGCAGTTTTCAATAAAACAAGTGAATTTTTGTAAAATGCGATGTCAACTCAGGATTTTACAGCGAACCCTACAGGAGTCAGGATACCTTTTGTAACAGTATGCTTTCGAACTAACCCATGCTTCAGCTAGGACTTTTTAAGGGTTATAACGTGGCCTGGTTCACAGTTTAAGAAACAAAGGATAAAGGCCCAAAGTATATTTGTACCCACCCGTTCTTCGTGATGTTCTTCAATCCTAAACTCAGCTAATCGTGCATTAGATCTTGTTTGACTCTTTGCTCTGATATTCCGGTGATGGTTCGGGTACTGATAGTTTATTTTGAACAGGCAGTCGATTTTTTTTGTTGAGGGTTTGCAGGATCTCTTTCTTTTTGATTTTATTATCCCTGTCTTTTGCCTGAACTGTTTCTCTTGTGATTACAGTCAGCAGGATGCCCCAGTTTTTTGTAAGTCTCCTTCATAGGTTTTGACTTGATGGGCTTTTATTTTGAGAGATAATGACTGCCTGTCCTGACGATTATAGGGAACCATCACTGTCTTTTATTTCGGAAGGACTTCTTTGATGCCATTCATTGTGCACCTGGATCAACTGAGAAAACTACCCTGCCCCAGGTTATAATTAAGGGTTTTAATTTGTGAAAAGAAAAACTCCAACTTCTTTGGCTCAAAGGGGTTGACTAGGGATTATCTTCCTTATAACTCCACTGTTTAGGATTTGAAACAATGTCTGTACTTCATCAGCGGGGTCTGTTCAAAAAGCATACTGTAAAGATCGTGGTATCGTTTTCGTCATCCTCCCTCAAAAGGCTTAGAATTTTTTAATCGAGAGTTGAACATCACAGAAAAATGAAAGAAATTTGAATATAGTGAATACGAATGGATTGATTCAAAACAGACATATGTGATGCATTAATGAAATAAAAAAGTTTGCCATGACAATAATTGTTCGAATAAGCAAAGAAAAATACAACTTGAAAATTCAAATAAAACAAAAGCCTTCAATGGTTTGGCATAGGAGCAGTGATTATGTTTGGAGTCTCTGAAGGGTCAAACTAGATTTCTTTGCCATCAATCATGTCTTGAACCTTATTCTTCAGGGCCCAACAGTTGTTTGTGTCATGTCCCGGACTGTCAGAGTGGTATGCACACCTTTCATTGGGATGATAGGTAGGAGCGGAAGTGTTTGGATTCCGGAGAGGAGCCCTTAATGTAATCAGCCCTGCCTTCAACATTTGTTGTAGCGCTTGAGTCAGTGACATGTTGATCTTGGTGAATTGTCTTTTAGGTGCGACCTCCTTACGTTGATGCCCCTGTCTTTGTTGAGCATGCGTAGGATTAGAGATCAAGATTTCTCCTACGCGTTGGTCATGACGACTCTTTTGACCATACACAACATTGGAATCTTTCTTCCGATTGTAGGGATTTTTCTGAGCATCGGAAGGTGTAGCTTCTTGAATCTTCCCGCTTTTGATGCCAGCTTCAATTCTTTCACCAGTCAAGATAAGGTCTGTGAACCCGGCTTAAGAGTTTCCAATCAAATGGTTAAAGAATGGGCCAGACAGGGTCCCTAGAAACATATCAACAAGTTCACGATCAGTTAAAGGTGGCTGCACCCTTCCGGCAAGGTCTCTCCACTTTTGAGCATACTCTTTAAATCCTTCACCCGTCCCAATTGACATACCCTGGAGTTGGGTACGCGTAGGAGCGAGGTCGGAGTTATACTGATACTGCTTATAGAACGCAGTAGCCAAGTCCTCCCGGTTACGAATACTGGCTCCATCCAGCTGATAGAACCATTCGAGTTGAGTCCCTGAAAGACTATCCTGGAAGAAATGGATCCACAAATTCTTGTCGGCAGTGTAAGGTTGGATCTTCCTTACATACGATCGGAGGTGCAACTTTGGCCAGGAGGCTCCGTCGTATTTGGAAAAGGCAGGCGCCTTGAACTTGTGGGGAATTACCACCCCAGAGGATAGACCTAGGTCTCCAAAGTCCAACCCGGGCACATTCTGTATCTCCATGGCGCTTAAGCGGTCCTCTAATTGTTTGTACCTATCCTCAGCCGAAGAGTACTATTCTTCATCATAATCAGTCTCGTTGTCGGAGACCACGGGACTAGGAACCCTTCTATCTTGTGGGCTGTCTTTGCCTACAGATGAGGTAGTCAGCTCAACCTCATTTTGTAGTCCATTCCCAAATCAGCGTCCAGTGTTGAACAAGACGGTCCTCTTCTTCTTCTTCTTCTTTCTTTCTTTCAGAATCAGAGCCTTTAAATCCTGTTGACCCTGGGCTAGGCTCATAACCAACTCCTGGAACTGGGCATTCTGAGCCTGGAGGGCCTTGATAGCTTGTTCAGTGGAAGGTTCAGTAGACATGATGATTGCTGAAATAAACAACAAACAAGATAAGTGACCTGTAAAAGGGTATCTGTAATGCAATGATATGTATGATATATGTATGCAATGTTTTCAAGGATCTCGTGGGGTAAACAAAGAAACTTGTTAGAATTTGAATCCGGTAGCTTGATTTAAGGAACTTCATGTTGTTGAGAGTCCTTCTTCAAGAGTCAAGGCTCACCATATCGAGTGGGTCATAGCCCCTGACTCAAGTTATCATGTTTTGATTTATGGACAACCTTGGCTAGAGGAAAATAAATCCCCTTTGCCCCTTGCTAGACATTTAGTTTATCCTGACCTGCATCACAAACCCTTGAGATCCTTGAAATGGGTTAGTCCTTATGCAGGATGTATGCAATGTTATGATGTTATGATGTTATGATGTCATGATAAAGGCACACCATAAGTATTCACAAAAAGGCAAACATGGTAAGGCACACAAGTCACACAAAAGAGCCCTTAGATTTCTGGCCAGCATGAAGTTTAGGTACTACCCTCTTTCAGTTTCAGTTGGTTAAGACATGTCCTAAAAATAGTAACCGGGTTCTAGAGGATCTCAATATCACTGACTACCCTCGATCGGTCATAATTCCAGTTTAGAAACCTTTTCTTGCAGCCGGAACCATCGCGAGAGTTTAGCCTCAATGAGTGTAGCATGCTGCTACTGTTCTATGGCTAAGTTGGTCAATCTAAGGTGCTAAGGTTAGTTGGTGCTTAATGACTCCTCAGAAGACCCATATTCTCCTCGTTACAACACAAGGGATATCGGTACAGACCAAGGTGTCACACCAACGTAGCTACTGCTTCACCCGTATCGGTCTATGCCGGACAGGTCCCTCGCAGTTTATTGCTACTTACCTAAAGGGTATTCCCCAGACCCGGGTTAGGATCTATAAAACTTTGATACAAGACCACAAAATTAAAGCATACAAGGCATACAATTGAAAACATAATGATCTAATCCTAAGGTACACCTCACTTATTAGAAATCCCCAGCAGAGTCGCCAATTCTGTGATCGGTGGAAATAGAACTGACTGTTTTGGAATGCTGGTTCGCGAAATGTCGCGGTAAGCAAGAGTCGCCACCGTCTTTTATTTTCTCCAACAAGGAAAGGACAAAAGCATAGCAAAATTCCTTTTCGAGATGTTTCTCGGTTCGGGAGGTAGATTATAGAAAGGGAAGGTGTTAGCACCCTTTCTATCCGTGGTTATCCACGGGCTCTTAGGTACTTGCTCACTATGTTTTCAAAATGTTTTGCTTTTCTTGTGTTTGTGGGTTTTGAAAAAGTTTGTTTGAAAACTTCGATTTAACTCTTGTATCTGTCCTCAAGAGTGTATGAAGTGTTGTTTGAAAACTTTTGTCAGAAAAGTGTAGGTGCAAAAAGTATTTTTGTTTTTTTGAAAGAGGAAGCATCTAAGAACCTCTACCTACTCAAAAGGGAATTAAGCTGTGTAAATGTGCTTTAGACAGTACTATCCCACTATTGAGAAGTAGGTAGCACCGTCGTTGGAGTTTTCGGGTCAATTCGATCATAGGGACATGTGGTCACCAAAGCAATGGTAGGAAGCCTTAGCGGTAACCCTAATGTCCTAGATCCTTTTTATCCGAGGCAACCATTTCGAGGAAACTTAGATCTTTAGACAGGAGGGCGACCTCTAAAACACCCTATACTCAATGACCACGTCGAGGCAACCAAGTGAGGCGTACCCTAGGAGTGGCATATGCACGTGTGTCAAGTTTCAGTTTATGTTATCTTTGCACATGTTATGGTGAGCTACGGGTTGATTTTAATTTGAGAATAAGTCTTGTCATGCATAGCCTAGTTAACATACATCTAACAGTTAATAGTTGCGGAAAATAAATCTACGCTATTACAAGGCGTCGGGTATTTACATCGCCAAAAACAAGCCTTTGAAAAGTAAATTGCGGGAAAATAAATAAAGCGATAAAAAAGCCCTAATTAAAGCTATTACATCCTCGGAGAATTTACATAAATATGGATCAAAAATTAATAAAACAAACATTCGCGCGAGAAAAAATTGGATCAGAGAAGTTCTAGGGTTTTGACCCTTTTTTGAGAAAGAAAGAGTTTTTTTGTTATTTGGCATTTAGTTAAATTAATCCTAAACTAATTAATTAAAAGAAATATTTTTTGAGTTTTTTATGTTGTAAGGAAAATAAAATAAAAAGAAATTAAAATTTTCAAGAAAACCCTAATTCTACATTAAATTTATTTATTGCAAAAATTTAAAGTTAACCTAATTAAAACTAAGTTAGTTAATTATATTTATTTACAAAATAACTAATTAAATTTAATAAATAAAATATATTATCTTTTTTATGTTTTTCTGAATTTATTATGAAAATAATTAATTATTTTTGTTAGTGAAAATAATAATAATTAATAATAGTGAAAACAATTAAATATAAAATATAAAAGAAGAAAAAAAAAAGGAATAAAACCCAGGGGGTGCTGGGCCCAGGAGGAGGTGATTCTGGAAATTCTCAGGCCCAATAAACTGCAAGCCTCTTTGACTTTTGAGGATCATCCATGGCGCGTGTTGACTGGGAGTACAATGGTCTTTCAATCCTGGCCTTCAGATTTGGCCAGGAGCCACTTGGCATGCTGAGATTTTAAACATATGGTGGGTCTCTTTTGGAAAGCTGCACAAGAATATGTTAAGAAAAAATAGAATAAGCGTTTTGGGGGGACCTGGGATTCGAACCCAGGTCCCAATGTTCAATGCTTGCTCGCCCTAGCCACTGAGCCATTCGCTTCAATTGACATTATGATAATAAGGGATTAATATATTAGTAAACCAACAAATATGCCTGGAAAAAAAATAAACGCGCGATTTTTAAAAAGGGCGAATGGGAGGGAGACGCGTCAGCGTCTTCTTCGTTGATCACTGGTTTTTTACCTTGCGGATTTTTATCCGCAGGAAGCTTCGTAGGTTCTTCCTAAAATCGTCCCTAGGCTGCAAAAATTCCATCCAAGCCCATGGTTATGATCGTCCATGTCCCCTGAGTCCATCCATGCTCATGATTTGTTCTAATTTTACTTGGAAACAAAATACCTAAAACGCAAGAACATGAACCCTAGAATCGGGCATCACGATTCAGGGCATAAAAACAAAATTGGCTATTGCAGTTATGTTAGAAATCAAACAATGAACATGAATATGCCAATGTTTTGAAGAAAAAATGCAAGAATTGAGAGTTTCAGTTTCGTGTTCAGGGGCCAGTTCGCGAGGACTTACAGCGCTGTTCAGGGGGTCTTTGGACGTGGTATTGATCGCTTTAGCTTCAGTGGATAGCAAGGAAGAAGGCTACGTGTTCCTTTTGGTCCGAAAACGCCTGCAATACCGTTCTTGATCTCACACTTTTTTCAAGAATTTTGCAATTTGCTTTGTTCGTTTTTAGCAATCCTTTTGTCGTCCTTTGTTGGTGCTGCTTGCTTATGTATATGCGAACAAATTTAGGTCAAAAGCTGGGCCTTAATCCATGTATATGGGAGAATTAGGTTTACACTTTCCCACCATTAACAAACTTTCCAAATTTGAATCAAATCTAAGATTTTCTGCCCAAAAAGCCAATACACGAATTTGATTAGATGGTATGTGATATATGAAAGCTGTACAAACCACCAAGATTCTATTGCATTGATTTTTAGATTTTATTTGAATTATTATAGATTTAAAATGAATTAAATCAATAAAAATTAAATAAAATAGAAAAATAAATGTTTGATCCTGAAATTAAGTATGGGACACGTGTGTGGCATGAAAAGGCTGAATCAAGTGGAAGAAAGTGGGCCCTTTTGTCAAAAATTGAAGTTTTAAGGATAGTTGACTTTTGCAAATTCATAAAAATTTCCCAACTTCTCCAATGCACAACTTGCTCAATTTTGATCCTATGACCATGTTCTTGGACACTTTGGAAAGCACTTGAAGTCCTCTAACCAATGACTTTGGTCCCATGTCATTTGGATTTACCAATCTCAAGTTATGGCCTTTGACTTAAAGTGCACTTTTGTTGACTTTTGAAATTGACCTATAATGTAGAAATTGATAACTTTTTGTGAGAGCATTTCTTGAACTTGGAGTGTGAAGATGGATTATAGGAGATGTCAACCTCTTAAAAATGAGCATTGGATGAAATTTTTCTGATGAACCATGAAAAAGTTATGCCCTGGCCAAGATACAATTGACTTTTCTACTGTCCAAAAATAGTAACTTTTGCATCTTGATGATTTTTGAGCTATCCTTGTGGAATCATGATCAAAACTTGATAAAATGATGATTATGAGCTCAAAATAAGATGTTGACCAAAAATTCTGACTTTTGACTGCAAAATGACCATTTTGCCCTTGTAGTTGACTGTAGGTCAAATGTAGCTTTTGACTGTGCAAATTGGCCCTGTGAGTCTTGAAACTTGACATGTAGGTGCTTGAGAATGCATATAGGCCTATGAGACTTGATTGAACCATTGAAAACCTCAAATTCCTTGAGAGAACCAAAACCCTAATTTCAACTGGCTTAGGAGATGGTTTGACTGTGCACTTCTTGAGCCATCTTGAGTAATTTGAAGATTATTCTTGACAAATCTTTGAGGAATATGGGAGGGAAAATTTTGGGGTACAACAGTTGCCCCTGTTCAATCTTCTTAAACCTGAGGATGTAGATTTGCTTGCGTGCCTTTCGTGATCCGAAGGTGGAAGATGATTGAACACTAGAGTGCCCAGAAATTTGCACTCACATGGTGTAGGATCAGTAACGTGATGTCAAGAATGGGCTTACAGATACCATTTGGAGATATGATGGATAGGGGGATGGGCTTATAGATGCCATCTGGAGGTTGTTGGTAGGTAGTTTTGTCTTCGTTAACGGGTTGTCTTCATTGACGGGTTTGAGAGAGTGACAGAATGACATCCGAATCTGGATCGTATCTGAACTATGATTGAAATTGAGATCTGTATGAGTAGCAGAATGACTTCCGTGTCTGGAACGTATCTGTGCTGTAACTGGGATCTGGATAAGTGACATAATGACTTCCGTGTCTGGAGTGTATCTGCACTTGAAGTTAATAGTTGAATCTGAATGAGAAATAGAATGGCTTCCGTGTCTGGAGCATATCTAGTCTGTATCTAATTGCTAACGTCTAAATGGGTGGTAGAATGACCGCCGTATCCGGGGTGTATCCATACTGTATCTGAATGAGTGACAAAATGACATCCGAATCTGGATCGTATCTGGACTGTCTCTTGAATGAATCTGGAATAAGTATCAGAATTTCGCCATGCTTGGGTCACATCTGAACTGTCTCTGGAAGGAATCTGGAATAAGAAATTGAATAGCATTCGGGTCTGGATCATCTCTAAGCTGTCTCTGAAAGGAAATCTGAATAAGCAATAGAATAGCATCCGTGTCTGGAGCATCTCTAAGCTGTCTCTGAAACGAAATCTGAATAAGTATCGGAATGTCGCCATGTCTGGGTCACATCCGAACCGTCTCTAGAAGGAATCTGGAATAAGTATCAGAATGTCGCCATATCTGGGTCACATCTGAACCATCTCTAGAAGGAATCTGGAATAAGTATCGGAATGTCACCAAATCTCGGTCACATTTGAACTATCTCTAGAAGGAGTCTGGAATAAGTATCAGAATGTCACCATGCTTGGGTCACATCTGAACTATCTCTAGAAGGAGTCTGGAATAAGTATCAGAATGTCACCATGCCTGGGTCACATCTGAACTATCTCTAGAAGGAGTCTGGAATAAGTATCGGAATGTCGCCAAATCTGGGTTAAATCTGAACTATCTCTAGAAGGAGTCTGGAATAAGTATCAGAATGTCGCCATATCTGGGTCACATCTGAACTATCTCTTGCTTAATGGAGTAAACCGCTGAGGTTATAGAACTGGTTTGTACTATGACGGAGGAAATCATCAATATCTAGGAACTGACTCGTGCTCAATGGGGTATACTGTTGAGGTTATAGTACTTGTCCACCCTATGATGTAGAGAAACTGTCGAGATTGAGAACCTTATCTGAACTTCAACCGAGGATAATCCGATTGAGATTTAAGAACTGGTCAGATCTTCGACAAAGCTGAGAACTTAACTGCATCTTTCCTGAAAGATAAAGGTCAGTCATATGCAATGCATGAGATGGATCAAGCAATGATGTTCTCAATATAAATGAGATTTTACTCGTATGATGCGTATATGCATGTATCATGATGTATGAAAATGTGATGTTTTAGCTGGGAAAATAAATCCCGGATAGCTGTTGGAGAATGATGTTGAATTCTTCGTTTCCGCTAGGGATGGTGAACGAAGATGATTGCGAGAATAAACCTGCAGGAGAAAAGGACTCCGTTGGGGAATAAAATTAATGAAAGAGATTACTCCGAGGGGAAATACTCTGTGGGGGAGAGATGTTCTGCTGAGAGTTTTAATGATAACTCCGCTGGGGATTCCGTTGATAAGCTCTGTTGGGGATTTTGATAATGAACTCCGCTAGGGATGGAAAGAACTTCGTTGGGGATGATCTTTCCATTGCAACTTACTGAGGATAACCCAGTTAGACTCTGGTGGGGATAATCTTCTGAATATGGCTGGGGAGATACATTTGTACTCTGCAGGGGACAAACTTCCAGAATCTACTGGGGAAGATGATTCAACTCTGGCGGAGAAGCTTTTTAGACTGCGCTGGGAAATGGCCCAACTGGGGGTATTTTGTATTCCGCCGGGGAACACCCTTATATTCCTTCGAGGATGCTTGCTGAGGAATATCTGTATACTCTGTTGGGGAATATTAAGACCTTCTGGGGAAACCCAACCTTTTTAGGGCTGATGGGAGACTAACTCCACTCGGGGGAGAGTATCGCAGATTCCTTTATAGTTGCAGGTCTCAGTGGGGAGAGCTTCCATTACTGTCTTACTCTGCGGGGAGTGAAGGTATCTCAGTCATATTCTTCAACTGAATCCACCTTGTACCTGGAGGACAGCGCAGCTTGTACAGTTCGGACAGTTCTTATTGCCCCAGCTTCTTTGGGAGAAGGTACATGTGGAGGTGCTTGATAACTGCCGATTGACAAATCTTCTTCTGGTAGGCAAGTGACGAGATGACGGGACATAGTCATATGCTTCCGATCCCTAACTTTTTCCTGGACCGCCCTTTCGGGTTTTCAGTCCATCGGGATACCACTTTTTGCCCAAGCCTCCTTTTCAGGTTTTCGACTTGCCGGGTGTACAAATTTTTTTTTTCATCCCTTATTTTTGCCCGAACCCTTTTGGTTCGCTGGGAAGCCCTTATTTTTGCCTAGGCCAGTCGACCTAGCAAGTATTTGATTATGCGTAGTATTTTTTTGACTATGTCCACGTTCTCAAAGCGCAGGGAGTTGTCACTGTCAGTAGTGTTGTGTCGCCATACTACCAGAAGATGTCTGATCATGCAAGATTCGTTGCTGGAATTCATGTCCAATGCCCCAAGTGACTCAGGCGGAGATTTCCCCTGGCTATTTGGCATCTTGAGAGATTCCTTGAATCTTGACTTGATTGCCCCAGATGATGGACAATGCTCATGTCGTGCCCCTGGATTGGAAGTGTTTTTCCACTTGATGTGATCCTTTTTGTTGAGAAGGTTTTTGTTCACTAGATATTCGTCGTGCGAATTTCTCTGCTGTTCGAACGAATAGCCATATGCAAACAATGTTATATTAAAAATGCAAAGCTTATGTCTGTCTTGAAGTTTTTGAAAATGCAGTTTTCAATAAAACAAGTGAATTTTTGTAAAATGTGATGTCAACTCAGGATTTTACAGCGAACCCTACAGGAGTCAGGATACCTTTTGTAACAGTATGCTTTCGAACTAACCCATGCTTCAGCTATTACTTTTTAAGGGTTATAACGTGGCCTGGTTCACGGTTTAAGAAACAAAGGATAAAGGCTCAAAGTATATTTGTACCCACCCGTTCTTCGTGATGTTCTTCAATCCTAAACTCAGCTAATCGTGCATTATATCTTGTTTGACTCTTTGCTCTGATATTCCGGTGATGGTTCAGGTACTGATAGTTTATTTTGAACAGGCAGTCGATTTTTTTGTTGAGGGTTTGCAGGATCTCTTTCTTTTTGATTTTATTATCCCTGTCTTTTTCCTGAACTGTTTCTTTTGTGATTACAGTCAGCGGGATGCCCCAGTTTTTTGTAAGTCTCCTTCATAGGTTTTGACTTGATGGGCTTTTATTTTGAGAGATAATGACTGTCTGTCCTGACGATTATAGGAAACCATCACTGTCTTTTGTTTCGGAAGGACTTCTTTGATGCCATTCATTGTGCACCTGGATCAACTGAGAAAACTACCATGCCCCAGGTTATAATTAAGGGTTTTAATTTGTGAAAAGAAAAACTCCAACTTCTTTGGCTCAAAGGGGTTGACTAGGGATTATCTTCCTTATAACTCCACTGTTTAGGATTTGAAACAATGTATGTACTTCATCAGTGGGGTCTGTTCAAAAAGCATACTGTAAAGATCGTGGTATCGTTTTCGTCATCCTCCTTCAAAAGGCTTAGAATTTTTTAATCGAGAGTTGAACATCACAGAAAAATGAAAGCAATTTGAATATAGTGAATACGAATGGATTGATTCAAAACAGACATATGCGATGCATTAATGAAATAAAAAAATTTTCCATGATAATAATTGTTTGAATAAGCAAAGAAAAATACAACTTGAAAATTCAAATAAAACAAAAGCCTTCAATGGTTTGGCATAGGAGCAGTGATTATGTTTGGAGTCTCTGGAGGGTCAAACTGGATTTCTTTGGCATCAATCATGTCTTGAACCTTATTCTTCAGGGCCCAACAATTGTTTATGTCATGTCCCGGACTGTCAGAGTGGTATGCACACCTTTCATTGGGATGATAGGTAGGAGCCGAAGTGTTTGGATTCCGGAGAGGAGCCCTTAATGTAATCAGCCCTGCCTTCAACATTTGCTGTAGCACTTGAGTCAGTGACATGTTGATCTTGGTGAATTGTCTTTTAGGTGCGACCTCCTTACGTTGATGCCCCTGTCTTTGTTGAGCAGGCGTACGATTAGAGATCAAGATTTCTCCTACGCGTTGGTCATGACGACTCTTTTGACCATACACAACATTGGACTCTTTCTTCCCATTGTAGGGATTTTTCTGAGCATCGAAAGGTGTAGCTTCTTGAATCTTCCCGCTTTTGATGCCATCTTCAATTCTTTCACCAGTCAAGATAAGGTCTGTGAACCCGGCTTAAGAGTTTCCAATCAAATGGTTAAAGAATGGGCCAAACAGGGTCCCTAGAAACATATCAACAAGTTCACGATCAGTTAAAGGTGGCTGCACCCTTCCGGCAAGGTCTCTCTACTTTTGAGCATACTCTTTAAATCCTTCACCCGTCCCCATTGACATACCGTGGAGTTGGGTACGCGTAGGAGCGAGGTCGGAGTTATACTGATATTGCTTATAGAACGCAATAGCCAAGTCCTCCCAGTTATGAATACTGGCTCCATCCAGCTGATAGAACCATTCGAGTTGAGTCCCTGAAAGACTATCCTGGAAGAAATGGATCCACAAATTCTTGTCGGCAGTGTAAGGTTGGATCTTCCTTACATACGACCGGAGGTGCAGCTTTGGGCAGGAGGCTCCGTCGTATTTGGAAAAGGCAGGCGCCTTGAACTTGTGGGGAATTACCACCCCAGAGGATAGACCTAGGTCTCCAAAGTCCAACCCGGGCACATTCTGTATCTCCATGGCGCTCAAGCGGTCCTCTAACTGTTTGTACCTATCCCCAGCCGGAGGGTACTGTTCTTCATCATAATCTGTCTCGTTGTCGAAGACCACGGGACTAGGAACCCTTCTCTCTTGTGGGTTGTCTTTGCCTATAGATGAGGTAGTCAGCTCAACCTCATTCTGTAGTCCATTCCCAAATCGGCGTCCAATGTTGAACAAGACGGTCCTCTTCTTCTTCTTCTTTCTTTCTTTCAGAATCAGAGCCTTTAAATCCTGTTGACCCTGGGCTAGGCTCATAACCAACTCCTGGATTTGGGCATTCTGGGCCTGGAGGGCCTTGATAGCTTGTTCAGTGGAAGGTTTAGTAGACATGATGATTGCTGAAATAAACAGCGAACAAGATAAGTGACCTGTAAAAGGGTACCTGTAATGCAATGATATATATGATATATGTATGCAATGTTTTCAAGGATCTCGTGGGGTAAACAAAGAAACTTGTTAGAATTTGAATCTGGTAGCTTGATTGAAGGAACTTCATGTTGTTGAGAGTCCTTCTTCAAGATTCAAGGCTCACCATATCGAGTGGGTCATAGCCCCTGACTCAAGTTATCATGTTTTGATTTATGGACAACCTTGGCTATAGGAAAATAAATCCCCTTTGCCCCTTGCTAGACATTTAGTTTATCCTGACCTGGATCACAAACCCTTGAGATCCTTGAAATGGGTTAGTCCCTATGCAGGATGTATGCAATGTTATGATGTTATGATGTTATGATGTTATGATAAAGGCACACCACAAGTATTCACAAAAAGGAAAACATGGTAAGGCACACAAGTCACACAAAAGAGCCCTTAGATTTCTGGCCAGCATGAAGTTTAGGTACTACCCTCTTTCAGTTTCAGTTGGTTAAGACATGTCCTAAAAATAGTAACCGGGTTCTAGAGGATCTCAATATCACTGACTACCCTCGATCGGTCATAATTCCAGTTTAGCAACCTTTTCTTATGGCCGGAACCATCGCGAGAGTTTAGCCTCAATGAGTGTAGCATGATGCTACTGTTCTATGGCCAAGTTGGTCAATCTAAGGTGCTAAGGTCAGTTGGTGCTTAATGACTCCTCAGAAGACCCATATTCTCCTCGTTCCAACACAAGGGATATTGGTACAGACCAAGGTGTCACACCAATGTAGCTACTACTTCACCCGTATCGGTCTACGCCGGACAGGTCCCTCACAGTTTATTGCTACTTACCTAAAGGGTATTCCCCAGACCCGAGTTAGGATCTATAAAACTCCGATACAAGCCCACAAAATTAAAGCATACAAGGCATACAATTGAAAACATAGTGATCTAATCCTAAGATACACCTCACTTATTAGAAATCCCCAGCAGAGTCGCCAATTCTGTGATCGGTGGAAATAGAACTGACTGTTTCAGAATGCTGGTTCGCGAAATGTCGTGGTAAGCAAGAGTCGCCACCGTCTTTTATTTTCTCCAACAAGGAAAGGACAAAAGCACAACAAAATTCCTTTTCGAGATGTTTCTCGGTTCGGGAGGTAGATTATAGAATGGGAAGGTGTTAGCACCCTTTCTATCCGTGGTTATCCACGGGCTCTTAGGTACTTGCTCACTATGTTTTCAAAATGTTTTGCTTTTCTTATGTTTGTGGGTTTTGAAAAAGTTTGTTTGAAAACTTCGATTTAACTCTTGTATCTGTCCTCAAGAGTGTATGAATTCTTGTTTGAAAACTTTTGTCAAAAAAGTGTAGGTGCGAAAAGTATTTTTGTTTTTTTGAAAGAGCAAGCATCTAAGAACCTCTACCTACTCAAAAGGGAATTATGCTGTATAAATGTCCTTTAGACAGTACTATCCCACTATTGAGAAGTAGGTATCACCGTCGTTGGAGTTTTCGGGTCAATTCGATTATAGGGACATGTGGTCACCAAAGCAATGGTAGGACGCCTTAGCGGTAACCCTAATGTCCTAGATCCTTTTTATCCGAGGCAACCGTTTCGAGGCAACTTGGATCTTTAGACAGGAGGGCGACCTCTAAAACACCCTATACTCAATGACCACGTTGATGCAACCAAGTGAGGCGTACCCTAGGAGTGGCATATGCACGTGTGTCAAGTTTCAGTTTATGTTATCTTTGCACATGTTATGGTGAGCTACGGGTTGATTTTAATTTGAGAATAAGTCTTGTCATGCATAGCCTAGTTAACATACATCTAACAGTTAATAGTTGCGGAAAATAAATCTACGCTATTACAAGGCGTCGGGTATTTACATCGCCAAAAACAACCCTTTAAAAATTAAATTGCGGGAAAATAAATAAAGCGATAAAAAAGCCCTAATTAAAGCTATTACATCCTCGGAGCAATTACATAAATATGGATCAAAAATTAATAAAACAAACATTCGCGCGAGAAAAAATTGGATAAGAGAAGTTCTAGGGTTTTGACCCTTTTTTGAGAAAGAAAGAGTTTTTTTGTTATTTGGCATTTAATTAAATTAATCCTAAACTAATTAATTAAAAGAAATATTTTTTTAGTTTTTTATGTTGTAAGGAAAATAAAATAAAAAGAAATTAAAATTGTCAAGAAAACCCTAATTCTACATTAAATTTATTTATTGCAAAAATTTAAAGTTAACCTAATTAAAACTAAGTTAGTTAATTATATTTATTTACAAAATAACTAATTAAATTCAATAAATAAAATTTATTATCTTTTTTTATGTTTTTCTGAATTTATTATGAAAATAATTAATTACTTTTGTTAGTGAAAATAATAATAATTAATAATAGTGAAAACAATTAAATATAAAATATAAAAGAAGAAAAAAAAAGGAAATAAAACCCAGGGGGTGCTGGGCCCAGGAGGAGGTGATTCTGGATATTCTCAGGCCCAATAAACTGCAAGCCTCTTTGACTTTTGAGGATCATCCATGGCGCGTGTTGATTGGGAGTACAATGGTCTTTCAATCCTGGCCTTCAGATTTGGCCAGGAGCCACTTGGCATGCTCAGATTTTAAACATATGGTGGGTCTCTTTTGGAAAGCTGCACAAGAATATGTTAAGAAAAAATAGAATAAGCGTTTTGGGGGGACCTGGGATTCGAACCCAGGTCCCAATGTTCAATGCTTGCTCGCCCTAGCCACTAAGCCATTCGCTTTAATTGACATTATGATAATAAGGGATTAATATATTAGTAAACCAACAAATATGCCTGAAAAAAAAATAAACGCGCGATTTTTAAAAAGGGCGAATGGGAGGGAGACGCGTTAGCGTCTTCTTTGTTGATCACTGGTTTTTTACCTACAGATTTTTATCCGCAGGAAGCTTCGTAGGTTCTTCCTAAAATCGTCCCTAGGCTGCAAAAATTCCATCCAAGCCCATGGTTATGATCGTCCATGTCCCCTGAGTCCATCCATGCTCATGATTTGTTCTAATTTTACCTGGAAACAAAATACCTAAAACGCAAGAACATGAACCCTAGAATCGGGCATCACAATTCAGGGCATAAAAACAAAATTGGCTATTGCAGTTATGTTAGAAATCAAACAATGAACATGAATATGCCAACGTTTTGAAGAAAAAATTCAAGAATTGAGGGTTTTGGTTTCGTGTTCAGGGGCCAGTTCGCGAGGACTTACAGCGCTGTTCAGGGGGTCTTTGGACGTGGTATTGATCGCTTTAGCTTCAGTGGATAGCAAGGAAGAAGGCTACATGCTCCTTTTGGTCTGAAAACGCCTGCAATACCGTTCTTGATCTCACACTTTTTTCAAGAATTTTGCAATTTTCTTTGGCCATTTTTAGCAATCCTTTTTTCATCCTTTGTTGGTGCTGCTTACTTATGTATATGAGAATAAATTTAGGTCAAAAGCTGGGCCTTAATCCATGTATATGGGAGAATTAGGTTTACACTTTCCCACCATTAACAAACTTTCCAAATTTGAATCAAATCTAATATTTTGTGCCCAAAAATCCAATACACGAATTTGATTAGATGGTATGTGATATATGAAAGCTGTACAAACCACCAAGATACTATTTCATTGATTTTTAGATTTTATTTGAATTATTATAGATTTAAAATGAATTAAATCAATAAAAATTAAATAAAATAGAAAAATAAATGTTTGATCCTGAAATTAAGCATGGGACACGTGTGTGGCATGACAAGGCTGAATCAAGTGGAAGAAAGTGGGCCCTTTTGTCAAAAATTGAAGTTTTAAGGATAGTTGACTTTTGCAAATTCATAAACATTTCCCAACTTCTCCAATGCACAACTTGCTCAATTTTGATCCTATGACCATGTTCTTTGACATTTTGGAAAGCTCTTGAAGTCCTCTAACCAATGCCTTTGGTCCCATGTCATTTGGATTTACCAATCTCATGTTATGGCCTTTGACTTAAAGTGCACTTTTGTTGACTTTTGAAATTGACCTATAATGTAGAAATTGATAACTTTTTGTGAGAGCATTTCTTGAACTTGGAGTGTGAAGATGGATTGTAGGAGATGTCATCCTCTTCAAAATGAGCATTGGATGGAATTTTTCTGATGAACCATGAAAAAGTTATGCCCTGGCCAAGATACAGTTGACTTTTCTACTGTCCAAAAAATAGTAACTTTTGCATCTTGATGATTTTTGAGCTATCCTTGTGGAATCATGATCAAGTCTTGATCAAATGATGATTATGAGCTCAAAATAAGATGTTGACCAAAAATTCTGACTTTTGACTGCAAAATGACCATTTTGCCCTTGTAGTTGACTATAGGTCAAATGGAGCTTTTGACTGTGCAAATTGGCCTTGTGAGTCTTGAAACTTGACATGTAGGTGCTTGAGAATGCATATCGGCCTATGAGACTTGATTGAACCATTTAAAACCTCAAATTCCTTGAGAGAACCAAAACCCTAATTTCAGCTGGCTTAGGAGATGGTTTGACTGTGCACTTCTTGAGCCATCTTGAGTAATTTGAAGATTATTCTTGACAAATATTTGAGGAATATGGGAGGGAAAATTTTGGGGTACAACAGTTTCCCCTGTTCAATCTTCTTAAACCTGAGGATGTAGATTGGCTTGCGTGCCTTTCGTGATCCGAAGGTGGAAGATGATTGAACACTAGAGTGCCCAGAAATTTGCACTCGCATGGTGTAGGATCAACAACGTGATATCGGGAATGGGCTTACAGATGCCATTTGGAGATATGATGCATAGGGGGATGGGCTTATAGATGCCATCTAGAGGTTGTTGGTAGGTAGTTTTGTCTTTGTTGACGGGTTGTCTTCATTGACAGGTTTGAGAGAGTGACATAATGACATCCGAATCTGGATCGTATCTGAACTATGCTTGAAATTGAGATCTGTATGAGTAGCAGAATGACTTCCGTGTCTGGAACGTATCTGTGATGTAACTGGGATCTGGATAAGTGACAGAATGACTTCCGTGTCTGGAGTGTATCTGCACTTGAAGTTGATAGTTGAATCTGAATGAGAAATAGAATGGCTTCCGTGTCTGGAGCATATCTAGTCTGTATCTAATTGCTGACGTCTAAATGGGTGGTAGAATGACCGTCGTATCCGGGGTGTATCCATACTGTATCTGAATGAGTGAAAGAATGACATCCGAATCTGGATCGTATCTGGATTGTCTCTTGAATGAATCTGGAATAAGTATCAGAATGTCGCCATACTTGGGTCACATCTGAACTGTCTCTGGAAGGAATCTGGAATAAGCAATAGAATAGCATCCGGGTCTGGAGCATCTCTAAGCTGTCTCTGAAAGGAAATCTGAATAAGCAATAGAATAACATCCGTGTCTGGAGCATCTCTAAGCTGTCTCTGAAAGGAAATCTGAATAAGTATCGGAATGTCGCCATGTCTGGGTCACATCCGAACCGTCTCTAGAAGGAATCTAGAATAAGTATCAGAATATCGCCATATCTGGGTCACATCTGAACCATCTCTAGAAGGAATCTGGAATAAGTATCGGAATGTCGCCAAATCTGGGTCACATCTGAACTATCTCTAGAAGGAGTCTGGAATAAGTATCAGAATGTCACCAAATCTCGGTCACATTTGAACTATCTTTAGAAGGAGTCTGGAATAAGTATCAGAATGTCACCATGCCTGGGTCACATCTGAACTATCTCTAGAAGGAGTCTGGAATAAGTATCAGAATGTCACCATGCCTGGGTCACATCTGAATTATCTCTAGAAGGAGTCTGGAATAAGTATCGGAATGTCGCCAAATCTGGGTCAAATCTGAACTATCTCTAGAAGGAGTCTGGAATAAGTATCAGAATGTCGCCATATCTGGGTCACATCTGAACTATCTCTTGCTTAATGGAGTAAACCGCTGAGGTTATAGAACTGGTTTGTACTATGACGGAGGAAATCATCAATATCTAGGAACTGACTCGTGCTCAATGGGGTATACTGTTAAGGTTATAGTACTTGTCCACCCTATGATGTAGAGAAACTGTCGAGATTGAGAACCTTATCTGAACTTCAACCGAGGATAATCCGATTGAGATTTAAGAACTGGTCAGATCTTCGACAAAGCTGAGAACTTAACTGCATCTTTCCTGAAAGATAAAGGTCAGTCATATGCAATGCATGAGATGGATCAAGCAATGATGTTCTCAATATAAATGAGATTTTACTCGTATGATGCGTATATGCATGTATCATGATGTATGAAAATGTGATGTTTTAGCTGGGAAAATAAATCTCGGATAGCTGTTGGAGAATGATGTTGAATTCTTCGTTTCCGCTGGGGATGGTGAACGAAGATGATTGCGAGAATAAACCTGCAGGAGAAAAGGACTCCGTTGGGGAATAAAATTAATGAAAGAGATTACTCCGAGGGGAAATACTCTGTGGGGGAGAGATGTTCTGCTGAGAGTTTTAATGATAACTCCGCTGGGGATTCCGTTGATAAGCTCTGGTGGGGATTTTGATGATGAACTCCGCTGGGGATGGAAAGAACTTCGTTGGGGATGATCTTTCCATTGCAACTTACTGAGGATAACCCAGTTAGACTCTGGTGGGGATAATCTTCTGAATATGGCTGGGGAGATACATTTGTACTCTGCAGGGGACAAACTTCCAGAATCTACTGGGGAAGATGATTCAACTCTGGCGGAGAAGCTTTTTAGACTGCGCTGAGAAATGGCCCCACTGGGGGTATTTTGTATTCCGCCGGGGAACACCCTTATATTCCGTCGAGGATGCTTGCTGAGGAATATCTGTATACTCCGTTGGGGAATATTAAGACCTTCTGGGGAAACCCAACCTTTTTAGGGCTGATGGGAGACTAACTCCGCTCGGGGGAGAGTATCGCTGATTCCTTTATAGTTGCAGGTCTCAGTGGGGAGAGCTTCCATTACTGTCTTACACTGCGGGGAGTGAAGGTATCTCAGTCATATTCTTCAACTGAATCCACCTTGTACCTGGAGGACAGCGCAGCTTGTACAGTTCGGACAATTCTTATTGCCCCAGCTTCTTTGGGAGAAGGTACCTGTGGAGGTGCTTGATAACTGCCGATTGACAAATCTTCTTCTGGTAGGCAAGTGACGAGATGACGGGACATAATCATATGCTTCCGATCCCTAACTTTTTCCTGGACCGCCCTTTCGGGTTTTCAGTCCATCGGGATACCCCTTTTTGCCCAAGCCTCCTTTTCAGGTTTTCGACTTGCCGGGTGTACAAATTTTTTTTTTCATCCCTTATTTTTGCCCGAACCCTTTTGGTTCGCTGGGAAGCCCTTATTTTTGCCTAGGCCAGTCGACCTAGCAAGTCTTTGATTATGCGTAGTATTTTTTTGACTATGTCCACGTTCTCAAAGCGCAGGGAGTTGTCACTGTCAGTAGTGTTGTGTCGCCATACTACCAGAAGATGTCTGATCATGCAAGATTCGTTGCTGGAATTCATGTCCAATGCCCCAAGTGACTCAGGAGGAGATTTCCCCTGGCTATTTGGCATCTTGAGAGATTCCTTGAATCTTGACTTGATTGCCCCAGATGATGGACAATGCTCATGTCGTGCCCCTGGATTGGAAGTGGTTTTCCACTTGATGTGATCCTTTTTGTTGAGAAGGTTTTTGTTCACTAGATATTCGTCGTGCGAATTTCTCTGCTGTTCGAACGAATAGCCATATGCAAACAATGTTATATTAAAAATGCAAAGCTTATGTCTGTCTTGAAGTTTTTGAAAATGCAGTTTTCAATAAAACAAGTGAATTTTTGTAAAATGTGATGTCAACTCAGGATTTTACAGCGAACCCTACAGGAGTCAGGATACCTTTTGTAACAGTATGCTTTCGAACTAACCCATGCTTCAGCTATTACTTTTTAAGGGTTATAACGTGGCCTGGTTCACGGTTTAAGAAACAAAGGATAAAGGCTCAAAGTATATTTGTACCCACCCGTTCTTCGTGATGTTCTTCAATCCTAAACTCAGCTAATCGTGCATTATATCTTGTTTGACTCTTTGCTCTGATATTCCGGTGATGGTTCAGGTACTGATAGTTTATTTTGAACAGGCAGTCGATTTTTTTTTGTTGAGGGTTTGCAGGATCTCTTTCTTTTTGATTTTATTATCCCTGTCTTTTTCCTGAACTGTTTCTTTTGTGATTACAGTCAGCGGGATGCCCCAGTTTTTTGTAAGTCTCCTTCATAGGTTTTGACTTGATGGGCTTTTATTTTGAGAGATAATGACTGTCTGTCCTGACGATTATAGGAAACCATCACTGTCTTTTGTTTCGGAAGGACTTCTTTGATGCCATTCATTGTGCACCTGGATCAACTGAGAAAACTACCATGCCCCAGGTTATAATTAAGGGTTTTAATTTGTGAAAAGAAAAACTCCAACTTCTTTGGCTCAAAGGGGTTGACTAGGGATTATCTTCTTTATAACTCCACTGTTTAGGATTTGAAACAATGTTTGTACTTCATCAGCGGGGTCTGTTCAAAAAGCATACTGTAAAGATCGTGGTATCATTTTCGTCATCCTCCTTCAAAAGGCTTAGAATTTTTTAATCGAGAGTTGAACATCACAGAAAAATGAAAGCAATTTGAATATAGTGAATACGAATGGATTGATTCAAAACAGACATATGCGATGCATTAATGAAATAAAAAATTTTGCCATGACAATAATTGTTTGAATAAGCAAAGAAAAATACAACTTGAAAATTCAAATAAAACAAAAGCCTTCAATGGTTTGGCATAGGAGCAGTGATTATGTTTGGAGTCTCTGGAGGGTCAAACTGGATTTCTTTGGCATCAATCATGTCTTGAACCTTATTCTTCAGGGCCCAACAGTTGTTTATGTCATGTCCCGGACTGTCAGATTGGTATGCACACCTTTCATTGGGATGATAGGTAGGAGCCGAAGTGTTTGGATTCCGGAGAGGAGCCCTTAATGTAATCAGCCCTGCCTTCAACATTTGCTGTAGCACTTGAGTCAGTGACATGTTGATCTTGGTGAATTGTCTTTTAGGTGCGACCTCCTTACGTTGATGCCCCTGTCTTTGTTGAGCAGGCGTACGATTAGAGATCAAGATTTCTCCTACGCGTTGGTCATGACGACTCTTTTGACCATACACAACATTGGACTCTTTCTTCCCATTGTAGGGATTTTTCTGAGCATCGAAAGGTGTAGCTTCTTGAATCTTCCCGCTTTTGATGCCATCTTCAATTCTTTCACCAGTCAAGATAAGGTCTGTGAACCCGGCTTAAGAGTTTCCAATCAAATGGTTAAAGAATGGGCCAAACAGGGTCCCTAGAAACATATCAACAAGTTCACGATCAGTTAAAGGTGGCTGCACCCTTCCGGCAAGGTCTCTCTACTTTTGAGCATACTCTTTAAATCCTTCACCCGTCCCCATTGACATACCGTGGAGTTGGGTACGCGTAGGAGCGAGGTCGGAGTTATACTGATATTGCTTATAGAACGCAGTAGCCAAGTCCTCCCAGTTATGAATACTGGCTCCATCCAGCTGATAGAACCATTCGAGTTGAGTCCCTGAAAGACTATCCTGGAAGAAACGGATCCACAAATTCTTGTCGGCAGTGTAAGGTTGGATCTTCCTTACATACGACCGGAGGTGCAGCTTTGGGCAGGAGGCTCCGTCGTATTTGGAAAAGGCAGGCGCCTTGATCTTGTGGGGAATTACCACCCCAGAGGATAGACCTAGGTCTCCAAAGTCCAACCCGGGCACAATCTGTATCTCCATGGCGCTCAAGCGGTCCTCTAACTGTTTGTACCTATCCCCAGCCGGAGGGTACTGTTCTTCATCATAATCTGTCTCGTTGTCGAAGACCACGGGACTAGGAACCCTTCTCTCTTGTGGGTTGTCTTTGCCTATAGATGAGGTAGTCAGCTCAACCTCATTCTGTAGTCCATTCCCAAATCGGTGTCCAGTGTTGAACAAGACGGTCCTCTTCTTCTTCTTCTTTCTTTCTTTCAGAATCAGAGCCTTTAAATCCTGTTGACCATGGGCTAGGCTCATAACCAACTCCTGGAACTGGGCATTCTGGGCCTGGAGGGCCTTGATAGCTTGTTCAGTGGAAGGTTCAGTAGACATGATGATTGCTGAAATAAACAGCGAACAAGATAAGTGACCTGCAAAAGGGTACCTGTAATGCAATGATATATATGATATATGTATGCAATGTTTTCAAGGATCTCGTGGGGTAAACAAAGAAACTTGTTAGAATTTGAATCTGGTAGCTTGATTTAAGGAACTTCATGTTGTTGAGAGTCCTTCTTCAAGATTCAAGGCTCACCATATCGAGTGGGTCATAGCCCCTGACTCAAGTTATCATGTTTTGATTTATGGACAACCTTGGCTAGAGGAAAATAAATCCCCTTTGCCCCTTGCTAGACATTTAGTTTATCCTGACCTGGATCACAAACCCTTGAGATCCTTGAAATGGGTTAGTCCCTATGCAGGATGTATGCAATGTTATGATGTTATGATGTTATGATGTTATGATGTTATGATAAAGGCACACCACAAGTATTCACAAAAAGGAAAACATGGTAAGGCACACAAGTCACACAAAAGAGCCCTTAGATTTCTGGCCAGCATGAAGTTTAGGTACTACCCTCTTTCAGTTTCAGTTGGTTAAGACATGTCCTAAAAATAGTAACCGAGTTCTAGAGGATCTCAATATCACTGACTACCCTCGATCAGTCATAATTCCAGTTTAGCAACCTTTTCTTACGGCCGGAACCATCGCGAGAGTTTAGCCTCAATGAGTGTAGCATGATGCTACTGTTCTATGGCCAAGTTGGTCAATCTAAGGTGCTAAGGTCAGTTGGTGCTTAATGACTCCTCAGAAGACCCATATTCTCCTCGTTCCAACACAAGGGATATCGGTACAGACCAAGGTGTCACACCAATGTAGCTACTACTTCACCCGTATCGGTCTACGCCGGACAGGTCCCTCACAGTTTATTGCTACTTACCTAAAGGGTATTCCCCAGACCCGAGTTAGGATCTATAAAACTCCGATACAAGCCCACAAAATTAAAGCATACAAGGCATACAATTGAAAACATAGTGATCTAATCCTAAGATACACCTCACTTATTAGAAATCCCCAGCAGAGTCGCCAATTCTGTGATCGGTGGAAATAGAACTGACTGTTTCAGAATGCTGGTTCGCGAAATGTCGTGGTAAGCAAGAGTCGCCACCGTCTTTTATTTTCTCCAACAAGGAAAGGACAAAAGCACAACAAAATTCCTTTTCGAGATGTTTCTCGGTTCAGGAGGTAGATTATAGAATGGGAAGGTGTTAGCACCCTTTCTATCCGTGGTTATCCACGGGCTCTTAGGTACTTGCTCACTATGTTTTCAAAATGTTTTGCTTTTCTTATGTTTGTGGGTTTTGAAAAAGTTTGTTTGAAAACTTCGATTTAACTCTTGTATCTGTCCTCAAGAGTGTATGAATTGTTGTTTGAAAACTTTTGTCAGAAAAGTGTAGGTGCGAAAAGTATTTTTGTTTTTTTGAAAGAGCAAGCATCTAAGAACCTCTACCTACTCAAAAGGGAATTATGCTGTATAAATGTCCTTTAGACAGTACAATCCCACTATTGAGAAGTAGGTATCACCGTCGTTGGAGTTTTCGAGTCAATTCGATTATAGGGACATGTGGTCACCAAAGCAATGGTAGGACGCCTTAGCGGTAACCCTAATGTCCTAGATCCTTTTTATCCGAGGCAACCGTTTCGAGGCAACTTGGATCTTTAGACAGGAGGGCGACCTCTAAAACACCCTATACTCAATGACCACGTCGAGGCAACCAAGTGAGGCGTACCCTAGGAGTGGCATATGCACGTGTGTCAAGTTTCAGTTTATGTTATCTTTGCACATGTTATGGTGAGCTACGGGTTGATTTTAATTTGAGAATAAGTCTTGTCATGCATAGCCTAGTTAACATACATCTAACAGTTAATAGTTGCGGAAAATAAATCTACGCTATTACAAGGCGTCGGGTATTTACATCGCCAAAAACAACCCTTTAAAAATTAAATTGCGGGAAAATAAATAAAGCGATAAAAAAGCCCTAATTAAAGCTATTACATCCTCGGAGCAATTACATAAATATGGATAAAAAATTAATAAAACAAACATTCGCGCGAGAAAAAATTGGATCAGAGAAGTTCTAGGGTTTTGACCCTTTTTTGAGAAAGAAAGAGTTTTTTTGTTATTTGGCATTTAATTAAATTAATCCTAAACTAATTAATTAAAAGAAATATTTTTTTAGTTTTTTATGTTGTAAGGAAAATAAAATAAAAAGAAATTAAAATTGTCAAGAAAACCCTAATTCTACATTAAATTTATTTATTGCAAAAATTTAAAGTTAACCTAATTAAAACTAAGTTAGTTAATTATATTTATTTACAAAATAACTAATTAAATTCAATAAATAAAATTTATTATCTTTTTTTATGTTTTTCTGAATTTATTATGAAAATAATTAATTAATTTTGTTAGTGAAAATAATAATAATTAATAATAGTGAAAACAATTAAATATAAAATATAAAAGAAGAAAAAAAAAGGAAATAAAACCCAGGGGGTGCTGGGCCCAAGAGGAGGTGATTCTGGAAATTCTCAGGCCCAATAAACTGCAAGCCTCTTTGACTTTTGAGGATCATCCATGGCGCGTGTTGACTGGGAGTACAATGGTCTTTCAATCCTGGCCTTCAGATTTGGCCAGGAGCCACTTGGCATGCTGAGATTTTAAACATATGGTGGGTCTCTTTTGGAAAGCTGCACAAGAATATGTTAAGAAAAAATAGAATAAGCGTTTTGGGGGGACCTGGGATTCGAACCCAGGTCCCAATGTTCAATGCTTGCTCGCCCTAGCCACTGAGCCATTCGCTTCAATTGACATTATGATAATAAGGGATTAATATATTAGTAAACCAACAAATATGCCTGAAAAAAAAATAAACGCGCGATTTTTAAAAAGGGCGAATGGGAGGGAGACGCGTTAGCGTCTTCTTCGTTGATCACTGGTTTTTTACCTACAGATTTTAATCCGCAGGAAGCTTCGTAGGTTCTTCCTAAAATCGTCCCTAGGCTGCAAAAATTCCATCCAAGCCCATGGTTATGATCGTCCATGTCCCCTGAGTCCATCCATGCTCATGATTTGTTCTAATTTTACCTGGAAACAAAATACCTAAAACGCAAGAACATGAACCCTAGAATCGGACATCACAATTCAGGGCATAAAAACAAAATTGGCTATTGCAGTTATGTTAGAAATCAAACAATGAACATGAATATGCCAACGTTTTGAAGAAAAAATTCAAGAATTGAGAGTTTTGGTTTCGTGTTCAGGGGCCAGTTCGCGAGGACTTACAACGCTGTTCAGGGGGTCTTTGGACGTGGTATTGATCGCTTTAGCTTCAGTGGATAGCAAGGAAGAAGGCTACGTGCTCCTTTTGGTCTGAAAACGCCTGCAATACCGTTCTTGATCTCACACTTTTTTCAAGAATTTTGCAATTTTCTTTGGACATTTTTAGCAATCCTTTTTTCATCCTTTGTTGGTGCTGCTTACTTATGTATATGAGAATAAATTTAGGTCAAAAGCTGGGCCTTAATCCATGTATATGGGAGAATTAGGTTTACACTTTCCCACCATTAACAAACTTTCCAAATTTGAATCAAATCTAAGATTTTGTGCCCAAAAAGCCAATACACGAATTTGATTAGATGGTATGTGATATATGAAAGCTGTACAAACCACCAAGATACTATTCCATTGATTTTTAGATTTTATTTGAATTATTATAGATTTAAAATGAATTAAATCAATAAAAATTAAATAAAATAGAAAAATAAGTGTTTGATCCTTAAATTA
This sequence comes from Vicia faba, assembly GCA_948472305.1. NCBI lineage: Eukaryota > Viridiplantae > Streptophyta > Magnoliopsida > Fabales > Fabaceae > Vicia > Vicia faba. Next base: position 1,279,824,043 of record OX451741.1, read on the forward strand.
AGCATGGGACACGTGTGTGGCATGACAACGCTGAATCAAGTGGAAGAAAGTGGGCCCTTTTGTCAAAAATTGAAGTTTTAAGGATAGTTGACTTTTGCAAATTCATAAAAATTTCCCAACTTCTCCAACGCACAACTTGCTCAATTTGATCTTATGACCATGTTCTGGGACATTTTGGAAAGCTCTTGAAGTCCTCTAACCAATGCCTTTGGTCCCATGTCATTTGGATTTACCAATCTCAAGTTATGGCCTTTGACTTAAAGTGCACTTTTGTTGACTTTTGAAATTGACCTATAATGTAGAAATTGATAACTTTTTGTGAGAGCATTTCTTTAACTTGGAGTGTGAAGTTGGATATTAGGAGATGTCATCCTCTTCAAAATGAGCATTGGATGGAATTTTTCTGATGAACCATGAAAACGTTATGCCCTGGCCAAGATACAGTTGACTTTTCTACTGTCCAAAAAATAGTAACTTTTACATCTTGATGATTTTTGAGCTATCCTTGTGGAATCATGATCAAGACTTGATCAAATGATGATTATGAGCTCAAAATAAGATGTTGACCAAAAATTCTGACTTTTGACTGCAAAATGACCATTTTGCCCTTGTAGTTGACTGTAGGTCAAATGGAGCTTTTGACTGTGCAAATTGGCCCTGTGAGTCTTGAAACTTGACATGTAGGTGCTTGAGAATGCATATAGCCCTATGAGACTTGATTGAACCATTGAAAACCTCAAATTCCTTGAGAGAACCAAAACCCTAATTTCAACTGGCTTAGGAGGTGGTTTGACTATGCACTTCTTGAGCCATCTTGAGTAATTTGAAGATTATTCTTGACAAATATTTGAGGAATATGGGAGGAAAAATTTTGGAGTACAACAGTTGCCCCTGTTCAATCTTCTTAAACCTGAGGATGTAGATTGGCTTGCGTGCCTTTCGTGATCCGAAGGTGGAAGATGATTGAACACTAGAGTGCCCAGAAATTTATACTCGCATGGTGTAGGATCAGCAACGTGATGTCGGGAATGGGCTTACAGATGCCATTTGGAGATATGATGGATAGGGGGATGGGCTTATAGATGCCATCTGGAGGTTGTTGGTAGGTAGTTTTGTCTTCGTTGACGGGTTGTCTTCATTGACGGGTTTGAGAGAGTGACATAATGACATCCGAATCTGGATCGTATCTGAACTATGCTTGAAATTGAGATTTGTATGAGTAGCAGAATGACTTCCGTGTCTGGAACGTATCTGTGCTGTAACTGGGATCTGGATAAGTGACAGAATGACTTCCGTGTCTGGAGTGTATCTGCACTTGAAGTTGATAGTGGATTCTGAATGAGAAATAGAATGGCTTCCGTGTCTGGAGCATATCTAGTCTGTATCTAATTGCTGACGTCTAAATGGGTGGTAGAATGACCGCCGTATCCGGGGTGTATCCTTACTGTATCTGAATGAGTGACAGAATGACATCTGAATCTGGATCGTATCTGGATTGTCTCTTGAATGAATCTGGAATAAGTATCAGAATGTCGCCATGCTTGGGTCACATCTGAACTGTCTCTGGAAGGAATCTGGAATAAGAAATAGAATAGCATCCGGGTCTGGAGCATCTCTAAGCTGTCTCTGAAAGGAAATCTGAATAAGCAATAGAATAGAATCCGTGTCTGGAGCATCTCTAAGTTGTCTCTGAAAGGAAATCTGAATAAGTATCGGAATGTCGCCATGTCTGGGTCACATCCGAACCGTCTCTAGAAGGAATCTGGAATAAGTATCAGAATGTCGCCATATCTGGGTCACATCTGAACCATCTCTAGAAGGAATCTGGAATAAGTATCGGAATGTCGCCAAATCTGGGTCACATCTGAACTATCTCTAGAAGGAGTCTGGAATAGGTATCAGAATGTCACCATGCCTGGGTCACATCTGAACTATCTCTAGAAGGAGTCTGGAATAAGTATCAGAATGTTACCATGCCTGGGTCACATATGAACTATCTCTAGAAGGAGTGTGGAATAAGTATCAGAATGTCGCCATATCTGGGTCACATCTGAACTATCTCTAGAAGGAGTCTGGAATAAGTATCGGAATGTCGCCAAATCTGGGTCAAATCTGAACTATCTCTAGAAGGAGTTTGGAATAAGTATCAGAATGTCGCCATATCTGGGACACATCTGAACTATCTCTTGCTTAATGGAGTAAACCGCTGAGGTTATAGAACTGGTCTATACTATGACAGAGGAAATCATCAAGATCTAGGAACTGACTCGTGCTCAATGGGGTATACCGTTGAGGTTATAGTACTTGTCCACCCTATGATGTAGAGAAACTGTCGAGATTGAGAACCTTATCTGAACTTCAACCGAGGATAATCCGATTGAGATTTAAGAACTGGCCAGATCTTCGACTAAGCTGAGAACTTAACTGCATCTTTCCTGAAAGATAAAGGTCAGTCATATGCAATGCATTAGATGGATCAAGCAATGATGTTCTCAAAATAAATGAGATTTTACTCGTATGATGCGTATATGCATGTATCATGATGTATGAAAATGTGATGTTTTAGCTGGGAAAATAAATCCCGGATATCTGTTGGAGAATGATGTTGAATTCTTCGTTTCCGCTGGGGATGGTGAACGAAGATGATTGCGATTGCAGTTATGTTAGAAATCAAACAATGAACATGAATATGCCAACATTTTGAAGAAAAAATGCAAGAATTGAGAGTTTCGATTTCGTGTTCAGGGGCCAGTTCGCGAGGACTTACGGCGCTGTTCAGGGGGTCTTTGGACGTGGTATTGATTGTTTTAGCTTCAGTGGATAGCAAGGAAGAAGGCTACGTGCTCCTTTTGGTCTGAAAACGCCTGCAATACCGTTCTTGATCTCACACTTTTTTCAAGAATTTTGCAATTTGCTTTGGCCGTTTTTAGCAATCCTTTTGTCGTCCTTTGTTGGTGCTGCTTGCTTATGTATATGAGAACAAATTTAGGTCAAAAGTTGGGCCTTAATCCATGTATATGGGAGAATTAGGTTTACACTTTCCCACCATTAACAAACTTTCCAAATTTGAATCAAATCTAAGATTTTGTGCCCAAAAAGCCAATACAAGAATTTGATTAGATGGTATGTGATATATGAAAGCTGTACAAACCACCAAGATACTATTCCATTGATTTTTAGATTTTATTTGAATTATTATAGATTTAAAATGAATTAAATCAATAAAAATTAAATAAAATAGAAAAATAAATGTTTGATCCTGAAATTAAGCATGGGACACGTGTGTGGCATGACAAGGCTGAATCAATTGGAAGAAAGTGGGCCCTTTTGTCAAAAATTGAAGTTTTAAGGATAGTTGACTTTTGCAAATTCATAAAAATTTCCCAACTTCTCCAATGCACAACTTGCTCAATTTTGATCCTATGACCACGTTCTTGGACATTTTGGAAAGCTCTTGAAGTCCTCTAACCAATTCCTTTGGTCCCATGTCATTTGGATTTACCAATATCAAGTTATGGCCTTTGACTTAAAGTGCACTTTTGTTGATTTTTGAAATTGACCTATAATGTAGAAATTGATAACTTTTTGTGAGAGCATTTCTTGAACTTGGAGTGTGAAGATGGATTGTAGGAGATGTCATCCTTTTCAAAATGAGCATTGGATGGAATTTTTCTGATGAACCATGAAAAAGTTATGCCCTGGCCAAGATACAGTTGACTTTTCTACTGTCCAAAAAATAGTAACTTTTGCATCTTGATGATTTTTGAGCTATCCTTGTGGAATCATGATCAAGACTTGATCAAATGATGATTATGAGCTC